>JAWNNP010001123.1:0-1200000 GCA_035044805.1 Leucophenga maculata | reverse complement strand
GTATAGTGTCATCATGACGAATAATCTTTGCCAGTATACCTAGTACATATAAGATGTCCAAAATACGTCCTTCATTCGGAGGTTCGAAACTAATTTATAATCTAGAAATAAGTGATTTGTAAATATATATATTTGAAGCTACGGGTCTTCTCCAGGAATTTTCTTACTGTATATATTTAGTCACTTGTCGACTTCTTTGGCCTTAAGCAAGACTTATACTGTCCTATCTGTGCTACCATATATGCATCCAGACTTGTACACAGTACGCGTATCAATCTTCAATCAATCTTCATAAATATGGCACAGAGAACATTGCGATTCCAATTGTTGGATATGCATAAATCAGACTATATGTTGCATTAAAGGTGGACCATACTCCTTAACAACTCTTCACACGTCGAAAATGAACACGCGGCTAGTTGATCGTCTGTAACTTTTGTACAAAGTTTTATAACAAAGTAAAATCTGCAAAAATTTTGATGTTCTTGATATTTTGATTCACCAACCATTTCGCCAAATCGAGCGTTTGAAGCTGCTTCTGCAGGTTTAGCACATCTCAAACTAAGGCAGTCCCTATAGTAATACAAGGGTGTGGTTGATTGCTTTGTAAGCATTCCGAAAGAAAATCATCATTCTGGCACGGTGACTTGGCTAACTTTCTCAAATATTTCCCAACCCAGGCTTCGAATATTGCAGTCAATAGTAAGTTAGAGCAAGTCATCTTGGATGGTGTTAAGAAGAACACCCTATTATGGCGTTACTTAATAGGTAACGTTTTGCTCGTTTGGCTGCTGAAACTGACAGGTGGGCCGCTTCCGAATTCACCGGTCTGGGCTACTGCTTAAAAATCGCCAAGAGTGACTGTCTTGGCGGTTTGTACTGTAGTTTTGGTGTATTTATGCAGGGTATCGTATTATCATCTACAAGAATACATTGCACTGTTGCGCCATCTGGCCAACAGGAAGTTTCCGTTGCCTTCTTCAACGGCACTTTCTTCAACAGTATTACAGGTCTTGTTAATAAAATTATTGTACAACTAAAACAATAAAAAGAGAAACTCCAACCTACTTCGAGGTAATAAGGAACACAATGCCGCCCATAAAGAAGCGATAACAGTACAACCAGTAAGTGATATTTAAATGGCGCAAATAATATATTACATGAAATGTTGTCCATGAAGATGGTATTTTGTCAATCTTGCTGTCAGATCGAGAAACATGATTAGTCTTATATGTTTGTATAGAAAGAAGCCTGTAGCTGAACAATAGTCCACCACATATCGAAACCAAACTTCGCACTTATTTCGGTAAAACAAATGTTTAGAAAAACATAAAATAGTATATTCTAAATATACACGGTGTAGTCATTATTTGGTAAAATTTTCGTATTAAAAAGAAAGTACATCGATTGATGTTACTATGCCTAAAAGTAAGCAATAAGTTTAGTTAGCTATCGAACCGTCTCGATCATGCCTAAAAGTATGCAATAACTGAATTGTTTGCTAAGAGGAAGTAGCTGTGCCTCAGTCACCTGTGAAAACGGTTCAAGAGGCAAGTCCCTACCAGAACTACAATAGTAAGTAACTCTTCGCAAGCCGAATTGACTACCGTATTCGACAGACCTAAAAATTTTAGAAAGCATTTTACTGTCTCTATATTTCCTTTCAGTTTTACATACTAAACATTTTTTTGAGTATCTTCATTTGAAATTGTTTAAGTTGATTACATTAAAGTAACAGCTCTATTTGTCATTATTCGTTTTGAATAAAAAAAAAATTTATATATACTCGAGTTGGGTTATTCAAGTGAACGAGATTGTTTGTATATCGCTTTAATGAAGTTGTTGAGTGACTAGCAAGTAAAAAAAGTTACATTTCAAAGCGAATCTGCATGACAAAATATGCAAAGCAGAGGAAAATTAGCCGTGAATGTCTGACTGCATGCATTTGATTTTATTTTTACATACGAAAATATGCAAATAGTTGAAGCCAATGAACACTAAGCGAAGGCGACAGCAGCAGTAAACTCTGTTAGAGAAGCAAGGCCGGTAGCGGAAAAAGTAACTGCTGTACGAGGGTAGTGCAATTAGTTAGTGAAAATAAATAAGTAGCAATACAGAAGAAGTGAGTAAATAGCTTTGAAATATCATTCCAACTTATATAATTATTTAAAGATTCAACATATCTTTTTTGAACATTTTTTAAAATTGCCCGGCAGTATCAGTTCTTAGCAAACTTTATAGGGTCTACCAAACTTGCTTTTGCCTATCAATTATATTCCAATAAACTAATAAAACATAATAAGAAAAAACAATAACCTCAACACCCACCGAACCTTAAATTTGGGACATATATTCCTCTCTTAATATGTTTGGAATATTTTATTACATTAGCGCAAAATACAAAGAATATGTCGATTCAAATTGAAAAAAATCGCCAGAAAAGTAAGATTTCTATGTAGATTCGACTTTTAATGGTCCGATCTGGAACTAAATAGAATATTTAATAAGGATTAACGTATAAAATACTGACTGTGGTATTTGGTCAATCTACTTTGAGCAACAAATTGGTACAAAATCTTCACAAAAGACCAAGAAGATGTTAATGACAATCCCCGCCCAGACTACTCAGAAAATTTTTATAAGGAAGTTACTATTGCTGAGCATGTTGTCGTATGGGTTTTCTTATTTCATGTAATTTCTTCGAATATTTTGACCAGGAAATATGTTTTAGCGAAGTTTGTTCTGAAATTGGTAAATTTTGACTAAAGCATCGTTCTGGATATGCTGAATGACGTCAACTTTTGAAGTATATAACTGGTATAGCGTCGAAACCAAAGCTCAATTATGCCAATGAAAGCACCAAGACCGAAAAAAACAAACCAAGTTCAGTAAAATAAAAAGGTTTTGCTCTTTATTTTCTTCGATTACAAATTTGTGTAAAACTGAATCAAGATAAGAGTCACCATGATACGAGATTTAGATATTATCAACAAATTATCAGCATTCAAATAAACTGTTTGCCATATCTTTATTGACTTATTGAACTGCCCTCATATATAGCTGTCCGTATATAAAGTTTATAAACTTTTAAAATAACTGCTGACCGAAGTGTTAAACTGAGCTAAGCTGCGTATTACTGCTTGATGAATGATGCAGCGGAAAAATTGGCGCCACAAATTTATCATTTTATAGAAATAAGCATAAAATCGGCAATGCAGATGCGTTAATGGGCATAATGATAGCTCGCTAATGTGCGTAAGCGTTTGAATTGATAAATAAAAATAAAAAAAAACTACATTGGCTCGCCGCTGAAGAGCAATGAAATTGTTGTTTTCAGTTGCGGTGATTATCAAGAAAGTGTGAAGAAAATTATAGGCAATTGTATTTTTCTTTATTTATTAAGTTTTCTTACTTTTCTTATAAAGAAATAAAAATCAAAAAGCATAAAGATTGCTCGACCATTGATGGAGTCATAGCCAGAGTGAGATGCGTTGGGCTTAGATCTGATTTTAAGTGCGCTAATAAAAAAAAAATAAAGTACGAAGATACTTTTCAACGCATTTGTGGGCATTTAAAATTGAAAGTGTTAGGTGAGTGCACTCAGCTTCTGCAGTTGCTTAAATTAATTTGGTGTTTTTTTTTTTTGATTTGCGCTGCTAACTTTTGACCGCTCACGGCTGCTTTTGGCCAAATTATACTAACTGTAAATGCAGCGAAGCGTTACAGCGACGCTGTATTGGACATCATCATGATTGTTGCCGTTGTTGCCGCTGGTGTTGCGATTTTTAACGCTCAATAAAATTTTGTAATCGAAGAAATACGCGATAATAAATGAAATTTTGCTGCGGCACGATGCGCTGCGCATTTTGTGGCAGCAAGTTGTTTATTATGCATTTTATCATGCAGTAGGTAAACACTTGAAGGAAGTCTTCAAACAACGTCGTCATCAATGCCATTAACACGGCTGGGCGTTTGGCTGAGAGGCGCGTTTATGATGATAGAAGGCGTGTATGTGTCTTTTTTGTTATTAGCCGCATGAGTTTAAGCGTTTTGCCAAATAATGACTTTGCACATGTAAATAGCTTGGTTATGCAATATTCTGTTTCATGTGTAACTTCCTGTTCCTTGTAATAGTTTTTTTTTGTTAAATATGTTGTTAGTAACCTACAATTTAAGTGAAATTAGTATAATCAAAAAATAATAGACTTAAGACACGAACTTGCGTTATTTAGTTCGAAAAGTACTATTAGTTTCTTCGTAAAATATGTATAGTACAGGTGTTACCATCTAAAACATGTTTTGGGTAGTCATGCATTGGCTTGATATGCTTAATAATTTATTAGTATTGGCCTAAAGTCTAAATCTATATGATCACTTTAATGACATTGTAGATGTAGATTTTATTCAATTATTCATTTATATATAGCCCTATCCCAATATGATTAGGATAACTGAAACAAGATCTTCTATGCTTATATTATACGACTGGGAATGTGAAACTGTCAGCCATTGTGAAGTGAAACTATCGTTCTTTTCTAAACAATATAAACTCTGTTTGAATGAAAAGACACATTTTATAAAGATGGTATCTAATGGCACTTCAAATAGCCAGTCTAATTTGGTGAGTTGCCTGTTTGATTTGGCTGAAACTAAGCTTAGCAACTAAGCCCTAAAATGAAATTACAGAACCAGTTCTAGCCAGCCCGTCTACTATTTTATATACTGCAATACGCCTATGACCAGAAAAGCAACTAATCATAAGAATTCGGTCGACTTAATGTTTTTGGAGAGTTATTATTGAAAATAGTTCATGGAAGTAACGTTTAAACGACCAGGACGATAATAGTAACATTGGTCACATTACGATTGTGCTATAATAAATGTTGGGCAAAATCCTCGATGCTATGGTTCTTTCATTAAAAGACCTTGGACAGTTAATATTCATAGCAAGTAGGATTCTGGTGATTTTTAACGCCAGAAATAAATTTACCAATACCAGAATGATGCAATTCCAGACCATTTCTTGATGGATTTACACTTACTAAAAATGTTCTGGAATTTCAAAGCATTTTTTTTCCGGCGATGTCTGTGAGAAAATATGTAACAAGATCAATGATCGGGTCAATTGCGGCAGTAGAACAGTTTTACGTCGTTTTAAATCGTTTTAGGATAGCAATCCCAAGTCCGACATAAAAGTCGTTTAAAAGTCTAAATAGCTCCGGTTGTCTTATTTCATAATTATGAGTAAAAAGAATCAAGCAAATCCCTCGTTATTTAAAAAGGTTTGTCTGTCACATAAAATCCGCCATTTTTTGAGGTTATGTCAAAATCCAGACGTGATGGAGTAAAACAGACTTCAGATTCGTGTCCAGCGCATCAAAATACATAAAGAATGGGTGGTCTAATTCCCCAACTCGCATACTTTTTTTTTTTTTGTGTCTGTGTAATTATTACAAATGCTCCAGCCTAATACTTATATTAAACACGGTCATGTCTAGAACTTTTATTTCATCGGAATACATGAGAATAGCCTTCCGGTTGGTATCTTCTGGAAGAGTCCTAGTTTAGTGTTCTGTGGGTTTATGCTGAAACCTTTCTTATAATTCATAATCTATTGTCGATACCTTAATAGTGGTACACTTCTATTTTAAGCGGAAGTCGAGATTGAACTGCATGGTATTGAAAATAATGGACACAAATTTGGTCGAATGTCAATTTCGTAATTAATTCGAACCTCAAAACAGTATATTATCTTCTTTGCTTCTTTTGCGAAAATGTTCGAAGTTCAATAAATCGTTTGTTTAAATGGTTGACTTCAAACCAGGAAGTGTTTATAGCAGTTTGTATTAATTTATATTGACTTCATAAACACTAGAAATTGTCCTTTGCAAAAACAAAAAAAATATATATAATATTATAATAAATAATATATATAAACACACGTAAACAACGAATTTTAACATTTTAAAAGAAAAATTTCTGTTTTCAATGCTCTATGCTTTGGATTTTAAAAATAAACTAATTGTCCGTCAATTCCAATTTGGAAGTTATGACAACATAGATGCCAATCTACTCATACGAGTCTCTATTGTGTAAATGCTGTCCTACTATTTGTTGCTCTCGGACTCTGACAACTTAAACTCTAATTACTGGCTGTTAACGTTGCTGTTACATTTTTGGCGTGCTTCTATATTCCCAAGACAATAAGTTAGGCAGTTTACTCTAAAATCGCTATATATTTATAGCGACTACACAATCGCAACACACAGTTTTATTCTGCTGATAATGTAGATGATGCGGTCAAGCTATTTACTAGCAATATCTATCAAGCTCTCCACGCTATGTTCATGATTTGGATCTAAGCGACAAAGTTGTATAGTGCAGACCAAAGCAATTGCTGCTTATGTAGAGCGCAGTGATGAAGAAGACCCAAATGAGTCCATTGATCTGAGAGAATGGAGAGAGCTGTTAATGGTGTTACAACATCATTGGTTGAGCGCATACTTTCAGGTGCGTTCCTTGATTGGATATGTAACCTGAATAGACACAATTTCACAATTATTCTAGGCAGTCTGAACGTCAAATTTCTCAATGTTGGTAATATCGGAGCAAATCACTCTCTGTACGAACCTTGCAACGAACATTTATTGAGGTTTGTGATTTTTATGTAAGCTATTGGAAAATATTTGATATAGTATATTATTTCCATTGCATTCCATTCAATAGTATTGAAAGGAACAAACCAGATAGATCACGTACTGATCGATCAAATGTATGCTACATCAGGTATTAATATATTTTCTATATTTATGGCGAGCTAATTCTGATTCCGTGGTTGCAAAAGATAGACAGATAATCCCAAGAAGTGAAAACAAGATATGAGCAAACAAATCAATTGAAATATAAATAGGCTAAACGCACTAGTAGTATATAGCCAAATGTTTCAAGACTGGCGGCGAGGTTACTGTAGGCCAATGTATAACATTGCACTACCTGCACTGAACTGGTCATCTTATTCGAACGAACAAAAGAGCTACAGCACACATATTGCTTACATGGCGGCCCAAACATAATTGGAGGATGTTACTTGTATGGTAGCGAACGATCAGACACGTTTTAGAATGCTCAGGTGTAGAGATATCTTTCCTTAATTGACACGAGAGCATGAGATTATAGCGGCTGGTATGCCTTCAAAGTAAGTAAGAGTCTACCAGATGGTACCTACAGAATAAGATGCAATAAGAAAATCAATAATCTTATAAGCAACAAATATGTGAACTGGTACACCCAATATCAGCGCCGCAGATGGAACGGGCTATTTTTATCCGGCTCTGAAGATTTATCTAAAGATGACCGGGTTTAAGGAATCTTATGAAAGCGTTGACGCGGAGTAGTGGACGATGACTTTACCCATGTGTGCACCGCTTTTAAGATGTGTTGAAAATTTGTTTCTCAACTATTTATCGCTTATTCAGACCAGAAGATAATGATATTCTACTGCATAATGACACAAAATACTATGTTTTAGTTGAATCAATGAACTGAATTTCTTGATAATCATATTCTCGTAACAAATTGAATTTCTAATTCATATTGTAGAGTCGAAAGACATATTTTTGAACTACTAACAGCTTACCAGTTTT
The DNA here is from genome assembly GCA_035044805.1 of Leucophenga maculata. Lineage (NCBI taxonomy): Eukaryota > Metazoa > Arthropoda > Insecta > Diptera > Drosophilidae > Leucophenga > Leucophenga maculata. The sequence goes on along the minus strand of JAWNNP010001123.1, from coordinate 1,192,357 downwards.
CGTCTGAACTTAATATATAATGGTTTGAGAATCAATAACAAATGAAATAACCTTCCAATACTAATTACCAGAAGCTAATAGAAGGTAGTACAAACTTAACACCCATAGCTAATTTAACAATTATGGACCTTTAGGAAAAGCTGCCCTCAACGACCGGAAGGAAGATAGCTTTAACGAATTACTAAATGCGTGGATGAAATTTCAGAAACTATCAGACTGCCTCGCACTTTATATTCAGAAGATGAAAACCATTCAGAGTTGAGTTTATGTTGATTATAATCGAATTTGCTACAAAGATATACATAAACAACTAAGGTTCATTGACTTCACCTGCATGGAGCATATCCAAGTGCTATCAAATTGGAACTTTTTAAGACTTAGTTTGCAGGTTTTTAAGCTGCCATTTTAATATCCGCGTTATAAGTAAATATTAAGGGCTATAAAAGTAAATGTGCTGAATATGTTTTTAACAAAAATCCGTCCTTAATAAGCGAAATAGTTTGTTTTAGATTGGAAAATTGATATACATTTATAACTTTTTTAAGTCAAAAAACTATAACCTGATGAAGGAAGACGCGATTCGATGCTGAAGAAATAGTTAAAGTACGAGTGCTACAAGACTGTAATATCTTTGCATGATTAGTCTTATCACTCTGGAACTAAAGATCACTTAGAAACCAATATTTGCAGCGATATGGTCAGCTGCTCAGAAAATGTATACAAAATTTTACTACCAAACTGCATTTTATTGAAAACACTCGCGGCGCAATATCATAGACTTATCTTTTCAATAAAGCAATTTTAATGGTCATGAATTTAATGTATTTCATTTCACAGTAAAAATAAAACTATACAAAAAAAAGCTCTGCATATGCTACAAATTTAAACAATTTCATATTCAATCTTTTATAAAAAACTATGCTCATCCGTAATTGCGTGTGGTCTTATCTAACAAAATATGCGCATAGAATTTTAATTCGACCTCTAAGCTATATAAACCAGTTTCTTCGAATTGAGCTGTCAAATTAGTAAAATAATTATTTGGATGCCACTGAGCTTTAGTTGGTAGCATTCAAATTGAATTTTAAATAATTTATAAATGCTTTCAAACAATAATTTCAACTTAACGGTGCCTGCCATATAAACTGCAAACAATTGAAAAATCGATTAAATATTTTTAATGCAAACACGTCTGCGTTACAAATCCAAAAAAATAAAAACAACATTCGCAGCTGCAAGCAAATCTAGAGCAATTCGATGCAGCATCCAACAAAAGAACTCGCCACAGACGCAACGCAACATTTCTTCTGCTGCTGCTGAAGCTTCACTGCTGACAATTCAAATCCAATAAGCCAATAAGGCAATAAGCATGCGCAGCGGCAATGTTTCAACCGCTTTCAACGCAGCATTGATTCATTCAACTCATTGTTCAGCTCAGCTCAGCGCAGCTCAGCTAACTTCTTTGCTGTGCGCTTAGTCAGTCAGTTAACGGCGAGAGTTGAACGAGTTAAGACGTTTACGAAAACAAATTGCGCTGCTACATAAATAAAGAAAAAGAAGTAATGGAAAGCCAAGTGCATAAAATAAAATAAAAAGCATAAATTATTAAGTATTAAGCAGCTAAATAAAATGTGCTAAAAAGAAAAATTCCAAATGCATAAATCGTGTAGACGTTGAGTGCTGAGTGCTGGTGTGATCGATATACAAAAAAAGAAAATTCGGAAAATCGCAGCAAAGAGTGTTAAAAAGTGAAAATTAGCTGCGAAAAAGTGGAGCTCGCGCAGAACTTCTTAATCTTGTATCTAGTCTAGTCTGCGCTGTGGAACAGGAAATAATAAAACGTGCTGCAATAGTTTCGCCTTTATTAAAATTTGCAACTCATTAGCAGCAGCGGCAGCACTTGTCCAGCCCACGGATTATTGAATTAGGTGATTTGGATTTATTATATTGAAAGTATTTCTTTTTAACGAATTTTATATGTGCTAAAATTTAAACAAAAGTTTTTTTTTTTTTTTTTTTAAGAATATTAAGAAAAAGTATTTAAGAATAATAAAATAAAAAAACTTTCTAAATTTTTTTCAACATACATTTTTTTGGGCTCCACATTCTTTATGCCGAAATCAAAATTTAAATACTGCTGTCTACATTTCAATATGTGCTTTTTTCACTCGTTATACCCTACACATGTTGAAGTGTGAGAGGGTATATTAATTTTGTTTTGTAAAAAATTTATAGAAGTTGCAGAGTGGAACAAACCAAAGAGTTACTATAAAGTCTTTATTTTTATTTTTATAAACAACTGGATACAATAGTTGGTAGAAACATTAAATTTGGAGTTCACAAGTTATGTTTAATTACTTACTGAATCAAATACTGTCCAAAGTCTTAAACGATTTTCTTTCTTTTGCATTATTTTATATATTTCTCTCATTATTTTGTACCACTTTACGAACTTCATTTAGAAATATCTTGCAAATATCAAAAGTTCAATCGAATGGTGTCAAAGATAACAGAAATACACTGAGTGGTTCTGATTTCTCATTTTTTTGCGAAGTGAAAAAAGTGTCTGTGAAACCTCTTATGGTTTGACGTTCGGGAAAATCTGGTCAAAGTAAAAAAAAAAAGCTTGCGAAATTTAGTTAACTTGATATTCAGACTTTCTTATTGCTTAATGCAAGCGAATGTAAATCCGAAAATTCTTTCAAATTTAATTTCAATGAATTATTTTATTAAAACAATTTCGCATAATTTTTTATTTTAAGCTGCATGTTGAGAAATTAGAAGACCTGTTGCTCTCTCGAGCTGTGAGACATTTCTTTTCTTAGTTTGGCAATACTGAATGGAAGTGAAAGTTCCTTTGAATCCAACGAGTACGAAAGTCCTAATAAATGAAAATCATTTCAGGTTCATTTTTAGCTTTCTAGAATAAAAAAAAAAAAAACTACTGAATTTTTTTCACGGCTCAAAACGGCTTATGGCGAAGGTGACATGTCTAGGTGATGCCATTAGTATTATGAAGAAAGAACGAATGTTGAAGATGATCAAATAAATGAAAGACTCTCAATTTTGTCCAATAAATAAGTGCAAAAATTTGAAGAAACTCTTCATAAATATGGATTGTGAATGATATTTCTGCGATGTTTACACAACTCTTTAGACCTCTCTTTTAGAACACAATTATACAAATTTTGATGGAACCCAAAACGGCATAAAGTGAACATTTTCTGTGCTGGATTGAGACCTCCAAACTTTTGACTAAGAAAAATGTTAACGAGAATGTATCTGCATAAATAATCGAAGAAGTATAGCCATTTACCCTGTCAAGAAAGAAAGTATCGGGAATTAAATTAATTAAAATCTCCCAAGTAGTAGTTAGGCAAGTAAATGTTTTTTCCAGTTTGGTTACTCTGCATTTAATTAAGATGTCTCTAAATATTTAGCGCGATCTGTCAACCAATTCAATCGACCTCAGTAGTGCTTGGCGATCTTTTATAATAAGACTTCGACGAGCCTTTCGGCTGACATTCGGATGATTGCTGGTTCGTAAGTGTGCCGTACTCGTACATCCATGCATCGTCGCCAGTTATTTTGCGTACATAGTAGGCTCTCGTGTGATATCTCCAATACATGGCCGATCTCTTTCAATCTCACATGTTTACTTTCCGCAACGATTTATTTCGTTTCATCGACTAAATCGTCGGTCCAGAATGTGGCATGTCTTGGACGACTTTCCTTGAGCTCTGTGCGCGGTTTTGAAAGCAGATTCACCAAAAGCATTTTGCAATATTTTCAATGTAACGGCAATCGAATTTTCATTTGTCAACCCAAAATTTAACACTACTACGTTGATCAATATTTTCACTTATTACAAAAAAAATTGGCAAGCACTAATGAGGTCAATTGACTGAAAAAGCTACTTAAAATCTACTGGTTGACAGATCGCGCTATAAATTGGCATCATAATTAATGAAGGTGTTACCAACCTTCAAACAGAATTTACCGGTCTAGTTACTATCCGGAATTTAGTAGTTAGGCAAATATCGATACTTTCTTGACATGATGTATGTCACCAACGGGCTTCATATTTGTTTAAGCCAAAAAGCTTTGGATGTTCATATACGGAGTACTGACCTTAAAAATCAGCTTTATAGCTATGAGAGTATAGAGACCTTCAAACTCTGATGTAAATTCTTTTAGTGCCTAAATATATGATGATAGCTCAAGCTTAAAAATAAAGGGTTTTAATATATTTAAATCGATTTTAAATGCTTCAAGAGCAGATCTAGGCAGAGTGGCTCTACGGGATCCCATAGCTAGATGAAATTGATGGGGCCAGAATGCGAAATTTTAAAATTGTAGTAGACTTGGGACGGCACAAATCTGATCAAATTGTGCTCTGAGCTAAGTGCGAAATGAGGCTAAATCTTCAATAAGTGACAGCTTATACACCCCGGAATTTCAGCTTAAGACTGCAGGTTCAGAAGTGACAAAACGATTTTGAGGTGTCTTTCCTAAACTTATTAAACCATCTTTTTTAGCTTCAACCATTTCCGTTTCTTCAAAATAATTTCTTAATATTTCTACTGCTCTTTCAAAATGCCTCCCCATCATTTAGAAGGTGTCATGTGGGACATGCGATGCATTACATCGAGAAAACAACCAAAGTAACAATGCGTTTTCCCAGCGCCAATTCCATTTGTTCCACGGGACTTATCTTATCAAGTAAGCTGGTCGACGGGAGACAACTGGTTCGAGTGGACATGTTTTCCTTAAAGTTCGGTTCGCATGGCCATACTAAATTCACAGGATATCGAATGTGATTTATCCACAATAAACGCAATTGACTGGCAAAGTTTATACGACGATGCTGGAGCAACGTTGCAACAACTTTTATCAGCTAAGTACCGATCTCTGTCGATTTACTCTCTTTCTATGTACTCATCAATTCCATAAGAGCAACCACTCTCTAGTCTATGGAGGCCAGCCACGAAGATGTTCCATGACACTACCTTATATTATTATCCCATCGGGAGAAAGCTTGTCTCTGCTGTTAGAAAAAACAAAATAGTTCAGATTCATTCGAAATCTTCCCACAAATTAAATAAAACATTTATTTGTTACTAGCGAACCCAGTTTGTGCTGCTACGGCCTATCTTTGTCTTACTTTTGTATAGGTGAGGCATCGTCGAGAATATATAGTTTGTGGCTAATTAATGGTTTGCGGTGTAAGAGGCACATAGGCTCTTAAAAGTGCTTCCAAACAGTTTGAATAGCGCTTGTGTTTAGCAATTCTTAAGCTTTGAAATTCAATTCATTTTTTAACTTTAATATCTCTTGGCTGTGCAGGTCGATTTTAATGAAACAAATGCTAAATGATACTCACAGTAAGGCTTCATATATTTCAGTAACTTAATTTTCAATTCAATGAGTTGCTTTTACGTGATGCGCGCACAAACAAACATAGAACAATTCTATTATACGTAAAAATTGCACTGCCAGCCAAAAGTCAAACTGAGGGCTAGCAAAAGGGAATTGATAAGAATAACTAAGCACTAGTGATCAATTTACTAGCCTTTAGGGTTTCACATACTAGCAGCCGAATTAAAGTATTATTTTTAAACTCTTTTATATATATTTTGCTATTATTTATACCTTGAAAAATTGTTCATGTGTATTATTGAACTTTTAATAAATAATGAAGATTTCAAGATGAGCGAAAGCGTAACACATATAGACTTTACAAATATGTATGATTGTCATCCAACTGCACTTCCTTTCAGAATATTATCCATAGAATTCCCCAAATTTATGCTTAAACTTTCGCTTAATATTGCAGCAATATAGGGTATTATTAAGTCGCATACACTTATTAAAGCACTCTTACTTGTTTTTGTTTGCTTTTTTTTTTTTGTGTTCATTCTTTACGCCTCAGGAAATTGTGTCAACCTTGGCTGTTTTGCTGTAGTTGTTGTTGTTGCACCCGCTTATATTGTTGTTATTTTTATTTTTGTTGTTTACTGTTGTTGGTGTTTATTGCTTTTAATCGCAGTCGATCTTGTTAAGTCTCTTCGTAACTCTCTGTTTTATATGTATTTAGATACTTTTTTTCTTCCATAATTCTTATGCTTTGGTGGCTTCAGAGAGTTGGTCGCTTCAGTCTTTTATTTGTTCATGCAGAAAGTTTTGTTCTACGCCTCTGACACACGCTTAATTTTATGCTTAGAAAAATATCACATCACGCATTTATAATATAAAAATTTTAGAAAACAAAAGCAACCAAACGGCTATTTGTAGACAAAAAAGAAATCGATTTATCATTAAACATACTTTATAGACTACTTTTTTTCATCCTCGATTCATTTAGCTGTTTTAACTGCTGCTTAGTTCTATTCAGTTGTTCGATTGTAGCCAGTTTTCGATGGACGATCGAGTTTGCTTACTAGGTTAGTCGGTTAGCTATGATATTCTTGATCTTGTCGACTGCTGTCGTCGGTTTTCGCATTGAATTTCTTTCTTTCTTAATGTTGCATCTTGGTTTTTAGTTTTTAAACTTTTGGCGCCAAATGCGCCTTCGCATACGCAGCGAGCCAAGTCAAGTCAAGGAAAGCGTGCGTTCTCATTTTTCTTTGGCTGAACATTGGAAACTCATTAGCACGCAGGCGCAAACAGTTAAACGATGTACAATCTTATTATTCATGAGAACATAAATTATAAAACCACAGCTTAAATACTCTTCATACTTGCCCTTTGATACGCAATGATGATTTTTAGGCCCTGTACCGAAGGTACAAGAGCCTATTGGTTCTGTGTATTTGTATGTAACAGGTAGAAATAATGGTCGGAGATCCCCCAAAGTCCGTCTGTCCGTCTGTCCATCTGTATGAACGAAAGGATCTCGGAAACGGTAATAGATAGAGACTTCGTGTTTTTTGCATTCGACTAGGACTGCTCCGGAATTTTACAAGTTTATTTTGAAATTAAATATTAGATTAAATATTAGGTGAAAAATAAGTTTGATGGGAATTCTTTTGAATTTTGTATTTTTTTATAGTAAAATGAATTGCAAAGTTCATGCAAGAAGCTGGATGAACAAGTATGAATGCAGCAATGATGCGTATGCAACTTGGAAATATCCTATTAACTTCCACATATAGACATACTCCTAATCCAACGATACAATACTTTAACCTGTAGTATACGTCAACCAAGGTGAGGACATTCGTTTATTTGTCGAATGAGAGTAGCAGTCAGTAATTGAACTTTTAAACATGCAAAATAAGATATATTGGCTCACAACAGGTTCGAGCCTGCATATGAATCAGGTGAACGTAAAATTCCATGTTTGATGGGTCTGTCCTTTATGGTTTCCGACATATCATTGTTCACACATACAAAAAAGTGAACAGCCGGGCAAAGTTATAACAACTCAAATTTTTATGCCGAGATTTCAGAAACTGTAAGAGCTGGAGAATTTGATGATAGCATTGAACCAAATGAAAGTATGTATCGAACAGGTATTTAATCAAAGGTTAAGATTGATTTGATTCATTATTGCGGGGTTAGAGCCGCTCAAAAATGTCCTATTTTTCAATTCCGTACGTATAAAATGCATGCATAAAATTTTAGCTTATTTGAGAAATTTAAATGAATATAAATACCAACCCTTCTCTTGGTAGGCATTTATAATCATTTAAATTTAAGTTTTATGAACTTTAGGTGCAAGTGTAAACAGATGAAACTCAAGAATGCAGAAACAAAGATTACAAGAAGTATAGATACATATATGCGTCGGATGACGTAAAATTTATTAGCAGAAGAAATAGTCTAATGGATATGCATTTTTCTCAGGCTATAGTTCATTTTTAAAATCAATTGCAACAACTTTGAAAAATATTGAATTGAAGAACATTGAATTGAGACAAGTTTTTCAATTTCCGATACAAAGTGCTATTAGTCCTTTTGACTGTGTCAATAATAAAACGTTTTGCATTTATTATATGCTTGATTTTTTAAATTCTTATTATTGAAAAATTGTTCAACAGTTACGTGTCCTTCTGAATATATCGAATACAACTAAATGAACATGCGATAGGTCTGCACAAACCTGATATCCAAACTCTTGCCACATCACTCAGCTCATTCGAGGCATAACATAATGTAGCAGCGCTGCTATAGTCATTTGTAGTATATACGATAAAATGTTTTGTTCCCAAGGATCAAGCTGACAATAAGAGGTTGCCTTTTTTGACAATATTAAAGCTGTCCATGTTATTATAGCAGTCTTAAATGAAGAGAAAGCAGTCTCAAAAGTAGAATCGATATAGATATGCCCGTCTGTCTCGCAGTCCATATGAAAATCGAGATCTTGGAGACTATAATTCAAATTTGAATATTTACATTCTCCTGCTTATTTTTCGGATAACTTGTATTTAATAAATGTGCTTACAACCACTCCCAAAGGAGTCTTGGGACTTACCATGCAAACCTATTCCTAATTCCAATTTTTTGTATGATATTGATTTAATTGCTAGAAATGCCAAATTTGGTCTACTTAAGAGTACTTCTTATAAAAAGTATTCTATTTAGGGTCAGATCGGTGCACGACCTTTCAGCGTTTTTGTGAGCAAAAATTATGTTGTTGCTGGTAATTCAGCTAGAAATGCCAAATTTGATGTGTCTTACACTAAATCTTGAAGTTGAGCACACTAGAATGCAGCGTTCTTTCTTATTTTTATTTTGCAGACAGACCTTCTTCGATTCACCATAAGAAATCGACAGTTTCGTTTGTCACTTGCTCCCTGGTGTGCTGTGATGAGTGTAAAATATTCCTTGTTGCAATCAAAGATCGTCAAGCACTTCTACAATTGCGTTCCTTGTTGGCTGTAAGCAATTGTCTGGTGAGCTTTCTTGTTCAATAATTAATGGTTGATACGAGTATCGTTTAATTCATTTTAAATTGCACTTTTTTGTTTTCGAATGACGACACAAAAATCAATTTTAGACATTTCTGCAAGTTGTTCTCTATCAACATAGGTGCCACTACCGATTGCCTGCAATCAGCTGATAGAAACTGGCTTGGCTATGCTAATTACTATTCATGCTGTCCACGTATTTCTTAAACGAAATGAAAAAAAATGTTAATTAGGGAAGTCAAGTCAGCGACACAACATATTCAATGGCAACCAATGTACTAAAATTATTGAAAGTGTCTCTCATGAAGGATTTAAAGACAGAGAAAGAAGCATTTTTTTCAGCAAACAGAATAAAAAAAAACACAAACTCGTTTACCAGGGATTCTTGTTTTTCCGCCCGCTAAACCATCTTATAACAAACTTTTGTTGTTGTTGTTTGCTTTTGAAAATGTTGTGTCGTTGAGCTGGCATTCCTGTTTACTTGGCAGCTTGAAAAAATGAGTAAAGATAATTCAGATCTTTATGTTTATATATAATTTCTGAAAGATAAAGAACTCCTTTTCAATATTAACGGTAAAATGACAGAAAAAGTTTCTTCGTTTTTCCGTCAAGTCAAAATATTTCTTATTTTTACTTTCAAGTTAGCATTTGTATATTATACAAATTTATTAACACCTTTCGATTTTATTGATTGAATACAACCAGTCAAAAAAAGAGATTTGAGATACTTTCTAAATGGCTTCATAACCAACTTTTAAGAAAAGTAAAATGAAATTTAACTATTTACAATTCATTTAAACCAATCGCTTAGGGTAAAGTCATATACGAATATATCAAAAGACTTAAGACACAAACTTGTTTACCTCTCTAAGCAAATGTACCTACTTACTACATCACACACTAACTGAAATTTGCATAAAGTCCCGACATTATTTCTAATTTCCAAGATACTATTTCACTAAATTAAAGAACCAGCAAAAGCGCACAGCTGCAACGAGTCTGATGCTATGGCTGCATGGAGAAGCACTTAAGCCGCATGCAAATGTCATCATTACCGGCATCAAATGTGCACATTGTGTCTGCTGCTGCCAAAATAATCTTTAATGCAGCCCACTCAGTGCCATTGTCGCATTTAAATAAAAAATGTCACATTAAAATAATAAATTTGCAAGGCGCAGCTGCGAAGCTAAACTAAATCCCAGCAGAGCAAGAGAGAGAGAGAGAAAAAAGTTGCCGAAAAAGTAGAAACGAAAGTGAATTCCTGCTGCCAGGAGGCAATGTCATTGCAGCAGAAGAAAAAGAAGAAGCGTGCAGACTGCTTTGTCAAACAAAAAGCTTAAGATACTACTTATAGATACAAACCAAAAAAAAAAAAAAAAAAATACTGCCAAAACTACTTCGCGTGACCTTTGCATTTGCAGTTGAAAAGTGAAAACGTGCTGCACGGGTTGACAGTTTAGAAAAGGCATATGCAACACATTAACAGCAGCGCCAGCGTCACCAAATGAAGCGACAGCCAAAGGCATAAACAACGAGCTGAGTTCAAACTGCCTTATAGACAAAAGCCTTCTCCGGGCATGCAGCAAGCCTTAATAAATACACAAATAATAAGTCAGCCATTGGCAGCAGTAGCGGAGAAGTTTAAGCTGAAGTTAGGCAAAGGCGAAGGCGAAGGCGCCGCTGTCAAACAAGGCAGATGCACTAAGATTTTTGGATTTATTTTTTTTTTATTTATTTATTTATTTTTTTTTTGCGCAGATAGATATCACATTGCACATTGCCAAGCTTTACCGCTGAGATTTGTGCGCTCGAGCCGGCACATTTTGTCTTTCTTCATTGTTTGCCGGTTTAATTGAAAAAATAACAAAATGCCATGGAGACCAAAGTGGCGGGAGACCAAAGCATGCAACAACATGCAACAACATTTTTCTCATAATTTCTGCTAAGGATTTGCAGCTCGTCTTTAAATTTATGTTGCACACCTGTGTTGCATGCGATGCTACCCACTATTTGTTAGCGCTGATTGGATGTCGTTGAAGCTGCAGTTGAAGAAATGTGAGGGAAGAAAAAACGAAGTAACAGAAGCTGCTGCTGCAACTATAATTTCCAATCTTATGTCTGCCAACAATTTCCATGCGACTGGCACCTTGGGAAAGTATGGCGAGTCAGCCGGCATCATTAAACTTAACACTATGGCGCAATAAATCAAATTAATCCAATAAGCAAGCAATTTTCATGCCAATGAGTTGAGAGAGTCATGTACATAGTATTGTACAAGAAGATACTTTATAGAGTTATTTCTTGATTGCTTGACTTTTCGGCGCAAATTTAGTGGACGCAAATGTTGTGAAAAAGGTTATCAGCGCATGTGGCAGCGCAGCTTAATTTAGCTGAGAGAAAATTTTAAAAGCAGTTCGATTTTTTATTTTTTATTTTTTAATAGAAAAATAAATTTGTTTATTGAATATTTATTATTTTCCGGTCTATCTATTTACTTGTTAGGCCCTGTACCGAAGGTACAAGAGCCTATTGGTTTTGTGCAAATGTATGTAACAGGTAAAAATAATGGTCGGAGACCTCCCAAAGTTAGCCCCATTATGGTCAGTAGTGATAGAGGAGTCGATATATACATGTCCGTCTGTCCGTCTGTCCGTCTGTATGAACGAAAAGATCTCGGAAGCGGTAATAGATAGAGACTTCGTGTTTTTTGCATTCGACTAGGACTGCTCCGGAATTTTACAAGTTTATTTTAAAATGTTGTCGAAAAAATGGTAAAGAATTTTGAAAAATTGGGATGCCTAATGAATCTAAAACTGTACTTTTTTCATTCACATGTCGAATATATTCTTGAAAAATTGGATGACTTTAAAAAAAAGAGTAGAGCAAAAGATTCGACAAGGATTTACAAGAGATTGAAAAGATATATCAGGGAGTGTGGAGGGGCCACATGTTGTCAGACTACTCTTGGTCACTAAAAAAAGACACCTCAAAGCCATATAAAAAAATCTCTAAGAAGAAGATTTTTCAAAACTAAAAATAACTCGCTACCATTCAATTAACTTATACAAGTGAATCTCCCTTTTAGAATTGTGAGGGGCAAGGGGACCCACTTTAAACAAGCATCCCGAAGGAAACAGAAGCCTGATACGTCCACGTCGTTGTTCCTGGGTACGGGTGAATGTTAATTATTGCAAAATAAAGGATATCTTGAACTTATATTAGCAATCGATTTTGAAAATCAAACTTAAAAATTGTAATCAGCGAGCCCAAAAACTCACAGATACCAGTTTTCTAAAAGTTCAAAAACTTGTTTTTCGACCGAAATCTACCTTTAAATTCGAAATCAGTGACCCCACAAACCCCTGGATACCAATTTGTTTGTAACGTAAAATCCAACATGTTTTTTGAGGTTAGGAAAATACCCCAAAAACAGGTTTGGTCAAAGTTTCATCGATTTTTTTGTGAACCTATATAATCGATTTATTAATAAACGTTTATTTAAAATTTGGCTTCTCACTTATAAACAATTACATAGTATTTTAAATTATTTAAGAATCGTTTTACGATTAATAGATTATTTTAGAACTTTTGTCGAATATTTGAAAAACGCTTATAAATGAGAAACTAATATTTTGATAAACGATTATTTGAAAAATTGTTTATTTGATAGTCGTTTAATCTGATATTTGATGATTTGAATAATCGGTTAATTGAAAATTGAACAATTAATGAATTAATAAATATAACAGATTATTAGAAAATCGATTATTGAATAATTGCAGAAATTCGTGTCGGTTGTCTATTTTGAAAAGTATTATGCAGGGCAATATATAAATTGCAGCTTGCGATGATAAAATGTTAATTCTCTATAAATCCGCGAACAAAAAATTAGGCGAAGAGTATCCGGTTGCAAACCTAGATCGCATGCCGCCAATTATTGTGCAGTTACAATGAAAGCCTAAAGCCACTCCGATTTGGGCCAAACTAAAATAAATAAATGTAGTCTTACTAGTTACTACTTAGAACATTACCTATCAGACAGTGAAAGTCCCGTCAAAATCGGTTCAGCCGTAACAAACATCTTTGGAACTTTGAGCGTTTTTGTGTTTAAATTACAAAGTGGGTGAAGTATTATGTTTACTATGACACCTGTTCAAAATGGTTACAATTGAAAACATTTACTTGTTTACGTAAGCTGTTGAATTCTAGCTGTCGAATGTGTATTCAGTTGCTAAGTAACACTCTGTCGGATTCTAAAATATTTGTGTATGTTAATAATGGGTTAATAGCATTATGACAATAAACCTCAGTTTCCAGTTTCAAAACAGTACCTGGAAATACTGCTGCGGCCTTGACAACTTAGTTCCTCCCAACTATATTCTTATCTAAATCAAACTATGCTATTTTGACATAATTGAATTCAAGCGTGGTTCCCGATGAAGTCTTTGAGTGGGCTTAGCTTGCATAAAAGAGTCAAACGTTAAAACTGTGTAGATACAAATGTAAAATACTTTAAAGATTATGGAGGAATTGTTTTAATTATAAGCAATATCGGTTTGATATTCAGTCACTTTGGCCGAAAGCTTCACTTAAATCTAAACAATGGATTTGTCACGCCCACTATACGGTAAACCACTCAAACGAAACCTCATCTTTTGCTACTGAAGAAAGTTTTATTGACATATTTTTTTGATTAAATAAATCAGTTTTATAAAATACGAAAAAAATACGAATTTTTCAGAAGTAACTGCAGCATTTTAGAAGTTTAATTCCAAATTAAACTTAAATTTTTAAATATAAGTGATAAATAATTATTAAAATTCGAGTCCCAAGACAAAAGTCACAAACAAATTAATTGAATGGCTAAGAAAATGTTAACAAAAAATAATTCATAAATGGTTCAATATAAGCAAGCCATGTTATTTAATCTGCATTATTTAAGCCTTTAAAAAAGATAAATTTTCTCATTAAAATATTTCTCCCATAAAATGTCAGCAATCCGCAATATTAGTATTATTATTATTTTTTTTTTTAATTAACATTAAAAATTTCTAAATACTTACGAAAAAATTCACTTCAACTCCTAGATTTTGTGGATAATTTTTTTGAGTTTTTGTCAACTTTTTTTTTTTTTTTTGCAAATTTCTCTGCAATTATTTTTCACTTTTTCTAGTCAAGGGCGCACATATACAGATTTAATGATCAGGAAACATGTATTTAAAAAGAAAAAAATTCATTATCAAAGTTTATTTACCCCAAAGTGAACCGTAACCGCTGCGACAGGCATAATACAATCACAATCAAACTCTTACCGCAAAGGTCTGCATCATTAAGTGATTTTATTACACAAATCAAATGTACAAACCAGTCAGACAAACAAGAGACAGACAGACAGACGGACAAGTTAGACAGCTAGATGAGGAGACATTAGGCGATGACTGGCTGGAAAACTTGTTACAAGCTCAAGTATCAACTCCATCAAGGCATCAAGCATAACTATAATATAGAGATATAGACTGACTCTTATATGCGATATTTACAATGTATGACAAACGGTTTCAGGTTATTTATGCTTCACGCCTTGTTGGGCAAACTTGAAGTGCCACGGGCTGCAAGTGCGTCTAAGCAGAGCTAAGCAACAACAATAAGAAAAGCAACAGAAGTAAAACGTTTAGCGGCAACAATTATGTACTCAAAAAAAAATAAATCTACAATATGAAGAAAAAATATCACGAAAATTTAACTTCTAAGTACTACAAGTACAAGTATTTATGTAAATGACTTTTACTTTCCAACGAAAATTAATTTACTTTTAATTTCTTTTTAATTTTGTGCAGCGTGTATCTCTAGCTTTAAAAGGTCTGTTAAGTTTGTGTGAATAACACAGCCGTAATGAGACGTTGTAGATTTCAAAACGAATATAATATCTTGAGCTGCATAATGTATCTAATAGATTTTATAATGTCCGTGGGTTATGTAGTTCTCTAAAAATGTTTCGATTTTGAAGAAGCTAAATTCTAAAGACAATAAATTGTGATATTCAGAATCTCCAAAGGCCTAACCTGTATTACAGCATAAGCCAGTTCGGGGATTGCAGCAAGTGTAGTTCAATTCATAAAGATTTAACATCCTATATGGCATCGGACTACCCCAATTGTAACAAGAAAAAACTTTAACTTCATAGCAACCATAAACCAATACCATATTCTGCAACACCTGCATACGATTTCGGTGGCTTTTTGCAGCAACGGTCCAGATTTGTATGCCGTACTTCCAGCGTTGTATACGGCAAATTTGGAAGCCTGCTTCGTTTGTTCAGCATTCAAACGAACTGCAGTACCTTTTTGAGAAACAGAACTATGGAAGTATAGGAAATATGACTTCTCCCATGCTAGAGTACCTCTTGTGACCTTCATGCATAACTCCGTCGAACACAGTTCGAAGTTTATCACTCGGCAGCCAATCATGCTGTTAAGTCATCGAGTGATTACCGGGGGGTTCTGTCGATTTTTGCAGGCGAAACCGATATAGATAATGTTTAAGGCTCCCCTCCCTTGTTAAATAATGTTAAATCTTTGCAGTGATTATTTTTTAAAATGCAGACCACTTTCTGTTATTTCCAGTTCTTTCAGAGGTATTCTGTAAAAAGATACACGCTGCAGCATTTTAGTAGCCACGGAAATAGCTCCTGGGATACTGCATGCAGTTGGCTGGTCATCAGGTTCTAATGTTATATAGGATTTGAATGAACCGATAGCTCAGAATATCTTCTCTTTCCAAATTAAATTATCATTCACAATTGTCATATTACCCTCTGAGTCAGTTGCTAGTTCAATAACAAATTTTCAGAACTGGTGTAAGGTATCTTATAGTCGTGCATACATCTTCGTTATTTCTTTATTTTCATTAAAAGGTAAAAGCTAAAAAAAAAACATAATTCAACAACATTTAGAGACAATTAAAAAGTAATTTAAAAAATAATTTAAAATTTTAAAGCGCAATTTTGTGTTTGTGTTTAGAATGTTGGACTGTGGTCGCCCTCAGCGTGTGACAAATTTATGTTTAAAAATTAAATTGTTAACTTTTCTATCTACGCCTTTTTACTTTCATTTTATAAATTTTTTTTTTTTTTTTTTTAATGCAGTTTACACACAACAAAAAAAAAAAAAATAAAGAAAAAATGAAAGCCGGCCACGCATTTGGCTGCCTCTTCTGGGCAACGCTCTACTGCGTGTTGTATCTTGTCAGCGCAGCAGAGGATGATCTAATGGATTTCGATTTCACAGATCAAAAGGAGGTCGATTGGAACTACGAGAACGGTGAGCAGTTAAGTAAAGAGCAAGAAGCAGCAGCTGCAGCAGATAAGAAGAAAATTGAAACAAATATGTTGGACTTCTCGGTGGACATCGAAGATGATGCAACAAGTGCAAATCAATTGCCACCATTCGATTGGCGTGAGAAGGTGCTACGCAATGCCTTGTCAAAAGCGTTGACAGATAAAGCATTGCGTCAAAAATTCGCCGAAGTGATGCCCATACTAAGATTGCTTTCTACGCAGCAGCGTTTGGCACTCTCAGCGCTGATTTCAGCGCAAATGAATGCCAAACATGGGTATGAACTGAGACTAGAGCAGGTGAGTGTTCTAAGTTGTTCAACATAACTAGAGTAGTTCATCATCTATTTTGTGCAGGTACGCATGATGTTTGGCGATGATAAAAAACTGCTGCTGCCCATTGTCTACGATCTGGCAAATCTTGTCAAGAATTCAGCAAGGAAATATATAAATTTCGGTAATGATATAGCACGCTCCTCACTGCAGCAACCAACTATTGATCGTAAATTCGAATTAAGTTCGACGGAACAAGCAGAAGATAATCTCGATGATGAGCTGGGCACCATACGCATTACAGGCAATGAAAAACCAACGCAAACGCAGTCGGAGGATGAGCTTGAAGATTTCTTTGCAGATATGCCAGATGATGTGATTGATCCACAAAAAATTAATGAAGAACTGCAAGCCGAAATGAGACGTAAAACTAATCAAACAGCGGCAGCCCACAAAACAATGTCCACCACCAAAGCCGCACATCGTGCACGTCGCGCAGTAACAAATGAATTTGTACACAAACTAATACGCTCCATGCCCATCTCTGTCAATGAAGATGATCTCTTACGCGGCGCTGCTGGACGTACCATAAAATTAAATACCACATTATTTCAGCAGCCAAATGAGTATACATCAGCAGACATTTCGAGTGCAGCAACCACAGCCAGTCTAGGCAGCAGCAGCTTTGAGTCCACCACTGAGCCTGGCTCAACAGCCTCCTATGCACAAATTGAAGATCTCGCTTTTGCTGAGCTAAATGGCACAGAATTTGCGCTGAATCCGAATGAGCGTCTCGATAAAGTCTCCGGCGATGAGTTGCTACCTAATCCTGAAGAATTAATTGCTGGTCCGCGTTATCGCTATAACAAATTGTCACATCAGACACGCAACAGCAACAACAACAAATCGCCCATTAAACGCAAACGTATACAGTCGCCACCACCGCCGCCACAGCCATCTACACGCACACGTGCAAAGGGGCCTGGTTCAGCAGCCAGTTCCAATTCGCCAGTCCTAGCGCCACCAAAGAAATGCGAACGCTTTACTGCATCCATGTGTATACGCACCGAAGACTATCCTTTGTAAGCTTTGTGACTTGTTTATAAGTACTTTCTTCCTCACTCCACCACGGTTTGGCTCCTTGCAACAATCCAATTTGCCATAGTTTCCAGCACTGATTCCTACTACTTTCTACAGCAGCTTGGTGGCACTTGTAGCGGCATTTTGTGTTTTATTTAAATTGATTAATACATTTTTTTTTCTATTAGTTGGTATTTTAGTTGTAATAAATTATTTATTTTTTTTTTGGTATTTATTTTGTTTAATTTGATTTTTTGGTTTAGTATTTTCTATAAATGGTTGGTTTTATTTCTAGAACGGGTTTGAGGCATTTAATTAATTCTTATTTTCAAAGAATATAAATTTTTATCTAATATATTTACAACAATTAGCGATCAGATAATGGGCAGCATACGCAGACACAAGAATGCTATGTCGGCGCTACTAGCAGAGTTCTACGATAAACCTAATAACAATCTGGAAATTGGCGATGACTTCGATGACTTTATTATAAACAATAAGAGGTATGTAAATGTTCATAAACAAGTGCGTGCTCAACCTTTCTTAGAGGGGTGAAGATTATTTTTTTGTTCAAATAGTCTATGATCCATTTCCTAATTTTCAATAAATTTTGAAACAAACTTGTAAAATTCCGGCGAAGTCCTAGTCGAATGCAAAAAGCGCGAAGTCTCGACTCCTCTATCAATCCTGACCATAATGGTATTGCTTTCCAATATGCCACATCCTATCAATTGTCTGTTGTATGTCAATGACTATATAAGCCTGCAAAGTCATGGATCTATTCCACGGTTCCGTCTCCCTTTCTGAAGCCAAACTGTTAATTCGGCAATATATTGTCTTCACCAAGCCGATTGACAACAAGTCTCTCCCATACTTTGGATAAGGGCGGCAGGGGACTACATGGCCTATAAGACTCGCATTCAGTTTCTGATTTGCCTGGCTTGTGAATCATCGGAATTGCTGCCATCTTCCACTGTCTTGGAAACGCTTGTGTTCTGAGTATAGCATTAAATATTAATGCTTCCAAGTGGTGTGCAAAAGCATTAGCCAGTTCTATCTCATTCTTAGCCCGGCCACTTCCAGGGTACTGGACAGAAACCTGCCTGAAGGGCTGTCTTTTGAGCGAATTGGTACACTTTCAAAAGGCATCGTTGGCATCGACGGTGTAGTCCATAGCCACTAGTTTTGGATTAAAAAAGTCGCTTCGAAGTTTTCTTAACACATTTCTCAGCTGTTTTGCTATCCGGTTCCAAGAGTTTTGAGATCGAATTGCACTTCTTCTAAGAAGCCTTTTATTTGCAAGAAGCTCTCTTGCCTTCCTAGTAAACCTGATGCAATAGTCTATGGAACCTGGCGGGGAATTGAGAGGTGTGGCAGCAGCTGCAGCCCTATGTATATTTTCCGTGAGTATAATATGAAATAAAATACATTTTAGGCCAACGGCCAGACATGTCTATATCGACTCCAATTTGAATGCTGATGACATTATATGCCCCTTCCTCTCCACAATTAAGAATAGTTTTCGGTTGGAAACGATGTCTCGTATATCATAATGTTCTTATTAAACTAATAAATTAATCAATTAATTTATTTCAATTAATTTATTTCATTTTGCAGACGCGAAGATGAGGGCAGCGCTGGTGGCATGTGTCAAAGCATTGTGCGTTATGCGCGTCCACAGAAGGCACGTTCAGCGTCCGGCGAATGGAAGTACATTGTCAATACGGGACAACATACGCAAACTTTACGTCTGGAGAAGTGCAGGTTAGTAGCGCGTGTAAACTCTTTGCATATAATCACTACTTGCTCTTTTTTCGTAGTAATCCTGGCGATAGTTGTTCCTATCTTGCGCAAACATATCGTTCGCATTGCTCACAAGTCTACAACTATCATCGACTGCTCAGTTGGGATAAGATGCGTGGACTGCATGTGGACATCTTTAAAGTGCCCACTTGTTGTTCGTGTCAGGTCGATGGCTATCGGCAACAATTTCCACCATTATCATCCATACAATCCAAAGATTTTACGCCAGCCAATTATCAACTTGACCAACACAATATTAATAACAACCACAACAACAATAGAAATAATGGCTATAGCACCATCACTGATGATGAACTCGATTATAATGATGAAAGCGATGAAGATGAATTGAGCTATGTGCCAGCGCCATACCACAGCAATAGTATTGGACAACAGCAACATAAGATAGATCCACACTACAATGACGGCAATGAGCTCTACTTGAGCAGTAAGAAGGTACGAACAAAGGTGCAACCAGCACCAACAGTTGGTGCATATCTAAGTCCACCAGAAGATGAGTACAGAGAACCCGATTACAACAGCTTTAAACAACAACAGCGTGGTGCAACATCCACATCTTCATCCAAGAAGCAGTATCACAGTCACTCAACACGTCGCCGGCCGCATAATGAGCCACGTGTTGATCTGGATCTGGCCCCTAGCGAAGTACACAGCGATAAAGAGGTAAACATTTTTGGCACACCGCTTGCCGGCAACAGCGACAAGCAGCGCGTGCCTCAGAAACGCAAACGTATTTATTCTGCTCCCCATACAGCTAATGCAGCAGCCGGAGCAGCAGCAGCAGCCACAGTTCCACTGGCACAATCCAGCACCACCAGCACCATCGCAGCCAGTGCCGCCAATGCCCATCAAACTCTCCAGCAGCAGCAGCAGCATCACCACTACCAACAGCAGACGCCCACAGCGACGGGCGCAAACGCGGCATCCGGCCTTAGCAGCGGCAGCTATGCCAACCGCAACTACATCGGATCGTATGCTAGCAAATCGCGACCACGTTTCTTTGCACCAGATGCGGAGACGTCCGCCCACAGCAGCGGCAACGGCGGCGGCGGCAGCAGCAGCAGCCCAGCGCCGTCACCATCGACAGAGTCCGCACATGAGCAGCAGCAGCAACAGCAACAGCGTCAGCAGTCTCAGTCGACGGCGCTTCCACCGCCCATCTATCATGTGAACTCCATCTACAGCAGCAGCTACAATGGCACTCACACCAAAGGCGGCAGCGCCAAACGCATTAACTACAATTATCATCCGATTATAGATTTCTTCGATAAGAACAAAAGCAGCAGCAGCAGCCAGGCTCATGTGCCAGAGTTTGTCGACAGCGTGGAATCGAGCAGCAGCAGCATCTATCCTCATAAAATACCATCCATATCCTCATCTTCATCAACATCCTCCACACAGTTACAGTCACAGTCACCCGGTGCCGCTGCTGCTGGTGTTTATCAACAGTCAACTTCTCATGAGCGCCGTATGGGTTTCGGCGCTGGGCAGCATCAGGCTGCTGGTGCTGTTCGCGGTAGTGGTGTTGTTGGTGTTGGCGCTACACCCTTTGTCGACGATAATGCTTGGCATCCTGTGGTTGTGGCATCGTAAATCTAATTGTATTTAAATGCGTTAATTGAATTATTTTCGTTTTTTTTTTTTGTTTTTTGTTTAAATCTTGCCCATCATTGGTTACTACTAATCGTAGCTCGTTCGTTCTTCTGTAGCTCTCTAATTATTTGCATGTCTATCTTAACTTAAAAAAGAATCTATTCAACTGTTTTTCTACTGTTTCTACGGGGCTTTAAAATTAACCACAATTATTTCGACAAACAAATACGTTTGAAATATTTAGTGTAGAAGTATGCAATACAACTATTTAATTATTTATTGCTTAATTTATTTATTTATTTATTTATTTATCTCGTAGTTCTTAGTCAGTTAACAAAATATTTGCGAAATTTGCATCGGTAAAATATTTCGAAAACAAGTATTTAGTGAAATAAAGTATTTATTTGTAATTTAAAAAAAAATATATTTTTTCTAATGAAATGTTATAAAATGTGGGTCAAAAAATTTTACCTACACAACAATATCTCCAACAATGAAGTTCGGAACATGGTAGTTAGTAGCAAAAGATTTCAACTCCTCAATATTCACAAGACGACATGGATAAGTCACGATCATAAACAAATTGAACATGTTTTAATTGATGGAAGTCACGCATCGAGCGTGTTGTATGTAGGATCATTATGTGGTCTCAATGTCGATTCGGACCACTATCTTGTCGCAGGCAAAGTACACACTAGGGTACTCGTGGTGCACCCCGCACGTTCCAACACAAAACGGAAGCTAGACTTTGGCTGGTCATTGGTTATACGAAACCTGTGACTAATTCTTGGTACGACGAGGAGTGTTCAAATGCTACTGCAGAGAAGAATGCTCCCTATCAGCGAAGTTGGCAGTCGGGAGCAACGCAAGCTGTGCGAGAGCAATATCGAGAGAAACGGAGAGTGGAGAAACGCCTTTTCAGACGCAAGAAAAAAGGAGAAAGAAAGGCGTGAGTTTCAGGATATTGAAATGTTATGCGACAGAAATGAACCTCACAAATTGTATCACAAGATCCAGAGTCTGACCGAAGGTTTTAACAGGGAATAACTTTCTGTAAGCAATCTGTCTGCAATCTGTCTGCACTACGTATTCCGGCAAAGATCGTTCATCTTTGCATGACGACGCTATCTCACACACAAAGCGTTGTCAGGGCAGGAGAAAACCTCTCCGACCCCTTTGATAACAATAGAGGTTTCAGGCAGGGCGACACTCTGTCGTGCATTCTACGCCTATGCCCGTACAGACAGATAATGTCGGTCGCGAAATTCCAAAAGGAAGTGTTGTTGCTCGCTTATGCCGATGACATTGATGGGTCAGCAAGGCATTCTCAGAGATTGAAAACAGTCTCGGCTCATCGATCTAGCGGTAAATGAGGGCAAGACAAAGTACTTCGTGTGTTCACGCACGCCGTCATCGTTTTGGACGGTCAGTGACGAAGGAGAATTTCAACTTCAGTGTTGAAGAAAACTTGGTCTATCTTGGATCCGAGATAACCAGCAACAACAACGTCAGCCTGAAGATCAGGCAAAGAATCTTGCAAACACATGCTATTTTGGGCTGAGCAACTAAATAAATAGTAAAGCCCTCTCTCGAAAGACAAAGACTGTGGGTTGAATGTCTTAGTTCCCATCGCCTGCTCGATAAACCAAGGGAAATACTTGAGTACCGTAAGCGATAAGGCATTTTATTCTGGAGACAGCATGTTTGGAGAATAAATTATCCAGCAACAGGAAAAAAAAGAAGTATAAACAAAATTTTTGTAGGTTGTTGTTGTTACTATTATGAACTGGGCACCTCAAAGTTCAGACTTGCATGTTACGAGGGTTGCTAAAAATATTTCTAGCCAAAAATCGATTAATTGTTTTTCAAAATATTCTCCATTAAAATCGATACGCAGAAAGAGATACATACCTCCAAAACATGCGTTTTGAAGACATCACCAGCTTCTTCGGCTGTCCGCGCAGTTTATTTATGATTTAAGTGAACATAAACAAGTCATTTAGTGTCAAGTCAGGGCTGTACGCTGGATGAGCCATCAATTTTATGTTTTCACCATCCAAAAACTCATTTGAGAGCTCGCATTATCGTGATGAAGTATGATTCGTCTTCATCGGTTGGTTTTTCTCAGTTCATCGAGCACTTCAGGCAAACAAATGATTGTATACCATTCAGATTTGACCTTCTTCTTTCCAAAAGCGACATGTCCGGACTTCGAGAAGAAGCTTCGATATGCTGCGCGAGCGAGTTACTTTTGTTGGATTTTGCTCGTCTTGAAAGACCCAGACGGTCGACTGCTGTTTTGTTTCGGGCTCATACGCATATATCCGCGTTTCACCAACTGTCACGATTGAGTTTATGGCTTTTGACGCACCTTGCATGAATTTTTTCAGCATTTGCTTGCACCAATCAACACGAGTCTTTTTTTAAGCGATTGTCAAAAAATTCGGTAACCAAAATGAACAAACCTTTCTGACAACCAAAGGTTCATGTAATATTGTATGTATGCTAGTCAGGGATGCCTCAATCTCATGGTATGTCACATGACGATCCTGCTTTATCAGTTCACACACAGCATCGATGTTTTCTGGCACAACGACCGATTTTAGACGACATGTTTTGTGGCTCAGGCTAGATATATACATAGCAACCCTCCGTAACGAAAATGTGTGGGCTCTTATGAAACGTAAAAAGAATTGATGTTTTTTTTCATAAAACCAGACAATTACCGAGTTCACTTCCCTTTGATATGCGATAGCATCAGAGGCCCTTCACAATATAACGTGCTAAGTTCCAGCACACCGTCAAAAAGATATTCAACCCAAAGGAGGCTATTCATTTTATTTACTTCCAATTACATTTCTTTAAGTATTATAATTTGTTTCTTAAATGATAATCACATGTCAAAATTCTTATGTAAACATATGAAAATGACTTTAATTTTTTTATTTAATTTCTTATGGAAAAACGAAAGACTTAAGAAACAAACTTGCAATCACCAAATCACACCGGAAGTTGTACATTCGAATATTCTGCATCCATTGCTGCATACTTTCTGGCACTTACATATTTTTTTATATGGGAGACAAGATGAAATATTTATTGAAATTGAGGACCATTAAGTTATAAATGTATAGACCAACCCAATGCTGAAGTGGTCATGATTTAAAAGCCAAATAGAAAATTTAATCAATTCAATTAGCTAATTGGTTACTTTCTCGAAAGGGTTCAAAATAGAACAAGGTATCGAGAAGAATGTTAAAATTTTTTGGTGGAACAATCCATCATATTCGAACATCGGTTTGGGTTTAGACATAAGCATGGCACCTCCAAACAGTGGCATGAAATGGTAAATTTATTAGACGATTAGCCACTCTTCTTTCAATAGAAATTGTTTGTCAATTCTGATAAATCTGTGCACGTAACATTCGCTTTAAAAGGAGGCAATTGTCATGCAGTTACGTTATATGGAGTTCAAATACCTTAAAGTGACAAAGTGTCAAATACATCGGAGTTCACCTCGAAAGAAGCTCAACTAGACTGTAAGACGTCTATCAAGGCTAAGCAAAAAATGCTTAATATTAAAACCAGAAAAATGAACTGGCTGTTAAAAACCTAAATTCCAAGTTCAGATAAGAAAATAAAGTTAAACTATACAACCAATCGGGAAATACGAAATTTAGTTATGGATCACTAGATCATGGATCATGTAATTCAAATATTGAAATTATTTAACAATATCACGATGCATGAACTTCCAGGGCTCGCATTAAATTCCATCGTTTGGATTACTGTCTATTTTTATTTTTTGTATTCCCATCTTTAAGTAGTATGTGATACATCGCATCCATAAAAGTATGCTACACTTGGCACATACAAACCATTTCATCTACAGCTCTAAACTCTTATAATGAGTCGATCTTATACGCGCTTCGCTCACAGTTTTACTCATTTTAATTTTGAGCATATTTTGAAACAACTTCATAGTAGAGTACATAAAATACATACCTACATAGGAGCATAATGCTTACCAGTTTCTGGTACCGAATTGTTTCAAGTTGAAGGTCAACGCCGGATGAAAAATTAAACTTTGTAGTAGATCAATGAATTAAATCAATGAATTTTTTGTTATATCACACTCGGCAAATCGCATCCGTGTAAAAACAAAATACAATTTAAATAAATTAATATAAAAAAGAAAATTTCAATAAAATGTAATTGTGAAAAAAAACGAAGAAGAAAAACTTCCGTTCGCAAAGTAGGTCTATGAAGCAAGTTGCACAGACAAAACGACGTTGCAAATAAAAACGTTTTGCATACGAGGCGCGCGTCGCGTAAATCGCATAAAGCGTGCAAATCAAGTGCAACATTTGCTGCATGAACGAGAGTCATTGATTTAGCGAGCTATTGTTGCAATGCCACAGATTAACCCATTTCCAACCAGAGAAAAAATGATTTGAATTTGTTTTTTATTATTTATATATAATAAAAATTGGCTTTCTAATGACAAAAAAAAAAAAAAAGAAAACAATAGTAAATTATCTAAATCAACAACTGTTCAACAACAACTGTTTGGTGCATATGGACTTTGGTCCATAAATTCTATGCTTAATTATAATGAAAATCCTTTACTATGAAACCGACTTCAAAAAGCAACAAAGAAGAAAAATTCTTGATCAGCTCAACAAAACAAGTCGATCTAGTCAAACTTTGTTCGGTCCTTAGTTCGTATCAAATTTAATTAAAAATTGGTCCGGCATTTGTTCAGGTATGCAAACTCCACCTGGAAGTGCAACTGCTGTACAAACCCAAAGTCTAATTAAGGGTAGAATATTTGTAAACAGCATCAGCCATTAAAGGAAAATCGAAAGACTTCCATAGGTATCCTTATTTTCGCACGCTTCATATTATTTATATTATTTATTGGTTGAATGGATTTCTAGATATGAGGTATTGTTATATGCATTGTCACAGCAGGAGTCACAAAGAGTATAATATTAAAAAAAAAAAAAAAAAAACTATGATGTCCTGCTACAAAAATATGATTTAATTAATAAATGATTTTCATATATATTAAACCAAACATACCAATGGAAATGTTGCTTTACTTACCAATCTTACGGAGGAATCTAATATAATTCTGCTTGCAGTAGACTTGCAAGGAAAACAGTTCGTTCTCATACTACTAGAAGCCACTGCGTGACACTATCTTAGGTAATGCTAATACGCCGAAAACCCTATTAAGCCTCCAAAAATAATGAAAGAGGAACAACTATGCAGATTTTTCGAAGAAGAGGTGCCACAATAAAAGTTATCTGAATAAGGAACTAATTATTGAATTAAGGCGAGAAACAAAGTACTAAAAGAAATAGCTGGTACAACTTGTGCTAAGGATAAGAAGAGCATAAATAAAGCACTGGGGACCATCACTGGCTGATTACGAATGATTCATGAAGCAACTACATGAGAAAGCGGTAATGCTTCGTGTTCACCAACTAAAAAAGTGCTACAAATGCGAATCGGAATCAACACGAATGATTGCAGTTTTGAGTTTGGTCTATCACCACATGACATTACTCATTGAGTCCTGATATTCTGTGCATTTGGGATGAATTGCCTACAAAAAAATGCTAAAAGAAATCGTTGTCAAAGTTGTTATAATTGGGACTCAGAATACTGTTTCTTACGGACAAAAAAAAAAAACACTGGTAATATTGTAGGCTATCATGAGACTTATTAGGTCTATAATAAAAACAAGGGCGTATCCAAAATTTATTGGTTACTACATATTTTTGCAAACTTCGTCATATAATTAGGCCCTGTACCGAAGGTACAAGAGCCTATTGGGTTTGTGCAAATGTATGTAACAGGTAGAAATAATGGTCGGAGACCCCCCAAAGTTACCCCCATTATGGTCAGGAGTGATAGAGGAGTCGATATAGACATGTCCGTCTGTCCGTCTGTCCGTCCGTCCGTCCGTCCGTATGAACGAAAGGATCTCGGAAACGGTAATAGATAGAGACTTCGTGTTTTTTGCATTCGACTAGGACTGCTCCGGAATTTCACAAGTTTATTTTAAAAACTTGCCCCTCCCCCCCCTTCCCCATAAAATCACCCCCAAGGGTAAAAATTTCTTCGGCACAAAAAAAGTAAGTATGCCAGTATAGAGATATCGTCCTTCTTAGCCAAAATCCGAAAAGTTCATCAAAATCGGATAATAAATGACGATTTTATAAGCAATTGAATTTGAACGACCCCCCTTTTCTTTTCATTCATATTCGCGCAGTGAGAAGTGGTCATGTGTTTGGTCATAAGCTCGGGAAGCATTTAATGTGTTAGGCGAACTGAACTGGTACAGGGCCTCTTACAGTCGGTTACGCCCGACTGAAATTTCCTTACTTGTTTTCTTTGTTTTATTTAAATATATTTGTTGTACTAAATTAGCGGCCATAATTAGTAGATGGGTTCTAAGGGTCCAAAGCACTTTTGATTACAAAAAAAAAAAACTCTAAACTGAGTTTCCTCTGCCTTGAGTTGGGAGCCACTTTGACAATGCTTCGTATAGGTGGTGGTGAAACCTGCAGCTTTTTCTGCATCCGATCGACACCAGACACCCAAGCATTCTAATATGTCCTACCTAGGGTAGCAGATAAGTACCGGATATTTTGTGACCTTAATGAAATATATTTGGTGATAAGAGCTTCTTAAAGTGTTACCGGTTATATGTATCACCAAATTATTATACTGCCCTCATATATAAAAATTTTCGTTGATATATTTTTTTTTTAGAACTTTTGTCCAAATTAAAATCTTAATAAATAGACACATCCTTTGGGACCCAATACAACCAATACAAATGGAACAAACGTTCTGGCAAACAACTTAAAACTTTCCAGAGTATATGTCAGCAACTTACAGTTGCCAAGGCTCACAATATGAATAGTTTTCCTCGAAGATAAAAAAAATTTAAATTTTCAAATGTTGCTGTCCGTTTAAACGCACGTTTGTATCAAATGGGTTAACCCATTTGATGTTTACTCAACAAAGTAACCTGTGGCTGCTTGTTTTCGCTTTCATTGACAACAGCGACATACATACATACTACAAGCAACTAAATAAATAAACAACATTTGTTGCAACAGCAGCCGCAGCAGCAACAACAACGATGACGACAACGACAATTGCTACAACAAAAAATAAAATTAAACTGGAAAATTGGAAAATGTTGCACAAATTTTATAAATGCACAATGATAGCACAAATTGCGCACAGTTGTAGAGCAGCCTTGGCCACGATCAGATATTATAAAAGTGAAAATATTGCAAACGAAACATTGACACTGGCCTTGAAGTGAGAGTAAAAGTGAAAGAAATTCAAAAATAAAAAAATATTATAGTGCTGAGAAATGTTACTGCCCGCCAGGACGACTTTACTATTACTAAGCATTTGCCTATTATGGCTTTTGCAGTTGAATGCAGCAATAAGAGTGACGACAACTGCTGCAACAATTCCCAACAAAATAACAACCACAGCCAAGCCCAATTATCGCGTTTCGAAACCAATGATCAAACATCCAACACAACGTGTGCCCACATATCTGCAGGATATACGAAAGGGCTTTGTGGATGATGATGCAGGCGATGTAATACATATCATAGAACCGCCGCAACACTTTCAGCAGCTGAAACGCATGATACAACAAAAAGGAGAAGATATTGTCTGGCAACAGCAGCAAAAGTTGCGTTCAACGCGGCCCATAGTGAGTGTGGCACGTGAACGCAGCAAGCCCAAGACACAAGATCAAACAGCGTCCAGTAGTGGCGATTTGCTGACACAGGAGACACAATTGTCGCATGCAGTAGGCAATTTGAACCACATAGAACAGCAGCAGCAGCAACAACAGTTGTCACTGCCCTTGGAGATTTTGGCCTCGGTGCGTCAAACAAATCGTTTGTTGCATCAACAGCGCGCCAAGTTGCCACTAGCGCCGCGTGTGCGTCAACGCGTCATAACAAAGCAGCAACATACGCTGCTTATGGAGAAAGCGCACGAACAGCAGCAATTTCAGCGTGGCAAGGAGCAGCGTTTGCGTGCAGCATTGCTTATGCAGATGCAGCAGCAGCAACAATTACAGCAGAAGCAGCAACAACAACAACAGCTGCGCACCAAACGCGCTAAGCGTGATTTAGGCGTCAAATCGAAGTCGTTAGAGCATTTTAGTGACAATGTTGCACCCACCAAATACGATGTGCAGCATGGCCAACAACTTGTTGCACGCATTGATGAACTGCTCAAGAATGCAGCGCATTATTTGCCCGATGAACTGGAACTGAATGCGACAACAACAACAACAGCAGCTGTGGCAGCAAAGCGTATTGGCACTGTAGCAGCAGCAGCGACACAAACAACACAGAAGGAAGAATCGCTACAAAGTGCAACCAAGTGTAGCGGCAACAATAAAAGCGACAGCAAAGTGTATAATCATCTTCAACAGCGACAACAGCAGCAACAACGACAACAGGTGAAGGAGTGCGCACAGCAAAATTTCCGCAATGGCACAAATGTCGCCGCTTCATCGTCAACAACAACAACGACCGCGCAACCAGCAATAACAACAGCAAAACCAAAATCAACAACAACAACAATAAAATCACGTAGCGCTGCATTAACTTCCGCAAATAAAAAGCGTCTTTACGGTTTGCAACAGCGTGAAAAAACGCTCTCCAGTAGACTGCCAAATGCCAGTAAGTCACCGCTCAGACGCAAAGCTACAACACCGCTGCCGCACTCACATACAGCAACAACAAAATTAAGCGCAACCGCAACAGCAAAACGCAACAAATACAAATCGGGCAAAAAGCTAACAACTGATTGGAGCACCGCCAACTTGGAAATCTCTACGGAGCAACTGCTCTATGATGACATCATGGCCAATATACGCAATATGCTGCAGTCCAATGATCCGCAACTGGCAGCTGCTGTAATACAACAACAAAATAGCAGCAGCAGCAGCAACACAAATAATACCAACAAACAAAAAGTTCATAGACTGCATACACGCAGCATTGATAAAGATTTAGGCCCGGAGTATATAGCACCCTCGGAGGTGCAAAATTTTACTGATTTTCGCGACTTGCAACTACATTTGCAGCAATTGAAATCGATTGTTGGTAAATTACCCAATTGGTTGCCAGAGAGTGTGGTCAATGGCTCGCTGCATGAGTACAAGCGTCACGAACTGGATTTGAATCTAAAGGAATATGCCAGTTCAACACCAAGACCCGATTGGTATCTGATAAATGGAAATGGCAAAATCTACGAAACACAGCTGAGCGCACAAACAAAACCAACAGCATCGATTTTTCATAGTTTTCCCGATATACCAGACGAAGAGCTGAAACAGGTCATGCTAGAGGCTATAGAAGATTTTGTTGATGTTGATGATGAGAAAGCAGATGAATTGGATTATTAAGTTGTATAAGACTAAAGCTAGGCGCAGGCGTGTATAAAATTTGTTAAAAATCGTTTATTTTTTTATTTTTATTCTGAATTTTTATTCTTACAATTTGTTTTAATAACAAAGCAATCGAAAGATGAACAAGTATCTCATATTAGGCTAAGAGATGCCCTCTTTTCCATTTAAAACCCGAATTACAAGCACGTCTGACTTTAGCTTAATATACATACTCGTACACTTTTGTCCTGTATTAATTTATGCCGAACAACTATTTAAGTTTAATATTTTGATTTATTTAAATAAAGCAAAAACAAATTAAGTCAAGCCGCTAACAACAAACCTGATTGCTATAAAATGGACTACTTAGTGCTATACCCTGTATTCATAGCGTAAAAGGGTATATTAAGTTTGTGGAAATATATATAACAGGCAGCAGGAGGCGTGAAGTATATATATTCTTGGTCAGCGTTAAAAGCTATGCGGACATAGACATATGCCTCTGTCTGACAATGCGTAAAAACAACGAGAACTTACAGACTATCAACGATAGAGCCTTCAAATATTTTATAAAGTACTAGCTTATACCCGCGCCTTCGTCCGCGTATCTTCCGATAAAAAGTAGCATATCTAAATACTTTCCTTATTTTGCCTCATTTGTGAAACTATCCGGGGGGTGGTGTACCGCCCATCTAATTTTGACCAAACTTAACAGGTTGACTTCTCCTCATCCTCTTAACATGTAAACCAAATTTTATTTCTGTACCTTAAATGGATGCAAAGATATAACAAATTTTGATTATCGCTTATATGGGCGGTGGAGCCTTCAAGTTGGTATATATTTTGCCTCGACTATTTACTCTACAGATTAGTATTTAAAGAACTTTCCAACTGTCTCTAGGGGTTACTAATCATAAAAACCTGCATCTTATTGCTAAGTTTTAATATAGACAAATTATTGGTCCAAATTCCATTAATTGTAATAATACATTCCATAAAGGACCACTAGAAAGCGTATCCTTCAAGCAAATATGTCCATATTTTTGAGTTTTGTAAGAAAAACATTTTTTAATTTGCTTTAATTTAGCTTTAAACAAGAAATTAGGTGCACCTTGCACTAATTGTAATAAAATATCCCAAACAGATCATACAAATTTAAGAATAATTGGGCCACAGGGTATCTCGAAGTCGAGCACTTTCGACTGCAGCGTTCCCTCTTGTTATAAACTACTTAAGTTTTTGGTTTTAATTATATAAAACACATTTAAATGCTGTCACACGGGTTAATTTAATGCGAGGCGGTACCTGTTATCAAATTGCACTAAAATATTTAATTGTTGTCGAGTCGATTAGAGTAGAAATTAAGAAATTAATTAAATTGAAAAATATTTTGGTAATACCAATTCATTTCAGCAGTTTTTATCGTATTTAATGTATAATATGAGCAGTTGTTAAAAATATTGAATCTGAAGGATACATATCAGTTATATGTAAACACACAACAAAAAAAACATATATAAAATGAAATGTTCTTCAAAACAATAGCAATCCCATTTTTCAAAACCAAGCAATTATCTGAGCATTGAACTTACCAAACCAAATCACTTTCCATCGAGTCATTTGCAATATTAGTAGCCGTTGATTGTTTTACCTTTTTTTAGAATAAACAATGTTGATTATTTTTCTTGATCATCAAGAACACTACTTCAAGGCAATAGCAGCAGACCTAAAATTGGGTTAGAAACTAAAACAATCTTTGGATACGTTCCTTTTATCGTTTGAAGCTTCAGAAGATATTAACAAAATACTTCTAGAACTTAATTAACACGAACTCTTTTAACTCGGTGTAACACGATTGCATATTTGCTCTCTTCACCCTTTTGACAAGCAGAAAGCATCGTTCTTAAACGATTACAAAATATAGTTATAGCACATCATTGAGGCAAAGTCGATTAAGATTTATGAACCTTCTTCCAGCATAGATTTTGGTGTTAGTAATGAAGACTTCGAGAAATTAAAAAAATGGTGCAAAGCGGCATCGGCCGAGATGGAGCTGCTACTACATATCCACAAGAAATTCAAAAATTCTTTGAAAAGGGAAAATACTTGCTCGAACAAGTTTTCAATGCTGATGAAACTGGGCTTTCGTAAAATAAAATCTTAGTCGAACTTCTTTCATCAAAGAAAGAAAACTAGCAGCTGATTTTAAGGTACAAAAAGATCTTCCGAGTAAATCCAATGCCGGTTTATAACTCCATTACATTTCATGGTGTTGGAAACCAAATTCCAAAAATTGAGATACTGCGGAGTTTTTTATAGATTACACGCTTTAAAGCACTTTTGTTGTATGCCATCCAAATGTTCAAATAAAATTTCTTTCAGGATTTAACCTAGAAGAAGCATCATTATTTAACGCAATACTGAAAATAGACTGACAATTCTTCAAATCTCTTTGAGAAGATGCAGTTGACTTAAATTAAAAAGAAATATGACCACTTCCTATTCTACAAAAAAATTTAAATTGCCCAATGTAGGCTATATCCCTTTATATAAAGTATATCGTAAAGCATCATTTAGATGTTTCACCTCGTGGCAATGTACCAACCAAGGTGTATATGGGAATGAATGTGGATAGTTTCGCTCGGTTTCTGCTACAACTTACGAATTTATTGCGGTGCAGGTAAAAATATGGTACTACTTGGTGCACCAGATATTGGAGCAGCATCAAATGTCACATAATATATTTCGATAACTACTGTACGTTACTGCATTGCTGGAAACTATTCTATTTTTGGTCCTATAAGAGTTGCCGACGGGTTTAGGTCCGTAATGAACCGCGAGCTGTATAAGTTATTCGATGAGGTTGACATAGTCCAGTGCATAAAATTCCAGGGGCTGCACTGGGCTGATAACTTGAGTCGAATGGATGAAAGAGCTCCAGCACCCATGGTTTACAGGATGGCCCAAACTTCATGAGTACGATGAAAAAAAGTTATTGGCGTTCAAAACAACTAGCGCCAGCGCGCTATAAACTACAACAGCTGCTGCACCTTCCAGACGTTTGAAGGTCATTTAAGTAAGTACACAAAAACCGTAAATTTAAACTAAAATAACCAGAAAAACAAAATTATTTCATGCAAAAACTCGGAAAAAGGGTATATTGGTACACTTTCCGAGACATAAATTATGAAAAGCTTAGCCAGACAGACGGACATGCCTAATGAAATATTTTATTGGTATTGTCGCAAAATACATCAAATTCAGAGTTTCTAACTTAACCAACAACAAAACAAATTTTTTTTTTTCATAAAAATGCTAGATTGGTGAGACAGATTTGTATGGAGGCTACACCTACCAGTGGTCCGATTTGAACCTAAAAGGAACATATAATTAGAACTATACCAAGTTACACCAAATTTGGCGTTTCTAGTAAAACTAACAAAATCAACAAAGATTATTTCATACAAAAACACAGAATTATTATTAGTTAAGCATGGCACCAAAACCAACATCGAGAAATGTATTTTCCGAAATACATAATTCGCAGAAAAAAAGACCCTCGAAATATCTGAAGCTAATCGAAAATTTGAAAAGAAAGTGATCCGCAATGCACATTAAGCTATTCAAAGTAAACAAATTCATAAAACGGGGTGTCAATAAATCATGAAGAGTATCAAAGTTTAATATATATAAAGCAGTTTAAAAAAGCAATAGAAACAAATATGTGGATAGTAGAGGGTGTAAGGAGCTACTAATTTTAATTATTTGAGACAAATTATAATTTTATTGGAATTTTGATTGAAATTAAGAAGACACAAAGGAATCACAATAGACAAAAATTTTTACAAAATTATTACAAAAGACAAATATATTTCTAAAAGATTCTTCATATGAACAATTTAAATAAAAATAATAATTTAAATATTTAAAATACTTACCTCTAACACGCACTACTTTACTCCACGGTGCGATGCGAGAGCAGAAGTGCATTGTTCTCTTGAATAAAAAGAAAGAAAAAATTACACAAAATTTCAAATTGAAAAAAAAAATGCAAAAGAAAAATCAAACACAAAACAGCATGAAAACAAGTAAGAAAATCACAATCGGGCGTAACCGACTGTAAGAGGCCCTGTACTAGTGCAGGTCGCCTAACAAACACATTAAATGTTCCCCAAGCTTATGACCAAACACATGAACACTTCTCACTGCACGACTAAGTGCCTTTTAAACCATTTTTTTATGTATGAAACGAAAAGGGGGGTCGCTCAAATTCAATTGCTTATAAAATCGTCATTTATTATCCGATTTTGATGAACTTTACGGATTTTTGCTAAGAAGGACGATATCTCTATACTGGCATACTTACTTTTTTTGTGCCGAAGAAATTTTTACCCTTGGGGGTGATTTTATGGGGAAGGGGGGGGAGGGGCAAGTTTTTAAAATAAACTTGTAAAATTCCGGAGCAGTCCTAGTCGAATGCAAAAAACACGAAGTCTCTATCTATTACCGTTTCCGAGATCCTTTCGTTCATACGGACGGCCAGACGGACAGACGGACAGACGGACAGACGGACATGTCTATATCGACTCCTCTATCGCTCCTGACCATAATGGGGGTAACTTTGGGGGGTCTCCGATTATTATTTCTGCCTGTTACATACATTTGCACAAAACCAATAGGCTCTTGTACCTTCGGTACAGGGCCTAAAAATCAATAGAACCAAAAAAAATAAAAAAAACTCACACAAAGCAAAACGCTATTGCATTAGCTTTTTCTCTCACCTTACACTGTGTGAGCCAAATTGCTTTTGCATTTTGCAAATTTATTCGCTTGACTTTGCATAAAAAAGAGTCTAACACGCACTTAACACTCACTGAATTTTAAAATTGAAAACAAAAACAAAATACGCACTCAAATGAAGCAACACAAAATTACATTCGATTTTTCATCTCATCTTACGTTAGGAGAGCAGAATTGCTGTTGCATTGCAATGCAAAAAAAAAAAAATTACATTTGCTTTAATTTCTTTGAAGAAATGCTATTTAATTAGATTACTGATTGAACTAAAACACAATATTACAAAAAATATAAACACGCACATACACTGGCATACAATTATTTATAAAAGAAACACATTTTTAATTAATTAAAACCACTTAAAAACATATTCATTTATTAAACTTTTCTGCACAAACGCGAAATCTTTGGCACTCCGCGACCGACGCACGACCTCTTCAGTTGCTTGAAATGATTTAATTAAAAAGTGCGTAAAAGCAAACAATAACAGCTAACGGTTATGCGATAAAAACAAGCAAGAAAATAAAATATAACAGTGAAATATGAGCAATCAGTTGAAATATGGTTTTATACGCTATACGCATAGGGTAAAAGGGTATACATATTAAGTTTGTAGTAGAAGTTGAGATAGACCCTATAAAATATATATTTTTTTGATCAGCATCAAAACTGGAGTTGGTATAGACAACGGAAAGGTGGATACCATAAGAGGTAGAGCCTTCAAGTTTGAATAATATTACATCTTATTACTTATAAATACTAGCCCCTCTTTTCAGAGTTTTTGAAGAAGAGAAGCAGCGATCATGGTTAGGTCAACGCTGATGCATTTTTCTCTAAGACTTGTTGCCACAGAGAAAGTGCAGCTGCATTTAGCAGCCATTCCTACTGTGCTTAGTGTGATTAATTTTGGAGCATTTACTGTTCTCCGCGGTGCTTACGGATAACTGAAGAGTTCACCGCCATACAGGACCAACATCGCTTAAAATATTTAGTGGCGGGAGACTGGAACGCTTCACACTGGCTCTGGGGAGCGGGTAGAAATAACCAAAGAAGTCGTGTACTAAGAGAACTAGTACTGAACAAAGATTTGAACGGGAGGCCCAACGAAATGTCTTTATGGTAGGAGTGCTACCCCAAGCTGCATTGACTGCGCTCTGACGAAAGGCATTCCAGCCATCCATGCTGACATACAGGCTGTCGTTGATCTTATCTCCGACCATTTGCTGCTTATCATCACGCTGAATGCTGCAGTGATGCCATATTCTCCAGCGACTGATGCTTAAGCACACAAACCGAGCGCTTCAAGCCGATCGAGCTAGCTGATGAGCAGGAAGTAATCGAAACGCGTGAGTGCTTTTGCTAAGCGCTCTAAATTGATCTTCGCCCCAAGCGAAATAGCTGAAGTAATTGGCCGCCAGAGCTTAAAAAGAGCGCCAGGCCACGAAATCATGTACAATGCCAATCTGACGGCACTTCCTGGTCGTACAATCCTCAACATAGCGTTGATCTTTAATACAATTGTGAGGTTACAATACTTCCCTACACAGTGGAAGCTAGGATAAATTTCCATGATTCATAAACCTGGCCAGCTGGAAATGGTTCGATAAGTCTCCTTCCTTCAATATCAGCCTTAAAAAAATATGTTTATAAATATTTCATTCAATTCATATAGGGAAACCATTTAACAGTTAATTACTTCAATTTAGGTAATTTCGGAAATTTTGTAAAAACATAATCCGAGAAATCTGCATAAGAAAAATTAAGATAAGAAAAAATTTCGCATTAGAAACAAAGAAGCAACATAAACGTGTGAATTGAATGGTCTGCTACCAAGCTAATGATTGAAGAAAACCATGACCCCCACAACACCAGCAACCACAGCAAAGCAGCAGCAAAAATGACAAACAATTTGTTAATTATGCAATATGATTCCCAACTAAATACTTACACGAAAAATTAAACAATTAGCTAAATATTTTTTTATTTTTTTTCATTTTAGTAGTCATGCTAAGAGCGAGACAGCGAGAGCTAGCTAGACAGTGCTAGGGCGATAGATTAAAAAACAAAAGTCATATTTTAAAGATCCATGACGTGTATGCATGAAAAGTTCAAGTGGGAAAATATTTTATGAGTATATAAAAATTGGGCTACTAAATATCGTGTATGAGAGTGTACGAGTATTTAAGTATATATGGTCGTATATAAAAGTTGACCTTTATATTGAATATGGCTGTATTAAGTGTTGACAGAAACTAAAACTTCACAACAACAATGGCACTGTTTGTAGTTTGTAATTACAACTTGTTAATAGGTGTTGTCAAGAAATATAAGCAGGAGGGTGGCTTAAAAAGTTGCTGAGGGAATATAAAATATATAAGTACCAACAAATTTATTTGATTGAAACTGGTTCTATCTACCTAATAAAAAATTTTATACCAATACTTTCTTGTAGACCGAGAAGATTTTAATCTAACAACTGTGCTCAATGTAATGAATGATACTGAAAATGTCTGGTTAAAACAAATTTAAACTTAGAAAGTGCTCCATTTATTCAAGCTACCATTCTTACTTGCTACCACTACTATATCTGTTATGGGGAATACAAATTTCGAGGCATGTGGCGAACTATATGTATTGCTATTAGTCTGAAAGTCTGAAGGTTTTAGGTCGGTTTTCTCTCAGCAAGTTGGAAAATTCATTACTAAACAATTGCAATATGGTTTCGTTCGAGCTAAATTTATTTACACAAATCTTTTCGAATTTTCTTTTCTTAATGTGGGGACCAGATTAATGTCTTATATAAAAAATTGTACACTTTTTGTTGAAATAATAAACTAAAAATTACCATTCATCCCTGTACTTGGATTAAGTTATTCAGTAGGACACAAAAAGCACAATTTAAAAATTGTTTATCTAAAACTATTGAAGTGTCGTCTGGTGTTCCTCAAGTGAGTCAACTTGGTTCAATATTGTTGAGCAATGGTGTTCCTGTGGTTATTATTCATTGCCTTCCGTAGATGATGTTCAATTATGCTTGACATATTAAAATGTTTCCCAACAACTCACAGTTTGTTGTAGACTGATTTAAACTTACTATGGTCTTGTCACAATTATTTCGACCTAAATTTTGACAATTAACATGCAGAATTTTTGTATGAAAAAGATTTTTGATGTTCCTAAATAGGCTACAATCACCAAATTTGATGAAAATATTATACTTAGGTTCAGTGTTCGGTCCATTAAAAGGGAGATGTCCTATACAACTCTATATCCTATTAAACTCACCTTTCTGAGTTTTTGTATGAAAAATATTTTACAATAACACTGCTCTGGAAATCTCCTTTTTTTTGTTGTGAATGAAATGGGTTATAGAATTTCTGAACGGATTTTTCATGCTGAACATGAATCTGGACTCAAAAACTTTTTCGAGAAAATATGGGTTTGAAAACTTAATGGGATTTCAGCTACTTGAGCAAGTCTTACAGCAACGCATTGCATACCCATTTTTTCCTTCATAATCGTACTCTCGTGTATGATATCTCCAATACCACACCGATCTCTCTCAAGCTTCTATGGTTACTTTCCGCAACAATGTCCTTCACTTCATCGACGTTGTCACACACATGTCTTCAACGGTCTCCTAGACATCCATGCGCATTCTTGACAGAGCCGATTCACTAAAAGTCTTTTTCCAACATTTTCAATTTATAGGCACACAAAATTTAACAAAAATACGTTGATCAATATTTTCACTTTGACGGATCGCACTAAAAATTGGCCTCAGAATTAAGGACAGTGTTATTCACCTGGAACTACAAATATATCCAACTAACTATGATTTGATAAGTGTAGTGCGCTAACCTCATTGGCGTGGATCTCAAATTGCAAGACTGTAGGCCAGTTAACCAGTTACTTGGAAAAATATTTTACTGATCGGTGTTGCCACTTTATGTTTCTGTCCGAATGTCTGATAGACCAACCAACCAAGACATACAGAAACTCAACACCGAGTTCTGGTTGTGTTTCTGCATGTCTTGGTTGGAGACCGAAAGTCTGATAGACCGTTCGGCCTTACACCTAACATATATATTGAGAAAGCTTGGAGTTCGAGTATAACTAATTTTTTTCTGATTTTAAGGGTCTTTTGATTTTTTGTTGTGCGGCAAGTTTTCTTCGAAAGCTGCATGAACTGGTTTGTGCTGTATGAGTTATCTGGAAGAGCTTTTTCAATATCAGATATTTGTTTGCAGTCCACAAGGCTCCATCTGGGGTCTATTCATTTCCAGAAACTCATTACTATTACTATATCATTCATTTGAGCACCATGGGAATTTATTAAGTACACTCTTGCTTCAATTTCTGGCATAGTACATCCATCCATCCGTTAAGTTTTACAAGCGATTAAAAATTTTTCTAAATTTGTATATCAATTATAATTCTCAAATAGTTTTAACATATTTCATATAAAAGTTAAATACATAAATGCTTCTGCTTCTATATAGATTTTCCGCTTCTATATAGGTAACTTTATTAGGAAAGAGGGAGTGAAAGAAGAAGTAGGATTGTTGTCATATATTCTTTCGCAACCGGCTTGTTTTTTAGGCCCTGTACCGAAGGTACAAGAGCCTATTGGGTTTGTGCAAATGTATGTAACAGGTAGAAATAATGGTCGGAGACCCCCCAAAGTTACCCCCATTATGGTCAGGAGTGATAGAGGAGTCGATATAGACATGTCCGTCTGTCCGTCTGTCCGTCCGTCCGTCCGTATGAACGAAAGGATCTCGGAAACGGTAATAGATAGAGACTTCGTGTTTTTTGCATTCGACTAGGACTGCTCCGGAATTTCACAAGTTTATTTTAAAAACTTGCCCCTCCCCCCCCTTCCCCATAAAATCACCTCCAAGGGTAAAAATTTCTTCGGCACAAAAAAAAGTAAGTATGCCAGTATAGAGATATCGTCCTTCCTAGCCAAAATCCGAAAAGTTCATCAAATTCGGATAATAAATGACGATTTTATAAGCAATTGAATTTGAACGACCCCCCTTTTCTTTTCATTCATATTCGCGCAGTGAGAAGTGGTCATGTGTTTGGTCATAAGCTCGGGAAACATTTAATGTGTTTGTTAGGCGACCTGAACTGGTACAGGGCCTCTTACAGTCGGTTACGCCCGACTGAAATTTCCTTACTTGTTTTTTACTAATTCTTGTTATGTATGATGGTCCCAGTCTTCCCCTATGCTCTCCTACTTCTTTGCATAAATATTAATGTTGTGTTCACGCCAAAACGAGGCCAATGCTTCGATCATGCAATGCTTTTTCTAAATCCACTCGTTTGATCTAAAATTGTTCATACATTATATGAATAAAATCATATAGCATATATTTGCTGTCATTTTCACTGACGCATTGTACAACCCTCGAAAGCAAGTAGATTTCCTGCTGACTTAATTTCTTTGTAAATTGAGCTTAAGAATCTTGTATATGCGCGGCAAGGTCATGTGAAACAAAGAAAACTTTTTTTATGAGCACTTTGCGTGTCTCCGGAAGATGAGCAAAGGAGCTTTATGTGGAAGTCGAGTGACCAATGTAGTTAATGTACTGGAACCTAAAGATATTAGTTACTTGTAGCTAAACCAAGAACCCAAAATAAGACCTCATTAGAAATAAAAACCAAAAACAAAAAAGAACAAGGCACACGATTTTTATGTTGCTGTTATTAGATGAATTAGCATGTCTACCGAGTGTTATACATACTCGTACTTGGTCTATGGCAATCATATTTTGTAGCCATACTTAAGCAAGCTATTAGTTTATTGTTTTAGAATGTTGTTTTGCCACTTTAGATGTTCTTGCGTTCTTGACGTTCGAAATTAATTTTATGTCATCCAGATACAATAGCGACGCGCAACCATTTTAACGGACTTGAGCGCACACATTTTGGTTTGGGTTTGATTAATAGGTTTTTCTAGTTTGGTGAAGTTGAGAGCAGCATTTATATGTAAATTTTATTATGTGATTTAGGATGTAGTAGGCGAGTTCTGGAGCAGAAACTAGTTTAGAAAGGTATTTGATAATCTTGTGACATTATATAAGATATTAACAAAAATAAACTCTCTTGTTGTAGCAGAACGCAGCGATAAGGTTCAAAGACATCTCCGCAACAGCTGCTGAGCCAATGAAGTTTTGTTGTCTATGTCTGAAATTAATTAGCGAATGCATAATTAAAATGACAAAGTGCAATTAAACAATTGAAAGTAATTAACAGATTACGAAGAGTTTAAGCGGGATAGCGTGACTTTTAACTGCTAAGGGACCGATGTGCAGAAGAAAGAGATAGCACGTTAGACGTGCGATCTTACAGATTGCGACATTGACCCCACTTAACAAGCTCTGAAAACAAATAAAAAGAAATAAATATTGTAATTTGGAATCGGTCATGCAAGAAATAGAAGCAGCATTAACTGCACATGACGAAGTCATTGAGACAGAGGCTGCAAAACAGAAAGAAAAAAATATATTTAAAATACAACAATAAAAAGACTACAAATGCAAACTAAAACAAAGCGCAACAACAACAACAATAAAAGAAAATTTCAATTTGTGTCAAACCGAAGCGCCTATACCCTTTACCTTTAAATCTGATCTAAAGCTAAGGTTGAAAAATCCACACCAAGCCCTAAACTTATCGCTAAGCCACTTTAAATAAATTTTCTCGGTCGGAATCGTATCGACCAATTAGTCAACTTCTTTCGCTCTCAAAGCTATGGGAGAGCCTGCTTATCTTCAGGTTAGCTCGACTCACAACGTTTATTGCCATTATTACAGCTCCATCGAGTTGTAAATAATAAAGCCTTTGAAAAAAAAAAGGAATATTGTTAAGCTGTATTTTTCGACATACAGCTTCTGACAAGGTATGGCATTCCGGTCTACTATCAAGGATTAAAGACAACTTACTTGGCCATCGCATGTATCTTCAATATTCTCTGTTTGCGCAAGAGTTCTTTAGGGTAGAGTTCTCGGACCATTTCTTTTAATATACATATTAGCTTTTGACCTTTCTATACCTGACGAAAATAATCATACTTCTGCGTCAAGTAAGATGATTGCCTCTAATGTAGACGACATGTACTTATTCCACAGGTCTAAATGCGAGTAATACGCTGCTGATGACCTACAGAAATATATCTTGTTGTTGGAGGCTTGACCAAGAGGGGGAACATCTAAATTAACAGTGCCAAATGCTTTACAAATAAAAAAAAGCTCCTCCCAAAATCACACAAAAAATAGAAATAGTTTTGTAGCAAACCTCAAAAACTTAGTATCTGGGATTAATCTCAGATTCAAGGATCGGATTGTAGCTACTGTGCAAACATGCAACGGTGCAATGCGTATTCTTTCACTGGCTTTTGAACAACAAGAGTAGACTTGCATTACGAAACAAACGCAGGACTAATAAAGAAATAATTACGCCCATTTGGAGTTACGACATCGAGATCTTAAATATTGCAGCTAAATCTAACCGGAACAGGGTGCAAAATATGCAAAACTAGGCTCTTAGAAAACTCACAGGCTAACCTTCGTAAGTTCGGCCATCAAATTTGGTTATTTGCTAGCAGATATAATATCCGCTTAGCAACCAAAACTGCTTGTTCAGTCCATTGGCTCAAGCAAGTCCTATAAGACACCTTACATTATATAAATTTATTCAGGACAACAGCCGGGCCATAATCTCAAGACGGTGATTATAGACACTGATATTTGGTAAATTATAAGGACAATCTGAATCCCTGATTGTTATCTAAAAAACCATTTTTTTTAATAGATTATTTTTTGTCTTAACTGTATCTTCATGTTTACATACCAAGAGATTGAGCGGAATTCTGGAAAGTTGTGATAACTCACAATGAGAGTGGATAGAAAGCATCATCACCAACTACCATATCACTGCTCCGTACTAAATATAATTGGATTGAACACTTCACAAAAAAAATTCACTCAAACGTTCTACGAAATTTTAGCGAATGATGTCAGAAGTATAGAAAAAATTAATTTTGTTAAATTTTCAGTGATTTCTAGTTTCTTTATTATTTTAATGTTTAGAAAAGATACAAAGTTCCAACGTATTAGAGTGGTGGGAGTGGAGAGGTTTTGTCGAACCAAATTCTGTTTTGATAAACCATTTTGATTGAACTCTCCAAGAAGATTTATTGTGAAATTTCAGAAAATACCACAACAATAGCAAATACATTTTTTCCATCTCTATTATTTGACATCTTTTGAGCAGTCCGGGTTCTGTCATTCATAGAGTAGATGCTATTGGTCTCGTCGTGCTTTACTAAATCCAGATTCTGAAAGCATTTTGGGTGGTAACTCAAATCAAAGGTCAAGTCCATTTATTGTAAATAAGTGGCTGGCAATATTTTTTGTTGATTGACGAAGCTATAAATTGTATAGCCACTGGTTTTTTTGAATAGCTCCCAAGAAATTCGATGTGTTCTGGTCCTAAAAATTAGACTGTATTAAAACTTTATGAAACTAATCGCTTGTTGGAGAGGAAGACAGGATTATATCAGCGCTGCTAGTGACTCTTGTAAAAACGAATGTTTTTTTTAGAGGATTAAATAAGGTCACCGAAAAAAAAATAGGGATTAGACTGGGACAGCAACTGGCTGTCTTATCTGAAATGCAGATTGGCCAGAATTTCAACCGAAAAGAAAATATAAGCTCTATACCCACATAAGAAAAAGGATAAAGACTTTGATGGAGATGGAAAACATGCAACCTTTACTATTTGAATGACCCGCACTTCATTTAAAATGTAATCAATTTCTATAGAAACTATTTTTTGGAGCAGCGAAAAGTCTGACAAAACTGCCACTGGAGGACCTGCAGAGACTCTACGCGACGATTTCAAGAACGCAGACCTCAAAACGTAATAATCTGATGTACAATTTTACGAAGAAAGCATAAGTCATAGGTCAAAAATTAGAGGGGCGGTACACCCACCCCGTATAATTTCACAAATGAGGCAAATTAAGAAAAGTAATTAGATGCTACTTTTTATCGGAAGATCCGCGGACGAAGTCGCGGCTAAAAACTAGTTCTTATATATAACGCCTAAGACAATTAATAAACCTACGACAACAAACATCGCAATAGACCAACTGGCCTCTTTTTGAATTCTACCTTCGACGAATCGTTTAGGATTATAGAAAAAAATTTAATCATCTTCAAAGGGTAGTGGCACGATTCTATCGAGCTAACTGCTCGTCTATGCAAAACTGGTTATATTGGTAACCTTTAGACACTTCTGCAGCAAATCTCAGAAGCATAGATCTCCAATTGA
Source organism: Leucophenga maculata (assembly GCA_035044805.1). Classification (NCBI taxonomy): domain Eukaryota; kingdom Metazoa; phylum Arthropoda; class Insecta; order Diptera; family Drosophilidae; genus Leucophenga; species Leucophenga maculata. The sequence continues at coordinate 1,147,749 of JAWNNP010001123.1, read as the reverse complement.
ACAAAAGCTGGTAACAAACTCGCCGACAATATTGATAATACCATGCGCCAGCTACATGCGAAAGGGTAGAATTTGAAGCGTGTGCGCTTCATTGATGATTTTTCCAAAGTTTGGCGCTTCTCGTTGCCGCGTGCAATGGGGCGTATGAGCTGCGCAAGCGAATAGGCCGCCAGCGGCACGAAACCAACCAACAAAAAAGTTTGCATGAAGCCTTGGCGACATTAGCAACAAATACAACAATTACAACTCTATAAACGCCTTCAGCGTTTTTCTCAATATTCATTGTGTTCTTTGTTGTTTTTTTTTTTGTTTTTTTTTTTGTTCAGCTTAGTTTTTCTTGCTGCTTCTTTTCTTGTCGAATTTTCAGCTGGAAAATTTGTCAATTTGTAGAAAACAATTGTTTTACTAGCCGTCGTTGGCAACTTTGCATTATATAAGCAGGCAGTCGACATTGTTGCTGCGTCAGTTGTAAACGGAAAGCTTCGACTGTATTACATAAGTCAAGTGGCAGTGGCGGAGTTCTAACAAGCCAAGTTTTGGATTAAAAACAAGTGCAACAAGGATTAAAACTAAATAAAATACGCTTAAATATTTAAGCAAATAAGGAAATAATTTTAAAAAAAATGTCGAAATCAATGTTTGCGCTTTGCTTGAGCATTGTCTGTGTTCTGTTGTTGCTGCTCGATACAACGCAGGCAGTGCCACGCCCACAACCACAAGCGCCGCACGGTATTGAGCCACAAGCTGCTGGTATAGATGATTTGGAAGCAGGCGCTGAAGGCGCCGAGGAAAAGGATCTGCAAGGTGCTTCATCATACGGCTATGGTTACTACTCCTCGCCATATTTGGGTGGAATAGGTTATGGCGGTTATGGCGGTTACGGCGGTTACGGCGGATATGGTGGCTACTATCCATATTCCGGCGGTTATTATGGTTTGGGTAAGTAAAACTAAGAAATATATTTTGATTTATGTCATATAAAATGCTCTTCTAATTTAGGTTATCCCTATTATTCCGGCTACTATGGTCTACATCATCATCATCACGGGCACTATGGACATTATTTCTAAACGATTTCAAGAAAGAAAAAAATATTAATTGCTTAATTTCTCTCTATGTACTCTATAGCTTAATCTGGGTCGACAACTTGCAGCCAAAGCCTCGTAATTACTTTAAACATAAACTGCCTACAGACTTCCACATATAGCCTCAATTTATTATGTTTAACTACTCGAGTTACGCCGCACATAGCTCGCTTAATGTTCTTTAGATGACACCTTAAGTGGCAATTATAAAATATATAAACTAGTAAAAATAATAACAATTTAAATGCAAATCAAGCGCATGTTGCACAAGGATAATTACAGCAATTAATTTCGCACAGCAAAATGATGATGCATTAAGCTTAATTTGTTGCGTATTTGTTTTAGGTTCTATGCAGCATTCAGAAGTTGTAAAGTGAAAAACCATTAATTAAGTTTAATATCTCCAGAAACAGGTTTCAGTTTTATAGAAATGTCAGTTGCTGCAACAAATATCAAATATACTCTAAATGCAATAATAAAAAGTTGTATCTATGCTAAGCGCACTCTAATCCATATATATGTATCTACCAATCGATGTATATGAAATTCTAAACTAATTAGTATAATCGTATAAAGAAATAGAAGTGTGAATTCTGTTGTATCATATCGCACTGCAATAAATATTAATAATGATCCAATAAAGTTAGCTTAATGGCCAAATATAAGCTGGCCGGCCACAGAGAATCGATGCTTAGATTAATGCCTTCGTGAATTTGGCTTGCAAATTAAATTGATTTCAGCATTAATTCAGCGCAGAGAAAACAAAGCGCTGCGAATTTGTTGCAAATTGAAAGCTATAATTAATAATGAATAATTGCTATAAACCGCTTAGCAATAAAGCTATGCGAAGCGCTCATCGAGGCGAAATGATTGCAAAAATCTTGTCTTGTCTTCAATTTTGACTGGACTCAAAGCACCGTCGTCGTGTAGGCGAAACACGTCAGCATATTAAAACCTAGACGTGATTGGAATGCGACTGAGAAATAGTATACGAGAGCTCAAAGTGATGTATAGACGAACGCTTATTATAAATTAAGTTATGTGAAGCAAACTTCCTCTTCCTCTTAGACACATTTCTGAAAGTTACTGCTGCTGGAAAGTTACTGCTTACAACATACATCTGAAGCAGTAGAATAATGAAGAACCAAGACTAACGGAGTACGAAATCTGTAAAGAAATGAAGGAACTATGCACTTCTCTAAGCTAAATGGAGCTTATAAGAGATTAATATTGCTCAAGGGGAACTATTATTGGATAGTAGTAACTTTGAACTTTGCAGTTCTACTGTGCCATACCATAGCATCTAGCATAACACTTCATCCAGTCCAATTACCTTAAAGTCAGCCACGAGATTTTAGCATTTAGTGCTTGCAGCACTCTGCCTGTCACTTCCTGAATTTGCTACGATATGGCCAACGCTAGGCACTGCTCTAGAACATACTCCAGAGTAGCATCATCTTGGAAAGGCAGTGTCCAGTAAGAATCTGATATAATTTTTACAACGTGCCTCCCGAGTCTATTATATATTTTCGATCTTTTTTATTGTAATGGCTTAGCTAGCGTTTTTCCTGTCTTATGCATCATACGGTGCCCCACGAAAATATGTGTGCTTTTATTCAGTTTATTTTTTACAAGAATCCTAAGTGTACCTGGTCTGACTTCGCAAAATAGCTTTGGATTATTATAGAGTGAGGCAGCTCCCTTTCTTGCCAAATTATCATCTTGATCAATTGAAAGTTTATGTGGATGAATGGAGGGATAGATGGATGTTATGTTACTCTTTTACGCCTTAACCGCTGAACCACTTAGTATGAATTTTTGTATAGAGATTGGTGGGACGTTGGAAGAGAACATAGGCTACTTTTAATCAAATTGGAGAGAGCGAATTGAGGTGGGATCAAACCTCGTACCCAAACTGTTGTCATACATCTTTGGGCATACATGACTTAACACAAAGTAGCATCGATACAGTTTTGATCTATCTCCGACCAATTTGATGCCGTTCTAACAGCATTTAAGCTTTCCATGCGACCATATCAGCAGCTTTAAATGAGGCAACACTGGGAAAAATGGATAGTATTTGAGAGATTAATCGATATTGTCAAGAAATTTGACAAACGCGAAGCTCGAAATGAAGTTGAACGGAATCAATGGAATCAAATTCAACAACGTAAATTGATGCGTTTAATCCTCATCGAGCTGCATTCAACCATATAACGTGGCAATTGATTAGAGATCACATCAAATCATTACTATTGGAGAAAGAGTAATGTAGGTTATTTGAAGGGGAATCTCAAAGAGTTGAAGACTGTATATGATAGGACAGAACGTTATCGTCGCAGAGTGTGTTCGGGGAAATCGTGTTGAGGCATGGACATATTTCTCAATGTAAAAATAACCTCAAGAAAAGTATAATATATCAAAATATAATGTAAAGCTCATTTACCATTCAAATCAGTTTCATATGTCAATCTGATAGCTAAAATGAAAAAAATATAAACAAATTATATAAATGAAAAAGTTAAAAGAAAATCATAAAAATAATAGTAAAAGTAAATCACTGCTGCATCAGGTAACCCCCTCAAGCTACTTCTTTTAGTTTAAAAAACGATAATAGACACAGGGGACCAATTAGTTGGTTAACAAATAAGCTTCGCAGTTTATACAATTTTGCTATGGCGAATGCGCTCAACAGTACTGGAACATTGTTCATTTGAAAAACAGCTTTTATCATTTCACTTTGTTCAAGATAATCGATATGAAATGTTTTATTTGGATTACATGGTCTTTTTAGGCCCTGTACCGAAGGTTCAAGAGCCTATTGGTTTTTTGCAAATGTATGTAACAGGTAGAAATAATGGTCGGAGACCTCCCAAAGTTAGGAGTGATAGAGGAGTCGATATAGACATGTCCGTCTGTCTGTCCATCTGTCTGCCTGCCCGTCCATCTGTCCGTCCGTCCGTCTGTATGAACGAAAGGATCTCAGAAACGGTAGTAGATAGAGACTTCGCGTTTTTGGCATTCAACTAGGACTGCTCCGGAATTTTACAAGTTTATTTTAAAATTTTGCCCCTCCTTTCCTCACCAGTATAGAGATAACGTCCCTTTAAGCCAAAATCCAAAAAGTTCATCAAAATTGGATAATAAATGACAATTTTATAAGCAATTGAATTTGAACGACCCCTCTTTTCTTTTCATACATAAAAAAATGTTTTCGGTAACGCCCGATTGTAATTTCCTTACTTGTTTGATTTAAATCGGTCTTATCTTCAGTCAGACGCTAGACTTTTTTTTATAGAATTTTCGAGCTTTATTTCTATTGTATTACCTCAACATTTCCAAGCTCACGCCTTTCTAGCTTCTTTTTTCTTGCAACTGAAAAGGCGTTTTACTTCTCTCCGTTTCTTTCGATATTGCTCTCCAGCTGCAGAGTTCGTTGATACGCGGAATGCGTCTCTACAGAGAATTGCGACATTCCTCCAAGGGTTAGTCACTGCTCACCTGTATCTGCAGAAGATGGAGACGATTTCCATAGACGGTCTTTTAGGCGGTCTTTTATGATTTTGACTTCGTGTTTGGGACAGCGCTTGTAGTGGATAAACCAGGCTTATATTAAAATATTTAGCCTCGATGTGTTATATCTGACGCTTCCCTTGTGTCTTTACTGGTTACCTATTGCTGGTAATTTTGCTCACCTGCTTACCCAGGGCGTGTGTGTCCATAATGACGTTCGTAAGCTGCTCGAGCCGATTGCAAAAGACTCATTGATGGCCCTTTTCCATGTGATTGGCAGTTCATAACTTTCCGCATTAAAGTGGACTTCTGCAAAAGACGTCAACCAACAGTATTGCTAGCAGATATTATTACAACTAATATCTGTTAGAAATTCAGTATGGTTATTGAGTTCAATTTGTGTGTGAGAGAAGCTAAAAGGCAAAGGGACAGCAAAAAATTTTAAAAAATTTTAAGCAGCCAATGTAGTTCCTATTTTGGTGTTTTGTTCTTTCATAATTTCTCATACCACATCAACTAAAATGTCCAAAACAGAGCACTGTTTATATCAATAATATATTCAGTTATATCGTATATGTTCCCCTCAAACAAAACAAATATCAGCATTTGAGATATTAGGTCTGTTCGTTGCCTTTTTTGCGGAACTTGTATCAGGTTTAAGCATTCTTATGCTTCGTTGTTGTGGCATCACTGCAGATCAATATTGTGTTGATTTGACCAAATCTTTCAACATTGTTTCCAAACATTCAAATAAATCTTTTATTTTTCTAGATTTAAAACAATGCGCTGTGCAAAAGTTGTCCAAAAAAGCAACAATTAGCATTGTTTGCTGCTTGTTTACTATTCTAGAAAACAGAAACTTGTACAATTAAATTAACATTGACAAAGCGGTACGAGTAGCCAAGCATAATTAGTTCAACTGTTGTCAACAACGCCCAGTTGCAAATATATCACAGAAGCGACATGTGAAAGTTTTCGCTTTTAATTTATTGAACATCCAAAATAATATTGTACAAGTATCAACGCAATTAGAATATGCAAATGAATGCGCCAACAGATATTAGCAAAGCAATCAATGTTTTTTTTTGGCTGTAAATATTTCGGTGAGCAATTTGCTTCAGATTTGTTGAAAAGGAAATAAATAAAAACTGCAAATAAAATTTGGATTCAAAACGTGTTTTGGTGTTAGATTTCGATCTTCGAAAGCAATTAAATAACAAATAAACAAATTGTTTGATTGCAATAAATTATTAGAATAAAAAATGTCAGCAATTGAGTTATTTTTTTGATATTTAGTGATGTTTGTGTTGTTAATTGAGTTTATTACGAAACATTTAAGTGCTTAGTATATCTGCTCCTTTCCATTTCGTAGTCTTGCATAATTTTCGAATGACTTGTGGTACATCCAAACTAAATATCAACTAATCATCATATATAAAAATGTGTAGATACTTCAATTAAATTTTTAGATTTACTTGAATATAGGAAAAAATATGAACTTTCCGAAAGCACTCGTTTATATGTTATCCACAATTATATTTTCTCTAAAAAATGTGGCTTCGCTAAGCTAACTTCCCTGATCACCAGATCGCCTGGTTCCTTGTATAAATTGTTCATTTCGTTTAGTAAAGATAATTCGATTCGAGAGCAGTCATACCAGAGATTTTGAAGTGAAAATTCTTTACGGAGATTACATTTGAACCATAAGATGTACACCCGGAGTAACTTTCTGTAAATACGAAAATGAAAATATACTTGCAAATGCGCAGGAATCATTGAGATTATGGAAGAGTGTTTCTCTATAACCTACTTGAAGGAGAATGACACCAGAACCACTAGTCAATGATGGCACTTTTGTTGATCCATCGGACTATAAAAAGGTCAACTTGCGGCATTCTCCTATAAAAAAAGAATGACAAACATTTTTAAATGAAAATGGTTCTGTTGTTTTTCAAAACATTTGCCAAGATAATTTATGCACTTATGCATTCGCTCAAACCAAGTTTCGAAGCTCTTTTTTCCACTCCGATTGAGTCACCTACAAAACATGGGTTGTGAACGCATCAACAGCTTTTTGGGGCGTAGAAAACTATACACTACGCGGTTTATTTTTGATGTTTGGGAATAAAAAATAATCTTTGGGTGATGAATCAGGATGACCCATCAATTCGATATTTTGAGTGCTGAAAAACTCTCTCGCATTGACTTGATGGAGGGTGATTCGTCTTCCGCGGTTGATTTTGCAAATTTCTCCGAAGACTTCAGGCAAACAAATGCTCGTATACCATTTAGAATTGACCGTCATATGTTGCTCAAGCGGAACAGTGGCCACATGATCCATTCAGCCTACGAAACACGGCGACCATCACGGAATTCGACGCTGAGCGAACTTCGACCACGATTGAATTCACCATACCAGCAACTTAGAGTGGTTTTTGATGGTGCTTCATCGCTATACAAAGAAGTAATTTCAGATTTCCACTTCACGAAACATAAATAGTGCCCCTCGTAGCAGTGGACTTATGCAGGAGTATGGACCTACTTTTATGCAAGACATGGTCCGATCAATGAATGCTCAACGATTAAAATCTCAGTGTTCTTTGTCTCATTCTTAAGAGATCAAAGCCCGCTGTGTGCAGAAATATGTCCTCTTTCCATCGGATATAAGATTATGTAGCGCGTATTGTGTAATAGGTCCTGAGTAGATTCTGAGAAGACCTATGAGTTTGACAAAGACACACACTACTTTTTTGGATTATAAAATCGCTTTCGACACTCCGATACGAACGAAGATTTCGACATATCTGTTCGACCTAACATAAGAAACCTTTTCGAACCCTTTCATACCAAGATGGATTCGATACTCCAGAAAAAAGTGATGCTGCTGGCATACGCAGATGACATTCACATCATCGACACATATGATCGACGACTTAGCAAGGCGTTCCGCTAGATTGAAGAGCAGACCGATTAATGTATTTAGTAGTGAACGAGAATACACTGAAGCTCTTGGTATCTTCTCGTACCCCGTCATTGCGTCTTGGTTAGTCTGAGGTTTTGGAAAACTTCGTCTACCGAGGATACTAAATGCTCAGCAACAACAAGATCATGCTCAGAAAAATTCAAGATCTATTAAAAGCTGATAGTCTTGTTTCTGCTATATGCTGCAGAAGCATTGACTGTAGTTCAAACAGACAGCAATGCGTTGCGAGTCTTCGAGAGAAAGATTAGTCGTAAGATTCTTGGAGCTATTAGAGTTGATAACCAGTTTCCATTTCGTATAAACCGCGAGCTGTACGAGCTAATGGTTGAAGTTGACATAGTTAAATTCCAGCGGTGGCACTGTGCAGCCCATCTAATTAGAATTTTCCAAAGAGTTCCAATATACACATTTAATATGAGGGCCCAAACTTAATTGGTGGACAACGAATTAAAGGATGAATAGCCAGCTATGGAGAGATCTTTACCTATTTGAAGTACACAACAATGGCTTCAATGCGCACAAGACCACAGCAACTTCTGTGCCTTCTTAAATGCGACCATGACCGAACAAAGGTTGAAGGGTAAATGATGTATCAATAAATTTATTCAATAATACAATTTATAATATATATACAAAATTTTTTTTATGTAAAAGCTGCAGGCTGGACCGTGCCTAGCCCTAGCCTGAACAAATTATATTCGTGCAGCTTCGGGCATTCTTCCAACTTATTGTTTTATGTTCGTGTCCGACTAGGCCTTACAAATTATTCCCGCGCCCAAATCTAAAACATATAATATATTAATTTCATTGCAATTGAACGTGTTGTAGCTGCTCCTAGCAACTTTTGGTCAAAACAACACCATTAGCATGCGCAGAGGTTCATCAAAGGTCACGGAAGTGATTGATGTGCGCGCTTCTGTCGTGCGCCGTAAGCAAAATAATTCACAAAAAAAAAATATAATATTAACCGACTAACTGATATCTCATTTTGCATACATTAAAAGTCTAAAATTTTGCTGTTAACAGACAACGAGGAGAGATACATACTTAAAGATGATAAATGTGCGAACGCTGCTAACGATAACGAATCAACAACGGTTCAAATCGAACTCTGATTGATCAATAGATTGTTGCATTCTGATTGAATAATAATAATAATTATTATAAACATAAGCATTTTATTATTATTAATATTTCTTACAAAATGTTAAACTTTATTATGGCTGTTGGTGATGAAGTATTAAAGCTTCTAACAATTAAATGCTTTAATGACCTCAATGGTCCATTGTCTTGTTTTGCAGTTCGAAATGTCAATATCAAGAACAGACTCGGCCATGCATATAATCGATTTTCGTTGTTTAAATATTTGCCCAAAGCATTGTTTAATATTATTTTTTGCGAATAATTTTTTATACAATAGCGTAAAATTGGCAATTAAGCAAGCATTTGTTTTATCATTTTAAAAAGAGCAGAACGAACGAAAGTTTATAGTAGATAATTATTATATTTTTTCTTAACAATTTTTTAATGCATTTAAATGTTATTTCTGTGAACGTGAGAAAACAAAATTAAGCAATTAAAAATTTTTATAATTAAATGAGTCACTAAACTAATGGGGCGCATCTTTTTATATAGAATAGAATTAGTTTACTTGTATCTAAAGTAATTAAGTGTGTAAGTCATTTGTTGTATGTGATTTAAATGTTGCCAAAATTAAATAAAAACCAGTTTAAAAAAAACTACAAGTTAATCAGTCTTGCCAAAAACAAAGACAGCCCACTATAAATAGTTTGCTTGATGTTTGGTGTCATTTTTATGCATTTACGGCAGCCCTCTACGCAACTAAAAAATAAATACTACGCGCCATAAATATTTATGTCAGCTCATAAATTTTTAAGCGTAGCCAATGCCTTACAGATTGAGTCTCAATTTCAGCTGACCACAGAAGTCATTGTCAAACTTTAAATTTTTTATATATACAATAGCCGCAAGTAATGAAGTTTGGCACTCGAGTATTAATTTTTGTTTTTTTTTTCTTCATTTTTTATGTAATTAATTTATAAAGTTCAATTTTTAATTTCTCATAAGGCACAAGGGCATACTGCGGCATTATATTAGGTGTATCTCTGAGGTCGATGTTGCATAATACGCAATTGCATTTGTTGCATTGAATGAAGCTTCTTTTTTTTTATTGAATTCGGTGAAATAATACAAAATTCATTAGATTGAAATTAATTTGTATATTTTGGCAACAAACAAAAGCAGTTAATTGCGCATACTTTATTATTTGGTGTTTTGGGTATTTTGTAGATGCTTTTAAATCATTTTTGTTGATTCAGTTGTTGTTGTTGTGGTTAATAAACGCATTCAGCAGTCAAGTGCACGGATGACGCATCCAGCAACGAAATTTAAATATAAATTCGAGTTGTTCATTTTTGACACCCACGAAAATTTAAATTAATAAATGTGTTTTATTAAGTTTAGGTTATTATGGACATCTGATACCCTATCTTATGTTGTATGGTTGTAGGTAGAATATAATTTAAACAAATTAGCACCAAATACTTATTTATATTTTTATATTTGGCATTATTGTATGTTGTATGTTATTGTATTTCATCAAAATCGGATAATAAATGATGATTTTATAAGCAATTGAACTTGATCGACCTATGCTTCCTATGCTTCCGTCCTCCATTTTTCTGTTCATACTCTGAGAAGTCGGAGGTGCAAAATATTTTTCGTCAGTAACATTTATTCTTTTCTTTCAGCCCAGTTTATTAAGAGAGCGGAGCATCAGCATCTCTCGGCTGTCGCCTGTTAAGCCTTCGCTGTGGTTTTGTTCTCGCCAGGCCAACTGGTAGACTGTTCCTGTGGCGCTCCAGTCTATTATTGTACCTGCTAGAGTGGTGGATTATTGGTTCGAAAACCGTTGTCAATTTCAGGTCTCTATGGAGCATACTGTTGCAGATGTAGCACTCACATCCAGTGGTAAGTCTAATGGCCCGGTTTTGAGCCACCTGTACGCGTCTGATCTGGTTGTCGCAGGTTAGCTCAGAGATTTGGCACCCATACCTCCAAATCGGTGCTATGATCTGGTTGTATACAGCCATTTTATTGGCAAGTGGCAGTTTGCTGCGCGGACTGAGAGGCCATGCATGTCGTATGCGGGTCCTTATCGCAGTCACTTGCTTAGCGAACGTTAGCCTGCGATCTAGTACGTCCCGTAGGTATTTGGCCAAGCTAGCTTGTTTCACCGGCACCTCCTCGATTACCACAGAAGGCGGCGTTCTGCATCGCACGGTGAAGTAAACATTGGCTGACTTGCCGCTGTTTATGCCGATGTTCCAGCGTCTCGTCCATTACGTGAAAGTTGAGGCATATTCTTGCACATCGTCGGCTGCATCGTATTCACACGATGTCCTGTATGTTACGCAGACATCATCTGCAAAAGTGTCCAGCATTGCGGTCTCGGACGGGCTAGCGTCTGGCTGCGGCATCTCGTGGGTGTACAGGCAGTAAAAAATAGTGTCCAGGACACTTCCCTGTAGTACACCAGCTGATACTTCATATTGTGTTGAAATTGCCGAGTGTAGGCAAACCACAAACTGCCTTCCCTCCAGGTATGATCTTAATAGCCCAAAATATGGTGCAGGCAACCTATACTTAATTTTGATTAGCAGGCCAGTATGCCAAAGACGGTCAAACACCTCCCTAATATTCAGAAAGAGAGCGTTGCAATACTCCTTCCTGTCGAATGCCAACAATATTATTTGCTCGACAACCCGATGTAGCTGTTCGACAGTGCAGTGGCCAGCTCGGAACCCAAACTGGTGCTCAGAAAGAATTCTCCAAGAATCCACAACCCTAACAGCTCGGGAGGCAGCTCAGTCTCTCAAACACCTTCGAGATCAAATGGAGGAGACTGACTGACTGACTGGCCGGTAGGACGCATGCTCCCTTCCGGTTTGCCAGGTTTGTGAATCATGGTAATTATACCGAGCTTCCATTGAGCAGGGAAGCATTGCAAACTCACGATAGCGTTGAATATCAACGTTGGTATCCTCTACACCTTACAGAAGATCAGAGAGTCTTACCGATTGCCTGCCTTGTGTAGTGTCTCCCAAGCTATTACTATTACTTAATAAACTATTATTTGATAATCTATTTTTTGAATAATTGCACAGCCATTAATTAATTAATTGAATAATCGAATACAGTACGCATGCGCTCAACACAACCCTTAGGACACCCAAAATCTGAATTTCTAACATTGTAGACTCTGTTAAGGGAATAGCAATGAGAATGCAAATATGTATGCCAAAATGGAGAAGCCATTCTACAGATGGTATCTCAAACAAAGGAAGCAATATTTGTCTATTTCTGCGGAAGCTGCAAAGCTAGTTCCATAACAGAACTGAAGACACATCCAGTACATACGCGTGTAACGGCTGGTTTTCAAAAAATGTCCACAAAAAAAAGCGCTGTCACTGTCGGGCGTAACCGACTGTAAGAGGCCCTGTACCACTTCAGTTCGCCTAACAAACACATTAAATGCTTCCCTAGCTTATGACCAAACACATGACGACTTCTCACTGCGCGAATATGAATGAAAAGAAAAGGGGGGTCGTTCAAATTCAATTACTTATAAAATCGTCATTTATTATCCGATTTTGATGAACTTTTTTGATTTGGGCTTAGAAGGACGTTAACTTTATACTGCTGTACTGAAATTTTTACCCTAAGGGGTCATTTTATGGGGAAGGGGGGGGGGTGTTGGGGGGGAGGGTTCAAAATTTTAAAATAAACTTGTGAAATTCCAGAGCAGTCCTAGTCGAATGCCAAAAACACGAAGTCTCTATCTATTACCGTTTCTGAGATCCTTTCGTTTATACAGACGGACGGACGGACATGGCTATATCGACACCTGACCATAATGGGGGTAACTTTGGGGGGTCTCCGACAATTAGTTCTTCCTGTTACATACATTTGCACAAAACCAATAGGCTCTTGTACCTTCGGTACTGGGCCTAAAAACAAAAGAGTTCTCAAACAATTATAGTTATCAAGAAGAAGCTAATAAAAAGTCTGAGAAGACAGGATCGAATGTAGTAGCCTTGAAGGCACCTACGTTTGGAGTTATAGACAGATATCTACCGGCAGTTGGCCTCTTCGTTATGAACTTGTAGGAGTGTATGGTTGCAAAACCTAGAAGGTATTGATTTTCAAGGATAAGCTGACCCGACCTAAAGCCAGAGCATATGATTCATCAAATTCCTCCGATTCTGATACAAGCGTACAACAAACAATTTCTAACAGAAAACTGGAAGGTAGGCAAACTGTAGTGGAACACAAATAGAGCATCACCTTAAATTAACATTGCTTAGCTACCAGTATCACAGTTTTACTTAATGTTTATAAAAAAGATAATTTGACATCATTCTTGGACTGAAGCTTCCGAAACTGCAACCGCAGATGCAAAGAGCAGCTTCGTCTCATCAGATTTTGGTTTTGATATGATTTCACCAGAAATTATTTAAAAATTATTAAACTTCCAACTTTAACCGCAAGTATTTGTAAATACCTCGTGTTGAAAAATATTCTAAGACTCATGCACCACACATAGCCAAATGTCTGTAATTAAAACAAAACTCTTTTTCTCTGCATAAGTATGAAACAAAATTTGTTTAAAATACAAATTTACAAATTTATAATGCGTTACAAATGCTGGCGTCTCATTTTGAGGTCTCAAAATGTTAAATAAAGCCGTAAGATAATTTTATTCCCCCATAAACATTTGCTGCTGCATCTGATTTTATGGTTTATGATTTTGTGGTTCAAAGAAAAATGTTTTGTTTTTCAATTCATATTTAAATGAACATTTGTTACATGGCTTAAGTTGCCATTTGTTATTGTTAAGTTTCTTGACCATGTTTGCTGTGGTTTTACTTTCGGCTTTAATGTAGTTTTTATTATCTGCTCTTTCAGTTTTTTTTCCTTTTTATATTGTATCCGCTTAAGTTCAAGTGCGTGCACTTGAAATGAAGTGTTTATTTCAATTAAATTGCATTCGTATTACAAATTATAGAAAAAATCAATTAAGCTGTTGAAAGCAACTGCATTGATAGAAAAGTAATCAATTGTTGACTTATTTAAATCGTTGATAGTTTAATTGCCTTCTAATAATGCCAGCTTAACGGACTGCTGCTGCGACTGTGATCTTCCAACATTCCAAAAGATTATAAATCACTTCGTATATACAACTCTTCGGTAATTAAAATATTAAAGCAAAACAAACAGATCTCAACGCATTCAAATATTAATGTCGTCTAGAACAGCAGACTCTGTGATAATTTCCTGTATGAGCAAGTTTGTGGCTTCAGTCTTTCGTTTTACTGAAAAGTAAAAGTCAAAGCAAAAATGTATATCCTTAACCAAAGCACAAGGTTCATATTATGAACGTCCCTGAACTGAGTGATGTTGCATGTTGCAGCAAGGGATTGTTGTTGCAACAGAAAATTGGCCCTCAAAATTGGTCAATGAACCACAAACTCAACGAAATCCAAAAATTTCGAGGGAGCGACAGAAAAACACCAAAAAAGCCGCAACATAAGAAAATAATTTATATATGTAAACTTGCTTGGCACAGCAGCTGCAACAAGTTGTTGCAGCATACACCGCAAAAAAATTAATGATGTCATGCTGCTGCATGCAACTTTAAGAAAAGGGTTTTAGTTTAATTATTATCTTTTTTCAGTGTTACGTTCCTTTCATCTCCAGAGTGGTTGCCTGTGTGAAATATTGCATATTAAATGGCTATCACATCAGCCTTAGGAGACACTACAATGGTCAGGCAGTCGGTAAGAATCTCTGATCTTCAATCAAGTATATAGGATATCAGACTTCAGCGTAAGTGGTTGTCCAATGTACACGTGGAGAGTCAAGATCAGACTGAGGGAAAAAGGCTACTTGCTGAGTGTATTGGCATGATAGTTGGGAAAGTAGTAATAAGGGGCGGGTTACTAACGAGTACATCCGCAATGTCGCATTTGTAATGGATAGGCGTTCAACCTCTGTCTTGACTTTTTGCCGACTGGTCATAGCTCCCTCAATGCATTCTAGTATAAAAGGGTCATATACCAGTTCTGCTTGCCGGTGCGGGTTTCATGAGGAGACATCGAAACATGTCCTCTGTGAATCTCCATGGCAGATCGGGTTAGTGCATTAAATTGTTTAGCGAGGGTAGTCTTTAGGAGCCATCGTATGGCGGCAGACTAAGAGTACCTCTTGTACCACACTCGGATTGTTCTTCGTGCTGTCGTTTTTGTTGTTGGCACAAGTGCTTGGGACAAGGAGTACCAGAGTTACATGGAACTCACTGCTAGTACCTCGGGTACGGAGTCGTACCAGTGGCTTTTTCTAGGACCACGGGCGTTTTAGGGTTGGAGTCGGTCTCTGGCCCTAAACGTCAAATTCTTTCCTGGACTGTAGAGGGTCAGCAACCTTGAACTGTCTCTTACTACGGGAGTTACGGTTTATACTTCATAGTTACTGCACTCTGTTCATTGAAGAGGCCCTTCGGGGAGTAACGTGATGTTTGTAGGTGCCGCCGAAATGCTGGTAAAGCATCTTCGGAAGCTTGACGTGCAGTTGCTTTGACAACCATCATAGGTCTTAAATAGGCCTTGACTCCACTAGTCAAAGAGCGAAGTTGGACGTCCAAATAACGTGGCTTCAGTTTGATACCTGTAGAAGCATTAGTATTTGGGAGTTGATTAGCCATCCTGTGCTCATTCCATTCTGTTTTATTAGATGTTTATATCGTTCTCCTCGTAGTGGAGAACGTTAAAGTATTATCTTCTGGTATGAATTGGGACTACGTATTTTATTCTAAAAAGTTATAGTCAGCATAAGAAACCCGTACTGGATAGGAGGAACACTTGAAAGTGGATTATCCTGCGGACACTCGAGGGTCCGTCATTTCATTTCAATGATTTGAAGTTACAAAAATCCCGAACAATTAAATCGTGAATTTTTTAACTTCGAATCAGAAGTAAATGTGTCGAAGTGCAAACTTTGAGGTAGTTTCTCTAATATGCAAATAATCACCTTTTAAAAGTTCCTTTCAAAACGTTGACGGAACCGATTCTTAGTGGCTTAGATATGAACCGAATAACTTCACGCAATGTTAAACAAGTAAGCGATAAATCTGATTTGGTGAAAGGAAATCTTTTAAAACTTTTAAAGAAAAAAATAGTTCCCTTAAAATTCTTTATTGCTTCGATACATAACAAGGGCATGCTGCATTCTGTACCTCCAGATTGGAGCAACGACAAGTGTGTAGACAGCTCTCTTGCAGCGCAGGGCCAGTTTGTTTCGTATGTTTACCAGCCAGTAGAGCTGTCTCATTCTGAGGCGACAACGGGTGATCAAGTTTTGAGTATGCCATGCGAACTTCAACTTTCTGTCCAGCGTCAGGCAGAGGTATCACACTACACAGAAGGAGTCGTCCCAATGTCTGGCTGAACAACACCGTCCTCATGAATGCAAATGAGATCTGCGTGAGGAAGGTGTTGTTCAGCCAGACTTTGGAAGGACTCCTTCTACATAGTGTGAAGCACACGTTAATGCACTTGGCCGCATTTAGTTTGATGTTCCATTTCCGGGCCCAGTGCTCAAGCGTGTGTATGTATCGATAGCAGCATCGTACTTGCATTCTGAATTGTACAGCATCGAAACATCATTTGTATACGATTCCAGCAGCTTTTTCTCCGGTGCCACTATGTCTACGCAAGGGTCAGGGAGTAGAGAGGTTCAAAATAACCATGTAAAAAATATTGACACTTTTGAGATTAGAACTAAACAGCTTAGAAGCTTTTTTGTTGTATGACGTTTGTAAGAATGTCAAGATGTAACGACCCTAAGTAAGACACGTTTTTCACTTGGCTCATGTAACCAATTGTGCTCATGAAAGCTCTTTGGAAAAGTTTTCATCTTTCACATGAACTATCCTAGCTGGAAATGTATAGATCAATGTAGATTTTAAAAGGTAAATTTGGCTGAATTGCAGATTAATTTATTCATGTGATAATAATTTGAGAAGTTGGATATATAATTTGAAGCCTTGATCACTGTACTTAAAACTTAGGTTCCAGCTCATCAAAAAACATTTCAAAGTTTTGTTCTGTTCATTCAAAGTTTAAAGAGCAGTGAACAGTCGCAGAAACTATTGTACTTCACACTGATCAATAATAAACTTTATTGCAGCGCACTGAACCCAGTTGGAGATGATGCTTGGGAATATAATTTATAGAAAGGAAAATTAAATAATTAATGGTGTATGCAGAGCATAGCATATGCGAACACATCATATGTGATAGTCTTCACAGTGCAATACATATTTCGCACAGTGTATTTTTTCGCATACCGAAAATAAAAATTCAACCGCAACCCAAAACCAGAAAATAAGAACTGACCTTGCCAACATTGAGCTTAATTTTGTTGTGCGCCGCAGGGCGCTGCTCTGCTTGTTGTTTCTATAGTTGTTGTGGCTGATGTTGATGTTTTTTTTTTTTTTTTGTGGCAGCCACTTAGCTTAAGCAGTTGTTCTGCTTACCTTCTTCCTCCTCCAACAACAACGCTGCCGCACTTTAATCACCTGCTATGCATAGGTTTACGAGTATGTATCTACAAATATGTATCTGTATCTTTTATTTTTTTTTTTTTTTGAATATACATATGCTATATATGCTCGACTTAACACAAGCAAGGGCAATCAATTTAGACAGAAATTAAGGCGTCCAGCGCATCAAAGCCAATGCATCCAAGCAGAAACGCACCCAGCTAAAACTAAATAAAAGCGTCAAATCTTAAGAGCACCGAAAAATAGACAAAATAAATAAATATAAATATTTCTAAGCAACGCTTTAATTAGTTGTTAACTTCCGCAACAGTTTTTATTTTTTCTTCTTCCACAACTTTTAACCATTATAATTTTTTCTAATGATTTTTTTTTCTATGTTCGGATTGCTTTGTATAATTTTTAATTTGGTTTAGTTTAGTTTAGTGGGTGCGTTCAGCGTGGTTCTCGATTAAAAGTGATTTATGAACGTGTTAAAATTTGCATAAAAATTAATGGCAATTGTTTGATTTTTAAATTTTAATTAGAACATTTAAAAAGATTTACCCTCTAAATAATATCTTAATATGGGTACTCATGCAATATATTTAAAGCGAGAAATTTATTGATGTATCAACACATCTTTAGATCTGACAGTCTAGGCATACGTTGATACTTGATATTAATAAATGTACTCATAACAAATTTTGCAAAGTATCTATATTTTTTTTATCTATATCGGCATAAAATATCAATGCTATGAATTACTCCAATGCGTAATTTTAATGGAAACGTTTGAAAATCTAGAGAAAAGTGAAAGAAAGGAAACTTCAGACTAACTAGCAAATTTATTTTAGTAGAAACTTGCACATTAATTTAATTCTCTTCCCTCGTGTATTTTTCTCTCCCACCCCCTCTCTCTTTCACCTGATTACATATTGCTCACACCATGTGAGGCGGGAGCAGCAAGCGAACCATGGCTAATCGCTGATAATCCGCAGGGCTTTGCTTTGCATCACCTGGATGCGATTTCAGTGAGTTTTGGCACAAATACCCCACAGCTGCACTCCGTACCTCCAGATTGGAGCAACGACAAGTGTATAGACAGCTTTCTTGCAGCGCAGGGCCAGTTTGTTTCGAATGTTTACCAGCCAGTAGAGCTGTCTCATTCTGAGGCGACAACGGGTGACCAAATTTTGAGTATGCCATGCGAACGTCAACCTTCTGTCCAGCGTCAGCCAAAGGTATCACACAACGCAGAAGGAGTCCTCCCAATGTCTGGCTGAACAACACCGTCCTCACGCAGGCAAATGCGATCTGCGTGAGGACGGTGTTGTTCAGCCAGACTTTGGAAGGACTCCTTCTACATAGTGTAAAGCACACGTTAATGCACTTGGACGCATTTAGTTTGATGTTCCACCTCCGGGCCCAGTGCTCAAGCGTGTGTATGTATCGATAGCAGCATCGTACTTGCATTCTGAATTGTACAGCATCGAAACATCATTTGTATACGATTCCAGCAGCTTTTTCTCCGGTACCACTATGTCTACGCAAGGGTCAGGGAGATCGGCTGTAAACAACGAGTGCAGAAGCGGACCTACACGCTTCCTTGGGAGACACCAGATTTTAGAACATGGACGTTGGACAGCTTATCTCGCACTTTCACCTGGAAGTGGTGTTCCTACAGATAAGATCGGATAAGATAAGATCGGACCAGATTAGCCAGAAATCCGGCATGCATCACTCTATCGAAGGCTTCCTACACATCGACAAATATCCCATTACAGTACTCCTTGTCGTCGAACGCCTTCAAGACATGGTTCACCACTCTGTACCAGACTTAAAGCCGAATTGGTGGTCAGACAGGGCTGTTTGATAGTCTACCAGCTCGGTAACTCATGACGCTAAACATCTTACCCATACTTTCGTCAAAGAAGGTAGGCGACTTATAAGTCGATATGTGTTTGAATGATCCTCAAACTTATGGATCATCGTAAATCTGTCTATATTCCATGTAGTGGGAAAATATTTCATCCTCAGCATTGCGTTAAAGATTAACCTTACGTAGAGGAGCGCCGTCTTTGGCAGAGATTTTAACATGTTTTTTAACATATATTGTCGTGTCCTGGGGCCTTGCTTGTGGGCAGCGTCAGCTACTTCCTTTGGTCGGACTGCCTTAAGTGGGAGGTCCATTTGGAAAGGAGTCTCGAGGGCCTAGAAATGGGTGTGAATCTATCATTCAAATGCGTTGCGAAGATGTTGTCCTGCTCCAAATTTTGCCTTTGCAATCATGCCAGTGGAGACTTTGACTGAAACTTGGCGGAAAGCCGACCTTTTTGTTGTCCTTGTTGCTTTGCACAGCCATCTGCTCCAATTTTTCCTCCAAAAACTCAGCCTTTTTGCGTCGCAGAGTTTCTTTCAGAAAACAAGCAGCTCTTTGATAGACCGTTTTTGAGTTTCAGACTCGGGCATGGGAGGGAAATGTCAACGGCGTCAATATCGTCCGCTGAGACCAGATCGGTGTTCATATAGATTGTAGCTTGTCCGAGTGCCTTGGCAGGAGTCTCGTTTCTCTCTGCAGGGTGCTAGGTGCCGCGCTGATCGTTACTATCAGAGCCAGGTGGTCTGAATAAAAGTCCCAGGAATCGACTATGCTAAGCAGCAACTCAGGGACACCACTATACAGCGCAAAGGCGAGGCATAATCGCCCCATAGCCAATGCCTCGAGTTTCAGTCGCCTCCGATAAGACAGCGACTTCATGTCAAGTTGCGGATGTTGGAGAAATCCGCAGAGCTAACGTCAATCGGCGCTGGTGGTCAATATATTAAATGCATCAATAGATCCATATGGTCTTTACAGAAAGGACAGTTGAAGAGGTGGATCATGTCATGTGGTAACTGACCACACTAAAGACAGCATTGTTGCTGATCCAGATTAATTCTATATAACCATCGATCATGAACATTAATTGTGCTAATCGCTAATCAGCACTAATTGTGCTGCTTATATATGAGGAACATATTTTCCACCATCATTTATAGGTGGCGGGTTGGTACTGAATACAATAATAGCCTTCAAGTGCATCTTTGTGTAGTTCAGCACTACCGGATATATGGAATTACTGCTCAAATTGGTCGTGAGGAGAGAATCGAAATATTCACATTTATGGAATTACGAATACGAGTGCGAGAACTACAAACATGAGGGTGTCATGTTTTGGATGATTACTCATATACCCATCTAACAGAAACTGCTTCTTCAACAATTTATTCGCGATCAGAGATTATTACGCGATTATTACTAACTTTCGGTGCTTCGCCTTATACACTTCAATGCCTTACAATTGTTGCTAATAGTCAATTCAATCACATGTGGAGGGCAACTGCGTAACGAATTTAAGCAAAAATAGTTTTTTTTTAACATCAGAAACTGACCATAATCTGACATGCGTGGGCCGGATATTTAGTAAGAACATTTGCACTCTGTTTCGTTGCTAATTTCCTCTTCCAATTAAACAAAAGACTTCAGCAACAAATTATCGCTTAGAACATTCTCAAATTAAATTAGTCAGCTAAATCAAAATTTATCATTTTTCGGTCAATGCATAGAAAGAACACTTTAGAACAGGAAGCTAATCTATTTTATGTCTCATTTGAAATGTGTTCTACAACATATTATGTCATGTTGAATGGATGCGCGCAACTTCTGAAGATGATTTATGAACTGCTTTCTGCCATTCTCAACGCCTTTCAATTCAATTCGCAATACAATAGGCTTGCGCTGAGGTCAGTACTTTCACATATCGGCTAAGGAGAAACCAGTTTTCGCTTAACATGCTGCAACTTCCTTAAAATATTGTACAACAAACAGGATCGAACGGCCAAAAGACATATCAGCGTCAATCAATATGGTATGAATCAGCAATTTAATTGTACTTTATTTCAATTTATATTTTGCTAAATGATGCATAAGGCAGACAGTAGCACAGTGGGTTGGGTCGATGAAATTGACAATAGAAAATATATTTAATAAAGTGTTGGAAAAATAAACAAAATTAGTTAATTCGAAATTTGTTTAATTACAGCTAAATATATAGCGTGGAGGATTTATATCTGGCAGATCTACTATAGCTGTTCCATTTCAACAGAACTTCACAAACGAGGTAAAATAGTAGTATTTGGAGTAATTTACAACCACCGTACGACATGGAAGATTTAAATTGAATTTTACGGAGAAGAAGACATGAAGACATGCAGAGGCATTGCTGAGAAAAATGGACGTCCTCCGCTATTGATCTACCCTAGTGTTAAACTTTGTATAAATAACTATTTCAAAAGAAGTTTATAAGTAAATGAAAAAAAAACATGGAACCAAAATATTTAACCAGGTTTAACTAGCTGGTTCAGAGATGGCTTCCTAACAGAAGAGGAAACTGACATGTGGAAATTTTAGGTCCTCGCACTAACTACTTTGAATCACCAGTATCTTACAGGCTGAAATTTATGCGATATAAAAATGTACAAAATTTAACCTAACTATGGGGTACAAGAACAAAATAGTCCAATATTTTTGGACAGTCAGGCTGATATCAGACAATTAAATTTAATTACATTCAAGTTTAAGTAATCCTTAGATTGCTTAGGTAAACTAAAAAACTTAGGAGGATTTAACAAGATAACTATACAATGAGTACCTGAAGCAGCTATATTAGTAAGAAGGTGAGACCTCTCTCTTCAATGCTTCAGAGCAGGTTAACGGACTCAGACCTGGTACACTCGGAATTCTTCTAAACGAGTAACATCTCCAGAGACATTTTGTGGGAGAACTGTGAAGGCATAAGACATGGAAAACTGCTGCTAATCGTGTCAGTTACAGAAGATCTAAAATATGGGCTCAAGATATCAAGTTTTCTGAATTGAATATGCAGACTTGGAGGGCTTAGAAGATTCTATTTGCACGATAGCTAGAATCATGCATGTCACTCATACAGAATCATTCGTTAAACAGGAAAGACCGCTACAGCTGATTGGCCTTGAGTACGAGATACGATTTTACTAACTATTTGTATGGATGTATCACTTCTTGTGGTCCGATCTTGGCCTATATGGATTATTTTCTTAGGAATTATTCAAGATACACCCAATTTGGCTTTTCTACCTAAATAAATAAAAACAACAAACAATTTTTCAAACAAAAACTCAGAGAAATTAGACATATTTGTACGGGAGCGGGGCTACCCCATTAAGTGGTCCAACTTGCACCTAAACAGAATAGTTGATTAACGTAAGGAAACTAAAATTTGGGGTTTCTACCAACATTAACAACATCAATAAAAGTTTTTCATACAAAAACTCAAAATGAGTTGTAGGTTTCCGTAGTAAGTGCGTGTCCTTTGAATACAAGTGATCTAAACAATGAATAGAAAAAGTAAAATATGCAAATTTGAAAGGTAGTTTTCTAAACCGGTAGTTTTCTTAACGGGTATTTTTCGTAACGGATAGTTTTCTAAACGGGTTGTTTTCTAAACGGGTAGTTTTATAAACGGGTAGTTTTATAAACGGGTAGTTTTATAAACGGGTAGTTTTATAAACGGGTAGTTTTATAAACGGGTAGTTTTATAAACGGGTAGTTTTATAAACGGGTAGTTTTATAAACGGGTAGTTTTATAAACGGGTAGTTTTATAAACGGGTAGTTTTATAAACGGGTAGTTTTATAAACGGGTAGATTTATAAACGGGTAGATTTATAAACGGGTAGTTTTATAAACGGGTAGATTTCTAAACGGGTAGATTTCTAAACGGGTAGTTTTCTAAACGGGTAGTTTTCATTGTCTCTAAACAAACTAAAGTTTATTGTTGTCTCATTTGATTCAGTATACAGTACAGTACAGTACAGTACAGTGATTTTTGGGTTGTACAATGAATGCATGTAGAATGAATTATGTACTAACTAACAGGCATTATTTCAGAATACATAGTTCAATAGAATCGAGTTAGTGAACTTGTTCTATATTGATTCATGTAATCAAATGCTTAAAAACTAATCATTCTAGAATTATCTGGGAGCAAATGAATGAGTTCTTATTGTACTTTCTATTTAAACTTTACTCATGAACTGAACTTTTTTAAATAAGCCTGCACAGTGCTGTACTACTCAGAATTTAATAAATTTAATATAAAACTTCAAACATTTTATTTATACATAATTAAAAATATGAATTTTTACCGCTTAATGCTTTAGCTTGCACCACTATGTCTACCGGCAATGTATGCCTGTGCAACCGTCAGCGAGACATTCAGTTAGGCCGGCCGAATAACCTTGAGCGAAAAGTATTCATAAAAAGATTTCATTTCGCATTCGGAGCGCTGAGTAGGATGTAATTGGTTTTTATTGTTTTTTACAGCCCTCCTCGCATGTGCAAGCACAATGCGCGCTAATCGTGCAAATATTTGTTATAAATTTGTCAAAATTAATTATGTTGAATAAATAATAATTGTTCACACTTTTTTTTTTTTATATATTTTTTGCAGTAATTCAATTATTTATTGTTTAATTTATTGTAATATATGTATAAAACTTGCTTTTTGTACCTTTTCTTCAAAATTTACAAAATAACTGCGTGTGACAGTTCATTCAACCTATTGTTTTTTCTGTTTATTTATTATGTTCAGATTTTGTGGTTTATTAATTTTGTATTTTGTTTTGTTGATATTCGCAACTGATTCACTTATAATTTATATATATAATATTTATTTATATTTTTAATGTTGCTCGATGATAATTTATTATTAAAAAATTCAGACTACTGTATACAGAGTTGATATATTCAATAAATATTACTTTAGATGGTTTTTGTATGCCGCGTTCGTCTAGTTTTGTTGCTGCTATAAACTTTATAAATAAAATATAATTTAGTTGCAACGCTTGATACACTGCAATGCATAAATTTTTCATAAAAATGTCAAAATCGCAAATAATTTGTGCTTTTTTATATGCCTTCTGAGAGATTTGTTTGTTGGTGGTTGCCACAATATCAAAAAGCCATTAAGTCAAGGTGTGGATGTGCATTATAAATAGTTCTAAATGACTGAAAAATGATGTGTATTGTTTAAAGTGAACAAAATGCTTGAGAATATTTATTCATTATAGGTATTTAGATTTGAGTTTGTAATTTGAGTACATTTAAAATCAAAATGCAGAGGCGGTGTGATGGAGTGGGTCTTGTCATACTTTCATATGTAGAAGAAGGGGGTGCCACCAAAGCAATGATATATGTATTTCGACAAAAAATAAAAAAAAATCAATATTTTATAAGCTTTTATTAAAATCTTTTGATTGGCATAAAACGTATGTTTGCGTCCTATCTTCAAATCGGAAACCATTTCATTTTAGGCATTCTTTCGGACTTTTACATAAAAGTTTTTTTTTTTTTTTTTTTTTTTGGTATGTTGGCACGCATGTTGACACGATTTTAACAAATATCGAACAAATGAATCAAAGAATCTGTATTATATTTTGTGTGAAAAATAATATTAAGTTATCAAATGTATTTAAAACATTCAATGCATTTGGCAAGTCTACTTTGTTTAAAATGTTTAAAAGTGGTTCAAATTCTTCACAGAAGCCCAAGAAGTTGTTGATGACAATGACTGCCCTGGACAACCAAACAAGTCAACAACCGATCAAATCGTTGAGAATACTATAATGAAGAATCGTTAAATATCTTTAAGATAAGTAGCTATTAATGCATATCAGTAGGCTCATATCATATATTGTTTTCGGCTGTTTTGGGCATGAAATGTGTGGCAGTGAAGATTGTTCCGAAATCAGAAAATTATAATGGGAGTGCCACATCAGCACCGTTCAGGAGATGTTGAATGACATCAACTATGATCCAGATTTGCTCAAAAAGATCATAACTGATGACGTCGAAACCAAACATTCCAAGCCAGTAGAGAACGAAAAATGCACACAAGCTCGGTCAAATGTGAATTTTTTGCTCACCGGTGAAAACGCTCGGATTTGTGCTCACACATAGTTGCTTATTCATAATTTTGTAACCAAAAACAAAACTGCGTTAGCCATCATACTCTACGGACTTTACTTTATCTAACATAACAAAAAAAAAAAGGTTTTCATTCAAAATTCAGAACGGAGAGCAGGATTTTATAGGTACTACGCTCTAAAAAGAGCGGTTGACTCGTTCATTCAACACTACCTATCTGAAAAGCGAATACCACATCTTTAAATGGTTCGATTTGGGCCTAAATAACATTTTTTATTAGAATCTGTATGTCTCGTGCAGAAAAATGAATGTTCATTAGGAGTTCAGTGCCTTCTATAGTCAATATTTCCCCGAAAACAATGATGACAATGAGGGATTCGATAATGATGTTAGTTCGATGATGAGCTTCATTTCTCTCAAGTAGCAGATGATATCAAATAAAGTTTTGTAAGGATGGATTTATCTACTGTCTATAAAAAGGATAAGAAAATATTGCTGAAATAAGAAATGCCGAACAATTATACCACGAAAATAGATCGAAAATACGAGAACTAATGTGTGCAATTATCAATCGAGTTCATTTCACTTGATTAAGTGATATCGATGATGATATCGAAGCCGATGATATCGTACGAACTTAAATAACTTGCTTTTATAGGATCTAACTTTAATTATTCATTTTTAACAATATAATTTTTTGAATGACGAAACAGAACACGTGAACAAAGGAACGAATGGAGTTGTGCACTATGACTTACAAACCCATAAAGACATGAAAACTTTGCCTCCTCCCTTCCCCATAAAATCACCACCAAGGATAAAAATTTCTTCGGCACAAAAAAGAAGTTCATCAAAATCGGATAATAATTGACGATTTTATAAGCAATTGAATTTGAACGACCCATGATACTTCCGTCCTCCATTTTCTTTTCATACATAAAAAAAAATGTTATAAGGCACTTATTCGTGCAGTGAGAAGTGGTCATAAGCTTGGTCATATGCAAGGGAAACATTTATTATTTTCTTGTTTTTTTCTAATTCTAGGGGAAAACTCACTCAATATATGAAATATCACTGTGATAGCTTCCTAACAAAATTTCTTAATGAACTTTTAGGTGATTAATTAATATGAAAAAAACATAATTTGGCTACAGAAGAAAGTCAGTTTAATTAAGCTATATGATATATATATGATATATGGAGAGCATTAGCTCTGTTATCATATACGATATAAATCGATATTGTTATTTCAGGAACTCTGCTACCAACAGCTGCTCTGAATTTGAAAGTATTGATATTTGTTGTTTGTTTCCTATTTCCATTGCCCAAAATATGTCAAAGGATGACTCAAAATTGTAGCAAAATCTATTTTAATTAAAAAAGTAAATAAATCATTTTGGCATACACTAAATGAAATATGATAGCATGGTCAATTTTTATCAATTAATTGTAAACATTCACTTCAAAATGTGTTTTATTTTATTATTATTTTAAACTCAAAATCCGTCAATTTTAGCGCTTCTTTAAATTTCGAGCAATGTCCATACAAAGTGATTTAGCGCCAGCGGTAATAATTTTCAAAATTTGGCAGTTTATGTGGAATAAGTCAAACAAAGAACCGCAACAAACAGAAGACGCAGCTTAAGCACTAAACAAATATTTTAGACAAATAAAGCCAAATTAATAAGAAAAAAATCTCTTTAGGCCAAACTAACCAGTTTGAAGGCATCATACACTGACCTTAAGTGGATGTACACCGTTTAAAATCATTTCAAATCATTTTTTTTCCCCTTTGGATAAAATAATTGATTTGGGTTTTTATTGTGTTTTTTTTTTTTTTTTCAGAAGACTGCGTAAGCACGTAATACATAAATGGTTGCGAACTAATTAATTAATATTTCGCTTAAATGAAATCATAAATTGAGCTGCGCCGTGTAAACGTGTGCCCGAAGTATGCCGGCGCCAGTTTTTATACCTTAGACACGGCATGAGTCGATGCTGATGATGATGACTGAGTTGGTAATAAAGTTGGCCGATGTTAATGAGTATGAAAATGCGCGATATGGGGGAAAAAATGTAGAAGGTATATATTTAATAACTATAATATATCGTTAAGCAAACGTTTTTCACATCATTTACCAGTGTGGAATTAACTATTTATATATTGCTTTATTTTTTGACTATTTTAGACTTTTGCAAAGTTCAAAGATTTGCAAAATTAAATTGAAGACAAGCGTTCGTTCGATTCATCAATCAATGTTGTAGCTACTACTGCACCCCTTCAGAAGAGAGTAAAGTTAATTCTTAGATATTTATTGTCTTATTTGCAGGATAGGTTCATCAAATCTGTCAGAATGGAATGCTTGTCTTGGTTATAATTGCTAATTAATATTGTACGCCTCTAAATCATCAGAACTACAATACCAGAAAATGAAGTTGAAGGTATTCGTTTTTTGTATATTTTGACAAATATGTATTGTCTGGCAAAAATATGATCTAAAGTGCAATCGATCATCTCGGAAATACTGCTTACTTTCGTTCATGTATAATTATGCTCCATACATACAAGAAAAAGAACATTTCGATGTATATAATC
This sequence comes from Leucophenga maculata, assembly GCA_035044805.1. Lineage (NCBI taxonomy): Eukaryota > Metazoa > Arthropoda > Insecta > Diptera > Drosophilidae > Leucophenga > Leucophenga maculata. The sequence continues at coordinate 1,119,947 of JAWNNP010001123.1, read as the reverse complement.
TGCTGGTACTGTGTGTACTAAACATAGTTATAAACATTAATTAAAAAAAAAAAAAAATATTATATATAAATTACGTTCGCCAAAACCGGAAACATCTATAAAGCATCAATTTTTGTCTATTTATGTAGTCATCTTCGGTTGCTCAAGTATTTCAACTTTCAAAATCGCATGCATTAAAAATTAATAATCGAAAATCGTTTATTTTAAATGATAATTAAAAAAAAATAAATTGAAAACACTAAACTAAAATTGTTTTGCAGCATTTGCATAGTAGCAGCGTGTAGTACTTATGTAGGCTGAGGCGTTGTATAAGTATCTAGAATATTTTATCGTAAGCAGCTTAGATTCAAGTGACATCGAATGCACTTAAGTGCATTGGCAATGATGCTTTGATAGGATGCGCCTAATGTATGTTCCATGATTGATGTGTGGTTTGATATGTGGACATATTTTATATAATTCTTTAATAGTTTGCAGTAAAATATAAACAAAATAGTCAACGAAATAGAATTTATTTAAAGTACTTGGAGTTCAATTGAAGACATCGTGTGTTCAAGGAAAAAAAAACCGTGGAGGTCATAATCGATAATCGATCTTACATCTATGTTGTGCAGAACTGAGAATGAAAGACTGCTGTGGCATATGTCTTAAGATTGAGGCTTTTTATAGGAAATGCTAAAACAAGTATCATTCAAACCTTGCTTTAAGATTTGGCTGTCCATAAGATAAGTTAGCATGGCCGGCCCCTCATAATTAAATAATTACTATGTATAACGCCATAAAATGGCTATGATGAAAATGGTTTTCAATAGATGTAAAAGTGTATGAATCTTCAATAACAATATTTTGAGAAATATATTTCTATGCATTTTCTGTTTCTTTCTATGCACAATACCCAAATATAAATAGCAGTCTCTTACTTACAAAAGTACTTGGAGCAAAAGAGAAATTATTTGCTTTAATCCTTTTATAAGACCTCTTCAGAATTTAAAATATTTTGATAAAATTATCAGGAAATATATCGATACTCGTTTCATACCCAAAAAAAAAATTAACTTAATGGTACAACAGACTCAATGAAACTCTAAACTGACCCTTATTATATATGTTTATATATTAAATTAATTTTTCTGTATGGGATTTTGATTTTTCTTTACTTTCTTTATCTCTCACGGCCAAATTTTAAAATAAACTTGTAAAATTACTGAGAAGTCCTAGTCGAATGCAAAAAGCACGAAGTCTCAATCTATTACCGTTTCCGAGATCCTTTTGTTCATACGGACGGACAGGCGGACATGGCTATATCGACTCCTCTATCACTCCTGACCATAATGGGGGTAAATTTTAGGTCTCCGACCATTATTTCTACCTGTTACATACCAAAATCAATAGGCTCTTGTACCTTCGGTACTGTGCCTAACGAGAAACGACACTGCAGTCGAGTGTGTTCGTCTTCGAGATACCGTCACATTGAACATTACACTTATATGGGCATATATTCCTATCTTTATCCAAGTGGCATATTTTAAATAAGAACAAAATATTTTTCTTACAAAACATCAGAAACAAGGGAAACAAGTTTAAAGGTTACCTACCGCCTCTTATGATCCGATACGGTGCTTCATGAAATATCCATTTAAATTAAAGAAATTTTGCTAAAATAATAAGAAAATATTTTTTGGCTATTCCTTATGGGTGTCCTTATGGGTACGCCTTATGTGTAGTAATTATGGGTAGCCCTTACTATGTCCTTATGGATGCCCTTTATGGGTATTCCTTGTGGGTATTCCTTATGGGTAGTCCTTATGGGTAGCCCTTATGGGTAGCCCTTATGGGTAGCCCTTATGGGTAGTTCTTATGGATGCCGTTATGGGCGCCACTTATCGGTTCGCTTTATGGGTGACATTATGGGTACCCCTTATGCCCCTTGTGGGTAGCTTTAATGTCTACCGCTTATGGGTAACCCTTATGGGTTACTCTTATGGGTATCCCTCTTGGATGCTCCTCATGGGTACTTCCTATGCCAACCCCTGTGGCTACTTCCTATGGAAACCCCTTCTGACTACCCCTTATGGGTACCCCTTCTGACTACCCCTTATGGGTACCCCTTATGGGTACCCCTTATGGGTACCCCTTATGGGTACCCCTTATGGGTACCCCTTATGGGTACCCCTTATGGGTACCCCTGGGCTCTCATGGATACTTCCTATGGGAACTCCTTGTGGCTGCTTCCTATGGGAACCCCTTATGGCTACCCCTTATTATGGCTTCCTTATAATGGCTTCGTTTCAATGGAAATTTTAGATGTATATCAATGGGCATGTTCCGCTTTTCTTGCTTGGAACTAAAATTTAATATGGTGGCTTTTAGTGAATGAAAAATACTCATTTATATTATACTAGCTGTACCCGGCACGCTTTGCTGCGCCCATTAAAAATTATTTTCAATACAAAATATATTCTCCTCCTACTCGACTCCAAGCACTTCTCTACTTCTTCTTCTTATATTGCTTAAAAAAATGCGGAAATTAGTCGATATCTTTGGAAAACCATATACAGATATTAAAAATCATATCATTGATCCAATAATATGAAATAATTTTTCGACGTTCCAAGTGGTAGTGGCGACTTTATATCAATTGATGTTTCTTAAGTGTCTTCAAGTGTAGACACTTTGATCGTTGTGGGAAGAGGATTAAAGGAAGAAGCCGAAGATGTCCCACTTGTACCTTAAGTGCAACCCAATATGGCAACAATCTAACCAAATGGACAAATGACGAGTTCACGCGTGGTTAAATTTGTAAAAACGGAGCCAATAAAAATATCTCAATTGTAATGGAAATTCAAACAGCGAAATGTTTCTCACGTAGATCAACACACTTATGTAATCAGATATGTTCTACCTAATGGATAATCTGTAGAACAATTCCTCAAGTTCTATTTGGAATGAACTTGAGGAAACGTTCTACAATCCATAAATCATAACAAAATACAAATGTTGTTACCTCAACAGAATTAAACACGAGATAACATCAAGTAAGCCAGACTTACAACATTTTATATACATGAAAAACCAACCATTAATCGAATAATTAATCGGCGCAGGCAAGTCTAAACCAAATAAACATAAATTCACCTGCTCTCAATGACCTCTTTGATGACGCCTCTGCATTGTAATTAGGCGCAAATTGAAACAAAATCGCACATCATAAAAATTGTATGAAATAAATAATTATTTCTCAGCAAACAAAAGCGCCAACACAAATGCAAAAATATAACAAAAAAAAAAAAAAAAAACAATTACAAGCAGCAGCTATAAAAAAAAATCAACCGAAATAAAAACAGCAATTATGAATGAAATCGATTAGTGTGACGGCGAGGTGTAAATTCACACAGACCGACAGACGGACAGACAGTCAAAGTATTGCAAATTTAAGCTAATAATTTAGATGCTACTGAGCAGCTCAATCGACCGAACGACTGCTGTAGTTCAGCCAGGCTAAATATACAAAGACAGCGCGTTGATAGCTGAACTGCAACGAAGCGACCAAAGCGTTGAGCGTTGCGTCCTAAATGACTGTCACACGTTGAACTTGCGACTATAAAAAAAAAAATAAAAAAAGAAAAACGAAAAAGATACATTACAAAGCGCATGCGTAGCGCGCACTAAGCGGCAAACGACTGCGCTGTCTCATTGAACGCTCGAATTCGTATAACTTGCGCTCTGTATCTTCGTTTAGCTGTATGTATCTGTAACTTGTATCTGCAAGCAAATGTATCTGTAACTGTATGTATTCGCTCACTTATACATACACAATCGTTCGATCCATAGCTATGCTAAACATTTTTGCTCTTATAAATACAGCATGCGTCTGCGCAGTTTTTGTTATTTGAACTTCAAATTTGCTCGAGTTCGCATCGTCTTTGCTGCGATCGCTCGACAACTTTAGCGAAACAAAGCTTAAAATCGCAAACAAAACGCGCGCGTTTTTTGGTGGCAAAAGTGGGTTTTCTATCAATGAAATTTATGTGTTTTTGAGAAAATAATTTAAAAAAATAAAAAATTAATATTTTTAGCAAATTTTACGCACGGCGCACGGTTGTGGTTTATTTTAAATAGCTAATCGTGCAGCACAATTTTTTGCAAAATGGTGAGTGTTTGTGTGTTATTATTTCTTAGCGAAACGAGTCAAAAGACTTAAGCAACGAACTCTATGCAACATGGCGTATGCGCAACGTGAAACAATAAACCCATAAAAAACTTTTAATAAAATCACACTTTTTTGTGCCTATCTTCTGGTGTTAAAGAAAATACATTGAAAAATATGCAAAAAAAAAAGGTGCAGTTGGCAGTAAATAGAAAAACAAATACTGCGGCAACATGTGGCAGCTTAAAAAATAAAAAAAATAAAAACTGAAAAACTGAAAAACAAATAAAACGACACACGGCGCAGAACATTTGTCTGTCAAACAAAATTGCTCAACTGCACAAAAAAAAAATTTAAAAAAAAAAACAAACAAAAAAAAAACAATCAAGCAATGTAAATTTTGCATAAAATGCTTCAATTGTAGAAAATCGGTACAAGTACAAATAAAAAATTGTATTTAAAAAAAACTCAATGAAAAAAAAAAAACAAACGCGACCTGCCACAAGAAGTTTTGTATATACTAGCTTAATAGAAAGAAGAAAAAAACCGTCAGACGGACAAGCCCTTGTCTTCATCGTCGTCAATATCATCATCATCATCAGCAACAACAACATCGTCATCGTCATCATCTTCATCATCAACATCAACTTTGAAGTCATTGTAGCTTTTCCAACTAATGAGCTTCAGTTGAGCTGACTCAGTGACTCAATGAATGAACGAATGAATGAATTTGTTGTATTTGTATCTTAAATGCGGCTTCAGCTGTCTATGCTATATGAAAAACGGAACCGACCGGAAACGCTCATAAATGAGCGACGTACGACCGCCAAGCGGATTCTCTTCACGCTCTGTGTGCGATTCTGGTAACAAATTAACCGACGAAAGCGAAACTTAAACCGAAACGGCAGCAGCAGCAGCAGCAGCCAACACCACAAGCCAAAGACAAGCTGAAAAGCTTTCATGCATTTGTATCTTTGATTGTTCTTGGCCAGTTTTGGCACACACAGTTACACATATGTTGAAAATTATATACAGTGGATCACAAAAATGTGCACCGATGAACATTTTTGCATATGAAATATTTTTAAAATGAATTGAAATGCAAATTGTTCTCCAATTTATAAAAAATTTGACGATGTATGCAGCTTGTCCTCATTTCAAAGAAGTCTAGAAAAAATAGCTTATAATATTTCAACAAACTTTTAATACATTTGTCAAACAAAATTCAAAAACAATAAAAAGTCAAGTCTGAGGAACTTTCACAATATACATATCCAAAATTTAACTAAAAGTCCTAAACATGAGATACATTTCTTATAGCTGGGGAATGTCTTTATTTATTTATTTCGCTCTGGCATAATCTATTTCCGCGTTTGTATGCAAACATTGCAATGAACACAACAAATTTTATAGCGAGGCTATTTAATGTTTAAGCGAAAAAGAGAAAAAGATTGAGCAACATGCATCACATATAATTAAATTCCTTTCGCTCTATTCGGCGATAGTTGGGTTAAAAGAACGAACGCTGTAATCGATTGTACTCGACTTCGAGATACCCCATACCACCATTGAACATTAAATTTGTAAGAAGATATATTTCTAACTGAATTCTTGGTGAATAATTTATTGGGATTAGTATAAGATTTACCAAATTTGATATTTTAAGCTGAACTAAGCCACAACAAAATATTTTTCATACAAAAACATAAAAAAGAGGGCAGATTTGAATGAAGGATTCCTTCTAGTGGTTCGATGTACAAAGAAACACCATATTTAACGCTTCTAACAAAAATAACAACAAAAAATAAATATTTTGTGTACAAAATTTTCGGAATGGTGAGGCAGCTTCTTATAAATAATATCCTTTAGAGAAGGGTTGACAAGATTGTTGTTGTATACCAGTTATCTTCTATAATCTCAAAATTGTTGATGTTCATAAGGACAGCCAAATTCGGAATGATGAGACAGGTTCTTATGGATACTAATCTACAGACAGAATAGGAGAGAGTAAAAATCCAATCTTAAAGGCTGTATCTTCAATAATCTTCAAATTCTCGATATTAATAAGGCCAGACAGACAGACGTACATTGCTACAGCGTCTCGATTTTTTGTATGGGAGCTACCCTCTTAGTGGACCGACTTGGACACAAGTAGTTCTTTCTAACTGAATTAAAAACCAGAAAATTCATACAAAAACACAAAAAGGAAGACATATTTGACTGGAGCCTATCCCTTCTAGTGCTTCGATCTGAACCTATATAGAACATTTAGTAAGAATTAACGTCAGATTGACCCAATTTGTCGTTTTTCAAACAAAAACTCTGCAGGAGGATTAAGTTTGTATGGAAAATGTTAACTCTCCGTTAGGAAGGGAGGTTTTCAAGTTATTTGAAGCAGGAATAAGAGCATATAAAAACTAAGTATTCAAACTTGACGGCTCTATATTTAATACTCTCCAAGTTCTCATTGTTCATACAAACAGTCAGACAGACAGACGGACATGTCTATCTATCGACTCGTCTTTTGATGATAAGCAAGAATATATTTGTGGGATCTATCTCGTCTCCTTCTGTCTGTTACATACATTTGCAAAAACTTAATACAACCTAATGGTTTAGCCATAAAAAAAACTGCCGACCCTATTTTAATTATTTGTCGAATAGAATCCTAAAAAAAAAAATTCTGAATATTTTTTTTAATTCGAAGTACGCAAAGGCAGCAAATCTGTCTACATTATACGCCCCATATATCGACTTTTTCATAGTACTAAGCTGCACAAAAATTTTGAACACTTTAAGCTTCAGAAAATGCTGTAAACAAACAGCAAAATCTGCCGAAAAATTGGGTATTCCGAAACCAAAAGAGATATCTTATGTGGAGTTTAGGTCACTGAATCTTCTTCAAAACAAAAACAAAATTGTTTTTCGAATAAAACATATTTTTATGCTTTAAAAATCTTCAAAGAAAATACTTAACCCAAAAAAAAAATTTTCTTTGCTTCAAAAAATCATTAAAAAAAATTTTTAAAGTTAGGATCCAACCAAAAAAAAAAGTCCACAGATATGTATTCTTCGATGATGATTCTGAAATTTTTGTTTAAAATCAAAAAATTAACACGGTTCAATGTAAAAACAGCAGAAAACCCATGTATTTTATGGTTAGAATTGCATTAATGAATTCGGTTTCAGGAACCGAAAATGGTTACATATAGTGTTTAATTTTTATATAATTTACAAATTTTTACACAAATCAAAATATGGTCAAAATATATTTTAGCAAATTACTTTTCTGACACACTGTACTGCACTCATACTATAGACTCATATAAGAGCCTTGCAAAATATATGCAAATGTGGCAATAGTTGCTTGTGGCACGAGTAACAAACGAAAATGTATCTAAAGCAATTTAGAGGGCGCTACGCGATTTGAACTTCACATTAAATTTTGCGCTTGAATTCGCAGCCGTGGTCGAAATTTTGCAGAACAAAGCGTTGAGCCACTGAACTTTCGCAATTACGACAAATTATGTCAGTTTTACAATAAAAGCTAACAAAATTTTATTACAATAAGATATTTATTACACTATTTCTACATAATATCTACAGCTGCTGCGTAAGCCGTTTAAAATTTTTAAATTAACAAATTATAAACCGCTCAAGGTCAGCACAATTGTACCTGTTCACACGACTTTAGTGCTGCCGCAATTACTACTAACTACAACTACGAAATTTTGTGAGTGACAATTATCACACTGATATTTATCTGGCTTGCAGCAGAATTATTATTACGCATTGTTGTCTGTCTTAGTGGGGTTTTTTTTTTTTTTTTTTGGAGCTAGCTATAGGTCTGTAGGTCTCTGAGAATTTGTTGCCACTGCGACATGACTCAACATAAATACATTTTCATAATTTGAACTAATTATTTTTTTGAGATGTTCAACCTCTTTTTTGTTAGTCAGTAACGCTCCAATTGTGTGACGTGCGACACAACGTCTGCCGCACCTAACAAAACTTTGTTTGGTAGATAATTATTCTATATAGTCTCACAGTTTAAATCAGTTAAGGAAGCTCATCTGTCAACTTTAATGCTTGATTTTGTAATGTTTTGTCGAGTTGTTCTCTTAATGAATTAATTTTATGTGCTGTTGTTTGTAAAATAATTGTATATGTTTGTGATTTAGCGTGCGCAAGGTCTTAATAATTAATGTACTTGGCTGCTTTTGTTCTCTTCAAAATGGTTTTTAATCGATTTAGTACAATGTGGAGGCTATTCCATTATTTTGGTATGATAATGAGAAGTCTTTTATTATTTGTGATAAATGGTTCATGAAGTTTAATAGAAACGCATTGGAAATAATTGAGAAAAAAAATTGTTTTACATTAAAACATTTTATTTGATGTAATTTTAATTGTGTAATTTTTAGACAGGTTCGAGTATATGAAAATCGATTTATTAAATAGAGCAGCTTTGCACTTACAAATCTGTTCTTGATATTGAGTCGCAGCAAGAGTTAGAAACTGTTCATGTATTCTCTATATGCTGTATGGCTTCAAGATATTATTAAAATTGGAAGATATTGTTAGAGCCTATTCAATTCTATTCAATATGAAATAACTCATCTTACTTCAAAGCTTATATGATAAAAGTGATACCAACTTCAATCAAATCTAAATAAATGTGATAATTGCACACAAGAAATTTTATTGTCTGAATAGGTTTGGTCCAGCTTTATAGTCATGATGTACATAATAGCTTGACAATAATCTTGAACCGCCTTTGCAGTTCTGTTACTATTTATCTAGGACTATGCCAGCATTCAATGTAACTCGCACAAGGCAATCAGTCAACAGCAACAACTCGATTTGGATCTTGGCAAGGGTCTTCATCGCACTGTTAAAAGCTTGAAGCCTAAATATGCCAATCAGAGAGTATTGCTAAGCGTTAGTGGATATTGAGACGAGTTAAAAAGCTAAATATCGGCCAAACAAATGTCTTGAATTGCTCGAGGATCCCCCAGGAAGCAGTCGTTTCGTTAATACCGTATATGCACTAGTAAGGACCTATGACTTTAATCGAACGATATTTGCTGACAATTCCCCAAGAACAAACTAAAGAAGGTCTTCTTGGGCAATCATATTGTTGATAAGAAATCGGAAGAGCGTCAGCAACAATTTACTGTTATGTTGCGTGATGTGAAGAACACATACCAGCTGGATAATCTATTGGTTTCGACTACTGTTGTTCTACGATGTACTTTGATTTACTAAATCTGAACGCAATACCGATTTGGCCGAATAAAGTTCACACACTTTTGAACGGGCTGAACGTAATGTGGAATTCGATTTCGGTACAGCATCGTTTGAAACTACATGAATCGATTTATCTTATAAATATTATAGAAAAATGAAAGATTGGAACTACTATCACAGTTTGCAATTAGCAGTCATTATTGAAAATTGCTAATTGAATAAAAATAAATAAAAACGAAGCAAAATTTAATTGGAATTAAATAAAATTAAATTAAATTGTAAAGATTAAAATGATGTAACACTAAATCAACGATCGTCAGCCATATTACCCGGAGGCGGAAGATATAATCAGATGATTATATGAACACGAAACAGAGAGAGGAAACAACGCACTTTGCTCGAGAAAATATAACATACCAAGCTTAAGTCTGCTGTTTGCTCATAAATGGCTTAAGTGAGTGTATTAAGCACATAAATGTGGAAGACCATGACTCATTTCAGGCTGGTGTGGACCAAATAGCAATAACTGCTGCTCGTACAATTGGGTGTTACGCAACCAGCCACTTCCATAGGCCTACTTGCTATGGGAAAGGTCAAAGAATCGTAAATATCGGGTGCCTCACAAATAGAAGCGATGCCAAAATACATGCGAAATCATGCTCGCCTACCAAAAAGGAAGTCATTCCTGCATCGGATTTTGACTGGTACTGGTGAACTGGGCGGTGTAGTCTCATGTCGTTTATTCATCAGACCTCGCATTTCGATTCTTATGAAGATGTTTAAAAATGTCTTGATGAATGGTTTGCCTTGAAAAGAAAGAAATTCTTTTTTCGTGGAACTCACAAATTGACCGAGAGATGGGAAAAATGTGTAGCTAGTGAGGACAGCAATTGTACTAAAATATTTTTTCGTTTTTTACGAAAAATATTTTTATTTCTTCCAACAAATCCAGTAGTCCTCTATTGGGTCAATGAAAGACACGGAGTTGACTAGAAATTAACCCACCCGATCTAGTCAGCGCTCTAGTCTCAGAAAAGAATACTTGGGCGAACAATATTTGGCTTGTATGGCCTAGTCCAGTGATCGGCACCAACGCAGTCATACGTTTGCATTGCGTTAGTGTGTGTATTTCTCTCTTTTTTTGTCTTTTAAGGTAAATGGTAAGCGCAAAACGGTATTGGAGCTTCAGACAATCTGGGTGTTTTTCTTTGAATTTTGAATTTTAGAGTGAATATTGGGTGTAATCCATTGTAACAAGTGTAACTGCAACAAGGAGGTGTGTGTAGACTACGCGCAACTGTAGTGAAACTTCTTGAGGTAGTGATAAGGTCGGCATTCCAGTTTGATTCTGTGTCTTATCATTGTCATCGTTAGTGGTTGAAAAGTGACTTTAAATGTTCCAACCAAAACTATGAAAAATTACAGAGAACCATCGATCCGTAAGTGAATCGTACTACCTTTGTGATATGCAAGTGATGCAACTAATCTCTTAGTCGCCTATTCACCACTAGGTCTGTTGCCTAAGCAACAGAAGCAATATTTATGCCATAGCACTTTTTAAATTAGTTGTGGAATTCTTTAACAAATAAACAATTCATACAATTGTTGTAGTTTCCTGCTCATACACAAGCTTGAATGCAACTGCTGCAATACTAACCAGCGTCACTTGGTTGCCTTACTGATCCAGTGGACGAATAATGTAGGAAGGGCAGTTCATGCAATGGGCAGCGACTCAAAATTTAGTAACGCGCTATATGACGAAGCCATAGATTAATAATTAGTTATAAATAGGACCGCTGCAGCACAATCAAAACTTCGCAACGTCAGCAGAGAAATGCACACGAAAGCGACACGAAAATCAGTAACGCGCTGATCTTAGTCTCACTCTCAATGGTGTGAAGTACGATTATAGCTAACAACTGAATGTTACGAATTTTTGAGCATCCGTGCCTAAAAAAGTTTCACTTTGAAGAGAGCACTAGCCTAGGCTTTTGACAAAGTTTTTGAACTGCAGAGCATTATATACTTTTAAGGTTTCATTTCTGCAAGGCAGCCCTAAAAGTATGCACCTTTATACAAAGCAACATTTAAAGTCGTCCCTGTTTTTGTCGCGATCTGCGATTTCATTCAAACGACTTGCTTAAAAACAGTTTTTAACCAGTTTTAAATTCTTCAATGCCTATCAACAAAACTCAGAGTAGAAATAGTAAACCTATTATTTTTAATTAACTCGATAAAACAAGTCGATCTAGTCATGTGCGTCTGCCAGACAATTCGTTATTACTATGTGAGCTAGTTCTCAGTATTAATAGATAAGTTCTGAAGTTTAGGATGGAGATTCTGTGGAGCCGCAATTCTATCTATCAAATCCTCCAATACAGCATGTCATGCCCATTTTTAAGCTTTTTCCATCATACAAACCTATTGATACTTCAACATTTTAGTAATTAAATTTTATTTTAAGGACTTCTTATGGACGGAGATCTCTCTCTCTCTCTCTCTTTATTTCTTGAACAAAAAAGATTATTCCTAATAATGAAAGGATAAAGAACACACCTCTTAGGAACACACCGCCTACTTAGTGAGTTTTGTAGCTTGATTTTTTAGGCCCTGTACCGAAGGTACAAGAGCCTATTGGTTTTGTGCAAATGTATGTAACAGATAGAAATAATAGTCGGAGACCCCCCAAAGTTACGCCCATTATGGTCAGGAGTGATAGAGGAGTCGATATAGCCATGTCCGTCTGTTCGCCCGTCTGTCTGTCCGTCCGTCCGTCTGTATGAACCAAATGATCTCGGAAATAGATAGAGACTTCGTGTTTTTTGCATTCGACTAGGGCTGCTCCGGAATTTTACAATTTTTATTTTAAAATTTTGATGCAAATAAAAACTTTGCTTGCTTCAATTGGTTCAATATAAGACACTTTCTTAACGCATAAACCATTCTAATAGTCTTCCCAATTGGTTAAACTGGTTACTTTTTTCAGAAATCACAGTTTTGACCATGGCTTCGACTCAGGATTGAAACAGAGCACGAGAGATTCAACTAAAATAATAAACCTGCTCAGAACTAGTTGGTGCAAATTTTGACGACATTTTAATTGATGCAGAATAACATAAAATAATTTGAATTTCAATTAACGTGGTATATTCTGCCTAATTTTAATTTTACGAGTAAATTTTTTATTATTATAGAAGCATAAAAAGCATCCAAAGAAATGTAAATGCTAAGCAAAAAGTTCTGAGCTAAAAAGAGTCTAAAATTAAATATTCAATTTCATTTGAAAGTCTGGAATTTTTTTTCCTCCAAATTAATCTGCCATATAAGTTACATAATATTAATTGCTAATTGATTATATTCTTTTTATGTTTCTCAACCAAAAACAAAGTCGAATATGCGAGCCAGTAAATTTTAAAAAAGAAAAGAATGAAATAAAATAAATCGTATAAAGCATATTTCTTGAACAAATATGCTAAAGAATTTCATGGCGTTGCGCTAAATAAATATTTATTAGCTTATATAATCGACTTCATTTAAGTTTGAACCTTTCTTTTTTCTTCAACTCCAGCTTCTTTATATTTCGGTTCATTATACACATTTCTGTTAGCATTTTTAATTAATTCGAACACGCGCCTAATTTTTATTGAACAAAGTGACTGGCTGGATTCTATATTATCTATGTTATGTAATAAATCACACGAACTTTAATTTATTTAGATTATGCCAAACATTGCATTTCTTATTTCTTATTAGTTGAAGAACTTAACCTTGAGCGTGTTTAGAAATGTATGCCCGATTTGTTTTGGGTTCGAATTATCAAAAAAAATAAAAGCATCTGCACTCATTTTGCTATTTTGCATAATGTCTTGGGCAATTAATCTTTTAGATTTTTAACCAGTTTTTTAAGCATTTAAAACAAATACGAAAACCTAAATCGACAGAACCCGGAATTACTTATCTGATTGGAATGGCAGCTAATAGAACATGAAGCAACATTTCGAGCATGCTTCAAATCAAATAAAATATAAAAAAGAAACCGAAATGAATTGTTTGAACAAAAGATAGATTTAATTCTTTTAAATATTCATTTATTTAAACGCAATCATTCTAAGACATCAAACGTTTGAATAAAACTTAATAAAAAAAAAAATGTTTTAAAAAAGGTAAATGTTTTCAACTGATTAATTAAACTGACAACGAAATTGTCGATTCTTGAAAATTGAACTCAAATTTGGAGTTGAGTATCATCAATGACGAATTAAGAATTACACATTTGATTGTCTGAACTTGCTAACGATTAATAAAAGATATTTTTAGAGTTCAAGTCTCAAGTACAAACGCCGAGAACATGGCAAATAAATTCCGAAAACCACCTACGCAGAGTTTGACATTTTTAGCAGCAAATAAAAAAAATAAAAAAAAAAGATTTATATAAATTTAATTGCAAGTAAAACGAAACTTTAATACACTATATATATGCACAAGCCATTAGTTTGAATTATGATATATTGTACAAGATAGAGTGCTGACGTGTGAAGTGAATTATGCTCGACTTACAGATACACTGTACCTCATTGAACATTATAAGCAATAAAGTGAATAGATTTTGTGAATTCCATTATCATGCATCAGGCTGTATTGTAAGACATTTCGTTCTTCATCTGTTATAAGTTGACGAATATTGGTTTGGAATTAAAACCATCAAATTATATGATTACTTGTCTTGGAAAGCTCTTGTGCAATAAAGCTATAATTCCAGATATAACCGCCTCTTTAAAGTTATTTGATGATTTTAGAAGTACAAAATGCGAAAATATTGTTTATTTATGTACAAACGGCATGAGAAGTGATCATGATTCTGAAGAAAATTTCATAAGAAAATTTCCTAAGAAAAAGCGCTGTTTGATCTAGCATCCAATGCCAATGCATCATTCGATGCATAACCCTATATATCTATAAAGCTTTTAAGCCAATGCATCATTCGATGCATAACCCTATATATCTATAAAGCTTTTAAGTTATATATAGTCCAGCGATTTCAGCCAGGTAATAAGTTTTTAGACATAAAATTTCACTGGATAAATTAATCAAGAGACATAATATATTTTTAAAAACTTAGACTCAATATAATTTCTCTTGAACCATTGGTTTTTCAAAAGGTCTACTTTTTTTGGCAATCAAATATGGGCAATCAGAAAAGGGACATAAATAATTAAAAAATAATAAAATTTAATTCGATGCATAACCCTATATATCTATAAAGCTTTTAAGTTATATATAGTCCAGCGATTTCAGCCAGGTAATAAGTTTTTAGACATAAAATTTCACTGGATAAATTAATCAAGAGACATAATATATTTTTAAAAACTTAGACTCAATATAATTTCTCTTGAACCATTGGTTTTTCAAAAGGTCTACTTTTTTTGGCAATCAAATATGGGCAATCAGAAAAGGGACATAAATAATTAAAAAATAATAAAATTTAATTCGATGCATAACCCTATATATCTATAAAGCTTTTAAGTTATATATAGTCCAGCGATTTCAGCCAGGTAATAAGTTTTTAGACATAAAATTTCACTGGATAAATTAATCAAGAGACATAATATATTTTTAAAAACTTAGACTCAATATAATTTCTCTTGAACCATTGGTTTTTCAAAAGGTCTACTTTTTTTGGCAATCAAATATGGGCAATCAGAAAAGGGACATAAATAATTAAAAAATAATAAAATTTAATTTTATTTAACTTACCTGAATAATATACTTGCATGAAACATGATTAGCTATGATTCAATCCATTATTTAAATCGGGGTCGATTTCTTTGGAAATTTCAGATCTAAAACAAAAATAAGAAAAATATTTAAATGAAAACTTAGCAATATTTTCTCAAGAATTAGCGATTAAGAACAAGTAAGAAAATTACAGTCGGGCATCACCGATCACCGATGTTTCGATCATAACACAGCTCAGCCTGTGCTTATATCTAGGGATGGAAGAAATAATTTTATGAGAACATAAAAATTAAAAGTTCAGAATATTTCAATAAATCATAGGGGTTTCCGGAATCATCATATTAGATCCTCCATTTAAAATATTTGGTTAAAACTTTTTTTTTGTATTCTGGGCCTGGGATTAAATGAACACAATTTAATATTTTCCATTGAAACTAAAACGAGAAGATCTGGACAAAATAGGAATATTTAATCTTTTAAAACTGTGAACAACTATTTGAAACGATTTCTCTAATAAATGTAAAGAATATTAGCAAATATATGATCCACAAGAATAATGAACAGTGAAAAGATCTTTAACGAGGGATACACAAAAGCAGGCTTTTCAATGCATGGCGGAAACGTTTGTAATTTATAAATATTTTCTATCCAATTTTTTTATGGTAGATTACAATTAAAGTCAAATCAATTCTTTATTAAAGCATCTGGTCTTATTATATACGAAAACATTTCTCTAAAGTTATTTGTAAATTTAAAGAGTTTTAAAATTCTTCTCACCTCCTCCACATAATAAAGTTCGGAAATGTCTTCTTTAAACATAATTTTATTGCAATTAATTTTTAATATATTTTATTTCCATAATTTTTTCTACATGTTTTGACACTTTAAAGAATGTTTTCTTTAATTATATAAAATTTTCTATAAAAACAAAAACAAATACTAATTCGACACCAACATGATGTATCCAACTCGTACTTCGCTGTACTGACTCGCACCATTTTGGTCTACCTCCGCTTTTTTTTTTTTGTTTTTATTTTCGGATGATCAAATCGCGTAACAAGTACGTCACACAGACACCATTTGACAAACTTGCCACCAGTCTTTCAGTCCATAAATCCGATTTCAAATCCGTTTCGCGGCATGAATAAGTAAAACTTGTAAATTGCATAAAAAAAAAAATGTTCTGGTTACTATTTATGGGTAAATGTGTTTGTTTATTTTGTTGTTCTGCTCGCTGTTCGCTGAGTCTTCGCACATTTTGAAATAATTTATTATTTATACGAATTAATTTTTTTTTTATTTTTAAATTTTATTGCTTCAGTTTTATTTTCTTTTTAAGATTAATTTACGATTTTAGCTATTTCATTGTTTAATTTATTTCAGAAATTTGCTTTTATTTTAATAGTCACATCCAATTAAGTTTTCTATAAAAGTTCTTAATGATGATTGTGAAATATTTTATGCGAATTCTTGCATTCTTTGTTAGAAACAGATTTGTTCTGTTCTCGGATTTGAAATGAATGTTGCTCAACATTTTAAGCCGACGTTTATGTTTTTTTTTTTTTTTTTTGAAGGCTAGAGAATTTTTTTGAGTTCGTAAACAAAATTTTGACAACTTTAATATTATGCAAAAATATTTTACAAAACATTTATTTCAACCGATATGGCATATGACCTACAAACTTTTTGTAAGTTTTCACGCCTCGTCGCGCTGTTAGATATGATGGATTTGAAATTTAAGTTGTTCATATGACGTTACATGGTTTCTGATTTTGTAAAAGTTCTCTTCTTTTTTGCATCTTTTGCCCGAAACCTTTGTTAAAAAATATGCAGTTGTTGTATGAACATTGATCCAAGTTTGGTATGGCGAAACTAATAAAAAAATTAATAAATTCTTCAAGCACTACTCAGAATGCTCTGTTTTGGCATAGCGTACATGTGGAGCATAGCCTACTGTGGAGGAATCAAAAGTTCTTAAGGAAGTAATGTCTTTATGGACTACGATTATTAGGGACTTAATTTATAATCTAAGTTCAATGGTGATATTGGTGTCGTTAATTTTCAGAGATTGTAGGAAGAAGAAAGCTAATAGGAGAGTCAAGAAATACTTCGATCGTATCGGCGTGTCGCATACGATGGTGTGTGGCTTTGTTAAAGTCATAGGTCTTATTCAGAATTTGTCGTAATGTAAAAATTTAATCATTGGTCGACCATTTTGTCGACTTCAGCCTATCACACAATTCGCGCGTCAGAATCTTATATCCAGAATCTTATATAGACGTTCCAAACGCACATAGAACTCATCTTAAGGATCGACGTCTTTCTCTTCCGTCGGAGCGTGCGCAGAAATTATTTAGCCAATGCTCTTTTGCATCATTCCATGACTTAAAAGAAAGTTTCAGCTAACTTTTCCAGATCTTTTTTCATTTAGTGAGATGCGTCTACAAAGCTCAAATGAAATATATTACATATTACTAATTTGGATTATAGCACCCCCTTTCCTCTTAGGCTCAAATTTTTATCTTTTTTATTTTTAATTTTTTGTATAAATTTGACAAACCGAGTATCATCGAATGATTTTCCACCATAAAACGTTTTCCCCTTGTCATTCACATCGATTACCTTGAGATGTTTTGATTTAATAGTAAATGCATTATTTAGCGTTTTTTGATCAAGATTTGAATATTTGGATTCTTCAGAATATTCAAATCTTTCTCCATCGCTGTCAGTTCTCTCAACATCTGTCGTTTCAGCTGGCTTTGAGCAGTTGACATGGTTACCTCGGTGTCATATTGGCTGAGAAGCACTTTGTAGCGCTGGATACTTTCCTCGAGTGCATCCAGTCGTTCCCCATTAGAGATCGGTTCGTCCCCCTCTGTGGCAGGTTCATTAGAATAATTGAATGGCACATCCATATCCAAATCACCGTTGGCAGTCAATTCAGCAAGATTGCTAGATCCGTTCCTGTCTGTGTCACTAATGTCACCATTTGCTTGTCCACTTCCTCCGGCAGCGTTGTTCATCTTATTGTGTTTTTGAGAACTATTTTGTGGAATTTGAAATTGAACTTTAGATGTTTTTGTATTTGATTTAGAGTATATTCTGACATGAAATTGAAGAGGTTACTTAGTTTGAGGAATATTTGAAATTTGATATAACTGTTATTCTTGAAATATTTCGAAATTAGTTTTGAACATAGGTACGTGACCTACTCGACTAAGCTTTGTTTAAAATTTTCAAAATACTCTTAAAATATACATATTTTTTTTTTTTATAATTTAAGTTTTTGCCTGTCTGAAAATATGTTCCATTTATTCTTAGAAAGGGCTGAACCGATTTTGATGGGACTTTCTCTGTCTGATAGCCGATATTATAAGGAGTAACTTCGGCAAGTACAGGGATGATATTTATTGTACATGTTAAAGGGGTCAGGCAAAGTAAGATCCATTGAAAAAGTGGGAATGGTTTGCCTGTCTATATGGAACATACATAGAGAGATAGAGACAACATTCATTTTGACGAACAATCGAGTGCCAAACTATTAATCGAGATTCAACCAACGAGATGACATACCAACAGACGGATACAGCAACACTACCTAGGCATCTTCATGGATCCTAGGCAGTATTACTGCGTTCTTCAGCCTTTTAAAGCAGCGCATTAAAATTAAGGCATTCTTAATTCAGACTCTGACAAATTAATTATCTTCAGTTACTATTCCAAACAAATGTTCCATTGTAAATGAATCATTCAAAATATTTTTGATTACACAACAAATTTTTCAATTAGATATGCCAAACCTTGATTTAGCATGTGAGCTGTCGGCGCTGTCTTCACAAATGTTGCTACTAGTCTTGAAATGCGTTAATTTTCCGCTAAAAACTTGAAGTCAACGTACTAATGACAAGTCGAAGAAGCTAAAAAAAAATTCAAATTTTACGCCTATAAATAATTAAAAATAAAATTGCCAACGGCCAATGGTGTGAAGATGAGCAGCTGACATTTTCAGTTGAATAATTTACGAAGAATGCGTTTAAAAGATTTACTGGTTATTTAACGAATTTTTTTGATAGACTTCTCTACTCTTCAATTAATTAATGTGTTAAAACCGTTGTTAAAGCAGGCCTTCTTCGTTAAGTTTAATTAATTGGTTTAGATGTGATGACCCAATTTGCTTTGTATGCGTATTCGAGTCTAAAACGAGCTTAGTAAACGTTTAATATTAATACAAAGTATTATTTGTTATTTTTGTTTATGATTATTATATTTTTTTTGTTTTATTTTGCTTTTTCTTTGCCAAAGGCGACAACTTAATTAATCAAAATATATTTTGACTAAATAGGCAACAAAGCACGTACATATGCAACATAAAGCTGCCATATATGGTGTAAATTTTAATTTGGTTAAATAAGAAAAACACCTACTTAAAAAAAAAACATGTTAAATATTAATTTGTGTATGAAATATGCGAATTATGCAAATTAGTTAATAAATTTGAATTTAACGTAAACTGAAACTCAACACGAAATAAAGCATTCACTACGCTAATACAGCGCTGTGAATGGCAAACTGCTAGCAGCTGTTTTTGTTGACACGTTGCTGCTGCGCTGCTAGGCACAATTTAAAATTAATTTAAACGCATTTAAAGCTTTTGCATTTAATAAGAAAAATAATGAATTATCGCAGTAATGATCCCGGTGCAGTGCAATTTGGCAATTTTATTAATTATTATCAGTTTAACTCAGCCGCGGAGCGTTTAAAACTTTTGCCAACGGATAAAAGTGTTTGGCTGCCGCCGTTGAAAACAAAAGAATGTGAAAACACACCGGAGCCGGTTCAAAAGTCACCCTACCTGGTGCTCGATGTTGGCTGTAATTCCGGTGGTTTTACACAGCTGCTACAGCCGTTTCTGTTGAAATGCATTGGCCAACGTCGCGTCTGCGTGCTTGGTGTAGATATAGACGCGCGTTTAATTGAACGTGCCACATTGGATAATAATTGCGAGGATATTTCCTACGCCTGTGTTGATGTCATGCAAAACAAAGCATTTGAAACAATAACCGAGTTCCTTGCGCAGCACAAACGTCAACAATTCGATGCTGTCTGTTGTTTCTCCATAACTATGTGGATACATTTGAATCACAATGACAGCGGCCTGCAAGAGTTTCTACGCAAATTGGCACAAATAGCGTCACTTTTCGTTGTTGAGCCACAGCCTTGGAAATGCTATCAGACCGCGGAACGTCGCTTAAAGAAAGCCGGCGAAGTTTTTCCATTATTTTTGCAGTTGCAGTGGCGCACACAAGTGGAACAAGAAATACAAAACTATTTGGAACAAACACTAAAACGTCACAAAGTCTACGAATGTTGTCCCACGAAATGGAAGCGTCGCATTTGCTTTTATAGATAATCTTAAGTAAAAACTGCATTTATAGACCAAATATATTAGATTATATCCAACTAATAACAACTCTTTTCATTTTTTTTACAGAAACGCCTCTTTCTCAGCATTGTGCTGACCACGCTAGCAGCACAAAGCATTGGACAGTATTCCTATGAGCAGCCGCAGCATCCTGGATATGATTATCCGCAGCCGTCCGTACCTTTTCCACCACCGGAGCCGAAGGGTTATAGTTATCCAAAGCCAGAGACACCATTTCCGCCACCGCGCATTGAGCAACCAGTTGTGCATCAGGGCTATGACTACCCAAAACCAGTTGTACCCTTTAATCCACCATCGCCGGGCTACTCATATCCCAAGCCGGCAGTACCTTTTCCACCAGTGACAAGTGCACCAAAATATGTGCCACCGCCGACACCAACGAGTGGTTACTCGTATCCAAAGCCAGAGGTGCCATTCCCTCCGCCAACGCGTCATGTTGAGCAGGGCTATTCTTATCCGAAGCCAGCAGTGCCTTTTCCACCACCGCAGCCTAAGTATATACCACCACCGCAGCAGACAATTCCACCAGTACCGAAGTACCTGCCACCCGTAGAGGCCACAAAAGGTTATGCATATCCGAAGCCAGCAATTCCATTCCCAGCTCCAACAAATCCGCCACAGCCGAAATATTTACCACCACCACCACAGCCTACTGCACCCCCACAACCTAAATACTTGCCACCACCTCAGCCTACTGCACCGCCACAACCTAAATATTTGCCACCACCGCAACCTACAAAGGGTTATTCATATCCAAAACCATCAATTCCATTTCCTCCACCGGTAGTTTCACAACCCAAATACTTGCCACCTCCAGAGCCAACCAAGGGCTACTCATACCCCAAACCTGCCGTTCCATTTCCACCAGTAACAGCACCACCACAACCCAAATATTTGCCACCTCCCACGAATCCTCCGCAGCCAAAATATTTGCCTCCCGTACAAGTAACTGCACCGCCAAAACCCAAATACTTGCCACCTCCAGAACCAACCAAGGGCTACTCATATCCCAAGCCTGCTATTCCATTCCCACCTCAACCAACACCACAGCCTAAGTATCTGCCGCCACCACAACCAACTACGCCTCCAAAACCAAAATACTTGCCACCACCAGAGCCCAAGGGCTATTCATATCCCAAACCTGAAATTCCATTCCCACCACCAACAGTAAAATATCTGCCACCACCCACAAATCCACCACAGCCAAAATATCTGCCACCACCACAGCCAACATCGCCGCCTAAGCCAAAATATTTGCCGCCTCCAGAGCCGACAAAGGGTTACTCATATCCTAAACCAGCCATACCCTTCCCAGCACCAACGCAACCACCACAACCAAAATATCTGCCACCTCCACAGCCAACGTCGCCTCCTCAACCAAAATATCTGCCTCCACCAGAGCCGACAAAGGGTTACTCATATCCCAAGCCTGTAATACCATTCCCAGCACCAACGCAACCACCACAGCCTAAATATCTGCCACCTCCACAACCTACAGCGCCACCCAAGCCGAAATACTTGCCACCTCCAGAGCCGACAAAGGGTTACTCATATCCTAAACCAGCCATACCCTTCCCAGCACCAACGCAACCACCACAACCAAAATATCTGCCACCTCCACAGCCAACGTTGCCTCCCCAACCAAAATATCTGCCTCCACCAGAGCCAACAAAGGGTTACTCATATCCTAAACCAGTCATACCCTTCCCAGCACCAACGCAACCACCACAACCAAAATATCTGCCACCTCCACAACCAACGGCGCCTCCACAACCAAAATATCTGCCACCACCAGAGCCAACAAAGGGTTACTCATACCCTAAACCGTCAATTCCCTTTCCACCACAGCCTTCATACCTGCCGCCAGTGCAGGCAACGCAACCACCAGTAAAGATTGGCTACTCATATCCCAAACCTGAGATTCCATTTCCACCAATAACGGAAAACAAGATCAGCAGCGGTTACGCCTATCCCAAACCGGCTATTTCATTCGACTACTAATACCTTCCTACGTCCCACTTCCGCCTATATGGAACATATTGCCTCTAAGTGTGCTTAGTGATCCTTTGTAGAAGAAACTTAGGTCATATTTACTTATACATACATACCATATAAACTTATATAAACAAATTGCGATAAAACTGTAAATTATGTAATATTTTTTGTTAATTTAATGCTTAATTTAAACGCTGTATCTGGACGAGAGCGCGCGGTGCTGTGCGGTGGTGCGCAAGTCCTGTGAACGAATTTTAGTCATATGAAATTATTAACTAATCTCTTTAAAATGGATCGACGAATCGACGATGAACTACAAAACTACTCAAATTTGTATGCGATGTAATTTATTTTAAGTCTAATCCTAAAAACAATTTCGAAATAAGCAACTGCACCATTTGTGTTTCCGTATACATATATACATACTCGTATATATAAATAATTTTAAGTTGCTGCCGATCGATCAGGAAATGAATGTTATATATAGAAATAAATATACGAAAATTTTCAAAATGAACTTTTGTTTTCTTTAAATTTAAGAAAACTTCGAATGTAAATTAGTGTTTTAAAAAGGAGCCATTTCCATAGACTTCCGATATTTGGATTGCTCAAGGTTGTTTTAACTTAATCCCTTTAGAAAATGGCATTATATGTTAAGC
The DNA here is from genome assembly GCA_035044805.1 of Leucophenga maculata. Classification (NCBI taxonomy): domain Eukaryota; kingdom Metazoa; phylum Arthropoda; class Insecta; order Diptera; family Drosophilidae; genus Leucophenga; species Leucophenga maculata. The sequence goes on along the minus strand of JAWNNP010001123.1, from coordinate 1,096,717 downwards.
CAATTTTTTACAACCTGTGAAAACTAGAGCAAAATTGAACTAAGAATAAGATACTAAGCTGCAGAATATCCTGAACCCCATTTGGGTGATTCAAATAACATATACCAAAACCGCAACCAATTGTTTTTCTTACAAAACCCCAGAAAAAGGGCCAGATTTAAATGGGGGCTAGCTCTTTCTAGTGGTCTTATAAGAACCTATATGGATTATTTCATTCGAATTTAAGATGCACAAAATGGGTCATCTTTGCTAAAATAACACTAAAAATATAAATTTTTTCATCGAATAACCAAAAAAAGAAAGGCAGGCTTTAATGGGCACTAACCTCTGAAAGGGGTTGGCAGAACAGTTTATATATACAAACTTGAAGGCTCTAACTTTCATAATCTTTAATTAATTGTTGTTCATGGTCAGACAGGCGGACAATTTGACTTTTTGTAGGGGACCACCTTTGTTTATGGTCCTATTTGGACCCTAATGAAATATTTTAATAAGATTGATGTAAAGTATAGCAAATTTGGAGACTCTAGCTGAACCATCCCCTACAAAAATTCGATTCATACAACAACTAAGAAATATAGTGGTCCGATCTGGACCTTAATGAAATGCATGCATGTGTGTTTGTACGATTGTATATCCTTTATAGATTACTACACCATTTATCCGATCACCATGAAAATCTGAGAATTTATTGAGTACTCTCCCGTCTATGCTAAAATATGATAATCGCAATCCAGAATTTTTAAAACTTTGTGAGAATTATAATTGACATAACTCTCATAAAAATGCAGATACAGTCGTGTCTGGCCGGCTATAGTGAACACCCTATATAGTGAACACCCAAATTTTTACATGGAGTACTTTAAATAGTGAACAATGGAAAACCTCTAAAAAAAAGGAAGAAAATTTTTAAAGCCATTTCAAGCAAAAAGCAACAAAAAATACAAGAAGGAATCAAAAATGAAAGAGGTATTCCCCTAATTTGTATTTTTTCTGTTACAAAATAAGCTGTTTCTTGGCCATAATGGTTAGGTTTTTTGTCGTGTGCAAACCGATTGTGGTTAAAGTGGGCTTTTTTATGTGTATTTAAAAGTTTCTGAGTCCAAAAAAATCCTAGTTGGATCATGTCTTCGCGAAAATTCCTTTCGTCATAGGAAGGTTGAAAATTGATAAAAAAAATTTTATCTCAACATAATCTCTCAAAAAGGCGATTATGCCGGCATTCAAAAAAAACTGTTGTCAGTGAGGAAATGCTGAAGGAAAACGCAAAAAAGTTGCAAGCCAGTATTAAGGAAACAGGAGGAAATTTTCATGCCACCAGCTCCGGATGGCTATCTGGATTTAAATATCGCTTCGGAGCTCGACTGTTAAAAGTGTTCGGCGAAAAACTGACATCCGATACCGAAGCAGTTGAACCGTTTAATCATAAACTCAGCAATATTATTTATGAGCTGCAGCTTTGCAAGGACCAAATTTTCAACGCACACGAGACAGGTTTATTCTGGAAGATGCTTCCTGAAAAAACTTATGTCCACCAAGCTGAAAAACCCGCACCTGGGAGAAAAGCAGAAAATGTCAGAATTACTTTTCTTGCCTGTACTAAATAATTGACAGTGCAAAGAACCCGCGTTCTTTTAAGTCGTATGACATCCCGGTAGACCACAGAAGCTCTAAGTGCGCATGGATGACTGCAGACATCTTCAGAGAATGGTTCTACCATTGTTTCGTTCCTCAGGTGCAATGAATAATATACTCATTGCAGCTTTATACAGTATTTTTTCGTTTTTAGGTTCAAAAGTTTTTGCAACAAAAGGGTTTTCAAACCAAAGCTATCCTATTGCTTGACAACGCACCGAGTCATCCGCCTGAAAATGAGCTTACAACTCTATATTCGTGATTTATATGCCACCAAATGTCACGACCTTGATTCAGCCTATGTGCTTCGTATAACTAAGCAATCGAAGATGACGAACCGATTCACTTTGAGAAAGATGTCGAGAATATTGTAGAATCTGATGATGACGACCAAGACGAAAGCTATTCCATGTGCTGAGGACATCAGTAATGATTATGCTGCTATACAAGCACTACGGAGTCTACGCGAAAAAGCGGTTCAAGTCACTTTGTCTAAGAGGTGTGTCACGGGAGGGTAAGCGCCCGGGAGGGACAGTGTGATAAGTAGGTTAGAGTGACAAGGCTATTGTTTTTGTTTTTAATAAAAGGACTTATAATTCGCGGTTATAATGCGAGCGAGAGAAAGTGTGCAAAAACTCAGATTTCCATAAAAAGTTCCATATGGGAACAAGATCCAAAAGAAACCACATAAAGTTGCTGAATGAGTTGTTTCCAAAATAGTTCTCAAATTAATACATTTTCCAACAAACAGAAATGGATAGAGAAATATATCTAGCCCAACTGCTCAAGAAAGCTTTGCATGATTGTTTCATTACTTGGAATCGGGCTTTTGTGGAACTACAACCCATATTCTGGAGAAAAAAAGAACATTGCTCATTGTAGGTACCAAAGTTAGATGTAGAATTCGAACGTACCACTCACAACCAATGATTAACTTCATGTGTTTAGGAGGGCCCATAAATTTTAATACCGTAACTCCATTTTGAACCAAAAATGTGCTAGAAGATAGTTCTTTTACTTCGTAATGGAAATTTACTCTTCGGATTCCATATTTTTGTCACGACCATTATCCAGGAGCGCAATGATGTGGTTCTTGACTATCAAACGGCTGTCCAGAAGGAGTTCAGGAGTATTCAGCTTTAACCATTTGACGCATCGTTTCTGAGGTAAGTATTCAATAAAGAAAAACAAACATATTTTTGTTTGTAGGGACTTTTTATTTGAACTTAAAATTAATTTTTCATTTTTTATAGATATTTTTACTGAGATAATTTGCTAAACTAGACCTTAAGAATAGTAAGTATTATGTAGTTATATAAAGAAATGCACTTCAATAATTTAGTTTAATTTTTTTGTTTTTCTTCACCGCTCCAGCTTCGTCCTGTGTTCGCGCCTGTTTACTCCTTCTTGGAGTTTATCTCGTTGCTAATTTCACGAACCAAACGACAAACCAGCTCACCGCAGGCCTTCTGACGCTTCTTCGCTACAGCCATGACCTCTTCATGATTAGCATCTGCATCGCGCTTTTCGTCATACTCCGTCTGACACTTGTTGGTGATTAAACTGAATGCAAATACCTTCATATCGCAATGTCTGGCTGTGATCACTTCGTGCACGGTTGACATGCCAACAGCATCAATACCCATGGTGCGTAGTGCCTTCAATTCGGCCACTGTCTCATATGTTGGTCCACCCAGGCAAGTATAAACGCCGACATGTAAATTGGATTCAATGCCCATGGTTTTGGCAATTTCGAGTGCCTTATTAATAAGATCTTTGCTGTAGGCATTTGTCATAGCAGGAAAACGTGGTCCAAAGCGTGGATCATTCGGTCCCTGCAGCGGTGAGTTACCAGCCAAACCAAGCATATTTATATGATCGTGCATAATCATAATATCACCCTCCATATACTTAGGATTAATGCCACCAGCAGCATTTGTTGCAAAAAGATACTCAACGCCACACAGCTTCATTACGCGTATCGGCATCGAACACTTGGCCAGCGGATAACCTTCGTAGAAGTGGAAACGTCCCTGCATAGCCATGACTACCATACCCTCTAAGTTACCGAAAATCAGACGTCCAGCATGACCTTCTACTGTGGAAACTGGAAAATTGGGTATCTTCTCATATTCGAAAACCTTCTGATCCTCAATGAGTTCGGCAAGTGAACCGAGTCCAGAGCCACAGATGATGCCCAACTTGGGACGCATGTTTGAGCCCTTCAGCAAATAATCAGCTATTTCCTGTACAACTTCGAATGGATACCTGTGCAGAAAGAAGATACAATTAATTAAATTTATTATTATAAGAAAATATTATAAGACAAACACCGAATTTTTACAAGTAATATATTACTAACATAATGGAATGATTCTAAAGAATTGATAGTATGCCGTACTGTACAAGTGCTACACAGCAACTGACAATACTCTGCAGAATGTCCGCAAATATATAAGATAAAATATCTTTATCGCAACTCGTAGGAAATTTGTCATCGACGTGAGCAATAAATACGAATTCTCGTACGAGTATGCATCGACAAAACATTGTTATTTGCAATGACTGCAAAATTAGTCACAAACTAAGAAACTGGTACTTCCCCAATGAACTGAATATGTGGTCTACGTGTACAGTTTCAGCATTTCTTTAAAAAATTCGAAAGAAAAATGTTTGCGCTGCAATTATGAGTCTTGGAAGTTCTTGGTAGAACAACAAACTTAGCAGCAGGCGAGAATTTAATATAAACAAAAAAGCATCTCATCCCGAGATGCAACTATTGTTTTTTGTGCTGTACACATATACATAAAGTGAAATAATTTTTTTACTTTGTCAGAAATGCAATGAAACAGCTATTGGAGATTCAACTTATACATATATGTATGCTTTAAGTCGATATAGCTATAGCTTTTTAGATGTTGCTATGCTAAGTACTACCCATTTTAAATTTCTGTATTTGTTTCGAAAGTATTGAAGAACTACCAATTTTATGAAGATGTTTTTTGTATATATCCCAGAAAGAAAATAACAGATTCAATGGAGTATATTTTTGATCAATATCAATATCGTGTCAATTTAAAAATGTCCGTCTGTCCGTTTCCACCATTATTTAATGGTGGCATTAAAGTTTGTATATTCAGACCCTCCTCTTAACTCTTAAGATAACTCCATTAAAGTAAACAACATGCTAACCTTACAGAAAGGAGTAGTACCCCATATAAAACTGCTCCATTTTTGAGTTATGTATGAAGAATGAAAAATTAATAAATGAATGTATATCGCTCACAGAAAACTATGCTTCAAGATAGAACAGGGTATCTCGAACTTAATTAATTGACAAAATGTCTGCAACCGACTGACGTGGAGATGTGATTCTCGATTCAAGTGTGAGAGACAGTAAATGAATATTTTTTTGCAATGAAAATTAATCCGAAAAGTTTTGGGTATTATTAACTCTTAAAATCCAGCGAATTTATTACGGGATGTCGATATGGAATACATTGGATGTACTTGAGAAGATTATTTTTAGAAATAAATAATGCAATTCGAGCAGAAACAAAATTAAGTGATTGAAAAACCGGTTAGAACCATCTTGGAAATGTTAAAATTTAAACTCCTAACCCTAACACTCCCTATATGGCTCTTTCAATGAAATATGAGAAAGTCAAAATATAGGTGAAGCTTTTTAACGCTACTTTAGACGCAAGTAGTTCTTCTGATCCGAATTCCTATGCGTATTGGAAAATGTCGTTACTAGTGATGGACCTTTAAGACTATAAAAACGGATAGCACTAAAAAGTCAATTTTATTCGAAAAGTACGGGTGCCATCCGTACTCACTGATTACTCAGTGACTTTTTTAATATTCCGCACATTTATTTATTTTTTGTGTTAAAAAAAAATCACCGAAACATGCAAAGGTTCAATAAGCACTATGAAGACTGTGGTTTTTAGGCCCTGTGCAAATGTATGTAACAGGTAGAAATAATGGTCGGAGACCCCCCAAAGTTACCCCCATTATGGTCAGGAGTGATAGAGGAGTCAATATAGACATGTCCGTCTGTCCGTCGGTCTGTATGAACGAAAGGATCTCGGAAACGGTAATAGATAGAGACTTCGTGTTTTTTGCATTCGACTAGGACTGCTCCGGAATTTTACAAGTTTATTTTAAAATTTAGGTTACAGAGATGAAATTAAATAGATAAGTAGATGGGATAAGGAGAAGTAATCCTGATATGTTTGGTCCAAATCGGATGAAGCGATAACCCGCTCCCCATATAAGCGATAGACACAATTCGTCATATCTTTAAATCCATTTGAGATGCAGAGATGAAATTTGGAATACACGTTAATGGGATAGGGAGAAGTACTGCTACATATTTTGGATAAATTTTGATGCGGCGATAGGCGGAATCCTTTTGGCGCCGAGAGATGTGCCCCCGCTTCCATATAAGCCATAAACGAAATTGAGCCATTTGAGGTGCTGGGTTGAAATTTGATATGCATGTTAATGGGCTTGGTAGACTTACTAAGCAATGAAAAAATTTATCATCTATTTGAGGTACACGATGAGATGTAGTATAAATAGTAATGGGTCCATTTGACAAATCTGAAGAGATTGGCAATATTATGCATGGACGAAGTTGCGGGCTCAGCTAGTATATTAATAAAGTGTATGGTGTTATTTATGGTAATATGTATTGTTATAGAAATATTTTTATTTAAAAAATAAACCAAAATGAGTACTCAGTGCTAGCTAGGGTCGTCTAGGGTACGACTTTTTCAAACCCAGCAGCAATGTGGAGTACGTTCAAGTCGAAAAACCTTTTATCGATGAAATTTGTTAACTAAACTGATTAAAAAAATGTTTCTTATGTTAAAAACAAAAAAAAAATAATATTTATAAATTTGAACATATGAAAGGTGATGAAAAAGGTGAGCCAAAAGGTGACAAACTATGTAAAACCAAACAAATTAAATACAATGAAATGTGAGTAAAAAATTATATCAGAGCAACTGTCAAGGTTGAAAATTGTTTACTGATAGCCAATTAAAGACTTGTTACGTTTAATTATAATTGAGACAAATGATAAGTGCTTAAATTGTTGTTGTGCATTTTTGTTGTCGAATGGTGACTGTGTGTGTATTGATTGATTGTGAACAAAAAACCCAAACCACTCTCCGCTTATATATATAAAAAAAAAAAACAAATATCAAACATATAAAGTTAAAGAAACATTGGCCAAAAATAAAATAGAAAAATTTTGCTACGAACATATCCTCAGCCCAAATGCGTTCAACGCGGCGTTCTTCAGCCGCGAAGTTCGGCATTGTAAAGTTGTTCGATGTAGAAGAGCTAAACGTAGGTGATAGAAAGTTACTGAAATCAGAAGCATAATAAAGAGAGATGTAAATATTTGTTAGAGAAAGTTTAAATTTTGAATAATATAGTTTATGAAATAAAACATGGCATATAATAAACAGCCATCAATTCTTATCATTAAAAAAATGTACATATAATATAAACTTCGTATATACTTCCAGTTGTTATTAAACAAGTCTATCTAGAAGGCTGATTAGATATTATTAAAAAATATGAAAAATTGCAAGAAGTAATCGTGACATAGAAACATGTTTCTTTGTCATGTTCATACAATATATTTTTTTATTATTCGATTAAATGCAATAATTTCGCAGAGTGAAAAAACAAATAACAGATGATATAACATTGCACTTAAAGCAAATATAGAGAAAAAACTCTGTAGCTTATAGAATTCTTGTTACATATTGTTATTGTTATTATTTAAAATTAACTAGAATATATAATTATCTCTAAAAGTAAAATAACAATATTAAAGTTAATTATAACAAACGAGCACTAGCGTCGAGGCGTTTAGCTTATGTTCGTTAGTTATTGTGTTTATTTAACATTAAGCTCGGAAAAAATATCAGAAAGTAGTTAAATAATATACCATTTTTTTTTATTTATAACCCATAATAGTTTATTAACTAGAAAAAATAAAGAAGAATGCTAAACTAGATGTATCTAGTCTAGTATGTCTTTATTTAAATCATATATCACATGGCAGGAAAATCTAAATAATCAATTTTGAAGACTTTAATCAAAGGAAATATTTGAGTACAGCCTTCTAGTGTTCTTTTTAATCTCACAATACATATAACGTGGTCGCGGTCATTCTGTGTATCTCTGGACGAGAGCGAATGCATAGAGCACAAAAACATTAACAGATGAAAAAGCTATCCCAACAAAATTGTAGAATGGCTTTGATCATATTGGTCTTGAGCACTTGAGATCTAATAGCCTCGCGAATCACGGTATGAATACTTTTTAGAAATGTGTACAGAATTGTATCAAATGAAACAAGGAGCTGCGTGGAGATCACGAGCGGAGATCACGAATTAGAGATTGATTGATTGTCTAATTGCAGGTTATGTTTTGAAGGCTATTTTTCCATCGGTTTACCTGGCCCAATCTAGTCAGCAGTGGTGAGGGAATGGAATCCGATCAGACAATGATGCGACGTGAGCAGAGTACGCGTGGGGTCTCTAGCATATAGCCGTGCCCAGTTTTCGTCCGGGATTTGATTCAGCCAACTTACCCTGCCGGGCCTAAAGAAGTTTCAGAATTATCTAACACAATCAACTCAATTGTACTAAGACTTTATTCACAGAGAAATCAGAGCAATTGAACAGAAGTTTCACTTCAAAAATAGTTTTTTGGAAGTCAGTGAAAATTTATAGAAAGCATCACTAAGAATCGTCCCCGATATCGTTACATTTTTTTTTTATTCTCCCGAAGTTTTACTATAAAAAAAATAAAAACCCAAAAATATTTGGTTACCATCTGCACCTTTTAGACATCAAATAAAAGAATTGAGTAACCCTGAATTTGCTCCAAATATAGATTTAAGAACTATTATGGTAAGTGGGGCTCGTTTATGATATACTAATAAATTAGACATAACTGCTTCTCATATGTACCTCATAGATTATATCAAATGTGGCTGTGTAACATAAAAAACCAATTCTATTGTTCAGAGTTTCTGAATTTGAATTTCATTTTATCAGGAGCACGTTTTTTGCATAACCTTATAAAACCAAAAAAAAAAAATTATATTAAGAATTTGGAGGTCATCAACATCATAACCTCGAAAAATAATTTAAAACCATGATCCTGATAAAATGGGATTCAGCTTTAAGAAAATTATTAACATCATAACCTCAAAAATTTATAATTCAAGCTTACATTTTTGAAACTTTTTTTTTTTTTGGGTTAAATAGATCATTAATATAAGATATACATTACTAGTGAAAAAGAAATCTCTTTATTTATGAAACTCCTTCTAACCTATTTGTCATGGTATGAATATGTTTGTCCCTATCTCGAACTATGAATCCCATAATATGAGTCCCAAATTGGAGTGTTGAAAAACTCTTAATTGGATGAACAAAGCGTTTAGAAATCCATCTCAAAAATTAGTGTTTTTTTTTTAGAAATTTATGGGTAACAGTAATATTTTCGATTGCTCTATGGAGAGTATTTTAGGATCATTAACGGTTAGTCTTCCAGAAACCCATCCAATTGAATCTTCTCTTATTACGAGTCATATTTTTGAGCGTTCCGAAAAATGTTGGACAACTAAATACATATAAAAACTTTTGTATAAATCTCTTTGTAAGATTATCTAGGAAATTACTCCCGAGCAAATGGAGTCTGTGTTATATTTACTTCATCTGTTGACTGCAAAATGAATCATATTAAATATGAAAAATTGCTATGAGTGAACATGGATATTTCTATCGTATTTCTTCGCTAGAAGAATATGAAATGATTCCTACCAGTTACCCAGATAAGTTGGATTCGAAAATGCTCGACCAACTCGGTTAGAGATGTGTGGTACTCAGTAGTTGTTTTTCTTTGGCTGGTGCATGAATCAAGTATTTCAAAAGTCATTAAAGGAAGTCTGAGGTAATGTGTATAGCCTTCTGGAATGTAAGCACTTTTGCTTGGAAAACACTGCAATGATAAGTGACTATGGAGAGCCCTTCACTGCGCTGCAAACTTTTTGATGGACAGATAGTCGTAATACCTTTATACACACTATGTGTTGAGAACGTTAAATAATTCGATAGCGTTCACCATTAGAGTGCGAAAAAAATCGAAATAACCAAATTATGGCTGCTGAAGATGTAAAAGTCGCTGTTAAAATTATTATTCGGACCAGTTATTTCTTCTACCTAATAGAAAACAACCCAGAATTAACTTAAGTATCTATATTGGATCATCTTACCAAATAGCCAGGGATTTAAAATTGAATAAAAATCGAAAGTCTTTGTTGTGTTCGCTTGACCACTTAATGAATTTTAAAGACGAAGATTTAAATGTAAAATTTTCTAGATTATATATATATATTGTATATAGCTCCTCCTTTTTCTTCGTTCCCTAATCTATATATAGAAAAATTATGTATTTATGTTTGCGTTCCTAAACCATTCAGTCGATTGCGATGAAACTTTGGTAAGATCTTCTGCATACCCCGCGAAGGTTCCTGGCTTAGCCAATATCGGAGGAGAAGATAAATCGCACCCTATATACACGATAAAAAAAATTGTCATATCTTAGCATCCGTTTGAGATACATGAAGGAAGTTAATTGGATCGGGTGAAGTAATACTCAGTGGAATAAATTGGAATGGAAATTGGGTTCTAAAATTTAATTTGTCTCTGATACAATTTTAACTTGAAGATTTTATTTAAAATCTTCCCATTTTACATGACCTTCCTTTGCATTGCATCTTGTGATTGCATCAAATGCTTAATACCAAGTCATATCAAATTGCAAAATGTTGGGAAAGTGAAAACCGGAACAGGCCTTATTAAAAATCGTTCTATATATATACAAGACCGCATGCATTGAAACAAATGTAAGTAAAAATACATATTACAAGCCGCACGTGTCGGCAATTATTAAACATAACTAATGATTAATTAATGAATGCTGAGAAATAATTTCTATTCCTTAGTTAAAAATCTTTCGTCAGCATAAAAATTTATTTTGAAAACATGCGCAGCAATGACATTTTTTTGCTGATTATTATCAGCTTTCAATTTTACAATAATAATAAAAATAATCTAAATAGTATTAATATTAATTATTATCATTGCGCATATGACGTCAGCATGTATGACATGTCGTGTAAGACATGAAATAACACAAACAAACAACAACATATGATCACATGTTGATTTATTATTTTTAGAACACAAATAGTTTGATTTACTTTGTGATGCTTTAATATTCGTAGAAGAAGCATCATCATCATCATCACGCATCACGCAATAGAGTTAATTGTAAATAATTGTCGGAACTAAATATTGCAGTTCAAGTTTATAGCAAAAATAGAAAAAACTATTTCCTTTGATGGAAAACAAGTGGTAGCCACAAAGTCAAACGCAATTGGAGCATAAAAGGTGCAACAACATTTCAAATGTTGCTGAATGGTTGGAAAAGCGACATGGAATTCTATATACTTGTTTGAATCTACTACAACATGAAAATTTTAAGCTTGCGAAATGAAAAAAAAAATGAGACATCTACATAGGTAATACGATATTTGAGCGTGGAAATATGCGCTACACAGAAAATATTTAAATATGAGTTTGTTGATGTGTCGAATGGTGTAGTAGAATTCGGAGAACCCATAATTTATGTAAATACATATATTCGTCAACAGCACGATCGGACGCGTCAGTCCATCCGTAAGTCTTCAAGAGCGCAAAGTTCTCCAAATTAGAAAAGATTTAAAGAAAGGAGTTCATAATATACTGTTAAGGTGCTGCACCTTTAAATAATGTTCCATAAAAAATCACATAAAATATCGATTATCGACTTCTATATTTAATATAATTACTCAAAAAAATTGTGACACTAGAATTTAAAATAAGAAACACCACATGAAAGAGCAATGCATAGAAACTATTCAAATTTCTTGTTGATTCTTTATTGAAAGATGAAAATTTTTTTTTATCTCAAAAAATCATTCTTTCGAATGAGGCTCTTTTGGATCTTAGGGAGGTATGTAAAGAAGCAAAACGGTCTGCGATATTATACGAGATCGTAGAAAAGCCAATTCACCTATCGCATGTTACTGCTTCATTTGATTTATGTGCTGTAACCTCGTTAGTCCTTACTTCTTTCAAGATGAGCAGTGAGGTATCTCACGGTCAACCATACCATACTTGCCCCTATATGGGAAATTTATGGGTCGATATTTTCCAAATTTTTTTCGTTGCGTTGACACGACTTCGCCTTCTAGACGAACTATTTTCTTTGGCAAGAGTATAGAGAGTCTGAAATGGTGAGTTTCTACGGAACGATTGAGGCGAGCATATTTGGGAAAGTGTTTGCAAAACTCAGATCCCTACGATCGGGGAAAAAAAGTGCGTGACGTGATGCGTACCGCGATTGATCCGACTCTATCATAAGCATAACAGTTGAGCACTTCAAATGAGCTTTGATCATGTTCATCCGCAAACTGAACGAGTTTTGGCGAAGTTTCACTATCGTAGACGAAACATGCATCCATCATACCACACCGGAAAACAAGAAAAAATTAATATAGTAAGTGGTTCCTGGTCAACGTGCACCAAAGAAGCCCAAAGTGGAGGTCTGTCGCCCAACGAGGTCATAACCACAGCATTTTGGGATGCACGCGGTATCATTCACATCGTTTAGTTTGAAGAGGGTGAAGCGATCACTAACTAATATAAATATTTTGCACAGATTTGATATTAATTTGAAACAGAAACGAAAACATTTGATGAAGAAAACAGACCTGTTCAATCAAGAAAATGCACGGGTGCACTCGTGTGTAGTCACCAAGGCAAAACTTCATTAAATGAGCTATGAACTGCTATCCTAACCAGCATATGCTCTAGATTTAACGCCCTTTGACTAATTGATGTTTCCAAACCTTTGAAAATAACTGAACGGTAAGAGATTTGGGTCGAATGAAGAGGTCATCACTGAAGCAAATGTCGGATTTAAAGGCCTTGTGAGAACCTTTTATTTGGAAGGAATAAAAAAAGCCTCATTAAATGGGCTGTGAACTGCTACCCTATCCAGCATGTGACTATTTCATGTTTCCAACCTGACTGGAGAGTAAGATATTTGGGTCGATTGAGGGTACAGAACTGTCTATTTCGAGGGTCTTGCGGGAACATGTTATTTGGAAACAATAATAAAAATAAACAAGTAACGATAAAGTACAGTCGGGCGTAGACCGACTGTAAGAGGCCCTGTATCAGTGCCAAACAAACACAGCTTATGACCAAACCGAGCTTATGATCAAGCACATGACCACATCTCACTGCACGAATAAGTGTCTTATAAAACATTTTTTTATGGATGAACAGAAAAGGGGAGTCGTTCAAATTCAGTTGCTTATAAAATCGTCATTTATTATCCGATTTTGATGAACTTTTTGGATTTTGGCTTAGAAAGACGTTATCTGTGTCGAAGACACACCTTGGGGGTGATTTTATGGGGAAGGGGGAGGGGAAAAATTTTAAAATAAACTTCGGAGCAGTCCTAGTCGAATGCAAAAAACACGAAGTCTCTATCTATTACCGTTTCCAAAATCCTTTCGTTCATACGGACGGACATGTCTATATCGACTCCTCTATCACTCCTGACCATAATGGGGGTAACTTTGGGGGTCTCCGACCATTATTTCTACCTGTTACATACATTTGCACAAAACGAATAGGCTCTTGTACCTTCGGTACAGGGCCTAAAAAACGCTGAACTAAGTCTTTTATTCAAAAAGTCACTGATCGAACGGTATATGATGAAGATGAAAGATATTCTTGGCTTTTATAGTCAATTCTTTCTATAAATTATACGACACTAGAAATTTTGAGCAATTCATTGTGTTCTTTAGTCTTCCCTTGAACAATGTGCAGAATTTGTGTTCCAATGGATGCAAGAAAGCAACACCACCTGAAATATGATGTTTTAGTCTCAACAGAGCTGAGATTTTTGTATAGAATATTCAATCTGTTGCAGAAGCCCAATCGTGCTGACTATCTCAATTTTTATTTTTTTGGACCATTTACCCAATTTTTTCTACCATTTGAACCAGTTTTAACCCTTCAACTGCTGATCGTGCATACTAAGAAAACATATAAAGAAAATATAAATCGGTTTTTTATGTTATTTTTTGGAAAGAACTATTTTTAAATAGTATAAAAATCATTTAGAAGATTTCGAAGATTGTCTTTTTTAATGGACTCATCGTTTCTTCAGGGTGTACTAGAAATTTAAGCAGTCAGAATGTATTTCAGATAGTCTTCATATTTGAATTTATTGGTAGTTCCAACTGTTGCTGATTTCAATGTCGTCTCAAAAATCCTATTTATACTTCTCAGGATTGAGAAAGTGGAGAAAAGAAGATGCTAGCAGATGTTAGCTACAACAAAGCATGAAGACTCTTTTAACATTTCATGGGTTTAGTAGCAGCTGATGTAATGAAATGACTTTTATTCGCAAAAACATCTTGTATTCAAAAAGTCATTGAAATATCGATTCAGCCTGGTATACATATTTTCAATAGCTTGTCAAGATGAGTCGATCTAACCACACCAGTCTATCTGTCTAATAGTTGTTGCACATTTTTGTGGAGATTTAATTTTAGAAACTTGGCAGCATGACTTATTTTTATTGCAGTCAAAGAAACTATTAATATTGTTTGACCAGATAAACCTCTTTGGGGTAGCCCCTTTACATACCATCCGACTACTCTTGTCTTGTTATATGAAAAACTTTTTTATTGCATTCATATTTAATTACAAATTTGATATGATAACTTTTTATGGACGTAATTCTTACATATAAAATATCAATGGGTGAATCTCTAGTTTTAGCGCTATCTCACATAAAATTCACTTTTTGGTTATTATATCATAAAAATTTCATTAGAGATATTAAAATCTTGAAACTTTAAAACGTTTTGTCTTATGAACGGCTCACTTCACATCAACATCAAAAGAATTCTCCACACAGTTTTAGTGGTAACTCTGTATAAGCGTATTACCCACGTCGGATCGGATTTTAGTATGAAGAGTATTAAAACTTCGGTTCGAGCGATATTAAAATGTTTTCATGTTATGTTTTTAATTATAATATTTCATGAAGTGAATGTCTTATGTCTTAGGGTGAAGGAATGTGTTTAATTAGCATATTCCACTTTTTTTTTTTGAGTTAGATCTTTTAATTGGAAACCTGTTCGGTTATACCGGTAAGGGCTAATTTGATATGTACATATATGTTAATATAAATTTAAAATATATCTGCTAAAATTAAACATTTGATTCATGTTTATTTATTTATTATTTTCAGAGGTAGTCAAAGGACCAGAAATGAAGCATTACAGCAAAAAATGAAAATATTGGAAGATTTTTTTTTAAGAAGCTTATATCAGATAGTTTAATTTTTTTTTTTGTACTACTAGGGGACACAAAGAAGAGGTTTAATTAAATGTACGTAATTTGCACAAGTCTGGGAGTCTAATATAATACTTTACAGATTGAGAACTCTCAATGCAGCCTTTTTCAAGAAACATAATAAGCAATTTTTCTGTCACTTGAGATTATTTTTTAATAATTAAATGTAATATCATTCATTTAACAAACTTTTAATATTTAATTTGCTCTGAATGGCGCCGATATGAAGTGTTTCACTCACCAAACTTTAAACATTAAGAAAAATACTAAAATAAAATATGAAGTGTTCCATTCTATGTTTATGATGAGTTTCTGCCTACTAATAAATTTCATAAAAATGCTTTTAATTTACACCAATCGATTTGTAATTGTTAGCAATTAAAACTTAATGCTGAGGTGCTATAAAGAATGTGTTTGTTTTTTTAAGAAACTATGCCGACCATATCTAATCAAGTAAATTTCAATTTGAGGCACAAATTTCAAGTATCTTGTGCAGCAAATAGAGTGTTGTGGTTCCCAGAACATACGATAACGATAAGATAATGCCTGCTGCCAAACAAAAGACTTTAATCACAATGAACCTAGGCCAAGATAACATAAGGCTAAGCGTATTTTAGCTGCTGAACACACCCGCCTTGCGCAGCCAATCACTGGCAAGCAACCAAACAAGTTTTTCTTATGGTGCACAAAAAAATGTGTTCTATAAATGGAAATTTCTAGAAACAAAACGAAGACAAAACAGATACAAAATACTCTCAAGTAAAGCCAGCAACATTTCAGTTCAATTTATAGATAGATCGATAAGTAGATCATTAAGCCGTCACATTTGACCCGCAAATGTGACAATGTGTCTTTTTTAATGGGCTGCTGCTGATAATATGAAATGTATAGCAGCTTAGAGATTAAGTAGCTGTATCTGTTTGTGACGCAATTATATTTTATTCATTAAAAAAATAAATCATAAAAATAAATTTTATGGTTTGGTTTCAGCAATTTTATTGTGTTCGAAACTGAAACAAAAATTTTGACAAACTTCACTGATAATGTGAACGAACAAACATGCCTAGAAACCTGTTATCGCACAAAGCGTACTAGGCACAAGTTGTTCGATGCCAAGGTTAAGGTCTAGGTAACAAGCCAAGCTACATCGGCAAATATTTTGTTATTAAAAATGAACATTTTTTTTGGATTTTTAGATGCGTAAATTAATTCAGAAGTGTAGTTCAAAAAGGCTATATAATAAGTCAAAAAAATCTTTTTGTTTCTATATTCTTCATGGCAAAAATTTTGTCTATTAAATTGTAACTTTATAAATTTTATGGTACTCTTCCTGTGGTTAAATAATCTGCAATTAACTGTCGGTTTAATATATTAATTGGCTAAATTGTACCGCATTCGTTGGAGCTGTTTCCGTTTAAATATAAAATTGTTATCTTCACGTATTCTGAGTAATAAAGTGGTTTCTATACAAAATTATCCATGTGAAATGCATTGGAACATCCGCGTTCGTCCAAAATAATAATGCAGGCTGGGACAAGATTTTCTTTATTTTATAATGCACCCCAATGTCATATCGATAACATGTCATCGATACAAGTCTTTTTTTTCGCTCCAACAATGAACTGTATGCTCCATTTTGTGCGCTAATTTTTATACTCTTTATACACCTAAGGTAAACTAGTTCACGCCATTTCCAATAATGGAAAAAAAAAATTTCAATTCATAAACGTAAAATGTTTAGGTCAAAGTGCTGTCAACAAATTGGAATCATTATATTTCTTTATTTTTATCGGCCTCGTCTATGATTTTATGTCGAAACTTCACTGCCTTGGCTGGCGTTGAAAAATAAAAACACAAATACAAACCGAAGGGTAAAAAAATTCTAGGGGAAGCCCGCCCATGCATCAATAGATACCCGCTGAAATGAGACATACAACTTCCTCAGCTTAATCCAAAAAAAATCTTTCCATAAACTCTGGATTCATGCGATGAATTTTGGTCTAACTGAGCAGGAATTATGAGGAAATAGTTTTATACTTGGTCTGACTATATTGATAAATCAGTCTTCCGAAGCAAAATACGTATGCCACCACAAATATGGGAAAAAGTTCTTGCTTTCGATGGACAATGTTTTGAACAATTGAATACTAATTCATAATATTAGAACTTAATATTAGAACTTTGTCACGAAATTTGTAATGCAGTAAAGAAAACACTGGAGTATACATAATGAGGTGAAGGTGATTTTGACATCGAAGAGAAGGCACGGCCCGGTGAACCAAAAAAATGCGGAATTGGAATTAGTGCTCTATGTAGACCAATGCCAAATGTTGCAACCATTTTTTAAAACTGTGCATTTATTTCAGGATATACATTACCTAAAATATAAGGTCTACATGGACTCCTTTGAAAGACATGTATTACCTAAATTTTTAGGTAATCGTATACTTATTTTAAGGTTATACATTACCTTAAATATAAGGCCAGCATAGGCATGCATTACCTTAAATTTTAGGTAAACGTGGAGTTGATTTTAGGATATACATTACCTAAAATTTTATATAATTATGAACTATTTTTAAGTTCATTAATTACCTTCAAATTTAGGACGAAAGGACTATTTTTAAGGAAAAAGTGACCTAAAAAGTTAGGCAATGAATGTCCTAAAAATCAGTCCTATTTTCCTTGGACGTGAATTTAGGTAATTTTCTTAAAATGTAAGTCCATTTTTAGCTGTTTTAGTACCTTTTTTTTTGGGTGTAATGAAATGATTTCGGGAGAAACTCTATCGGGTTCAACTCGTGCGTTCCTAAAGCAAAAACGGCTGGAATACAATGAAAGACCCGACGCTCGGACACATGTTGAAAAGTTAGTGAAGTCCTACTTGAAAACGTTGTAATGGGAAGTCCTACCCGACCCACCTTACTCCATATATCATTCCTTCCGACTAATACCGGTCGATGACGCATGCTGTGTTCCAGAAGTAGTTGTCTTCATATGAACAATAGGTCTATGACTGGATAGCCTTAAAATACGAGAGTCGTTGTTCCGAGCTGGTTTTCGAAAAACACGCAAAAAATGGGAAAAAGTTTTGGCTACCGATGTACACTACGAATAATATATTTGTAACTCTATTTGCACTATAAAGCCGTAATTAAAAAAAAAAAAAAACTATTAATTCAAGGTCCATATATGTAAAATTTTTCTACTGTCCACTTTAAATTCGTTCTAATGGCTTCTTATTTATGGTATATATACACATATAATATCTCGCCCATTTTTAAGGCTAGTCCCGATACAGATCCAATGTTTACTTTGGAATTTTTCAGTTAAAACTTCTTCTGAGTTAAAACATGGAGAGAAACAGTAATTTTTTGGATGTGCTTTGCTTATGTATTTTCTTTAAGGAGATGTCGCTTTTTATTCACTTTTCACCCGATCAAAAAAGTCTATTAGGCATATGGAAGGTAGATATAAAAAAAAATAGTAAAAATATAAAATCTTGAATAGGCGAACTAAGTGTGTATATGCGAAATATATGTGGTCAGCTGTAAGTCCATGTAAAATTTGTTGATCAGAAGAGCTGTCGATTTTAGACAAGTAAAACAGACTTTTAATTCCCTGTTCAAAAAGCTTAGGATCTCGTCTTCATGGAGAAAGTGAAGTGAAATTTAATTACATGTGAGCTGGTCTATGTTTTCCAGAAAAAAAATGTTAAGTTGGCGTTCAAGTATTATGTAACGCAATTTTTTAAGATTTTTTTGCCCTCCCTCTCCCTTCCCTGAAGGTGTAGTGAGCATTTTTATCTAAAAGTACCAATTATGTTTCGCAAAGTATGGCCCACCCACCATCTACAAAGACCATGAACACTGGCGTCCCGGTGTTCGATTAAGGACTTAAATGCAGACACTGATAAAAGTAATTCGAAATCTTAAGCATGGGTTTTGCTTTGGAGAATACGTGTCTCACTTTTTGTGTATATGTGTGTCAGCACTCTGTAATCAATAGCTTCTTTTATACCGAAACTTTCATGATCCATGTTCACACCGTTCAGTCATGGTCAGGTAAGAGTACTCTGAATTCCATAAGTATTAAAAGAGGGCTCTGAGTCTGAGAGATAAATACTGGTTGAGGTCCTAGAAGCGACTTGAGAGATTGCAAGGCCCTGATTAAGGCAGTACAGAACTCCCCGTCCTCGCTGCTTTTGGAGTATCTAAAAATAAAAGCAATTCACTAATTTGTTTTTGAAGATACATATTAAGCCACTTGTTCCCGCTCTTCAGATTGAAAAAAATTTCGTAAATGATGTACTTAAAAAGTTTGATTTTTAGTCGTCGAAATGACTTGTCAAACTTTTTATTGCGTTTTTAATTTAAATTCATGTTTTTCAACTGATTTCCTTCAAATCAAAAAATAATCAAGAAACACCATCTTACTTTTCATCATAGATTTCAGTAGCTTATATGGACTGGTAGGCTTTCTAGAAGGTAGATTTGTCGGGACGATCCTTTTCATTTTATTGTCAAGTGTCTCTAATATAGTTTTTATGGAATATTATCCAACTAATGCATTACATCATTGATGTAATTTTTCACGGACAACTCACTTTCACAGCAATTTCACAAACTTACAATTGACTTGGAGGCGTTGGAATAACCGGACCTGACGAAGGACTATTGCAAGCAGTTTTATCGCCAGTTTTTCCATGTGGATTTGAGCAGCAATCGCGCGAACACATTTTTACTTTAGAATTTGGAAAGCGCGGCGAGAACAAAGAATTTTGTATTAATTTAAGTTTTGTATCGAAAAAAAGGAGAGCAACGAAAAATTTATTTAACAAACATTTCTGTGCTACTAAGTTCAAAGGAAAATTTCGAAAGAAAAATTTAAGAAAAAAAAATTGCATGCTTGCACAGCCTTTTTAGCTAGAATAGCCTAGAAAAAATATTGGTCTAAATTATAAGCAACTACTAAAAGAAAGAAACCCTTAGACTATTGAAACTCAGTTTCTTAAATCTCGCTGAGATGTGTCTTACGCGTATAGCATTATACAAAAAAAAAAAAAAAAGAAGAAAGAAAATTTCCCGCACATTTGTTCTGCAACTTTGCAGTTCATTAACTTCCTCAAAAATTTAGATAAACAAACTTACAACATAGATTGAGGTGTCGGTACTATAATATCATCGCTTTGGCCGGCTTTCTTGCCAGCCGTACAGCTATTGACCGCCTTGCCACCGGCACCGGAACAACAATCGCGCGAACACATTTTTGGCTTTGGTTTAAACACAGAAAATTTTTAAATGTTAACCGAAATTTTTGTTACAAAAGTTTGCCGAAAAGTACTTGAAAATCCGCAGCGTATGATATGACAAATTTTGAAAATTTTGTTAACAAAACAAAAGTCTACTAGAATTCCGAAAATAAGTTTACTATTTCTACATATTTCTAAATTTCTATTTATTTAATAATTTAATAAAAAATACTTACGATTGATTCTCGCGCGCTGTATAGAAGCCATTCGAATTATGTCCATTGTTCTGATGATGTCCATTGGTATTATGCCCATTGCTATGTAGAGCGTTGCTTTCGCCGAAATTACCGCCAGTCATCTTGTTGAATTTTTTTGTGATTTTTTCGTGATTAAGGAACAATTTTGCGTCGTCTGTTTTTTTATTTAAACAAGTGTTTGCTTTGAAATTTTATTTGTTTTTTGTTTTTACTTTTGTTATATAACAATTGAACCGCGTTCTTCAAATTCTGGTTATAATAATCTGGTTCTTAACTTTTTTACGCTCAAATTTAAAATGTTTGCGTGATAAAAAAAAAACGTTTGTTGTTTTTCTTCTTTTTTTTTTTTCTTTAATTATTTATAAATTTTCAATTCGACACGTGTTCTTTGCTTGGCAGTTGAATTAAATTAAATTTTATTTAATTAAAGCCTTTTATGAATCGATTATTTCAATATATATATGTATTGTTGGCTTTATTGCACAGCAAAGGCTGACAATGACAAACACGATTCTTAAGAATTTCAATTTCTGTTCAGCTCAAATACGGATTCACTTGTTGGATTGCGATTGCTTTCTTGGTTGCCGCCTTGGGTTGTTTGCTTGCCTGAGCGTAGCTCTCTATTAACTGAGCTGCTATCGTTCATATTTATAATGTCGTTCAAGACGCCAGCGGCGACGACGACAATGCAGGCAGCACAGCAACGCAGGCAGCAACGCAGGCAGCAGCCAATCTTAGCGTCGCTGTTGACTAGAGATGTGCGCGTGACTTAGCAGTCAGGTACGCGCACATCTCTAGCGAGCACGCGAGCATGAAATTTATGCTTATGAACACGCACGATGAATTAATTCGTGCGGTTTTCTAAGAGAGGGCGTTCCTAGTAATTACTTCGCGTCGTGTTCATCCGTGAGTCTATTCATTTGGAAGCTAATGCCATTGCGACCATTGGAAAGCGGGTGCCGCATGAATTGAAACGTAGAAACGTCGAACACCGATTCAGCTTGTCGGAAATGTTGCTTGAACGCTACTTAACAACTAATTTTTACATCGGATTGTCACTGGTGATGAAAAATGGATTCAATACAAAAACCTCAAGCGCAAGATATCGTACTTGAAGCGCGGCCAACCATCAACATCCACAGCAAAGCCGAATATCCATGGCGCCAAGGTAATGCTCTGTATTTGGTGCGATCAGATCAGGGTGTGTTGTATTATGAGCTCTTGAAATCGGGTCATACAATCAAAGGGAAGCTTTACCGAACACCATTGATTCGTTTGAAGAGAGTGACGCATAATTTTCCATCATGACAACGCTCGTCCACATGTTGCAGGACAGGTTAAAAAATATATGGAAAACGATGGGTGAAAAGTTCTAACTTACCCTCCTTTGATTACTACTTGTTTAGATCAATGCAAAATGCCCTCACCGGAATACGCTTCACTTTAGAACAGGGTATACAAAATTTGCTCGATTCGTTCTTGGCCGCCAAGCCGGAGAAGTTCTTTTGGAATGGAATCCACAATCTGTCAGAAAGATGGACAAACGTCGTAGCTTCCGATGGACAATATTTTGAACATTGCATGTATAACCATTTTTCCAGAATTTTTGCATACTTCCCAATGTTTAACATAAATATATGAGAATTATTAAATATATAAGTGACGCTTGGAAAAGTAGAACCTTATGTGCATATAAGAGACTTAAACAAATAAGTACTACTGAGAAATTGGTTGATCTTATTTCATTATATGAACGAATCTCTATATAAGTGAAAATGCAAATGGAACGAAGCAATGCGCGCCAGGTTCGGTTAGTATCCAATAAATATTCTTGATAAACATCAAAAGTAAAGTCGATATAGTAATCTAATTATATGCCTATTAAACTACATCGCGAATGG
Organism: Leucophenga maculata; assembly: GCA_035044805.1. Lineage (NCBI taxonomy): Eukaryota > Metazoa > Arthropoda > Insecta > Diptera > Drosophilidae > Leucophenga > Leucophenga maculata. Next base: position 1,074,150 of record JAWNNP010001123.1, on the reverse strand, counting down.
ATCTAACATTAATCTAAATAATATATATAACATAGCTCCAGAATGGACCACTTTAAAATGTAGCATCAAAATTATGCATTAAATAAAGAATCTTAGACAAATGGCCAAAAAAACCAGAAAGAACTTCTAAAGATTTGTATAAGAGCATCCCTTCTAGTGGTTCGATCTGGGCCTATATGAAATATTTTCTTACGAATCCATCAAGTTACATTAAAATTGATGTTTCTAGCTAAATAATCAATAATACTAAACAATTTTTCATACAAAAACTTATAAAGTTTTGACAGATTTGTGTGGAGGTTACGCCATTTGGTGGTCCGATCTGGATCTAAAAATAATATTTGTTAATGATACAACGTTAGGTAACCGAAAGTTGGTGTTTCTAATAAACTAACAACATCAATTAAATTTGTTCTTATATTAACTTAGAATGAGATGTGCCAACACGCTTTAGGGAAGCGTTCAGCATGCTTATTGAATATAAGTGATTTGAAGAATGAATTAGAGAATCTTTGAAGGCAATAGTGTGCTTATATAGGTGAGGCACATTACTTTTTTTTCCGGAACCACCACAGGGGTTTCGCGGAGCGCTTGAGTTCTGCGGAGCACACTTTGAGTATGACTGGTCTAATAGCTTTATATATGGTGATACGAGTTTCTTATAAATCTAAACAGAGGATTGAAATACTTACCAAGTATCGTCGGGTAATACTGTAGAATTACTCAAGTCCCATGCACAGAGAAGACACTGTACCGCATAATATCATCAAGGTATTTAAACAGAACTAAAAAAAAATGGATAAATAATTATATAATAAAACAGTTTTTTAATATAAGTTTTTAAAACATTAGCGTACCCGGCGTACGTTGCAACGATTTGTTTCTCTCACATATGGCTGTGAGACAGACCCATTTAACTTAAGAACCTCATATTTTTATACAGCTGTATCAAATTTTTATGTAAATAATTTGGAGACGCAAATAAATAGTTCCAGTAAATCGTATTTCCCCATTAACCGTTCTAATTAGCAAGTCTCATAGATTTTATTATATGTGGGTTTCACTTTGGAGGCATAACTTCTCGCCCATTATGTCGATACAGTAGTTATTGTCTGGTTCAATGTCAAAGAAGAAGGTAGTTGAATTTAATCCCAATTATTACAATGATGAATCCAGCTAATTTTAAATGATTTTACGCTCTTTTTAATGGACAGCTTCATTGACATGATTGCCGTCCAGTATATCAAGAAGTTCAGCGTGAAAGTAAGAAAAAAAGGTGGTGTGTCATTTCGAAAAAGACTCGTTTTAAGTGGATGATGACACTTTGTATTGTGCAATAAAAAGCACGACCACGGCTCACCTCTAATGTCGATGTCAGCAATCGTAAATGATTATTTTTGTGATTATTTACAGGCAAGCTGCACAGTGCTTGGATATATAATGAAAGCAACACAAAAATTATTACGCTATAACAATGGACTTGTGTAGATCCAGATCTTGGCAGAATATTAAATATGCAGCATTGTTAAGGTATAATAATGACTCGATTGTGCAGTAGGAAATGAAATTTTTCAAATTAGATTTTTAAAATTCTGTCTGAATAAGGGTTGCTTCCACAAACAATAACCCTTCACTCACAGCATTAAAGCTTAGATACTTCTTATCAACGTTTACAGTCTTCATTTTCATTAAGCTTGTATAAGACCTCATCGGTTATAGTAGGTATCTCGTTCTCCAAGCATTTTTCTGACAAAATTTCAAAATTATGTAATTTTCAAACAAAAATTTAAAAAAAAAAATTAAACACTTTTCTGGGATTCTATTAAATTATGCACAGCATTTCTTTTACTTGTAGTTCTGAGCATAATGTATGAAAATATGGATCAAAGAAATTTTTTATAGGAAGTATTTATATTATTTTTTTTTCAAGTGTTAAATTGGGGAAGTTATATTATGAAATATTGTCTGATGCTAAGCAGATTAACAGTAAAAAGTACTTTGAAAATACAAAAAGAGGTCCACTATGACAATAACTTTGGAAATAGAAGTAGGGTCTCTTAATAACTTTCATATAATTTAAAAAATTTTCTATAAAAAATCATAGCAAGTTCATATCAAATTGCAGTAATGAAGTCGGGACTTTATAACTTCTGAACAGATTCAAAATTTGTTAAATAATTGAGAAATAAATAAATTAATTAAAAAGTAGGATTCGTAATATTTTGTTAAAATAAAAACGTTCAGAATTGTTCAAGTATTCTATAAAAAATTCACTAAATACGAGAATACAGGAATTCTCGAGAATACAATCTAAATATACATATATTAAATAGATCAAATTGAAGTCTACACCAGTATATCCCCGTATAATTTTCACTGGAGCCCAATCCAAGGCCAGAAGTATCAGACAGTCTAAAGCTCTTGAGACAATCTAAAAAAAATGGACCAAAAACACGAATTCGGAGTACAGTTTTTTTAGGTTATCTTAAGACTATCTGATACTTCTGACTTCGAAATTCGAATTAAGTGCGAAAAATTACATGGTCTACTATTTCGGCCATTACAGTTTTTTTTTTTTTTTTTTTTTTTTTTTTGTGGCTGTGAAATTGATTATTTTTTTTTTTTTTGTGGCGGGTTTTTAACCACTGTGCAGCGTACGTTGACGGTTTGGTTTCTGCTTTCAGTGTCCGATTCAGTTACTAAAACGTCGGCAGCGACAGCAACGTTGACTGCAACAATTCCGTCCGTCATTCAGTCTTCATTTTTTTTTTTCAATATTGAATTTGATAAGCCGCCGCTGTTTTGATTGTCTGTCCGATCTTTAAAATATTTATTTCTTTTCGCTCTTCACATTTTTTTCCATCGAATATCAATTAATTTTGCATATAGCGCCATCCCGAGCTATGTACATATCACATAATAGTAGGGGGCAACAGGCAAGTGACGAAAGTAGGTAGTTATTATACAATAAAAACACTTTATATATATCTACGATACAACTTTGTTGCTGTTTCATTCATCAGATGAGTTTGTTTGCCAATTCTTTCAATTAAGGCGCCAATTTGTTTACACTTTAGTGTTTCAAGAATTGTTCTATGTTGCCTTAGATTTATTTTATTTTTATTTAATGCAATTTTATGATACAATAGAATTTATGTATCTACAGAGTAACTTCCTATATTGCATTAAACTAGCTCGTATTCTTCAAGTCATACCCCATTAGATCAAAACTATAGCTTTTTACCGACCTAATCAGTTGTTTTCGTCTACGGAAATTTTTCAAATCTATTGAATCAGCCGTTTTGAAGAATCGCTTGTCTGCGATTTCCCAGTGAAAGCGGCGGCGGTTGTTATGGAATTGTTTTGAATGGTAAGCCATTTCAAGAGACAGCATTCATTGGGATTTGGTGCTTATCAGTCGAAAGGTCTCAATTTTAAACAGTTTAAATTAAGATTAAATAAAGATTCTTTTTGTTTCATATATAAAATTTCAGAAAATGTTTCTTTGAAATCTAAATTAAATGGGGTCGCTTTTCAGAAAGATATATATTTTGAATAGACTTGCATATATCTTTTTAATTTTCTCGATTTAATAATAGCAATAAACAATTTGAAAGCAATAAAAATTCAATTTGATCTGTTGTTGGTCTTAGTTGGTCTGTTATCGTTCTTATATCGGCTCTAAAGACTCATTTGTTGAACCAATTTCCATATTTCTTTGCTTATTTTGGTTTGTTTAGAAAAGAATAAAATAAAGTTGGCAACGCTACAACTATTTCTTCAAAATAAATGAATTACGAAAATGAGCTGAGCTAAAAATTCCAGAGGCAGATTAACAGTTGTGTAAACCAAACTTCGTTTGCAGATCCAATAAAAAAACAATCATGAAAAGGGATTTACGGTATGTAGAATAGGATTTATAGGTAAGTACATAGAAACTAAACATGATACCAATAAAAGTTTTTATTTTAAATGAGAAATAAAGCTACTAAGAATCTTCATTATTATAAACCTAATTCCTTCTAAAAAAAAGAAACCTAAAACGGAGTTTATAAATAGATTTTGGTGGGAAACATATCGAATTTTTAAACAAATAAGCGTAACTTTTCATTTACTTCCTCAATTTGTAAAAATCTGCAGCTGTGGCTCATTAATTGTTTTTAGCAACATATGGTGAGGCTGTTTCAAAGTTTAAGAACTATGATTTTTACATCGAAAGTATACGAAGACGCGGGATTGGAAGCACGATAGAATTAAAATTCGTCCCAAACGTTAAAACAACATATAACTTCGTTAGTAGTGACACAACAAGCAACTTCATATCTTTTAAAATAATTTCGAATGATTGGAAAGAGTTCCCAATACTACTCCAGGCACAAGCAAAAACCTATTTGGAGTCACTCAATTGAGAATTTTTATCAGGCATCACTAATTCTGATATCCATTTCTTTCGATGCATGACACTTGGCCTGTCTGATCAGCCATTCACTTCATATACATCACAGAAAGATACCAAAAATTTAGTATATTCGTGCATAATCTCAAAATATGAATTGTTATTTTTCTGCGACATGGTAACCGTATGCTGCCATAAAGTTGGGAAAACTTTAACTTCAAGCGATGGACAATACTTCTAATAAAAAAAAAAAAAACAAGACAAGATTTAGAGGTAATATGTACCCCCTGTGTCTTATGTGTGTATTTTAATCCGTGTGGGATATTTTATTGGGAGTATTATAAGATATACAAAATTTGTTGTTTTAAGTTAAACTAAAACACAACAAAACTATTTTCTTACAAAACCCCAGGAAGAGAGAAGCATATCTTCTACTAGTTTTCCGATATGAGCCTATATAGATTATTTCATTAAAATTTAAATAAATTCACCAAATTTGGCTTTTTTAGCTAAAATAACAAGAAGAAGAAAGAACGCTGCAGTCGAATGCGCTCGACTTCGAGATACCTGGTTTCCCAATGGAGCTTTAAATATCTATAGTGCATATGTTCCTGTCTGAATTCATGTAGTTTATTAGAGTTAATATAAAATACTTCATTTCTAGATGAAGTAACAACAATAACATACAAAAACCCTGAAAAGTGGAACAGATTTATCTGGGAGCCACCCGTTGTACTGGTACGATTTATAATCTACATATATAAACATTTATTGTATGTATGTTTGTACGTCTGTTCTTTTTGGATTACAACACCATTAATCCGATCACCATAAAACTTTGGAAATTTATTGAATACACACCCATAATACATCTTTCCTAAATATGATCCACAATCAAAAAAAAAACAAGTAAGAAAATACAGTCAGGCGTAACCGACTGTAAGAGGCCCTGTACCAGTTCAGGTCTCCTAACAAACACATTAAACGTTTCCCGAGCATATGACCAAACACATGACCACTTCTCACTGCTCGAATATGAATGAAGAGGAAAGGGGGGTCATTCAACTTCAATTGGTTATAAAATCGTTACTTATTATCCGATTTTGATGAACTTTTTGGATTTTGACTAAGAGGGACGTTAACTTTATACTGGCATACTCAATTTTTCTTGTGCCGAAGAAATATTTCTCCTTGGGGGTGATTTTATGGGGAAGGGGGGGGAGGGGCAAAATTTCAAAATAAACTTGTGAAATTCCGGAGCAGTCCTAGACGAATGCAAAAAACACGAAGTCTCTATCTATTACCGTTTCCGAGATCCTTTCGTTCATACGGACGGACGGACGGACGGACGGACAGACGGACAGACGGACAGACGGACATGGCTATATCGACTCCTCTATCACTCCTGACCATAATGGGGGTAACTTTGGGGGGTCTCCGACCATTATTTCTACCTGTTACATACATTTGCACAAACCCAATAGGCTCTTGTACCTTCGGTACAGGGCCTAAAAACGATGGCGTTGAATGTGCTCGACTTGAAAGTACTCTTTTTATGGGGTATATAGTTTTATCTTGATCGGTGTAAGATCTTTTATTAGGATTATTATAAGAAATAACAATTTCTCGATTCAAGCTAAACTAAACCACAACAGTATGAACAATATGTTGAGTGTGGTCGAATTTGATATACCCTCTTTCTAACGATTATTATTTAAATTATAGTTTAAAAAAAATGTTTCCAGCGAAAAGTCAAACATATTTGTATGGTACTTGTAGTGTGTTACTTGTAGTAGGCCGATCTGGACCTTTCGAATATTTTACAAGGATGATTGTAAGGTTTCCTATGGGAACAAGCTGTACGAATTTTTTCATTACAAGAAGGCGTAGATTTTTATGGGTACTATCCCTTAGAGAAGGGTTGACTCGTTCTGAAAGGGAATTGGAGACATCAAATATACGAACTTGAAAGCTTTATCTCTTATAGTCTTCAAGTTATTTGCCATAGCCAGACAGACGGACTTGAATTTTTGATGATTCCACTCGATGCGCCGTTTTTGGACCATAATGTAATATTTTATTAGGATTGATGCAAACTTTAGCAAATACGGTGTTTCTTTATGAATGAATAGCAACAACAAAATTGTTTTCATACAAAAACATAAAAAGGTGGGCCACAATTTGTATGGGAACTATCAATTTTAAAGGTTCAAGCTGGGCCAAAATTTAATATTTTGTAAAAATTAATGTAAGTTAGACTATATTTTGTGTTTTTAGATAAATAAACGACAAAAATAAAATTAATTTTCATACAAAAACTCAGAAAGGAGGTATAGATTTGTATGGGACATACCGCTTCTAGTGGTCCGATCTTACTTAATAGGTATATGTAGATTCTGCATAACATAATTTTTATTTCGCTACTAGTTTCGCTCTTTAAGGCCAGTTTCATACCGATAGATGGCGGTACATAGAAGCAGTATCGTTGCCTTAGTAAGCAACGCTATCTCTTGGCAAAGTACACATATGGAATTCAGTTAAATGGAATTCAGTTGGCAACATATAGTATAATCTCTGAAATCAAAGTGATCATACTTGCTAAGAACGGACAGACAGATATACAGACGGGTGGACATACATGGATTTGACATTTTATATGCTTTATGGTTTTTACGGTTTCAACATATACAGATTATATAAATGAGATGTGGTAGGATATGTAAGTGACTACATATAGGATTGTGTGTGGCGTATCGACTTTGTGATTGTGAATGAGTGTCAGTCCTACCGCTTTTAGAAGGATACAATGAAAACTAAGGCTGATCAAACATATGTATATGTTTATAAATATAGGCGACCTCTGACGCCTATAATTTTTTCCATCCAAAATTAATATACCATCCAAATATAATATACTATGTTTGAATATTAATAATAACAGATTATTTTTAGGTACAGAAAAATCGTTGAAAAAGCGCAAATAATCAACAAATATTGACAAAAAAATGAACGTCAACATTTTCGGCGTAAGCTCTTATATAATGAAATTCAATAGATCGTTGTTCTGATTCTAAACTTTTAGATATTAAAGTATAGTAGAGCAACTTTTAATTATGAATCTATCCCCTAAAAATCTAAAACTTACTACGTCTATGTCAGCAAACAGATGAACAAACAAATTGTTTGCCACATACTATTCGTAGCATACCAAGTCAAGCCATTTCATTTCATTGCCAATTATAGCTTCCTCAATTATTGTATCCAGAAGAACGCTTTCCATCATCATGCATGAGGCACAACCGCATACGGACGCGGCTTACATTAATGTGAAAGAGCTTCAAGTTTCAAGCAAGTAAAGTGCAGAATGCTTACCTTAATACTGGTTTCTAGTTTGCATTGGATTTTATGGTTGCATTTTAAATACTTGGATAAATGATGCTCTTTCTGCTACATAAGAAGCTTATAAAGAGTTAATCACTCGCGATGAACCTAATTCAAGATGTTGTCTTATGAGTTATGAATTATAATTAAAAATGAATAATAATAATTATTAAAAATTAAACAATTATACAATAACAAAAAATAAAGAAAATATATATTTTAAAAGTGAGGAAGACTGACTTAACAAGTATATTCTAAAAAAAATAGACAATAAAAAATATTATTTCTTTTGGAATTTACCATGAAAACAGAAAAAAAATTTTATTAAAATTTGGTTAAGTGATTTGTTGTTTTATCTGCTAGAAACGACTATTTTGAGCCAAACCCTATAAAATATTCTATTCAGATCCAAATCGGACGAATATAAAAGGTGGTCCCTCTACAAAAGTCCAGTCGATATAGACAAATCCGCCCGTCTGGCTGTGAACAACAAGAATTTGGAGACCATAAAAGATAGAACCTTCAAGTATATATATTTATTGCCACCTACTCCCTCTTCAGAAGAGAAGTGTGTGCCAACCTTTTATTAAGGCACAGTAACTATTAAAAACTGTCTCTCTTTTCTGAGCTTTTTAAATGATAAATTTTGCGATTTTTTACAACATTAATTTAAATATACATATATAGAAGAAGATAGATTGCTAGATTTTACCTATTGACATTAGTGTTACCACTTCCTCAATTATAAATACATACTGTCCTTCATATATGTATATACATATATTAATTATTGATATTACTTTGAAATTCAATCAGTTAACAACTACTGGTCAATATTTTGGTATACAATTTTTGTTTGGTTTCTTTTAGTGAAGGGTGTGCGTGGTTATAAAAATGACCGTGAGAAGTGTGCTGTCAAACGCCAACTGCGTCGTCAGGACGTATTATATTGTTATTGCTGGCAATGAATGAAATACAACAGTAATTACACGAAGAAAGTTTTTAAGCTCCAAGGTAAAAACTAATAAACAAATGGATGCACATGGCACAATTAAGGGACACCAAATGTGAATCGCTGTCAAACAAAAAATTGAGCGAGGCACTTGTACTTCATTAAGTCTCTGTCGTTTACTTCTAGGTTTTACAAACTTTGTTGAAAAATTTATTACACTAAAAATATGTGAAAGCTATACAAAAAATATTAAGATTTAATATACATAAATACGACTTACCTTACACTCCAACTTATATTGGCTGTTTGGCAACTGGGTACAATTCTTTCATATTCACAACAGGGTACCAAGCAAATAATGAAAAGCTAAATAGGAACACTTTTTTTTGCATTTTATTACTTTATTGCATTGCTTCATACTTTTTGCATTAAATAAACAAACAAAAAAAAAGCAAAAACAAAATATTGACTATGCTGCAAAAGCAATCACAACAAAATACTTTTTTTAATTGCGTACGAAAATAAACTGTACCAACGATTTGTCTTTTCTTCTTTGCATTCAAAAGCAAAAAACAAAAAAAAACTTTAGAAGCACAAAGTCAAAGCTATTTCAACAAAATGCTTCAATTTTTTCCCCGGCGTACAAGCTTTATGACTTTGCAAGTGCAACTTCTTTTGCAAAAAACAATAACACAAACACAAAACTTTGGCTTTGCTGCGCAAAGACAACTGCACAAATTGACTTTTTTTCAATGCGTAAGAAAATAAACTTTAGACGCCGATTTCTACGCGTAAAAATATATACCGCACTAATATTTTATGACAAATAACTGACGCACTTGTTCATTTATTGATTTTACTTATTATTTTTATTAAAAACACATTTTAAATGGCCAATTTTTATAAATTTGTACGTGCACAAAAGTTTGTCGCGAATTAGACTAAAGTGCAAGAGTGGCACACCATCTGACAAAGGTCAATGTAAAGGGAGAGCAAGAGATTAAGAACTACTGAGAGTGGGAGCAAACAGCAACGAGGAGCAGTGCTGCCATTTTTTAGGAGAGCAAAGAAAGAAAGAAAGTTAGATCACCAAAGTAAATCAGCCAAAAACTGCTAATTGTTTTAGAAAAAAAGCTGATCATTTAATAATGCTGCTATACTCTTTGCACAGAGTGTAAATAATATTAACTTAACTTTCAAGTTGATGAGTTTTAGAACAAAAAATATTTAAAGTGAGAAGAAAATCTAACAAGTGATAGGAAGGGCGACATACAAAAGCTGCTTTCTTTTTAAAAGCAGTAGAATTGAAACAAGGATTGTAGGTAGAGACAACGTTCGCAGAAAAAAATTTCTTAATTTTTTATCATTATCAGTTTTTTGTTTAATTTTTTTGCAAGGATTATTAATATGCATAACTGTCTCCAGTTATCACTCCTGAAATCAGTTTAAGTTAAAACTATGCAAAGTTACGGTTACTCTACATTAGGGGTGACCGGTGAATCGCGACTATTAGTCCAGTCGATCGTGGACTATATTGTACAACATAGTCGGTCTACAAATTTAAATTTTTTGCCTTCCCACGAACGACTCGAATAATAGTCGCGATCGACCGTTTGGCCACCCCTGCTCTACATTCTACCATGATTTATTCAAAGAAGTCTGGATTTTAAGATTTTTGTTTTAGATTACTTTCGATTTTAATCCATGATGAGGTTCCAGACTGATTTATATTTATTTATATTTTTACGCGTCTTTAAAAATACTCGTTTGGAATACCCATTTGAAAAACTACCCGTTGTAATACCCATTTCAAAAACTACCCGTTGGAACACCCATTTCAAAAACTATCCGTTGGATACCCATTTAAAAAATAACCCGTTTAAAATACCAATGTGGAAAACTACCCATTTGAAATCCCATTTAAAAACCATGTGGAAAACTATCCGTTTGGAAAACTACCCGTTTGGATTACTACCCGTTTGGAAAACTACCTGTTTGAAAAATTACCAGTTTGGAAAATAACCCGTTTGAAATACCCATGTGAAAACCATGTGGAAAACTCGGAAAAACATCCTTCTTGTAAACTAAGCGTCTGAAAAACCACTCCGTTATAAAACTACCCGTTTAGTAAACTACCTGTTCCTATCCTATCTTTAAGAAAGGAGACCCGCAAACTTCCGCGGAATAAGTCTCCTTTTCATCGCATATAAGATTCAGTCACGCGTATTGTGTACATAATAGGATGACGTTATATGGGGATTCACTGATAGGGCAATATCAGTGTGGGTTTAGACCAAAAAGGGCGACCAGTGAGGAAAGGTTAACATTGCGACAGATCCGTGAGTTTAACAAAGACTATAAAGCCGCTTTCGCTGTCATGGAATATATCCTACGCCATTGTCCATACATACAAAGTATGCCGGGCTCAATCTTCCAAAAGAAAGTGCTGCGAGTCAGCAATGTGTTTTCAGAAATTAAAAAAAAGTCTCGACTCATGGGTCTTGCGGTGAATGAGGACAAGTACTTGGTGTGTTCTCGCACGCCGCTATCAAGTCTTGGACGGTCTGTAAATATGGAGAATTTCTAATTCAATGTTGTAAAATTATTAAAAACAATAATAAATTCTAATAAAAGCATCATTTAATTAAAAATACTCTTCACCAACAAAAAGAGAGAACGAAGTCTTTTACTTGAAATTGACACTTAGAAGTAAATATTTACTTATTTCCAATTTATAGATTATATTCCATGCACACATAATAATAAGTTAGAGATTATTCATTGAAATCCGTAGGCTTGTCTTAGCTTAGCTTAGCTTAGCACAACAACCTCGTGGGGGGTATGCTACGTATATACTAGATTATTTTCAACTGTAGCACAACAGTTGCTCCCTCCATCCGGCCTCTCTATCTCATTTAATCTATTTTGATACCTCATAATTTTGACGATTTGTGACTTTTAACGTCAGCAACGGCGGCGCGGCTCGGCACATAATCGAACGATTAAATTGTAAACAAGTTTATTGCTGCACGGTTTTATGAGTTCTTCAGATACGACTTAATCAAATCGGGAATGCAGTGGATTTAATTCAATTATACGTGTATATGGGGGGCTGCATGAAAATATTTGGCTATTTTATATACATAGGTTATTGGAAATCATCCAACGCTATTTTCATTACAAATTAAAATACTGCAAGCAGTTAATTGCTGGAAACTATTTGCTGTAATTGCTGTTTGGAATTGCATCATAAAAAATATATATAGGAGCTGTCATACTATATATTTTTCGATGTCTGCTGTTCAATATTTTGACGAGACTTGAAACATTTTATAATATTAATTCTATTTACGTGTAATTAATGAGGAATATTAAGGGCTGTTGCTGTGGGCACACGAATTGATTAGCTGTGAATGCAAACAAAACAAATAATCGGTTCAGTTTTTTATTTTAATGACAAGCGTTTTTTTTTGTTTTTCATTAAACTATTTTTATTTATAACTCAGACTATAATCAAACGCTCTTTTTTTTTTTGATAGATTACATATTTGTCTAGGAGGAAAAGGTCATATTAGGTCCCCTGTAGCTTGAATTCATTTGATTTTGTTTTTTGGAAAAGTTTAAAAATAAAGCTAAAACGTTTTGTTTTGATTCACACAACAAAAAATAATATGACCATACATAATAATAATTCATTAAATTATTGACCTATTTTAAAATTATCAACGTTTCTGAAAAAAATAATAGTTTTTAATATTTTTGAATGAAAGAATTAAAATGCTTGGCCAGCATTGCAACATTTTACGGGATACCACCCGAAGAGGTGAAGAGAAGTTCCTGTAGGCTTCATTGCTTAACCATTGATCATCAAAAGACTTTAGGCCCATAAGACTATCATCGTTTTGTTAAGAAAGAAGTCTAATCACTCAGCGAAGCTCAACACGTCTACCTCATATCACTTGATACCACATTTCAAAAACTTCTTCCAGCACAAAAAACATAATTTGGCTAATATTGCGATTAATGTTGACTTTAAAGACCTAAACCGCAGCTGGCTTATTTGCAAAAACTTTACGTATCCAAAAAAAAAAAAAAGTAAAGTTAAGAGGTGTGACATCAGATTATTATCTTAGAGATCAATGCATAAGTCTGAAGCATTATATTAACTAAATAAATATCAGCAACAAATATCAGCACCAAAAGTCCAACAGCTGCTCTCTTGAATCATTTTCTCGCTCTTTTGTTCTCTGGGACCCAAAAAATATTCCGCGCTACCTTGTAAGTAACCTCAAAAACGAATTTTGTGTGGGTTTTTTGAGGTTGTCTCAAAAATTTTAGCCAATCTGATAATTATGACTTCAGATTCGGATTCAATAATATTTTAATACTCATTAGAGTTCTTAGCTGGTTCCTTCTGAACATTGAAAACTCAGTTTGTATTCTATTGTATAAGAAAACTACCCATTTGAAAAAGTACCTCTTTGGAAAAAATATCCGTTCTCAAAAGTACCGGCTTGTAAAAGTAACTCTTTGGGAAAATACCCGTTCGGAATAGTACCTGTTTGTCAAAGTAACTCTTTGGAAAATATACCCGTTCGAAAAAGTACCGGTTTGTAAAAGTACCTCGTTAAAAACTGTCCGTTCTGAAAAGAACCTGTTTGTAAAAGTAACTCTTTGGAATAATACCCGTTTGTAAAACAACCTGTTTGAAAAAGTACCTCCTCAGAAAAATACATTTTTAGAAAAATACCCGTTTGTAAAACTACCTGTTTAGAAAACTCCCCGTTTGTAAAACTACCTGTTTGAAAAAGTACCTCCTCAGAAAAATACCTTTTTAGAAAAATACCCGTTTGTAAAACTACCTGTTTGGAAAACTCCCCGTTTGTAAAACTACTTGTTTGGACAACTCCCCGTTTGTACAACTTCCTGTTTGGAATTCTACCCGTTTTCAAAACTACCCGTTTATAAATCTACCCGTTTGTAAAACTCCCTGTTTGTAAATCTACCCGTTTGTAAAACTACGTTTTTGTAAAACGACCTGTTTGTAAAACTCGCCGTTTGTAAATCTAACCGTTTGTAAAACTACTCGTTTATAAAACAACTCGTTTATAAAACTACTCGTTTGTAAAACGACCCGTTTGTAAAACTACTCGTTTGTAAAACGAACCGTTTGTAAAACTACTCGTTTATAAAACTACTCGTTTGTAAAACGACCCGTTTGTAAAACTACTCGTTTATAAAACTACTCGTTTGTAAAACTACTCGATTGTAAAACTACTCGTTGGAAAAACTACTCGTTTCGAAAACTACCCGTTTGAAAATTACAGAAATGCTGATAAAATACGATTGCGGTGCTTCAAAAGACGTTTATCTAATCAACACAGGAGACTGGTGACACAGGTGATCATCACGATTCATGGATATATGCATATGAGCAGGAAACAAAACAGAAAGCGACCGTGTGGGTGTTCCAAAGCGAGTCAAATCCAACAAAAGTTGTTCGCGCACAAAGCGCTGCGAAGAAAATGGGCGCCTGTTTATTCGGCCTAATGGGTCATGTGGCCACTGTTGAATTCTGAATGATAAACGACCATTTGTTTGCCTGAAGTCTTCGGAGAAATTCGCAAAACCAACAAACGAAGACAAATCATTCTACACCATGACAATGCAAGGTCTTATACATCGTCTCTCAGAAGAAAGTTTTTGAGCACTCAAAATAAAATAATTAATGGATCATCCGTCGTACAGCCCCGATTTAAAACCCAATGTTTTTTTTTTTGTTATTTCCAAACATCAAAAATAAGCTGCGTGGTGAACGTTTTTCTACGCCCAAAGAAGCTGTTGATGCTTTGATGAAGTTTGATACATTTTCGTAGGTTTGAGATATTTGCTATGTTGAATGATTTGGGGTGGGGGGTTTTGGTGGGGTGGTAATCGGCAGTCGCGAACTGTATTAGACTTGCTGTCTTTTTTATGAAGTGGAGTAATGAGAGATTTTTTTTAAAAGAGAGATGGAAACTTGAATAACCTAATGGATAGATTGAATAGAATTGTCTTAGAACACTGTTTTAGAATACTACTGGAAATGTTATCTGGTCCAGCTAGGAAAGTAAGTTTTATGGGTAAAAGTGATGCTAAAATAGTTTGCATTCGGAAAGGATAAATTACAGGCAGAGTCGTATAGACCAATAAGCCTACTATCCTGCCTATTCAAACTGTTTGAAAAGTTGGTTGGTAAAAATCAGTTCACAAATCTCACTCACCAATTTGGATTTCGTAAAAACTACGGAAGCTCCGCAATTCTTACAGCGTTAGAGCTCCGTGATTATTGTTCAGCAACCTTTCTCGATGTAGCGCAAGGTTTGACGGACTCAAGTACAAATTTAACGTACTGCTTTCTCAATACCCAAACAAAATTCTTGACTCATATCTTAGCAATAGAGCATTCACAGTTTGACAGAATGTCTACATAATACAGGAGTCTGAAATTAAAGCTGGAGTAGCCCATAGGAAGTGTTCTCAGTCATATGTTATATGTGCTGTACACATCAGACTTACCAACTGATCAAAGACTCACAACATTCACATTTGCTGATGACACAGCAAACTTAAGCAGATGCCCAATAGAAGCAACTAGACGACTAGCAGACCACCTCACTCTTATAGAGGACTGGCTAGCCAACGGATTTATAAAAATCAATAAGCAAAAAAGTAAACACGTCAGAGGAACGTTAAACAGAGGAACTTGTCCATCGCTGACTCCTAACAATATTGTGCTCCCATAAGATCTCGGTATTCATCTCGATAGACGGCTCATCGTAAATATATTGAAACCAAGGAAACACAATTAAAGCTAAAAGCAAACTCTCTACATTGGTTTAAAAATTCGCAGTCCCCCTTAAGCTTGGACTATAAAGTCCACACTTACAACTCCATTATAAAGCTTATTTGGACGTATGGCTTACAATTATGAAGCAATGTAAGTGCCAGTAATGTGGATATAGTACAAAAAGTTCAATAAAAAGAAATTCTTAGAACTCGGACCGGTGCCTCTTGGTATATTCGCAATACTCACATTCGCAATGATCTTAACATCCCAACTGTTAAAACTGAAATAGACCGCAAGCAAGCAACCAGAACTATGAATACCAACTCAATTCTCAGCCAAATCCACTAACAAGATCTCTAACCCTAACGAATACCCAAACACGACTCAGGAGAGTGGAGAAAGATTTCGATTTAAATTTTCTTTAAAATTCTCATGACATGAACTCAGTGAAAATTAAACCTCTTCCAAACTCTCTTATGCAAATCTTCTCCAAATCTAAATATTATTTAAATAAGTAAAACCAACCACCGAACAAATTTGTGCAGCGTATTACACAGTCAGCTGCAGCTTGTCTATCATAATACACTAAGTTATACTCTACGAAATTAATGACGTGACTTTTGTGCCGAAGACAATGTCGCTAGGTCAACTGTTGATGATTTAAATGATGCCATGGAAATTTCCACAACATAATTTCCAAGAAATTTTCCATTATGCAGCAAAACATGTGTATTTGGAAAACTACCTGAACAAAAGTTTGAAGATAGTTTCAAGTGGATAGATGTTCAAAACAAGTCGAACTGTTACATAAATATTTCCAATGCCTGAGAGAGATAGATTGACTATCCGACCGACCGACCGACCGACGGACAGACGAATGATGCTAGTATCAGTGTATATTGTTTTTGTTATTGTGCAAGGGGACTGCTGTTTTTCATTGATAAGCCGCCTCAACGCAGGGCATAGAAAAAAATAAATAAAATATTAATTGTTTTGTTTTTGTTTTTATTTTTATTATTTTTACATTATTTATTTTCGAAGTATTCTAAATTTTGGTTGTTTTTTGTTTTTGGAAATTTTGCGTCTTATGCGTAGTTTTTTGTTTTTTTATTATTTTTATTTAATTGAATACATTTTTTAATTATTAACTAAGTGTTGATGTTTTTTTTATATTTCTATGTATGTGTTGGAATGAACGAACTACAATGCATTTTGCGTCATATATCATTATTATTATTATTATTATTATTATTATTATTATTATTATTGTTGTTTTTGTTGTTGTTTGTGAATTGAATTTAATTATAGCAAATACATATTGAATACGACGACGAGTATAAAATTTAAAAGATTTCTTCTTGATAGAGTTTATTGAGAAATTTTCTTTTTTAATGGGTTCAAAAAACTTTGGACTGAATTTTTGTTTTTCGTTTTATTTTTTTTTTTAAATTTAGTTTTTAATTGTTGAATAAATCTTTTTTATTTAATTTTTTTTTTTAATGATATAGAAACGGACGAAGTTAAGTAGTTAAGTGTTCTATTTAAACGATCATAGGTATATCATTTTATATGTATTTAGTTAGAATTATGGGTTTTTAATAAATTTCGTTGAGTCAGATTTACGCCTAATAAAATTTGCTCCATAAAATGTATGATCGTCTAAACATGTGGCTAGACATAAAATTTTTTAGCTAAAAAAATAAATAAGCAAATAGATTTCTTTTATACATACTCGAACGGTTTGTGTAAATAAAAGCTTAAAGATAAGCAGTTAGAATTAAAAGTATTAAGCAATAAATTTTAAAAATTATAATAAAAACTATTTTGAGAAGTAAATAAAAGTAAAACAAATTATGAGGCAACAAGCAGACCAAAGAACTGTTCGAACCTGAACATTTTCGGCAAATAGCATCTCTAGAACTCAAATTTGTTCGAATACGAGATCTATTGCGAAAGAGTACCCTTTATTGTATGATCGTGATCGACAGCCTACGCTTCTATAATGAGGTTAATCAAAATATATAGGACAGATGTTTGCATGTTGGGCATTTGTGCACTTTGGTCACTTATTAAAATTTCAGCAAACTGTATATTTTCGAATATGGTTGTATGCTGATTAGTGAAAACTTCGAAGGGTGCAGTATTTAAATTCAAAACTTTATAAGAATTGCTTTTCAAAGCACATACTATGTGGGGTGAAAAGTAATCTCCTCGACCGCTAGAATGCACTGCAATAGCTAAAACAGATTATAGAGCCTTATAGTCCAATCATATTTATTCAGGCAGACGCGATACAGCCCCTAGTTTTGTTTTAACAGCTGATGTATGTTGACCTGCTTGACATCATGTTGAGTATGGAATGAAATAATTTTCGTCTCTCAAAAAAACAATATTTTTTGAAAGACAAAACGGCGTAGGAAACAAAAGAAAAATTGGATAAATATTATGGGGCTAATGCTCCTTCAGATTAAACGGTGAAATCTTGCATTCGAAAGTTTCGTGGTGGCCGAAACTTCACTACTGACTAAGTCTGCAGCGGCAGGCCCTTCGATACGGTTACACAGGACAATTTATAAAAAATACATGACCGATCGTAAAGTAATAGTGCACGAGCTAGCAGATGCCACAAGGATTAGTACTAAGCGGACATGCCATATTTTGGGCGTAATTCAGCATATAAAAAAAAAATATCTTGTCGCTGGGTGCCGCATATGCTGACTCTGGACTCTGGCTGACTCTGAGTGCCCGGCAATGGACTGAAGCCGGCATGAGTGCTACTAAGCGGCCAAGGGAGGCTCAATGTTCCGGAAAGGGATCGTCATGGCACCCTTTTTGGGACTGTCATGGCATACTCTTCGTGCACTAACTAGAAAAACGAAAACCCATCAACAGCGAGTATTACTGCGCAGTATTGGAGCGTTTAAAGGCCGAAATCGCTGCGAAACGGCCTCACATGAAGCAAAAAAGTTTTGTTTTTGCAAAATAATTCTCCGGCATACAAGAGTATCGCAAAGATTTAGGCTCCTCATTAACCTTATTCGCCAGATTTAACTCCCTCGGACTATTATCTCTTTCCAAACCTCAATACATGGCTCATCATCAATAAAAAATTCAGCTCGTGCGAGGAGATCATCGACGCCGCGAAGGAGTATTTTGCAGACCTTCCGGAATATTACTTCTCGAACGGGATCCAAAAATTTGGAAAATCGCTGGAATTAGTGTATCGATCTAAAAGGAGACTACATTAAATAAAATGAGAACGAATTTTTAAAAAAACTTTTTTCATTCCCAAGAAAAGATGCATTGAAAGCAGCAGTCGGTGCTAGAACATCGGACAACATAATTATTAACATGATTGGCAGCCATGCAATGACACAGGAATTTAAAAAATAAAAAATAGGTCAAAAATCTTAATTTGAAATATTTATGACCTCCAATTGACCTTGAAAGGTTGGTTTACGAAATAAATCTAAGCGTATTCGAACGTTAAATGTTCCGCTTTTTCTGAATCTGGGTTAAAAAAAATTAAAAATTTCGAATTAAGGTTTTTTTTTTACTTTATTTAACCTTAATGCTGATGTGATGTCGTCATACGGACACCGGAATAGCTCCTAAAACATCACTAAACATATTAGGTACCCCATTTACCACTCAGCAGTTACACTAGACTTCGGCGACATACGCTCTATTCCAATTAATAACCGTCTATATGAAGTTTACATCACCCAAATAGAGATCAGAAAAACCTCTTCTACACTTAGACACTGCCATATTATTCTAAACTCCAAACAGTCGCCTTTAGAAAACATCTACAAAAAAAAATCATTAAGTCCGAAAACAAACCAAAACTTCACTCAGCACTACCCGACACCATATCGCTCTGCAACCCCGCTGAGCAACCTTAATATATCCCCCCCGCAACACCAAAAAACATTCATTCCTCTGAAGGCTTTCAGACCCGAAGACGTGATAACATCCCTTTACACCTTAAAACCAAATACAACTCCAGAAACCCGAGAACAAAATAGTACCCAAATAATCTTCCAGTACGCTAGGTGGGCGGTTCTACAAGTTAGCTAGTTCTTAGTTAAGCGAGCACGCTAAATGCCATGAATTGAAATGTAGCACATTGAAATAAAATTTTGAGGGAAACTACAGAACAGTAGAGGCTTTCTACAGCGGGTTTGACACTTCTCACACTTCGCTAGGTAAGGTTTAACTATCAAATGCAAGTAGGAGGACTACCTAGTGTGTGTAGTACAAGTCAATGAGCAATACTGAAATTGAAATATATACCTACAGGTCATAATAATATATAAAACAGTAAAACAAAAAAAAATTTCTGATATTAGTCTGCCTGTCGACCTGCAAACTCAAAATTACAAACAAGAAAATTTGTATTAAACATTTTTTAATTAAAAAATTAATATAGAAAATAAAAGTAAATAAATTAAAAGTAAATAAAGAGACAAACAATATTTTTTCCGATTAAGTGGTTTTGAAAGCGTGCATACAGTGGAATGGGTGGACTATTTTGGCATGACATACACATATTTTCACCCATTTGATCTTCATTATAAAGCAGAGAGGAGATTCCAAATAACCCAAAATTTAAGTATCGAGCTTATATAGCTTTTGAGATCTGTTTTTTTGTACAAACTATCGGACTTACAAAGACACACGATAGACGGAAGTCTTTAAGATTAGTTGAATGTCTTTGAGAGCAAGATTATTCGCAAGATTTTGGTCCTATTAGCGTCGACGACGAGTTTAGGTCCCGTCTGAATCGCCTGGAATGAAGTTACCAGGCCAGTGCAGCCGCTGGAATTTTATGCGCTGGACTATGTCAACCTTATCGAACAGCTTATACAGCGTGCGGTGCATATGTGACCTAAACCCGTCGTCGACTCTAATAGGACCAAAAACCCTGCGGGGAATCTTTCTCTCAAAGACATCCAACGCTGTTTCATCTGACTCAATCACGGTCGCCGCTTTATATACACACAATACTTCAGTTCATCTTTCCGTACGAAAAACGATAAATAATCGGACCGTTCGACGAAAGCAACGACTCAAGCACGGTACTTTCTTCTGAACACGGCCATGACCAAGCGACGGATGAAGGCCATTTAAGTAAGTAGTTTTATCACTTTTCTTTCGCTTTCGACATTAATCGGTCTTAAGTTGGTATTCTCTAAGCGACAGCTTCGACTGCGTTTTCACTTTTAATTTTGTTGGTGAGGATAGGCTTTTTTTAAAAAAGCTATCAATTAAGTAAATCAAATTAAATTTTTTTTTTTTTACAAAAATGGAAAAATATTGAGTGTATGGTCAATAATTTGAAAAAAAAAATCCATGTTTAGACTCAGGCCTTAAATAACAAGAACAGATATTAATTGTGCGATAACTTTTTGTAAGCCGCCAACTTATCGAAAATCGATATTTTTCGGACCAGCATTTCGCTTTGCATAGAAAATGGCGAATTGTCATCGAAACGACGACGAAGACGACAACGAGATTAGGACAAAGTCTATTCACTGCGATATCATTTCAGGAATTAATTTTTGAATAATACTTGGACGTGTTTAAACAAGCTAATATAAGCCTTCATTTAGGTACATCAGAATAAGTAAAGAAATTTCTCAAGGCAGCTTATTTTCTTCACTATTCAGAAAGGTTTTAAAATCGAGCATTACTGGTGTAAATATGCGAGCGCAATATTTTGTGTCACACTATACACAGCCCAGGCTTATGTACATACATACAGCGTATGCGCGGTCATGGCGTGTACGCATGCTCGAGATCATAAGTAGATGATTGAATTAGGAATTTGAAGTAAAAACATATTTCCCAAATGTTTTAAATTTTTTTATAACTCACAAATTTGCAAACAAAACCATGACAAAGCTATAAATATTTCTTAGCTTCAATACATCTTTACAATAATTCCAATAAATTCATGTTCCAACTAAAAACTAATAATTTATACAATGAAAAAAAAAGAGTCTACCAATAAAGAGACAATGCAAACATCCTGTCAACTAAGCTGTAAGTACACACTTGGTGCTGAAACTTAAATTCATTTTTAGTTAATTATTAAAAATAGTCACAGCAAAATGAATAGCGCACTTAGAGCGTCGCTAGGATAATATTGCATATCTGCTATAAGAAACAACTTCGTGATTTAAGGCATTAGTTATAAAGTAAGATGGCAATTTTTGGTACTAATAGATTTATTAGAATTGCTGTTAGAAAATATCTTACGGATACAGATACAGTGTACTTGTAGTATTTCATTTTCAAGGCCCAGCAGCTTCAAATGTTTGGGCTTTAATTGTCTCTCGTTCTACATATTCTTCTCATACGAAATTTTGTTATGTTTTTTTTGTTTGTTTTCGGGACGGTTTTCGCAATGAAAAAGGCACGAATGTGTAGGTCTAAACGCCGGTTTCTACTCTTTTTAAGAATTTCAAAACTTCAGCGGCTAAATATGCTATAAAAGAATTTGATTTTTTTAGTTTACTGGTTTTTTTTTTTTGATTTAAGGCTTTTGTTTTCAAATATTTTTTTTGTTTTTTTTTTTTAACATAATTATATGAAAATTATGAAAAATATTTTTGTTTTTTGTTTTTTGTTTTTGTTTTTGTGATATGTAAATAGTTTTCTGTCTGATTTTATTTTCTTTAAATTTTGAGATTGTTGTTCTAGAGTGGGTAATGTTGGTTGTCACTGTTGTCCTTTTAGCATTTTTTTCTCTCTCTCTCGTATGCACTATTATTTGTTTCATAAGTGCAAGTAAGACAAAAAAATGCCTAAAATGGCAACAGTGTTTGGTGGTTGTGTTTTGATTTTACGATTTTATTTAGTTTTGGCACAGTTACGAGGCGAGCTTTTGAAAAGCTATTCTAAGGACTTGCGACGAGTTGAAATACTAATGCACATTTGGTGAATTTGCACTAGCGCGCCGATGTACTGTCAAGCTGTCCTTAAACAGTGACTGACATCGGCGTCGCATAATTTACAAGGTTATGTTTAATACTGATTATAAATAATTTTTTTGTTTTTTTGTTAATAAATGTGAACGGAATTTATTGGAATTTTTGTGAGTTGCAGTAGCTTAAGTTTATGTGCAGCTTTGTTTTTGGTTTGTAAACTTATAAAAAATCTCAAAAACCGATATGTTCCGATTTTTGATTTCGATTCAGTCAAATCGAAATCAAAAAAATTCCAAGCGTTATAAAAACTACTAAGAAATTTTGTTGTTACCTAATTGAAAACAAATTCAAACTACTGAAGTGTAGTAGCAACCAAATGAGAGTTATTCTATATTTTTGGTATATCTCCCCATAAATCGTATGGTTGACTGGTGTAGACCAATTCCAGCCGGCCGCAATAGGTCACAGTTAAACACATTAATTTGCTAGTTTTGTTGTTTGGCTTTGATATCTTAGTTCTGCCTTAAATAAGGAATAGAATACAATGAAAAATATTCCATCTTGATATTACTGAAGTTGGAATTTGCAAAAAGTAAAATCTTCAGAGAAATACTTCTAAATATTCACATCAGCAACACCATTTACCCATAACGTCTTTAAGAATAACAGGTTCACTAAAACGATCTTACACACCGCAGTTGTTAATATGTATGACTCCTTAATATGGTCTACCTAAATATGGAAGATGCTTTAAATAAGATCAATCCGGAGTTCACCATGAAGTCTTTGAGGGATCTAAAAACAAATGAAGACGCAGTAGATCCTTTTATTCAACTGCTTATTTACAAGACTTTGAAAACTGTGTTGGAAAATCTTCATGGAGGCACCCAGTTTTCTCTCAAATGACTCCTGGCAATAGGTAAGATGCTCAGACAGCAAAAGAGGCTACAAAGTGGTTTTTGTTGACATTGACACTTATGTGGTCACATGGTAGCAGCACTGAAAAACACTTTAGCTGAGTTAACTTCTCGGGTCTAAAAGCAAAATAAAGTAGAACAAATACAAGAAAGAACGATACAGTCGAGTGGGCTCAATTACGCGATTTTATTTTGGCCTTTATGGAATATTTTTGTAGGAATCATACGAGTAAATTTGGGGTTTTTCTAGCTAAATAAACAAAAACAACACAATTTTTCATACACACTCAGAAAGGTATAAAAATTTATATGGGGCTACCCATTTTAGTGGTTCAATCTAGATCCAAATGGAATATTTTTTAAGGATTGACGTAAGGTATCCCAAATTTGGCAAAACTTACATCAATAATATTTTTTTTTATACAAAAATTCAAAAATTGAGGTACAGGTTGCGTGGTAAGAGGCTAACACTGCTTTTGAGTGCGCTTCACTTCCTGTGGGAGATTTTATAAGAAATTGTATAAAATAATCTAATTTTAAAGGCTCTATCTTTTATACAATTGATTTACTCAAAGAAACTTTTGATGAACAAATAATTTCACGTTATGGTCTGGCGTAGAGGTTAACCATGAGCACTAAGGTGGTTACTCCGAAGCGAGGCATGGCCATTGCACTGCGGTTGAGTTGACTCGTTCGTACAATTATGATTGATTATTTTCTTTGGGGAACACCTGAAAATCAACATTCGAAGAGTTATTGGCGATATACGGCCGCAATTGCTGCGAAAAGTGTTTAAAAATTGGACTTCCAGATTGAGATACATCACAGACTGTCAAAATTGTGGTCTGAATTAACCAACCACTAAAACCTAATCTAATATAAATTTTCATAATTTCAATACCAATACAAGCTCACACTTTAATGCTAATTTAATACTAGGTCAAGTTGGATAGCTATTGCCCAATAGATAGTCACCACGGAAATGCGGACTCTGGTTACCGGTCACCACATCCAGTTTTAACTTGACTTAAATACTCCGGGGACATCTTATGGTTTCCCCACAATTAAAATCAAAATCATAAATGAGCTTAATGCAGTATAAATGACATGTAAGGTTGGGCAGACACACGGGAGTTAGGGTTGTAAAAATATTACTTCTTCAAGAAGTCTAATTCCTGGTGTCAGTGAATAAGTTCCAAAGTCTATGTCCAAAGTTATGAGAAAACTAACATTATTATGCTACCCATAACCCGTTCACCCACCACCCTACAAGAAATGGAGTATATTTTATTGTATTGTAGGTTCCAACAAACAATCAAACCAAGTTACAAAACTTTCGAATATTTTTCACTCGAATATTAAGGGAATTCAATTCTGCTTAAAGTGAAATTTGATTTATTTTAATAAACTCAGTTTTTTTTCCGAAGAACTCAAAAGTGAAAACCAATACGAAGGTATTGAAGAGAGAAATTTTAAATTATAAGTTTTATGGCGGTGTAAGTTCGGAAACTACAGACCTACAATACCTCTATTGAATCTGTGAAACAACTCTCGTAATCGGCCTAGTACAAGGTGTGTTCCAAAGTAAACAGAAATTTTAAAAAAGTATCACTTTTTTATGGAAAAGCTACATATTCATATATTTTATGACATTTGGTTCATTGTTACGACTTGAGATTTGTGACTGTAAGTTGAGCAAACCAACGAACCAACGCATATATAGAAGTTGCCATCAGAAAGTGCCTCCATTTCAAAAGTGTTATTTTTTTCGGAACATGCTTGACTAGGCGGATAATAAGATTCCATAGAGCTATGCTTATACCGCCGAATGAATATAAGCTTTATATTAAAACTGTATACATTGTCTAAAACAAAGAAATATTTTAAAATTAAATTACAATACAATGATTAATAATTAAAAAAAGCACAAACAGTAAAAAATTTTCGAAAATATATTGCCTAAGAGAGAAGTTTATCAAGGAAGACTCTAATGAGTAGAATTAAAGAGGATTCTTCGAGCACTCCCATATAGCAACACCGCTTACCAGAGATGTTAATAAACTCTGCCGCTTGCCGTTCAAAATTGTATGTACATAGAAATTAAAGTAAAAACTATAAAATATTAAAATTTGTATACAATATTAATTTTTTTATTGTAAATTAAACAATAAATTAATTATAGTAGCAGAAATAAAAATTAAATTTGATTTTTATTTGCAAACAAAAAAGAATTCTAGGTACATAAATGCAAAATTAATAAAAATATAAAATATATTTTACAAAAATATTTCACAAAGAAACGATTACAAATAGAAAAACTAACAAAAAATAAAGTTACACACGCAGTTACAAACATTCTTACGAGCCACATTCATACATTGCATAAAAGCTAATTTGCATAATTAAATTATGATCTTATTATACAGTACAACCATATATTGAACTCGTGAATTGTTAAAGAGATAAGTATATAAATTAGTTATGATACTGTGTAGTCGAACCATGGCTAGTCAGCTGGCTCGTTAACACTGTTTCACGAGCTAGTAGGTCATATAATAATGATAAAGGCTTAAATTGGCTGACGCTTCTGGCTTAAGTGGGCTGACCAGTCATTGACTTGAACGTTCAAGCATAACTCAACAGTAGCTTGTTATAGCTATAGTTATTGGTATGGTCTGGGCAAGAGTTGATAACACTGCTTAGTCACTGACTAGGCCGAGTTAATCAGTTATAGGCCCAAGACCCAAAAATTAGACAAGGCTAGTGCGCTGACTAGACCGGGTGGACTAGTCAGTGCGACTCATTGACCTACGCCAGAACTGTAGGGCAGAGACATATACTATTACACAAATAAGTGCAATAATTCACTTTTATTTGTTTTTTTTTTTTTTTGCTTAGCTGAAACAACAGCCGAAGTTCATTTGATTTATTGTGCCGAAATGGCAATAAAAATTTAATTTAACAAATTTAATTTACAACAAAATTCTGTTATTTTAGTTGCTTGAAAAATTTTCTGTGTTTGAATTTAAAAGAAATTTGACACACTGAGCGCAAAAATGACACAACTAATTGAGTTTTCAATATTCTGTATGTCAATTTATGTCTTATTTAGCAAACGAGTTCAACTGTTGTACTTGTATTATTTTTTATATGCATTTTAAAATTATATTTAAGAATTATTATTGACTTTTAGCTTATAGCAAAAAAAAAACAATTTACTTAAACATTAAAAAAAAGATACAAACTAAAACATATTTTAAGTACTTAAGCAATTGCTGTATAGCGCAATAAAATACTTTTTATAATATACGTTTTTTTTTCTTCTTCAAATATTTTGTTTTAGAGACACAGACATTAATTTATAGAGTACATCATACAATTACAATTACAAAAAAACAGCAAACGTTTTTACTTAATTTAGATTTTTCTGGTTTTTTTTTTTTATGTTTTTCATTAATTTTTTTTTTTTTGTTTAATGTCGAAAAGTTTTTACTAGTAAATTTTTTTTTATTTTTTTTTTGCTTAGAATTCCATTAAGTGTTATAAGTATGTACTGTTTGCAATTCAGTATGTGGTATAAATCTGTTATACAAGCTGTCTGTCAGCTGTACTAAAAATTAATCATAAAATCAGTCAGTCCAACATGATGCCTCAGACTTTTGCATATCTCTGCATCTACATATTTATTTTGAGTTTTATTTTGGTTAATGGGTGTGTCTTTGAAATGTTTTATTTTTGTGTGTATTTTGCCCATTCTTTATATTTAATTTATTATTAATTATTTCTTCGTTTTAATTCAATTTCGCTTCAATTTCGTTTCTTATTTCAGTTGTTCTGCTTCTCAATATTTAATTTAAATAAAAAATAGTTTTACATACTCATTTAAGTCAATAATTTACTTATCAATTGTTAATATGCTAAATTCCATTAAGTTCAATAAGTTAAAATTTTATATACTTTATATGTATATAGTTTAGTGTTGTTAATACATACTCAGCATCTTCTTCTTCATGTTGCATATATGTATGTCTGTTGTGTGAATTTTACAAATAAATTATTATTATATTTTTTGTTATATGCATTAAACTACGTTACTTCCTTTTTATGTGTTGGTGTATATATATCTGCATATACTGTCTGTTATCATTAAGTGTTATATATGTATCTCATTATTAGATTAGGTGTTCATTTATATCATATTAAACATATTTGAAACATTTTATGTATTTTTTGGTTTTGGCTAAACGTTTTTTTCCCACTAACGTCCACGTACGTCAATTCTTAACTTAAATAACTAAATTCAACTACTACTTCTTTTTGGCCGCTTTCTTCTCGGCCTTGCGTATGGCCTTTTCGCGCTCGCGTCGCTCACGTTCCATATCCTTGCGCTCCTTTTCAATGCTCGTCTTAAGATCTTTCAGACGTTTCTTCAGTCGATGTTTGTCGTCGCCGGATACGCCGAGCGTTTTGAAATCCTTTGAGTCGAGCGAGAGTAGTGCACCACCCTCAACGTTGTGCTCTTTAAAGACGGGAATGTAACGTTCCAGTTCGATGCCCATAAGCCAGTGTCCAACCTATTGGATGAAGGAAAAAAAGAAATTATTGATAATCGTACTTGATGTTTGGTATTGTTGGATGATGTATTAGAAAGTTATCGCCAATTTTAGTATACTTTTAATTATAAAAAAAAACAACAATTAAAGCAAAATTTTAATTAAATACAAAACCGAAGTTCCAATAAAAAAATCTAATAGGGACATCCAAAGGAGGTGACCGTATAGCTATCAATATTAATATAAGCAAGAAAATCACAGTCGACTGTAAGAGGCCCTGCTCGAATTAGCTCCCGATTATGTAAACTCAAATCGGATTCGGAGGACATTCCTGTGACAATGGGGTCTCAAAGTGAACCCTTCAAGTCGAATTGAGATTAAAAAAAAAAATTCCTAAAATGTAAAAAAATAAACTAATAAAATTCCGGCGAAGTCCTAGTCGAATGCAAAACAAGGTCTTCGAAGGTCTATACATTACCGTTTAAAGAAGTTTTATATTCAAAAACATGAATAAAAAAGTTTTTTATATCAAAACGTTGGGTTTCTATGGGGGCTATTCCAAAAAGAAGGGACACGCCTAATAGTATGTGTTTTTAAAGAGTACCTCCATAAAAAAAAAAACCATATCAATATTAAAACTGATATTGACTTAAATAAAGATGTTTTACATACAAAAACCTATAAGTGGACGTTTGATTTGTAAGGGAGCTATTCCAAAAAGAGAAGCCTTTAGTATATGTATGTGAATAAGGCGTCCATTAAGATGATATTGACTCAAATAAAAAAGTTTTTCATACAAAAACCTATAAGTAATCTTAGTTTTTTAAGGGGGTATTCCAAAAAGAGGAAGGACACGCCTAATACATAGTATATGTATGTAAATCATGAGTACCTTCGATGAAGAGGATATGAGACGAGAGCCACTATTATTGTTTCGGGACGTGGCAACACACCATTATTGACTTTAAAGCTGATATTGAATCAAATAAAAACGTTTTTCATACAAAAACTTTTAGTTGGGTTTGTATGGGGGCTGTCCCAAAAGGAAAGGGTACAGTTCTATTGGTACAAACATATGAAACGGGCGTCGATTACAAATCACTATATTGACTTTTAAGCGCATATTGACTTAAATACAAAACTTTTTCATAATAAAACCAAAAAGTGGGTGTTGGGTTTGTATAGAAGCTAACCTAAAAATTGAAGGGATACGCCTATTAGTATGTGTACATGAAGTGGGCGTTCATAAGAAGCCACCATATTGAATTTTAAGCTGATATTGACTCAAATAAAACAGTCTTTCATACAACTTATAATTGGGCGTTGGGTTTGTATGGGGGCTATCCCAAAAAAGGCAAGGGTAGAAATCTATTGGTACATGCATATAAAAAGGGAGTAGGTAAGAAGCAACCCTATTTACTTTTAAGCTAATATTTACTTAAATAAAAAAGTTTTTCATACAAAAACCTTTTTATTGGGCAGCATTCGGTTTGTATGGGAGCTATCCCAAAAGGCAGGGGTACAGATCTATTGGTACATGCATGTTAAACTGTCGTCGATAAGATGTCACCATTATTGACTTTTAAGCTGATATTGACTTAAATACAAAAGTTTTTCATACAAAAAGCTATAGCGTGCGTTATATTTGTATGGAGGCCATCCCAAACAGTAAGGGAATTTGTGTATTAGTATATGTATGAGAAACGTGCGACCATAAGAAACCACCATATTGACTTTTAAGCTGATATTGATATAAATAAAGAAGTTTTTCGTACAAAAACTTGTAAGTGAACGATGCGCTCGTATAGATACTTTTACAAAGAAGTCTTTATACCAAAGTATAGCTCAAAATCTATAAAATATAACAACAAAAAACACCTATAGACACCCTTATTCTAACGGTTTGTATAAGGGCCACTACCGCTTTTAGTGGTCCGAACTAGTCCCAATCTTCCGAAACAAGACTCACCAGACAGTGACTGTTAATAGGGAACGGTATTGGACCATGATAACTGACTATTTTGGTCTGGTAGTTTCAACAAGACGAAACAACTTGTCACACCTGGAACTTTTCAATGGAGTTCCTGCAAGAATAGTTCTCAGAACGTGTTATTTCTAGAAGATGTGATATGTAATGGCCGCCTAAACTGCGGTTTGTAAAACTCTTAGACTTTTTCTCCGAAGTAGGTGAGGAATTTATTTTAATATGATTTTCGAAACCAATTGTATTTTTTAATATAATAATAATCCCTTAAAAGAGGTAACGGATACCCCATGACCATCAAATGACCATGATGTGGCCACTAAATGGTACCGCTTCCATACAACAAAAATTTTTAATTTATTTGCTGAAAATTAAAAACAATACAAACAAAAAGTAACTCCAATTAGGTTTGACTTTAAATTTTATTAAAATAGAACTTGAATATGCATTAAGACTTGAGCTCTCTATACCCAACTTTCTAGGAAGATTTTAAAATATAGGCACCCCAACCCCAGTAGTTCTGCCATTTCTGAGGTTACAATGATACTCTCCAAGTACATGCTTCTGCTAAGATGGTAAAACGTACATTAATAATGCGAAATCTCAAACAAACCATAAAATCTCCATTGAGCGATAACTCTCTAAAACACATACAATAATGCATGCCAAACTCACCTGTTCCTTGCTCCACTCGTGCACCGGTCCACCCTTATAGTTATAGCATGCTGCTGCAGCGGCTGCCTTGCGATCCGAAAAACTGCTGCTCGAACCAGATAAATCCAGACCGTGACTAGGTGAATAACCCGGCGATGAGCAACCCGAAGACATGCTGGTCGGTGATGGTGGTCCTGTAGCATGTGAGCTGCTGCCCTGCTGTTGCCATGGTACTGTGCCAGGTGGAGAGAGGGATTGTGGTAGAACTTGTTTAACTGTGTGTTGTATTTTTTGTTTGTTTGTTTGTTTTGTTTTTGAACGTTTTTTAATTGTTTTGTTTCAATTTCAATTCAATTATCACATAGTATTGGCATTGTTATCAAAAGGAGATACAGAAGAAAAAAAAATAAAAGTTCAAGAATAAGAATTGTGGTTAGTAATTCACTTTGATATCAATTTTTAGTAGCAGGCACGGCGAATAAGAAGACATGAAAATGCAAATGGTACGACATATAAAAAGTATATATAGTAAGTATTGTATATATAGTATATATTATTTAAGGTTATGTAGTAGTAGTATTAGGTAGGTAGTTGGTTTTTCTTTTTTTTATATTTAGTTAATTTTCACTTTTTAGTTTTTACTAGGATTCGTTTAGTAGAACAGAAAATTTAAAGATTCAGAAATGCAAAACAGAAATACATAATGTACGTTAATGTCAATGATTTGGGTTAGTAATTGAATTTTTGGCTCTGTCACTTTTCGAAAGGATTTCAAACTTGTATAACTTGATAGTTCACCTTTTGGCTGCGCCTCATTGACCGCCTGACGTATCTCATTGATCAACGTCTTGCAGTTAATGGCTGCGGCACTCTGACTTTTGTTGATTTCGGTGTAATCATCGCTGGAATGTCGTGAGGAGCCATCACCGAGACGCCTAAAAAAAGAATTGGAGATACACAAAAACAAAGACAAATGTGAAGAAGCATTAGCTAAATATGTTGCATTTATTTTGTACACTACACGATTTCGTTGTCATACCTCTCACGATCGGAGAGCGCCGCATTGAGCTGTTCCGTAAACGAGGAGGGTGGCATTTTTCCGCTGATTATGGCACCGCTTGGTCCGACACGTCGACGGCTCGGGTACATCCAATTCTCCGATTGTTCATTCTCCGAGAGTTTATCATTTGAGCCCAGTATGGAGTCGTAAGAACTGTTGAGATCGCGATTACTAGTGGCGGCAGTCGGTCCGAATGTGGTCATATTGCCGCGATGGAAATCATTCACTGCGACTGCGGTGACATTGTCCGCCGGTGAGCCAAGCGCATTCTTGAATATGCTTGGTATGTTGTTGCAGTGTGCCAATGCGGTGCTTGTTGTTGCCGTCGTCGACGAGGGCAGTGCACCACCTACCACAACCGCTGTTGTTGTGGCTGCTGCTGCTGCCGCTGCCGATGTTGCCTGCTTGCTGTGATCCTTGTGCACCTGCGCATACAACTGATTGATTTGTTGTTCGCGTGCCGTCGATTGATTCGATGAACTCGATGAAGCCGATGAAGTCGAATTAAGCAGTATGGCAGTTGTGGTGCCCAAATGACCATTCGAGGATGAAGAGGATGCTGAATTCGAGATCGAGTTGCTGTGATGATGTTGTTGCAGCAAATTGTTGGCATTGGAGAGCAGGTGTGTATTGCCGTTCGACAGATTGGCAACGACGTTGACATCAAGTGCTGAAGGAACCTTGGTGCTGATGATGGCCTCGTCGTCATCGTCGCTATCGTCCAGCGTACAGTCTGAGCCGCTGTTGCTACGACTGCGCCGTGTCTGATTACCATTCGAGTTGTTCATTTGACCATTATCGCTGTGAGAATTGGCGGAAGGTAGCTGGCGATTTGCTAGACCACCACGGGAGGCTTTTGTTTAGATATATTTATTTTACACAGGAGTGATTGGTGGGTTGTTTGGTTGATTGTTTGATTGATTGAGCGTTTGGTTGGTAGGTTGATATTTTTTTTTTTTTTTTAGATTTTTATAAAGTTGCATTTTTTTTTGTTTTGGAATTTTTGATTTGTGGTCGCATTGTTGTGAAATATAAGAGCGCGCAGCGTAGCGTGTTGCAACCAAAAAAGTGGGCGTGGCAAATTACAAATTACAACGAACGAACGAACGAACGACAAAATACAAAAGTAATATGAACGAACGAACGAAGAAATGCCAGCACAATAACAGCACACAAAGAATTGCGAAATGGGAAAAAGAAAAGATCAAGAGTAAAAAAAATGGATATTTTGAGAGAATATGACTTAAAAAAAATATTCTAAAATTATGAACAAAGTTTTCCAAGCGTCTGCTTCTTAAATATATTTAATATAATGTATAAGCGTAATTAAATACTACGAGTATATATTTACAGCAAGAGTGAGTGAGAGATAGTGAAGTATAAAGCCAGAAGTGCCCGCGAAGAGGCGAAATGTGTGCGTGTATGTTGTATGTATGATGAAAAAGCGGTGAAAAGCACAAGAAAGCAAAACTCAAACATTGGGGGCAAAGGGGAACTCTTATCAATTGGGTCAACAAATAAACATATTGAAACTACTTACCCAGCTCAATTTTCGTTTTGTTGACACTGTTATCCAGCAGCTCATGTTGCGGCACAGCAGCATCCAATTCATCTTTCACCGGCACTTTGCGTTCTACGGTCGCCGTTTTTACGCCATCGCCATCCGGCGAAAGATCCGATATTTCTGTATCGGACAGCTCGGTTTCAAGTTTATGAAATAGTGGTTTCGGCGGTGCTTTACGCATCATTTGTGGCGTCAACTTAAGCGTAGCACTGTCATAGGGCAGCCCCACGGGAAAGCCGGCTTTACGTTGTGTTTCCTGCAGCTCATGTTCCAGATTTATAACACGATCTTTTAGCTTCTTGACAAGCGCATTGTACTCGGTATCTTTTTCTTGCAGCAGCTGCTGATAGAACTCCTCACGATGGCACATATCAACTTCGCGTTGCTGATATTCACGTACCAAACGTTTCGCTTTATTATATTTCTTATCAAGTGCCATATATTGTCCTTGGGATTGTTGTAGCATATTCTGCAGATTGGCAGCCTCCTTTTTGATGTTGCCCAGTTCGCGTTCACTTTGACGCAAACGTTCGCTAAGCAGTTCGTTTTCATTGCCGGTGGTCTCGAGTTTCACCAGCTAAAGCGAAGAGTTGGATGTGAAAAAGAAAAAAATGAGTTTAAATATTTAAGATAAAAGTTGTGTATTTGAAATAATATGCAAAATTAAAGCAACTAGAAAAAAATTAAAGATGATAGTTGATTAGAGCCGTCGAATGATTTTATAAGGAAGCGTCATGTTTTATTTCATGCAACTGAGTATAAAAAAAAACATAAAAAGTTACACTAGCTGTCTATTGCAAGTGTAGATAGATCCAAATAGGGTTCAATTGTGTCAAAAAAGTCCAACAGTTGAGAGGTTAAGTCGTGTTATGCGATAAGTGTGCACACTCAGCACAGCTAGTAACGAAAATAATAATGTTTCCAGAATAGGATGCGGTCAAAGATGCGGTATAAATCTGCAAAATCTAAGTTCAGCTTCAGTTTCAGAAGTTCCACCACTATTGCTCCGAAGTGCTTCCGCATTGATATGCAGTTTGGGCTAAAAACTTTTACAAAAGCAGCAGATATCGCTTCTTAAGTTAAAATTTTCATACTTTGTGTCTAATTTTTTCAAATTAATCGTGTAGTGATATACGATTTAGCATATTATGTTATAAAAACTGTCTTCAGAATAGTGTAGAACACATCTTTGACTATTCTATTTGAGTTCCCTAAATTCCCGAGAATGAACACAGCCATCGCGAATTCGAATCGCAATTATACAAGTGCATTAGTCATCTCATTTTCCTAGGCTTACCTTGACGTCATTAACAAACGATCGTCTGTCAGATTTCAGAAGAACTTCCGAACGTGGGAAAACGATCAAAATTAATTTACAAATTTTTGTGACAAGCTCTACCAGGTAAGCTTTCCCGCACCCCGTAAATACTATTATCATAAGGACTGTTGTGTCTATTTATATATACATTTATATCTATATGTATGTATGTCCCCTATATAGCGCTAAATCGTCGCCATTTTTCCAATCGATCTTCCTCCGATTCTACGAACTACTTTGAATTCAATTCAATGTGACAGTTTTTGACATCACTTTCAAATGCCATTTCTGATATTGATATGAAATAAGGAAAAATTTATCTTTGAAAATTGATTACACAACATCAATATAATGGAAAACGTAATAGGGGACGAGCGGCACGTGTTTAAAAAGACTAATTGTTGTGAATTCCAAGTACGTAGAGATCTTTCCATAACTGATCGTCGTCGTTGTTAGTCGTGCCCGTCGTGTCAGCGTTTACATTTTATTGCCTACTTTTAGTTGCAATTATATTTTATTGCCTACTTTTAGTTGGCTGTTTGTATGCATGCCGGTATGCTTCACTCGTGGAGTCTGGGGTTGAAGAGTGAGCGAAGCGAACGAGCAGGGGCGGAGTTCACTTGTGTAATATTTAATATTTGGCCTTTATCAAATTTTTTCTCAGAAATCAAGCAAGATACACCGATTTTGGCGTTTCTAGCTTAATAAACAACAACAATAAACCATATTTCATACAAAAACTCAGAAAGTTTGAACAGATTTGCATGGCGCCACTGAATTGAATATTTAATAAAGATTAACGTGACGTATCCAAAATTTTGTGATTCTATCAATATCAACAACATGAATAAAAGTAATTCAAACTCACATTTTGAAGTAGGTACTAACTCCCCTTAAGTGAAGGGGCTGTTGATAACCACATTCATTGAGTACAAGTTATCTGAAGAATGATGTGAAGTGTCTAACTCTTATAGTCTCTAAGATCTCAATTTTATTTAGGACAGCCAAACAGACGGACATGTCTATATCGACTTGCTTTTGATGCTCATCAAGAATATATATACTACGTGGGGTCTGTCACGCCTCCTTTTGCGTATTGTTTACATTTGCACAAACTTAGTGTAAAATTTTTTTCCCACTTTAAGAAAAGAATATTATTGGATTAAGGAACGCAAGAAGAACTAAGACCTACTTTGGATTGACTCAATAAACAGTTCCACACCATTTAAATTCTTTGAAAGCTATTCAAAAACAAAAAAAAATCGTGTTCTATTCGTTGCTTGCTAGGCTAGGCTTGCTAGACATGCTTCAACGTCAACGTATAGCTAAGCAAAATCTTCATGGGAAAGAATTATTGGTATGTATTTGATGATGAATCAGCCTTAAAGTCGTATAATATGAGTTGCTAACGAGAAATTTTCTGCCTAGCGCACACAATTTATAAGATTCAGTCGTACACAAAGAAAAACGAGCCAAATAGTAGGCGAGAGTTCCCACCTACTGGCACCTTAAGGACTTGAGGCCATAACATATTAAAACGATGTAATATCAGTCTGGATTTTTTTCGTATTTTTACTTCTCCAAAACCATGCGATTACAGCAACACGTGCATGGAGCTTATTGATTAATGAAAAGGGGACGTTTATGAGATGCACCTTTGAGTCTTAACAATTGGGCGCTATGATGGTCACGAACGTTGGAACTCAGCTTAAGATGCTAAACAAGAAACTGTGACATAGTTTTTTTTAGTAAATGATGGAAAACGAAGCTCTGGACAAGAAGTTCGAAGATGATACCCTTCGTCAACCCCAAAACACTGAACCATTAGCAGTTTTCGGTGAATATTTCTTATATAGACTGTGCAGAACGAAGTATTGAAATATTTTCAACAGTTCCAACGGAAAAAATGATTAAAAAATTTCGAGTGATGCAGAAGTGTAGATATTTAGACTAAGTTTTCAAAAACATGCAGCTCTACATTATCATCCGACACTCCACAACCAAAAAGAATATAAATTAAAAAAAAAAAACACCAACCTTTCTTTTAAGATTTTGTATAATTTCTTCTTTCAAAAGACAACTCATTTCGCTCTAAAAAAAAATAGAATAAATAAAAATAATACAAATAATAAAAATAAAACTAAATAAAATATAAAAAAATTTCTAGTTTAAACTAATTAAAACAAAAATCTCAACACATCTTAAAACTAGTTTTATAGGCAAAAACCAATTACCGCTTTATGCTGCATGGCAAAATTTTCGTTTAATGCATTTTTGCAAATCCAAGTTTAAAATTTTGCAAAATAGTTTTAAAAATATTTACATTATATAATATAGTATCGTATATAGAAAGAATTACAGTTAATATAGCACTTACCTCCTGTAGCAGTCTCTTAAGAGACTCTACCTCTTGTGAGTGCGTAGCCTCGACCTCCATTGGATGTTCAACTTGTACGGGACTTGAGGGTCCCTCACAGACGCTGGAATTAGCCGAAACCGGTTGTGTTGAATCCTCTGAATAGTCGAGTGTGCGACGCAGATATTCTTCTTGTTGACTGCATAAATTAATGAAAAAAAAAATATTAATAAAAGTTAATTTGTAAATGAATATATACAAAACTCACCGCTTTAAGCGTTCCTCTTTTTCACGATCCGCTTGCAAACTGAGCCGTATCAGTTGTGCAACCTCCGAATTTTCCGGATCACGTTCACGTCCTATTTGAAATTTGACTAGACCACTTGTATTGCGCAGCACTGATGCTGCATATGCCTGTGTTACGCCCACAAGACTCTTGCCGTCTACTTCGATGATTTGATCGTTGACCTGAGCAAATTTTTAAGTTTTAATGGCGCAACACAGTATAAACGGATACACACACACGGACGTACGTATGCACGTATGTACGTTCGTGTTACACCGCAGTTTAAAACTTGAAAATTTCAACTCACCTGTATGCGTCCGTCACGCGCTGCAGCGCCGTTATCAGTTATAGTCTTAACGAATATGCCCAATTTCTCTAGACCAGCATCGGCGCCAACGCCCATGCCAATTATACTGAGACCTAAACCTTCTGGACCTTTCATTAATTCCACTGGAAAAACGTGCATCTTTTCGACACGTTTTTCCAGCTCATATTCAGCGGAAGCAGCGACCGGATCGACATCTTCATTGCGACGATCATAATCATTGACGGAGAAGGTTGAATAAACTTGTATGGGACCGGAGCTAAAGCGTACTTTGGTATTCTTTTTGACAGTGATGGGCGGATAGGAGCATTCGTCGTCATCGAAATCTAGCAGACCTAAAAATAAAAGTAATTAATATATTTTTTTAGCTTTTATTTTATATAATAATAATACGCACCTGGTACTTCCATCCAAAAGTTGCCATCCTCAAAATAGTGTACGCCCGCTTCGACTAATACTTCCTTACTTCTAACTGGCGGATATTCCGGTATATAGTATTGCGAGTCATCCAACTCTGTCAGTCCGCTTAGACCAGTTGTATTAGTATTTATCGAGTGTTGATCTGCATCGGCCAAAGAATATGTCGAGTTATGTTTACTCGATATAATGCTATCATCAATGGTTGTTGTCTGATTTAGTGTAGCATCAGATTGTGTTGACTCAACTGAGACAATTGATTCGTGCAAAGATTCACTGGCGTTGTAATTTGTATGATTAAGCAGCAAATGCCTGCTCGGCGATGCTGTTTCACGTTCCAACTGTTGCTGTTGCTGATGTTGCTTGACGTAGATGGTTGTGCTATCGTTAGTAGCGTCGTAGCTGGCCTCTACTTTCGTTGCATTTGTTACAAGCAGTACACCATTCGAACTAATGGAATGTTTTTGAACTGCTGCGGATATGAAACCGCCTTCATCGTCATCATCATCATCATCCTCCACATATAAGATATCGTCGTTGTCCGCATCTACTTCAGCGTCTTCGTCGTAATCTTCGTCACCAACAAGATTATTATCTTGCAAACGTGATATCAATAGATTCTCTAGACTACGTTTGGGCGCTTCAAGCACATCACGCAACCATTCCGGTTCATCGTCATCATGCTTCGATGTAGCAGCTGTAGTTGTTGCTTCCTCTAAACTATCTGCTTTGGTGAAGGCTGCATTTAAAGTTGCTTTTGTTGCTGGTGATGGTGCATTGCCAATGCCAACAATATCGACAGCTTCAATGTCGTCCTCGTCGTCGTCTTCTTCCTCGTCGTCAATAGCAGCAACATCATCATTATCAACATGAACTACGTCATTATTGCGTTGTTCTTCAACAACTGTTGTCGCCGCCGCCGCCGCTGCTGTTGTTGCAGTTGCTGCAATTTGCGTTTCCTGCTGGGATTCGTTTACTTTGGCGTTTGCGGCGCTCGCTGTTATAGTTTCTGTTGCTGGCGCTGGCACTGATTGCGTTGGCAATTCCTCAATGAGATTCTTTATGCTTTTTGTCGGCGATGTGGCAGCAGTTGCAATGACTGCAGCTACGGCAACGCTAACATTGGGCGCAGCCGAGAGTATTTGCTCGACTTCTTTGGCTTGCTCGTCCGAGAGTAGCGACTGTTGTCTATAGAAGCAATCGAAAGAAAAGTAAATAAAATTAATATTTTTTTTTTTTGTTCAATATTAAATATTAATAGCAAAGTTCTGTTCTGTAAAGTTATAGAAGCAAAGTTAAGTACATGCTACGAACCTGATTTTGTTTTCCAAAATGCTACACATAGACAAAATTGCACACACAGGACGCATAACAAATGTTGACAGGCAATACGAGACGCATACAAATGTTTTACAAGAAATAAAATATAAAATAAAGTAAATAAAAATTAAATAAAATTTAAATGCACATCATGCAGAGATTAAATATTAAAGAAAAAACAAAATTACACAAATAAATAAAACTTAAAAGTACTTAAAAAACAATAAACACTATTTTAAAACGCTATAATAAATTAAAATATGTATTAAATAAAAACATAAATGTGTGAATATTAAAAAAAAAAAAAATATTAAGGCAGGGACTTGCAGCGGAGCATTTAGCATGGATTAAAATTATGCTGGAGCGAATTTATTTAAACAAAAAAGACTGTTAATGAATTTAAAATAAAATTAAGCTCTAATCAGCGCTTGAATATTAAAAATTAATTTTAAATCTTTCGATAACAAAATTTAATTCAAGTGACGACATCGAACACTTTCTATTTTCAATTTCATTCTGGCAACGCTGTCACTTTTAAAAGTTTGGTAATTTTTAGTGCAATGTTAACGAAAACAGCTGATAAAATCGCTATTTGCATATAAAATTTCAAGAAAAAAAAATGTTTAATGATAAGTTGTACAAAAAAAAAGAGTCACTTTGGCTATTAATGGCATCGAAGCGACCATTTGAATCGGAACCACCACCAGTTAATGATGGAACTATTGTGGAGCCACCGGACTATAACGAGGTTGATTCTGTTATCAAAAAGTTGAAAAATAACAAAGCGGCAGGTTCTGATGGGCTGTCAGTTGAGTTATTTAAGACCAGTGGCGAAGAGTGGTTTAGGAGTATGCACCAACTTTTATGCACGATATGGTTCGATGAACGCATACCCAATGACTGGAATCTCAGTATTCTCTGTCCAATCTTTAAGAAAGGAGACCCCGCTGTTTGGGCCAATTACCGCGGAATAAGTCTCCTTTCCACCGCATACAAGAT
Organism: Leucophenga maculata; assembly: GCA_035044805.1. Lineage (NCBI taxonomy): Eukaryota > Metazoa > Arthropoda > Insecta > Diptera > Drosophilidae > Leucophenga > Leucophenga maculata. The sequence continues at coordinate 1,033,904 of JAWNNP010001123.1, read as the reverse complement.
TCTGTCGCGTGTATTGTGTAATAGACTGAAGCCATATACCGATTCACTGATAGGACGATATCAGTGTGGCTTCAGACCAAAAAGGTCGACCAATGACTATTCTATTCACATAACGCAAAATCTTGTAGAAGACCCGAGAGTTTAACAAAGACACACGCCACCTATTTTTCGAATATAAAACCGCTTTCGACACGTCGATTAGTTCCAAGTTTTGCGTTCGTCTTTGCATGACGACGGTAACACACACACAAAGCGCTGTTAGGGTGGGGAAAAACCTCTCCGACCAATTTGATACCAAAAGAGGTTTCAGGCAGGGTGATGTGTTGTCGTACGATTATTTTAATTTACTAATGGAATACTTCTTACGGCAGAGCCCATACAACAAAATATGTTGGCCTCGATCTTCCAAAAGGAAGTGATGCTGCCCGCGTACGTGAATGACATTGATATCATCGGCATACAGAAACGGCAAGTCAGTAAGACGTTCTCTGATATTTAAAAACAATTGTAGCTCATGGGTTTAGCGGTTAATGAGGACAAGGCAAAGTACTTGGTGTCGTCTTGCACGCCGTCATCGCGTCTTGGACAGTCCATGACGATAAAGAATTTCAATTTCAATGTTGTAAAAAAAACTTGGATCCGAAATGAACAGCAACAACGACGTCAGCCTGGAGATCAGGCGAAGAATCACGCTTGCAAATAGATGCAATTTTTTGCTCAGCAAGCAAATTAGAAGTAAAGCCTTCTCTCGAAAGATGAAAATCAAAATGTATAAAACGCTGGTACTCACGGTACTGTAAGGGGCAGATGCATGGACCGTGATTGGATCAAACGAAACTTCGTTTGAAGTCTTTGAGAGGAAAATCCCATACGAACCGCGAACTGTATGACCTATTCGATGAAGTTGATATAAAAATCAAGCGGCTGCACTGTGCTGCTCACCTCATTCGAATGGATTAAAAAGAGCTCAAGCTTGTATGGTTCACATGGATTTGGAGGGCAAAGTAATAAAGGGCGATCGGGCAGGCGTTGGAATGACCAGGTATGGAGAATTGATCATACTTGTCATTCAAAACAACTGGCACCAGCGCGCAGAAGACTACATCACCTGGTGCGCTTTCCTGAATGCGGCTATGACCAAACGACGGTTGAAGGCCATCTTAGTAGCTAAATGTAAAATAATTCGATTTTCATGGTATGTATGTTCAAAAAGTTTCCAGTTTAAACCTTCTTAAAGCATATTAAGTATGCCAAAAATAATTAAAATAACCAAGAGTTGTTTCAACAAGGTCAATGAATGTTCACATTTGGGCAAACCACCATACAAGCCGGGTAGCGTCCTTATATTGAAGCACATTTGAGAATTGTACGTGATTGAAAGAACATTATGACATATGTTGATTTATAAAAATCGCCAGTTTTGCAGGAAAAAAGCCAAAGACACTAGATTTTACTTGAAGTAATATATTATATCATTCATGTAACACATCATTGGAGCGGAGCAATTGAAAAATGCTAACTGCTCCTCCAGGTCCCTGTGTATTAAAGTAATAATTTTAAATAAATTAAAAATGTAATTAAAACAATGATAATGAATGCGGCGCGCCGTACTCAGATAATAAAAATGCAGCGACATGCGCCGCAAAGTATGCTAGGCCAAATTAAACACGTTCAGTGCATGCAGGCAACAAATGTACTCTGTCAGCTAAGAAGAGAGAGAAGCAGGTAGATTGTGTGGCAGAATTACACGACAATATTGCAATAACAGTAAAAAAAAAAAAAAAAAAAAAAAAAAATACGCCATATATTTGCCGGCAACAGCAGGTGTTGTAGTAGTAGTGGTAGATAGTCAACACAACACACCAAACAACTGTCATGAAGGGTGCATTTAAAAATTTAAGTGTCGCTCGCTATGCGCGGCAACGCTACTTGTGCACTACAAAAGTGCGTGACGTCACGTGTGGCTGTTAATTACTAGTTGGCTCAACAATAATAACAAAAACAACAACAGAAAACTCATGCCATTACTGAGGACACATGGCAGGTGCGAGGGTAGCACTGCAAGTAGTCAAACGTTCATTAAAAGCCTTCATTTGTGTACTTAGTACTTTTGAGTGCAACCTCGCAAGTAGTTGATTATGTTGTTGATAATGAGACAAAAGTGTGTTGTATGCACACAGTGTGACAACATTTGCAACATGAGCGCCAACAACAACAACAACAACAACGAGTGTCATAATGAGTATGAAGTGCAACATGTTGATTAAAATCCTTCGTCGTCGTCCTACTGCTGCTGCTGCTGCTGACGAAGAAGTCATGCAATTAAATGAGGTTTTTCATATATAATTTCATATTACATTATGTATCTACAGCATTTGCATTAACTTTGTAACACACAACTCTAATTGGCTACTACTCTGCCGTTTGTGTTCTTCTGCTGCCGCCGCCAGCACAGCTAACTGCGCTAATTTCTAAAGCAAAATGTTGTCACATGCATGTCAAGTGAATTAAGCTTAGGGGTTAAAGGTTGACTTATAGCCAGAGGCACATCGATATTCTGTGCTTAAATACTCTTATCACAAAAGACAAACAACAACAACAACAACTTGTGTGTAAAGCCGCTTAGTGCTAACTAAAATCAATTAAACAATTAGCGCAAAACTAGTAGCAAAATTGGCTCAAAACCATGGTTACACAACGCTCTGTGCTTAGTTCGGAAAGCATCGTCGTCGCTTTAAGCGGCTTAAATGCAATTTCAAATGTTGAAATAAAGTTGATTTAAAAATAGCTTAAAACTTTCAGCAAACAATAATGGCGCGACAGTCTACATTGCCAACGAAATGTACAAAAATTAGCATAAAAATAGTTTTTAATTAAAATAAAATAACACTTTAGACGCTCCATTTTATTTGTGAGTTATAACGCTTACTCGAACACTAAAAGCAATGCTAACGACGACCGCACACAGAGCGAACGTCGCGTATGAATAATAAACGCAGGCGATGTATGATGTTTATATTACGCATACGTCGCGTTGTGCCGCCGTCAACTTTGAACGAATATTAAAACGTCGTATCGCGCACACGGCTCTGCTCTAACTGGAGCGCGGTAAAATAATTACTAGTGAAAAAAGGGGACATAACTTGACTTATAGCCGTACACGCACGCACACACACACACACACAGATGCTCGCTCACATTCGTGTGAGTCAGGAGGAACAGTAACAATTCCGACATTAATGATATTTAAATAAAATAAAAACCGACAGAAAAAGTATAAACGAAACATAAAAAGAAATTGAGGAATGTATGCTGTGCTCGACTTTGAGATGCCCTGTACCCTTATAGAGTTTTAAATTTTTGGATGGAAGATATGCATCAGTGTGGCATATTTTGTTGTGTTTAGTAAGACAAACCATTTCTCCTTTTAAGCTAAACTAAGCCATAAAAGCAGGACACAGAAGAAGGACATCTTCTAGTGATTCGATATGAAGCTATATTTGGAATATTTTATTGTAATAGAATTCAAGTAGTCTAGGTATATTAAAATTCAGCGTTTTTAGCTAAAATAAACAGTAAAACTAAATTTTTTTCATTAAAAAAAACTCAGTAAGCGGGGTCAAGTTTTCATCAGTACTACCTCATAGAGAACGGTTACTCCATCATTAAAATACTAATCTGAAGAGAAGAAAAGACCAAATATACAAACTTTCATAGGCTCCAAATTCTACATGTTCATACGCACATCAAGACAGACGGACTTGTCTATATCGACTTGACCATTTTTAGGAGAACTACCCAATTTAGTACTCCATTTTGTACCTTACTGGAATATTTTATTAGGATTAACGCAAAACACACAAAATTCGGCATTTCGACAATTTTCTCATAATGGATGTTCATCTTCATTACTTTAATATGAAAAAAACTTACGGTCGAAGGGTCGCATCTTACAGAGCTCGCAAGAATTGCATATAGTCAGAAAAAAACAGTCACCAACAGAGCTCTGAATCTTAGTGAAAGTGAGCATGTTTTATCAAACAAGCGTGTCGAAGGTGGTTTGGTCGCTTTAAAACTGCTAAATTTGAGCTCGAAGACAAGGAATGTCCGGATCAACGGAAAAAGTTGGAAGACGAACAATTGGAATCATTGCTCTATGTGGACCACTGCCAAATGCTTCAAGAGTTGTTAGAATTATTGAGAATGGTTGAGTCGAAAGCAAATGCCTAAGAGCCACGGAATTGATTAAAAATAAAAAAAAATAAAACTGGGTGCCATACGCGTTAAAGCCGTGAGTAAGGATTTTTTACATCGCATTGTGACTGGTGATGAAAAGTGACAACCACAAAAGGTCATGGGTTTTCCCCGTCCAGCCAACAATATCCTTCGCAAAGCTGAAAAGAAGCGAATGCTTCGCATTTGGTGGAATCAGCGTGGCGTGATCTACAACGAGCTGCTTAAACCGAAGGAAACTATTACGGGGAAACCCCTGTCGGACTTATATTAAGCGTTTGAGCACGGCCGGAATACAAATAAAAAAAAAGGAACATAAAGTCACTTTCCAGCATGACAACGATCGGCCACATGTTCTTAACTGATCAAGAGCTACTTGCAAATGCTGAAATGGGAAGTCTTAACCCGCCCTCCCTATTTTTCTAGATATTTTTCCTTCTGACTACACATTGTCTGTCTCAGCGGAAGTTCACTACACATGAAAAATGCAACAAATGGGACGATGTTTGGATAGCCTCTTCCGAGCTGGTATACGAAAAATGCCAGAAAGATGGTGAAAGTTATGGCCAATGGACACTACTTTGAATAATATATAATTCAATAAAAATATTTGAGTCCCACCCGCTTCGCTTACGCCTTCTAAACCAAAACTGTTCACATTTGTCCAATGGATGTTACTTCTTCCGATGCCGTTACCATTTATACCAACTTTCGTCTATGTACCTCAAATGGATGCAAAAATATGAAGTATTTTTTATCGTTTATACATATATATGATACATCGGGCCCTATGATTTGACAGAAAGTAGCCTATGTTCTTTACCAACGTCCCATCTATTTCTTTACCAAAATTCATAAAAATTGATTTAGCGGTTTCGGCGTGATGCGCAAACAAACAAAAAACTTGTCTACGATTTTTACATCAAAAAAATTTTAATTGAATTGCATGCAGTTTGAGTAGCATATTATGTAATAGGTTTGAAAAGCGCTAACAAATAGTTTGAATAGCGTTAGTGCTTAGCAGTATCTAAGCTTACAACATTTGTTTATATTTAAACAGTAATATCTTTTGACTCTGTAGTTTGTTTTTGATGAAATAAATTCTAAATGTTAGTCACAATGAAGGTATTTTTTTATTCAGTAATTTGAATTTGAGTCCAATGTGTGGCTTTTACTTGATGCGCATACAAACAGACAAAAAATTTCTCTACGATTACTACCGAAATCAGGCAACATATTCAGGCATATCAGGCATAACTTCGAGACAACATATTTACTATTAGATGTTTCCATACTGAAATCTTCATAGCCGTATGTTCAAAATGAGCTAAGTCCGCTGACGATTCCATGCTGTTTACAAGAAGTTGGAATCTAAAAAAATAAAGATCTGGGCCTCTTGATCTTTTAAAGCGCCAAAACTTCTCCGATTGGACTCTCCAAAAGTTTGAAGTAAATCCTAAATTTCATCTAAAAATCATCTTCAGCGTAGAAGCTTATTTAACGCGTAATGGTGAGAAAAATATGCGTTATTGGACGGCAAAAGACCAACATAACCTTTTAGATATTACATTAAAAAAAATAAATAACCATGTAGAGTGGATGTCATATCGGATGTTTAATTGTACCATATTTTTTCGACGATGAAAACGATAGACATATTGTATTCCATGGAGTTCGCAAGCGTGCCATGTTGTGGGACTAATTGAATTAACTTAACATCAGTGATTTATGGTTTCAAGAAGGTGGCCTCTGATCGCATCTGTAGACAATCCAACAATAGCTTCGTCAATCCAACAAGACCAGCTAAACAGCTTGGAACTATGGTTTAAGAGTTAGGGACGCGTCAATGCTAATAAATACTCACATGGCACATTTTCAAAGAGGTACCAAGAGTTACACATCAGCTTAGCTCAAAGGAGAAATGGAGATACTCAGCTAGAAATCTAAGTAAACAATTTAGCTTATAACTGTTCAAAACTTTAATTAAGCCTGCATGGACCTATCAAATCTAGCACTGGGGAACTGCACCCAATTCAAATATGGAGATTCTCTAAACATTCCAATCATACAGCTCTTGAGGAAACGTGTGATGCTTAGAAACCAGCAGGTCCCTTTAATGCTTGAATAAATTGCAATAAATATGTACACAGACTGGATTGTCATAAGTACTACCATGCAGTCAACCCTCTAGTCAACAATATGTAACACCGGAGTCCCTGTATCTACCTTTTAGCTACTCATATGTCTGAAACATTGAATCCTTCACCTGAGCCCTGGCAGGCAACTATAATAGTTCATAGCTTAAAAATTTTTAAGTCATAAGATTCCCTTATAACAAAATTATGGTAAAAATCTTTATCTTTAATTTCAAACCATCAGAAAAATTTACCATACCGTTTCATAAACTATCTGTGAAGTGTAACAAAAACGCAACTTAAATATTCTGACGCACACACACACATACATAATACACACTCCTATGCAAAGGACGACAATCATAAACGGGGGAAAAAAGAAATTATCGCGCATAAAAAGGAGTGCAAACAAAGCGCGTGAAATATTCAAAGTAAGCAAAATGCGAACATATGCGAAAGTAAGCGCAATAAAATGGTGCAAGTGCAAGCAGGATAGCATGACAAGAATATAGAAAAACGGGAAACAAAGTATGCATATGTATGTGTATATAAATATATATGAAACAAGGTCAGTTCTTATTGTTTTGTCATACATTTTTAATTAATTTACACAGGCAACAAAAAAAAAAACGAACAATAAAAGCCAGCGACGACGACGATGATGATGAGGAGCGGAGTATAGCAAACCACAACGCGACAAAAACTATTAGAATACAAATAAAGAAGAGCGCAAATACAAGAAAGAGCGTGAGCGGCAAATAATTATATTTCGTAAGAACTAAACAAACACTCGAGAGAGGGAGACTCAACAAAATTGAGTAAGTTTTTTTTTTATCAAATGCAACGTTTTACACTCAATTTGAGTAAAATGCAAAAGCGCAAAATGACAACCGGAAGTAAAAGAGCAAAGAGAGGCAGACGTACGTAACTAAAGTGCACAGTCGAAAATGCAGCACAAGGACATTCACACACACACACATGCAAACAAAACAACATGACTGTCCAAATCGTATAGTAGTGAAGTGTATATATATATATATATATACGATATATATGTACTATATCCGCTTCATGCCGCTTTAAATATATGACGTCATTTCGTTGTATTGGCTTAGTCAAAGTTTATAGGCAGGCACATGGCGTGCGTCTATATCTGCTCTGTCTATAATATATATCGCTATATATAAACCAATTTAAACGCTTTGAGTTTTAAATAATAAACGTACATATTTCCTTTTCTTTGGTTTAGTTTTATTAATAAACCAATGTTGTGTTGAAGGATGTTTGTTAATACATTTAATGGCGCACAGCACACAAAATGGCCGACAACCAACAACAGTTTTCAAAGTCATCTGCTGGTTGTCTATCTGTCTGTCTGTCCGTTTGTGCACAACTTGTTCTGGCGTTTATCCTTCTGCCGTTATGGCTACTCCGCTCTACTTTTCCGTTCGTATATATATATATATATATATCGTGTCTATATAGAAGTCAAGGTGAACTATGACGCTTGAACAGCAGCACCAGCAGCAGCATTGGGAGTTGTTTGCGGCTGTCAAGTGGTTTTGATATACTATATACTTGCAACTTGTAATAGTTTTCAGTTTTCAGTGCTGCTGCTCTGCTGTTTATTTATTTGTTTGACTTTAATTATAAACGAAACATGTTATTGATTGTGAGTGAATAGCCGGTGAGTGAGTGAGTGAATGAGTGAGTGAGTGAATGAGAGGCTGTGGTTGTTTCGTTGGTTAGCCTGATTAGTATCGATTTTTATTAATTTTTTGGCTAAATATATATCTGCCAAAAATAATATGCCAGCGTTTGGGTTTAAGAGTGGGGTGATGTATGAATGTGTTTTGTTAGCCCACGCATTCTTCGATTCTCCACACTTAAAAGCCGTCCCCGTTTTCGTCTCGGCACGCACTTTCATTTAGCCGACTTACACTAAAGAAGTTTCACTTCAAAATTTATTCACTAATGCCTTAAACAATTAACTCAATTGTACTATGGCTTGCTTGATCACACAAACACTCTCCTGATCGGCGTCAGCAGAAAAACGCAGCAATTGAAGGTTATAACTATATCCTTGAACAAAGAAACCACTTAAATTAAAAAAAAAAAAACGTTACGAAAACGGGGACGGCATTGTAGTTTCCGTTTTTTATGTAATTTTTTTTTTTTTCTCTTTTTGTTAAGTCGATATATTCTTCGATTTTTTCTTTTAATTCTCCAAATCCTCTAAATTTGTCGCTTCAATCTTAACTAAACCACTTCACAATATATTTTTCATACAAAAATTCAACCTCAAGCGATATATGGCACCTATATTGAATACAAACTATCTGGAGATAGCATAGAAAAATCCAAATATCTACATTTGAAGACATAATCTCTCATGGCCGTCACGTTCTCTATGTTCACATAGACAGACAGACGGATATATGTATATATATAACGACCCGACTTTAGTACAAAAAACACGGGTAAAATCAACAAAATCGGAAGATCCATACTAAACTCGAAATTCTAATAAAACAAATCTTAACAACAAAATGTTTTTACTGCGAAGACGACCCACGTCCGGACGTCGTTAAACTGCTCAAAATATATTCTTACACCCGCCGTATTATCCAAGCATTGATCATTCTGTCTACCATTTATTCTAATCGATGATACAGGTCCTGTATGAATAAAGGTTCACTTCAAAAAATGATTTGATTTCTCGAAAGCTTCTATGGATCCGGATATACTGTTACTTCTTACTATGTACGCAAAGCAATATTCTACCGAGATCTACGAGTATCTACCATAAGAGACCATATTAACTGAGCTACACAAAATAATTTGCTTATCTTTGCTTAAGTTCAAGACTAATAACTTCTTCTTCTTAGAAGAAGAATGCGAGAAGCCTAAAATCAAAAGCTTTGACACGGTTGAAAGAACGTCCCAATGCCCTTCAATATTATAAGCGGTTTCAAGCAGGGTGATACGCTATCTTAAGATTTTTATTTAAGCTGCTAATGGAGTACATCCCGCTGCAATGCCAAGCATACAGAAAATTTCGGGTTCAACCTTCTTGCATCAAGTTTTGCTAATCGAAAGTAATGTGACGCGAATGAAATTGATATCATCAACAAAGTTTTTCTCAGAGTTTTGTATCCAGAAGCCAAATAGATGTAATATATAAAGATTTCATTACAGCATTTGTACTGTATTTGGTCGGGTTAAAAACCGTTTCTTCTTTTTACTTATAGAAGTCTGAACAGGGAACCACAATATAAATCGTCCACCTTTCAATGACAAATTGAAGCTGATTCCTCTTTTAATCCTTTCATCATAACGCTGTGTATTTGGTGGGATTGGCAGGAAATCATCTACTATGAGCTGCTCCCATATGGCCAAACGCCCAATGAAGTCTTCTACTGTGAACAACTGGACCGTTTGAAGGCAGCAATCGATCAGAAGCGGCCATCTTTGGCCAATAGGAGAGGAATTGTGGACCATCAGGACAACGCCAGACTTCGATTGTGACGCGTCAGAAGCTCCTGGTGCTCAGATGGGAGGCCCTTTTGCATCCGCCTTATAATCCGGACCTGACACCATCGGATTACCATCTCTTTCTGTCAATGTCGAACGATTTAGTTGGTGAGAAACTGACCTCAAAAGAGGCTTGCGAAAATCGACTGCCTCACTTTTTTGTCATTAGGGAAGCAAGCTCCTATGACTGGGACATAAATATATTTAGGACTAAGATAAAAACCATACACGCTCTTGTACAAACAACATCCTTGTTTGTACACCAAAAAATCAAAAAAGAGCGTAAAATTATATGAATGCCGCTTCCTCTTCTAGTGAGGTTTTTCAAGAATCAAAATTTTGAAGTTCAGTCTTCGAGATCTCGCTGATAATGGAGGTAGAAGGTCATAACTATATTGACTTGGCCTATAATGTTTAATATTTATAAGAATTTTATGCTTCCTGTTTCTACCGTTTCCACCTCGGGCTAATTCCAGTAGCTTTGCTCTTTGCTGAGATGTATACCTGCCGCCCAATATGTAGTGATAACTCGTACAAATGACGAACATATTCCCCGGTCGAATAACTAAAATCATGTTCTATAAGACGCTGATAAATTCGCTCATGCTGTATGTTGCAGAAGAATTAACCTTAATTGAATCAAAGTAAAAGACATTACAGGGCTTCGAGATAAAAATTGTTCACAAGACTTTTAAATATATTAGAGTTGGTAAAAATTTTCGGAACCGTATGAACCACGAGCTGTTTTGAGCTATGTGATACTCTTGTCATAGTTCAGCGCATAAAACTTCAGCGATTAATGGGGGCTGGTTATATTATTATCAGATGAACTACAAAGCTCTAACGCAAACTGAACTGGTGAACGACGTTATAGAGGACGAACGAGCACGCTTTGAAATATGCAAGTCTGCAGAGATCTTTGCCAACATCTTTTAAATAACAACTGCCATCAGCGCACATGACATCATAGAGGCTGGTGAGCCTTTCTATGTGCAACCATGACTGACATGAGGGTTGTAGCTTAACAGCATTGAAGTAAGAAGGTTTTACATGTGTAAAGGTTTCAGGAATATAGTTTTTTTGCAGCGAAGTGAGTCTTTTTAAGGCAGCAATATGAAAGTGAGTGGGAATAAGCCTTTATAATGTATAATGAAAGTATGAGAACGAATATCAAACACTCAAGATTCATTTAAAAAGCTAATCGCAAATATAAAATATATAGAAAGACACGATGGTGAAGTTTCTCGCCAATTCGATGAAACTATTTGTAGACCAGGCACATCATCAAATGTTCAATCATATCAATCACTGTATAGACTTAAAGCGTCACTAGGAGAACCAGTTTCGATTCTAAACATACACACTTTACCCGGCTCTGATGCTTTAAAAGTCCTTTGGGTTCTGTGCTGGTAAATTTCTAGCTGACCGTTCGTACTTTCCCAATAATTTTTTTACTCAAGACTGGACAGCTTTCCAACATGTGCTCCGGCGACTTCTCGTCTCTTCATGGACAGAATCAACAGTATTTTGTCCTACCTAAAATGCCCTAGCGACTTCATTGCAAAAAACATATGGTGGGCCTCAAGACTGATTAACCCAAAAGGCAGAGAATTGTAATAATATTATATGCAAGCTCCTCAAAATGCTTGTCAACTTATTCCAAAAATGTCCCAGAATCAATAAAATTTATTATTTACAACGGAGTCCCACCAAACTATTTCTATATTTGCAGTTGTGAGGACTTGGAAATGCAGTAAAAATGTTCAACGACCTTCAACTCGAAGCATCACAATTATCAACGCTTAGATCTCTAACTTTACATCGCTCTAACAGCGCAAAAGTAGTTAAGAAAGTTTTAAAGAAACGATTATATGAACTTAAAAACTAAAGTCTAATGAAAGTTTTTACAGAATGTGGAACCTCATTTCAAAAAAAAAAATTCCATATTTTATGGAGAACAACCAACTAACTCAAGCGTCTAATTTGCGTTAAATGGATCTAACAATTAATCGGATTACACCACAAGAAGTCAGGACTAAAAATTGGAATTCTGAATTGTCATAAGGCTCCCGGTTAGGACTCTATTGACGGCAGTATGATTAAGTTGTAACCAAGCCTTTAGACACAAACATGAAACTCCAGAGCAATGTCATCATATTGTTGTAAAAATACTGCTCGGCTGTATTTCTGGACATACAACAGGTTTTCGACAGAGTTTGGCATGCTAGATTGCGTGTACAAAGTAAAGAAATTTTACTAGTACCATACTTCATCTTCTTCTTTTAATTCTATCTAGATAACTGTTACTTCTAAATTATATATAGAGATAAGCTATCAAAATTAAAGAAAATTGAAGCTGGCATTCAACAAGGAAGCGTACTGGAGGCGATCCTGTACCAAACCGATGTAACAGTGGCAATATATTCATATGTTACTGCGATTCTGACATCATCCGAATTAGCAGTAGATGCTTCTGAATGAGTATAAGACCATTTAAATTTATTGGAAGTTTGGTTAAAAAAATGTAGTATCAAAGAACGCTACGAAAAGCGTGCACAAACTACTTTTTCAATTAGAAGAGGTGGCACATCAAAATATTTATTCAACCAAACGCATATTCAACAAAGAAATGAAGTGAACTATGTTGGCCGCCATCTTGACAGAGACTAACTCGATTTTTTTATGGCCTTCGATATTTTGAAGTCTTTCATATGTATTTGATTTTCTGTTTGCAATCAATATCTCTTCTAAATTTAGCAAAAAAAAAAAGTCTCTGATGTGCTCGGTTCTTCATTAACATTGCCTCCTAACCAAGATCTCTTTTATGCACGTTTAATATTTCATTTTTTTTTTTTTTCCTTTTAGAAAATTATAGAATTTCTTAAATATATAAAACGATGCTAAACATGCTCTTGACTTTCTTGTAACTTGTTAAATTAACAAATTTTATGCAAAACTACATAATTCTGCGCATCTCCTGCAACTATTTCAATAGAATTTAACAAGCGCTTAAATGCAGACATGCTTAAACTAGCAAATTACAAACGAAGTTAAATGCATAAATTTATGCATAAATTGTGTTGCATGAGCTAATTTCATGTAGTGAGATAATCATGTTAATTTAAATTGTAAATATAACAACAATTGGGACGACAACGATGAATGCGACACATGAATGAAAAGAACAGCATTTAAATGCATTGCAGATTGCAACGAACGTTCATGTACATACATACATCGGTGTAGGATAATTGAGAGGCAAGGAGCAGGAGCAGCAAGTGAGAAAACGTGAAAAGTATGAGAGAAACTAGTATGTCGTATATACAACAGCAACTTTCGTCTACGCCCCAAAAGTATGCAACAGAAAAATAATGCACACACAAACAGGCGGCGGCGCTGCACCGGAAGTGACTACGTATATATGTACGCACATCCGTTTTCCGTTCGCACTTACGGACAAGCACATACACACACACGCATTCACTTGTAAAAAGGACTCTACCTCGCTGGCAACATTCACATCAACATCAACGACAACGACAACAATATGCGACAGTCTTTCCAACAATTGTAATTCAGTGTCAAGTTGTATGCGTTGTTGATTTCAGATTTTTATGAAAAAGAACGACCAACAAAAAAAAAAATGCTTATCAACACAGCAGGCGTATACGCAACATTTAATTGAAAGTCAATCATATGTCGTATTTGCTTACAGGCAGCAGCACATACATTTCCTGTCGTCGACAGCATGCAAGCAGCACATTGTGCCAACATAAATTTTCTGTACAACCGCTTCGCAAATGAAAATGCAACATGCTAGTAGCTTTTTGACAAATTTTCCAACAAATAATCGCTCACACACACACACACAATATTTTAACAATGCCAACTCAATTTAGCTACGCAGACAAAACGCTTAACACTAAGAACGCTCTGGAGTTGTAGAGTTTTTTAGAAAAGAAAAATAATGTGGTACGACGACGACGCTGCATTCTCTGCACTTTTCCTAAAGTGCAACAGTAATTTTGCAGCAGCAATGGCTGCTAACAAATTTTCTTTCAACCAAACAACCAACCAACCAACACTCCACTTTACTTCACTCACTTCACTAGTGATTGTTGCTGTATGTCCTTGTCGTGTGACTCCTCTTAAAGTCAAAGTAAATTACAACAGTTTATTACGGAAAATATCGTTCGTAATTTGTAAAGCGCAAAAGATTAATGTAGCAGCTAACAGGCGACATCGTCCTTTCATATTAAACGAGTGTGGTTTATTAACTTTTGGAATCGGTCGAAAAAAATAAATAAATTCAGCAAAAGATTATAAAAAAAAAAAAATTTCTATCAAGCGAAAAGTATTTTGCTCCTCCCACTTTTCACATTATGAAAAGAAAAATGGAAGACGGAAGCATAGGTCGTTCAAATTCAATTGCATGGATTTTTGCTATATTTTCTGTGCCTAAGAAATTTTTAGCCTTGAGGGTGATTTTATGGGAAGGGAGGAGTGGCAAAATTTGAAAAGAAACTCGTAAAATTCTATTAAATCATTAATCGATTACTGTTTCCGAGATCCTTTCGTTCATACGGACGGACATGGCTATATCGACTCTATCGCTCCGGACCATAACTTAAAATAAAAAAAAATAATGGGACGGAATTTGACGATCGACGAGTTATGGCGCATAAAAATGCCCAGGCTGTGAATATTTCAAAGAAAATAAGTGAGAAATATTTTACTTAAATATTTATGCTATCCGATAAAATTTCAATCGATTTTAACAGTGGAGGAAATGTGGATCAATATTTTTTTCCAGAATAGCCTAAGCAGAGCACTTCTGCTGAAGAACCAAAAAGTGTGAAATAATGACTGCTTTTTGGAATCTGTATAGAATGATGAGTCAGATTTATTTTGGCAATACAGAAGACTTATGTTTCATCATTAGAACAAACGGTTACGTTGGATTCCTCTCCGTGGAACTCCGTGGGCTCCCATTAGACACGTACGACCACCGTCTTCTAATATGGCTACATTTCGCAGGAAGCTGGAGGAAACCCTCGACCTTATTCTTGAGATACTTTAATCGCAGTATATCGAAGATGTACAGCACGCAGCTGCACTAATTTCTGCATCCGAAAGACTGACGCAAGATTCAAGGCTACAAAACGTAGAGACTTTGTATTTGATGAAGAGAAGATTTAGGCGACAATACTGCCGCAACATGGACCATAATGTAAATAGAGTCTACCTCAGGAACAAGAAGCTTATAACGCTGCGGAGGCAGTAGCACACCGATCGTTGTCTACAAACTGTTACCCCTGATGCGAACTAAAGATACTCAATGTGGACTCTGGAGATGAAGTAGAAATAGCAAATATCCCCGAAATTTTGATCAGGAGGGCTGATGATTCCTGGGTTAAGTCCCCTAAACAACGTGTAGAGGGATTCGCTGAGGATCTGGACTCTGACGAAGAAGTATAAACAGCAAGGGTCTCCGAAACTCCCGATCAGGAGGGCTGATGCTTCCTGGGCTGCGTCTTCTAAGCAACGCGTAGCGGCATTCACTGAGGATCTGGGGGCCAGCTATCAGTTATTCGATTATAATTCCAACAGCAGAAAACGCATCGTTCAGACAACGCTCGACAGACCTAGCCAATTGTGTCTTCCAGTCGCCCTCATCACTGCTGAAGAAACTACAGCGCAGGGGAGGTGCCAGAGAAAGCTGTGCTTATCTTGGTCCTCATTTTCAATGCGGTGCTTAGACTACATTCCTTCACAATGGAAGAAGACAAGGCTGGAAAAAGTCCTTCAGCATTGGAATCATATAGACAAATCAGTCTGTTATCAACTATAGCAAAGCTCTTCGAGACGTGCCTCCTGACGAGAATACTTGTAATCGAGAAAGTCAGAAGGAGGATATCACCTACTCAGCTTAGATTTGGGCTACATTTATCCAATATGAAAGAAGGCAACGATGTCTATGTTTCACAAGGCTGGAAAAAGTTCTTCAGCATTGGAATCATGTAGACAAATCAGTCTGTTATCAAACGTAGCAAAGCTCTTCGAGAGGTGTCTCCTAACGAGAATATTTGCAATTGAAAAAGTCAGTAGAAGGATATAACACTTTCGGTTTGGATGCTTCAAGTCCCATGGAACGCCGGAACAAATAAATAGGATCTTTTTCGAATATCAAAGAGTACGTGATGGCGGTTTATCTCGATATAAGGCAAGCTTTCGATAAAGTGTGGCATAATGGCCTCCTATACAAGCTGAAGGATCTACTGCCGCCACAATTGTACTTGCTATTGAAAAATTATTTGGCTGATAGAAACTTTTCCGTTGTTCTGGATGGAGTACAGTCAACGGTGAGAGCAATAAATCCTGGTGTATGACAATAAAGCGTGGTGGGACCAACACTTTATTCGTTCTTCACCAGCGATATGCCCACGGGCTCTTTTCTCACTATGGCTGAACAGCAGGACATGATACAGCCATATTGGCAAGGGACATATATGTCTACAGTACCACTGATATACACCTACTTTAACTCTGCAAGTTTGGACAATTAGAAAAACGGTGGAACATAGACATTAACCTGGACAAATGCGTCACCGTAATCGAAGTCGAAGGCTTTGCTGCTAAATCACAACTTGCCAAGTTCCAGTTCCTTCGCAGCTTCTGTGGCGCACCCTGGAACATGAGAACGGCTAACTTTGAAAGGGACCTAAATGATCCCAAAATTGGAGAAGTCCAGAATCATCCAAACTTGTAGTTTGGTGCCAACTCATGAGGCGCAAGAGATCTGAATGTAGAATATACTAATAGACCTGGCAAACGGAGACCTTTCATGTACAAATTCCTTTAACTGTCCATGATCTCAGCTTAAAGAAATTTATCGGTCCAACTGATTATAAATGCTGTATAATATACGAAATAAGAAGTCTAATTTAAGTTAAATAAAGTTCTTGGCAGCCTGCAAACAGTGGCACCTGCAAGCAGTGGCAGTTGCAGGTGGCGGAACAGGCTCATATGCGGAACTAATGGGAATACTTTTAAAGATGTCCTGAACAACTATACCTTGATTTTATGACGATTTATAAGCTAAGCTAAGACTTTTTATATATATTTTATTTTTATTTTTTTCTTTTTTTAAATTTTACCATTTACTTTTGGTGATATCCGTTGCCACCTTGTTCAACAGTGGCAGCGCTTCATGCATTTATATAAAGACCTCGCTTTTGATTTCGCGTATATTCCCCACGACTCAGTGCACGAATGAAACCACAAATTGTGGTAATTAAATGCATTCGCGTTGCAATTCGTGACAAAAGGCACGAAATAAAGAATGAAGGCAAGCCAAGAATGCACATTAAAAAGCGGAACTAGGTAGTAGGTACGACGAAGGTAGTCTGGCGCCTGCATGCAGGCAGGCAGGCAGGCAGTCAAACAACCAACCAACATCCTTTGCTTAATAAGCGCTTTGCGTGTATTAAAGAGGCATGAAGGTTTATTTTCTCCATTTTTTGTAACAAAACGAAGAAAATTACCCAAAAAAAAAAAAAAAATAGAAAAAAAAAACACTCCATTATGTCTGCCACTCAAAAATGCATTTCTACTCCCTCACACACAAACAAAACACAAATTCTCATGAATTTTGTTTTCACAAATTTATTATAATTGAAATATAAACTTTTGCATAACTCGAAACGCTTGCGTTTCGCAACAAAAACATTTTAGCATAATTCAGACAAAAAAATAAAAATAAAAAATACAACAACAACGTCGACGAGTTAAGTTGCCAACTGCACCTGTGCCACATAATGCTTTCGTCCTCTGCTCGTTGTTGCAACAACTTCTTTGCTGACAGTCACTCACTCACTTATGCCGCATTGAACTTATTACAGTGCAAGGGCGAAGAGGACAAGGACTGCAGCAGCGAAAAAACTGCAACAACACATTGCAATATATATATATTCTATATAGTCAGTCCTCGTCGTAGTTGTTGGTCCTGGCATAAAGTTTTCAAAGTGGTTTAGTGTATTAAATACATTTGTATTTGCAAACGCTTCCCTTTCTTGCATTTACACGGGCCCTTGGCTCGGCATCTTAGCGTGAAGTCACACCTTTTTTTTTTTTTGTTTTTTTCTTTGCCCTTTAGCGCCCTTGCAGACACGTGAAATGTGTTTATGATTTTCTGTCCAAAATTTTAATATTAAATTGCAAAATGCAATAAAAATGTGCGCAAAATTTATGCGCATATAATTTTGACTTACTTTGGGTTCTATTTTTTCACATAGAACTCACACCAATCTGGCAACCCGCGCTTTTTTATTAATAAATAGATAAAACTATGCTTCAATAACTTTGTTTAATTACTTTTGCACTGAAATGCTGGAGGGTTATTTAACTAGGTACTACAGAGATATAAAGAAAAAGGGAATATATTTTTTTTTTTGGAAATGGTTTGCAATACATTTGAGAATTTTGCATATTTAGAAGTGATGTATTTTTTCGTGTTTGTGAATTAGTCTTCTTTTTTTTTTTTTTTTGGAATTTTGGACAAACGATAAATGGAATATATTTTTAATTCTTTAAGCTTTAAATATGGAATAGTAAGCCATTTTAGAGCGAACAAAATTGGATATATTATATGAAAGAAAAAGTCGAGTTTACAATGTTTCAGTAACTCTTTCTATTCTTGCTTTGGTGGCCAGTTCTGTCGTGATGAGTTGGTATGGAGACGTTTTTCAAACGAGTGATGGTCGACAAGGAAATGCCCTTTCCAATAATAGGAACATAAATATTAGAACGATTATATCAGTATTTAACTGGTCAGCTTTACTCAAAAAGGGCTGGTGAGTTTGTATGTGATCTATTCCTATTCCTAAAAAAAAGCTCATCTCGAACATTGATATATATGTGAATCTTCTTTTCATATGAAGCCACTTTATCAAATTTAAACTTGATATTGACAGCAATAAAAATTGTTCTTCATACGAATATCAAAAAGTGAGCTTTGTACCGGGGCTATATCTTCAAGATGGTACAGTCACTAAGATTTATGCTAAGTTCCAGACTTCGAATTTCTTCTTTGCAATAAGGACAATATATGGATACAGCACGTGCCTAGGGGGTATTTGCCAGATCGTGGCATGGTGCTCTCAAAAAAAACAGTGTCTTGATGTAGCCGCTTGGAATATCTGATCTGACTTTTCATATATATATTTTTTTTTTGTTGGGTTATTTCAACAAAAGAGGCTTTACGGAAGCAAATAGACAACATTTAGACAACGAAATTGAGTTGAAAGCATCTTTTTAATGCACACATCCATACAAAACATCCTTAGCTCATTTTTAGGCCCTGTACCGAAGGTACAAGAGCCTATTGGCTTTGTCCAATTGTATGTAACAGTTAGAAATAATGGTTGGAGACACCCCAAAGTTACCCCTTTTTATAGTCAGAACTGATAAAGAAGTCGATATAGCCATGTCCGTCTGTATGAACAAAAGGATCTCGGCAACGCTATTAGATTGAGACTTCGTTCTTTCTAAATTCGACTAGGACTTCGCCGGAATTTTACGAGTTTATTTTAAAATTTTGCCCCTCCCCAACCTTCCCCATAAAATCGCCCACAAGGCTAATAATTTCCTCAGCACAAAATAATTAAGTATGGCAGTATAGAGATAACGTTTCTCTAATCCCAATTCCCAATTCTGTAATTTTCGTTGGGTTACCTGACGAAGGGATTCACAAATAAAAAAGACTTTACGGGAGCTGAAAGACATCACTCAAATTTTGTGTACTTAGTTGCACAAAATTCAGCTGAAACTCATGACTTCTCATGTCACAAATGTCACACATGTCTCAAAAGGATGCCCACAGGGGAGCAGACATCTCTCTTATGAAGCCTTGTAGTAGATGAATTATTATACTCCCTAACAAAAATGGCATCGAATGCGAAGAATTTGCTGAGCTGCAAAGATAAATTCGAGAACAAATTAAAATGACCATCTATTGATCACACGATCATGGTACTTCAAAGTAGGACTGAGTATTAACCTAACTAAAAATACAATTTCTCCTGTTGTAGCACTTATACATTCTGCTAAGATGACGAAACTCCGCAGCATAGTTTGTAGGATTGTCCAAGTGACACTTAATCCTTCAAATCTAATTGCAAATATTCTTAACAACCTTTCAAAAATTCCTTTAAAATTCTGATATACAATAAACTCATTTGTGGCAGCCTACAAAAAAAAAAAACTAAACTATAGAAGAAATTTGTGCTACTTACGCTTCGAAAGCTATAAATCTTTTCGCGCGTTTAGCTACGCCATATCCTGTACCTTTTAACCACGTTGTCAAAAGCTTATCGCAAACAAAGTCAAACCATTTAAAACTGTCGCACATTTAGCGTAAATTTCGAGCTTAATCCTTAAATGCGCGACTGCCGAATTTCTGGCGCTGGTTAGATGCGCGATAAAAGAAGGTGCAGCAGCGTTTAACTCTTTACCGCGCTGCAATGGGGGCGTAACAAAAGAAAAAAAAAAATCAAATACAAACAAAATGGAGTATCAAAAATTTTACGCTATGCAATGTTAAACTTTGTTGTTTCATAGTTTTGATTGCTGTTTTTGTTTTTGTTGTTAGTTTTGTTTTCAAAAAAAAAAAAAAAAAAAAAAAGGAAATAGAAAAAATAAAGTTTTTGCAATTGAGCTGGCGCGATAAGCGCGCAAATAAGATTATAAGCAACAACAAAAAATAAGGAATAAGAAAAAAATAAAGGAATAACTTTTCCACACAGTCGTCCAAAGTAAAAGTTTACATTTTTTGCCGAAAAAGAAAATTAGAAAAAGTAAATTTTCATCTACGTGAAAGGAGCAAAAAAAAAACCAAAAAAATACAAAATGGAGTAAAAAGTTTCAACTTTACGCTCAGCTCATTGAATGGTTGAACAAATACGACAAAGCCAAAGAAATCAAATCAACCAAGCGAGTTAAGTCAAGGAGCGACAACAACCACCGAGCATTGCAGCAGCGGAGCAGCAGCATATAAAGGCAAATTGAGTCTTGCCACTATCGTACAACAGCCAAAAAAAAAAAAACAGTTCAACTGTTTGGTGTTGAAAGGAAATTTGTAGAAAAACCTGTACAACTGAAGTGCAATTGAGCGGCACTCTTCAAGTGTTGAAAAGTGCACCGAGAAAATAGCGACAGCAGCAGCAGCAGCAAGAGCAGCAGTCTATGAAGCAGCCAGTCAAACAAGGAAGAAACAATTTGAAGTGCGTGGACAGTTCGATGGGTTAGTAGAAATTTAAGAAGTTTTTTGCATTGGAAGATTCTTGAAGGCATGTCCACTATTTTGATTATTCTTGAGAAGTTGGCAGTAATTTTATAAGAGAAGCAAAACTAAGGTGAGTTATATCTTCAAATCTCCAGAAGTAGATGCAACATATGCAGAAAAATATTATTGTCTCATTTGGAGAAGATGAACACCAGTATCCTGGCACTTGGAATGCCAATCTCTTCGATAAGGCCCAGAGTTGTCTAAACCTTAAGGCGGAGAAAATAGTGCAATCATCCCAAAGATGTTCACGGAATGAAGGAAAAAATTATAGAGCAGCCCTTTGGTGACACATTACTGCATAGAAGACTATTATACCGGCACATCAACTGACATGGCATCACTAAATTTGTAGCACCCTTCGAACACATGAAAGTCACCATTATAGCTTTCTTCAAAACAGAAGAAACGTTTGATAATAGTAAGGAGGAGAGTAGACACAATCATTGAGAGTTGGATACACTTAAACGAATAATAGTCAATCTATACATATATTAAAATCTTAGACTCAATTTTTGTGTGTTTGTTTGTGCAAGCATCACCACAAAGCTACTTATAGTATTTAAAATCGAATTATTCAAAGATAAGCAGCTTTATTATGAGAAAATTTTAGTGTTTATTTCATCCAAATCGAACAATACAGTTCAAAGATATTATTTTTTAAAATTTAACTAGAAGCCTCATAGTATATAGCGTACATATGTATACGTAAATACAAGTAAAGATCGATATAAACGATTATTGGTGTACATATGAATGTGTATGCTATAGCTTAGGCAGCATTTTAACCACGTATAATTCGCTTGCTTGACATTTTCATTCATTACCATAATATAATTCTCATTCTGTTCTTGCTTACAGCAGTAGTTGGTGCAGTTGGTATTTTGTATTCTTTACAAAGTTTTTATTTTGGCTGGCGAGGTTCAGCTAGTATTAGAATAAAAATAATAAGGAGTTTCCATTAGTGGAAAGTTCTTTCGTCTCGCTTATGGAACCTAATTGAAGACAGTTTACTTGGTAATCTGAGTAAAAATGGAGTATGCTGTGAAATTTAAGCAGGTGATAAGTAGAAAGTTTCCAGATGCATTCATTCATTGAAAAGATGTCTTAAGTTGTCTTGAATTCGTGGTGAACATAAAGTACTTTAAAAAAAAAATTCCATCAAAGGAGGATACCCTCCGTTCAAATGTATACAAGTCCTACTCCGACAACATTCAGTTTGAAAAAGTGTTCGACATTTCATGGCAGAAAGATTACCTCAAACGACAAAACGACTCGTCACCCTGGTATGAAAAAAAATGTATCCCTGTTCAACAACAAGTATAAACTGTCACAGCGACAAGCAACTCAAAAGTTCAGTTGTAGTCAGCCAAGGGACCAAAAAACTCTTTAAAAGATAAATATTCAGGTTCGCAAAAAGAAGCGAAAATGAAATTCATATTGCAGACGCTAAGATATTATGTGGCTGACTTCAACGCAAATACTCAAAATGAGGTCGGATATTCGACGATGAATCATATTTTAAGCTACCCCACTCTAACATTAATGGGTACAACATCTTCTACACTTTTAACGTAAATAATAAAGAAAAAAAAAGAAGGTTTTGGTATGACTGGCAATCGGTATAAATAATATGTCACAACCTCACATTGAAGAAGCCAATTTTGCGACAGAAAGTCCAAGAGGTTTTACGTAGACGCCTGCCACTTTGTCTAAAGCCAACGGTGCCGAGCACAGGATTGGTAAGCGCCAATCAACGCCCCACAGTTTTGCTTCTATATTCTGTTATTTGGACGTCCAAATTCGCTCCTTGGTAAGTAGAGTCGAGGCCCATCTAAAACGTCTTTTGGTTCCAACACCCGGTTGAGAACGCAACTTCACGTCAAGCTTCCGAAGAAACTTTGCCCACATTCGGGCGGTTGTCAAAGAAGACAGTCCCGGAAGCTTGATCCATCGGAGATTTATGGTCAATTCTGAAAGGTCGTGTCTACGAAAATGGTTGGGGAGCTGAAAACACCAGCCAATTTACCAATTGCATAAAGTAAATTGAATAGAGTGTCTAAGTATCTACATATATATGCTCACTATATACAGCTAAACCACCGTCACTTTTGTAAGGGATCTTATCATGATCTCATATACCAAATATCATCCCTGTAACTCAAATGGATGTAAAGATGTGATGAGCGGCATTGCCTCCTCCGATGCTAAATAAATGTAGCCTAGTTACTTCTTATAACATCAACTATCAAGCAAGCCGTTTTGAAGATTAGCCGATACAAACATCCAGCAAACATCTAAAAAAAATTAGCTCGAAATTATGTTAACACTTCTAAGACGGATAGTTCTTGACAGAAATGTCTCTCAGAAACATATATTAGTTGTTTTCTGAAAAATGTAAGGCTTAAAACAATATAATATAACCCCTATGAAGAAGGTAAACTGGAACCGTAACAGACTTCCCTTAATCCAGGATATGCGACCATGAGAGAGCGATAAAGTTTTTGCATTCTCGCTGAATATAAAGCTTCATTATTGAAGAAATGGTAAAAATTTAGAATCCTAAAAAAAAATACTCAAATAAAAGAAAAGAGAGAACGTTGCAGTCGAGTCTGTTCGACTACGAGATACCCTGTTCCTAACGATTTGTATGAGGAGTACACTTTCTAGTGGTTCGATTTTGGTCTACATGGAGTATTATCTTAGGAATCATATAAGATACAGCAAATTGGGCGTTTCTTAATTAACAATAAACAAAAAAAATGTCATACAAAAACTCAGAAAGACTGTACAAATTTGTATGGGAGCTACCCCTTTTGATCTGGACCTAAATAAAACTAACAATTTCAATAACATTTTGTTATTGAATAATAACATGAAGGCACCCAGTTTCCTCTCAAATGGCTCCTGGCAATCGTTAGGATGATCAGACAGAAGAGGAGATACCAAAGTTCCTTTTGGTGATATTGACACTCATGTGACCACATGGCAGTAGCACTCAAAGAACTCTTTAGCTAAACTAACTTCTCGGTTCTAAAAGTAAATCCAAATAAAATTGAGCCAATACAAGAAAAAACGATGATAACAAGTCGGCTCAACTACAAGCTACCGTATTCCTATTTGGGCTAACCCATCTAGTGGTCCGATCTTGACCTTTATGGAATATTATTCTACTAATATTATAAATGCGAAAGTTTGTATGGATGTATGGATGGATGTATAGATGTATGCATGTATGTTCCTCTCTTACGGCTAAACCGCTCAACCAATTCGTCTGAATTCTGGAATAGAGATAGATGGGATGATGGAAAAGAACATAGGCTACGTTTTGACAAAATCGGAGGAGGCGTAGATGGAAAAGTTTTGCGTTTGCCTTTTTATATAAAAATCTTGGATTCGGATTCATCGAGACTAAAATCATCAAATTAACAATGTCAGATTGTCTTTCAGAAATTATTTAATTTGTTTGACTATATTTAAGCCTGAGTTTTTACAAAAAAAAAATATTCATGTAGAATTGAATTTACAGCATAATTTTATGCAGTTACAAAGGCTTACAAATTTAACTCATATTGAAATATTAGGCAAGACAATTCAACGCATGAGAAGAAGAAAAGTCGAGTCAAATACTGGAAATACTAAACTAGCAAAAATTATGAAACAAAACTAATGAATTAGAAGTCCAATCTATATGGAACTACCCTCTTAGTAAAGTATGAACGAAAAATTTGCTAAGCAAAGCAACATGCTAGCTTATCGAGAAGCGTCAAATAAAAAAAAACTTGCAAAGTGAAGCATATAAATGAGTCTAACTCAAAGTATAGTTGGCTACTATCAAAATGGAAATTCGATACAACAATAATATATTACAAATGCAACACGCAAAAGCAACGACAAAAGGATGTAGTCCATTTTAAATGTATATACTATATATATACGTAGTAAAAATCGACTAAAAAAAGGAAATACAATAGAAAATTAAATAAAACAAAAACTAGAAACAAAAGCTGTGCTGAAAATTGTGCCGAAAAATAGTCTACCGACGACAACGAATACAAATAACTGGCAGCATGCAATGTGTCAAGGACATTTTTGGCTACGTACATATACATAATACAACTACTACTACGACGACGACGACGATACTTCATCGTCATGGCCGGCAAAATGCCAAAAGTTGTAAGCCAAACTCGTTGAAGATGCTACACACCACTTGGTATTTTATATGTTTGTAACTACACGTAGTACCGCTGCTTGCAAAACAGTTTAAAGATAAATGAGTGTCCTGTATTTGTTAAGTGCCAAGGACAACGCGTACATGCATTTCATTTTAGTTCAGTTTCGGCACATTTATAAAATCGTAAAATGCGGCATTTGACATCGCACAAAAGTGACTAATTGCTTAAATGCATACAAAGCGGCATTGACTCTTCGCGAATTGTGTATCACAAATGTGTGACGCCCAAAGCGAAAAAGAAAAAGGATTACACGCTTACGTGAAAAGTAGGCGTATACTGTCTGTCTGTCTGTCATTGCTTTTAAACTCTAACATTTAAGAAAACGCGTAATTAAAAACTGTTGTAGTATGTAGTTAGAAAGTAGCAACATGGACTGTCATGTCTGACAATTGTTAGCCATACTTTCTGTAGTTATTCCTGAGAGAAGAGCATGTAACATAGTCGAAAAGTCGAACAACAGTTAACAATTTATAACACGAAGCGTACAAAAAAAAAAGTACACCAAACAAGGCGACACAACTTTCTGACGCACAAAAGTAGGCAACATTTTTTCTTCTTTTTTTTTCAAAATGCTGCGCAACGATTTTCTTGGCCAATTTCATTCATTTTTTCCGCTGCTGCTGCTGCAAAGTAAGCAGCTACTCTTCACACTGAAAGTGTCATCAATTTGCACATTGATTGCATGTTGAATGGTGTTATTAACGATCGCTTTCAACGTGTTTAAACAGCGGCAACAGATCAGAGAGAACAATAAAAGCAACCAGGACAATTATGCGCAGACACATTGCAAGGCAAGTGCACACTTGAAAGCGTTTAAAGCATTTTTCAAACGAGTGCACTTTCAACTTTTTCTTGCTGCAGAGAGTAGCGTCGTAAAACGCTGATTTGTTTAGTTTGTTATTTAAATAAGCTCTTCCCCTAGGTGTGTATAAATTTCCAATAGCAAGAGTGTCGCTGCTTATTGGCATTGTTTGCCATTTTGAAGTTGCACTTGAGTGTCAACACTTTAATTTGTTTATTTCTAATGCCATTCATGGCAATTCTTGTGTGTGTGCTAACGACGACGAAGGCAAGAGACACTACTACTATTACTATTAACTGCATGTAATTCATTTGTTAGTATAATGAGCCTGTCGCCAGGCTCTGCCGCTGCATAAAGTGCATTTCAATTATTGTTAATGTGCTTGTGCAGGAGCTGAGCACATGCAAATGCTGCGAGTACTTTAAAGGTGCAGCATAATTTGCGCTGCGTTTGCATAAACCTTTGCAAATGTTAATTGAAATACTTTCATTTTAAACACACAACGTTTAAATTGCTTTACAGTCGATTTAATGTGTCAAGTCAGTGTATGTCTGTCTGTCTGGCATGTCCTTTAGCACTAGGTCTATCAGCAAAATGCATTCAATGTGCTCAACTAATTAAAAACAAACATTGCAGTGTGAACTTTATAGTGTCTGACTGTCTATCGCTTTAATTGAGTCAAACAAATGAAAATTAATTAACACTTTTACTTGTGGTTTAATTTTTGGTGACACTTTACCACAAAATAAAAAAAAACATTCTTTTAATAAATTTAAGTTAAAAGTGATTCTATGCGCAGCAATTAAATGTATAAAATAATTTAGCCAGTAACAATTGATTATGCATGTCTACTAAAAAACTGTAACGTAAAATATGAAACGTTGGGAGAGGTGCACGGTATGTAAGTGTATGCATTTGTTTATTGATTTTCAGTTCTCGCTTGATTGTCAAATACAAAAAATTAGAGAATAAACTTGAACACATAAACATACTTAAAAATGCTTCAGTCGAGTGTGCTCTATTTCAAGACACCCTAATACCCACATAGAACCGGAAATTTATACCTATATGGAAACGTGTGGAATATATTATAAACTCGTAAAATTCCGGCGAAGTCCTAGTCGAAAGCTAAAAGAACGAAGTCTCTATCTATCAACGTTTCCGAGATCCTTCCGTTCTTACGGGCGGACAGACGGACTTGTCTATATCAACTCTATCGCTCCTGATCATAATGGGGTTAACTTTGAAGGGTCTCCAAGCATTTTTCTAGCTGTTACATTTATTTGTACAAAACCAAAAGGTACATTCGGTACAGGGCCTAAAAATAAACAATTCTTCCATTCAAAAACTCAGAAAGAAGATTTTAGGGATACTAGCCTTTTGAAGGGGGTTGTCACAAAGACATTTCATTTGTTACATTTGTCCTTCTAATCAAAAACCAGAAGAACATATATTTTTTTCTTCATTAGGGAGGACGAGCTCCTGCACTTTTTCGTCTGAAAAGGAGGATTAGACAAGAGTATGCCAGAAAGGTTGATGAATGTGTTCTCAAATTAAGATCAAGAACATAGAAGACCGAATGAGTAACAAGGTAGCCTAATGAATCGTCCAACTATCTCACTTTCTCTCTCTCTCTGGAAGCATACGATCCTTTAAGAAAACAGGTTATCCTGAAAGTTTCAACTTAGGATTCTGCAGGCGCTAGTTTGTAGACCAGATTTGAACTGTTTGTTCTAACATCACACATTGCGTGAGGGTTGCTTCAAGCACGTCTCGAATTGTTCACCTTATCAAATGTCCCTGGCAACAATCCCTGTCACACTGCAGAAAGTAATGCAGCAGCAGATTAGCCATTTGAAGCCTAAGAAATCATCAGGATTGGATTTTGGCTAACAAAACGTCTAAGCTATATCCTAACACAGCAGTTATTTATAATCTTGTTTCCTAACAGCATCCTAAGACTGAAATAATATTCAAGGATATAGTAATCCACAGTATTCCGAAGTTAAAGCATACAGGCTGATTAGCCTCTTTCCCGCCCTAGGATTGATGATAAAAAAAGTTATTTTGAGCCATTTTCTGCAACTAGAAAGCGTTGGCTGGCAATTTGGATTCCATAAAAGTGATGACACTCCGGAACTTCTTAACAGTATTGTCAACTTCGTCCTTGAAGCGTTGGAATATAAGAAAAATTTTGTGGTTGTATTTATGTTCAGCTAGATTTTGACAGGGTATGGTCTTCTGAGCAAGCTAAAGAACCTTCTAACCGCTCAGCTGTTGAAGCTTATAAGCAATTTCTTAACGGAAAGAACATTCAATGTTGTTGTTGGTGGTGAAGCATCGACAAAGAGGTGCAACGTTTTAGGTTGTATGTTATAAACAATATATACAGCAGACATGCCTACAGCTAGTTGATGAAGACGACATTCTAATTACTACCTAAGCAGTTGTCAAGAAGCTCTGATATAGCTATCGCCACCGAAGCAAAGTAGCAGTACTTGCGAAGTTTTGAGCATGGGGCCTTTAAATAGAATAAATGATGGAAAATTTGCCAATGTTACAAGAAAACATTCTATTCCTGGTAAAACGTCCCCGACTTCATCTTGAAGCATGTACATGCCCACAAATACCGCGGCTTCATACTGCATAAGAGGCTTATGTTCGCGAGACACCTCACAATGGTGCAGCGAATGGTCTTATATAAAGCTTGAAAATGGCCCCAAGAAATTGGCTCTCTCTACCCAATAAAATGATAATTTATAAATCAATTCGGATTCCTACAGGTAGTAGCTATAATGAATTAACACGAAGTAAAACAAAATCCGAGCTGCCAAAACGGCCGGAATAAGAAGAAAGGCATGACCAAATGATTTCGCAACATGACAATGGTCGGCCACATTTTAGAAAACTGGTCAAGAATTTATTGGAAACGCTGAAATGGGGGAAGGTATCCCATCCGCTGTATTCTCCAGACATCGATCCACAGACTACAACTTGTTCCGATCGATGACACATGGACCTGTCCTAGCAGAAGTTCAATTCTGTTGAATAATGAGATGATGATTGAATAGTCTCAAAAACGAGTCGTTCTTCCGAGCTGGTATCCGAAAATTTCCAGGATGATGAACATAATTTTGAGTAATATATTTGCATCCATTTTTGCACAATAAATCGGTAAATAAAAAAAAAAAAAAAATAAATTCAAGGCCTATAATTTTAAGCCTCTGATCTGTCTCTTCTTCCATAAAACTAGATAAAATTGCCTTAAAAAAAAAAAAACAAGTAAGGAAATTTCAGTCGGGCGTAACCGACTGAATAGGCCCTTTACCAGTTCAGGTCGCCTAACAAACACATTAAATTTTTCCCGAGCTTATGACCAAACACATGACCACTTCTTACTGCGCGAATATGAATGAAAAAAAAGGGGGTCGCTCAAATTCAATTGCTTATCAAATCGTCATTTATTATCCGATTTTGATGAACTTTTTGGATTTTGGATTAGAGAGGCGTTATCTCTATATTGGTGCACTAGATTTTTTTTGTGCCGAAGAAATTTTTAGCCTTGGGAGTGATTTTATGGGAAAGGGGGGGAGGGGCAAAATTTTAAAATAAACTTGTAAAATTCCGGAGCAGTCCTAGTCGAATGCAAAAAACACGAAGTCTCTATTTATTACCGTTTCTGAGATCCTTTCGTTCATACAAACGGACAGACGGACATGGCTATATCGACTCCTCTATCACTCCTGACCATAATGGGGGTAACTTTGGCGGGTCTCTGACCAATATTTCTACCTGTTACATACATTTGCACAAAACCAATAGGCTTTTGTACCTTCGGTACAGGGCCTAAAAACAACGATTTTTCTAATAATGGTTAACAAAAATTTGAGCAATTTGGTCCGTTTTAAAAACAATAAGATACATTTTTTCATAAAAAACTTTAGATGGACGGGTTGGTTTAATGCCACCCGCTGCTTAAAGAGGTTGGCACGCACATTGAAAACTAGTTATCTCAAGAAATAATCAAATTTGAAGAATTTATATCTTATAGTTTCCAAGACAGACGGAAATGTCTATAACGACTCGACTTGATGATGCTGATCAAAAATTTATTTATTTATATAGGCTCCACCACGCTTTCTTCTGCATGTGCTATACATACGCACAAACTTAATATACCCTTTCAACCTATGTTTATAGTGTATAAAAGCGCGCTGTCCAAATTAAACAACAATTGAAAAATTAAAAGTGCACAGTTTAGCTTATGTGCCATGCATGAATTAAAACTTTATGAAAATATTTTCAAACAATGCAACACACAACACTTGCCTGATTTATGCTTAACTAAAAAAAGGACACACAATCATGTTTCACATATAATTTCGCGTTTCTTTTTACATGCCACACACACGGCGGCGTATGATTAATTTTAATTAAAAGTTGCTGCCACGACTTAAAACGATTTTCACATTGTATTTCCTTTTTTTTTTTGTTTTTTTTTTTTGTTTCTCTATTTCCGGCGACGTTGTTGTACAAAACTTGAAATGTTAATTAAAAATGCGCATAATACTTCGGCTTGCGCGTAGAAATAATGCTGCAAGTTTTTCACGTATTTCGAGGACTTGAAGGAAAAAGTATAAATGAAAAATGGAAAACTGCAGCACACAACAATTCTTGCACAATGCACAACAAGCAAAGTGAAAATGAATCACAACACAAGCAACGAGCGAATGCAGAGCCAAAAAACGAACTAGCAGCGCGGCTGCCATGCAAGGACAACAGCAGACATGTGTGTGTGTGTGTGTGCGAAAGGATAACAAATACCGAGCGCATTAAGAGAGCAAGGATAAACTATAAATGCACGAATGCATGCTACGCGACGAATGAAAGCGAATTTTGAGCGTGAAATGCAATCCGTTTTGAGTGAAAGAGAGTTCAAACTCTTAGCAAGGATATTCCACTCAAGAGCAAAAAGCAAATGCAGAACGTTTTCATTTTCAAATCTAGTTTTAAGCATGGGCATGGCCAACAACTTACACTTGGTCAAGTAATAAATCAATTCAAAGTCAATTCATACGAACTACTTTTGAAAGCAGACAGGTATCGACAAACCGCATATGTACTCATGGCGTAACATAAATGAAGACAAAATGAAAGTGTATTCTGCATAGAAAAAAAAAAAAAAAACTTATACTTCGTGCACATCTAATGGCACCACGTAGTAGCAGCAGCAGCAGCTCTATTGAACTACGCCATTAGGGCGTCAATATTGTGCAAATGAAAGCAGACAGATTGCATGTGGTTTTTTGTATGAGATACATGTAATGAAAGGACAACAGCAAGAAGCAACCTAAAGGACGACTCGTCGTTCACTCACTCACTCGTTTGGCAGTTTGTGTTCATTTCAAACGCTTTAAAATATACTCAAATATGCTATTAGAACGTAAATTGATGAATGATGCAAAGGTTAGAGTTCATAGAAAGCCAGCCAGCCAGCGCCTTGCCTGTGGTATTGTACTAGTCGGCCATTTTGATTTAAGTATGTCGATAAAAATAGTTTGATGATTGTGCACCCAACTGACAAATCGAATAAACGTTATGGTGAACACTATGTAGTTTAGTTGAGCGTACAGAAAAACGAAAAAAAAAAAATTGATGAAAATTACAAGTTTTAAACGTTTGTAATTTGACGATTTGTAGCTGCTGCATATTTCAAAAATAAACAAGTGAAAATTTTGTGTTTTTGAGTTATTTGAAACCATTAATTTTTTTTACATGTGTTACAAAATAAATTAAAATAAAAGAAATGGTAAATTTTAGTCGAACAGAAGCTTGTTTGCTATTTGATATTGTTTATTCAACAAGTCTGCTAGTTAGCTGAGCTAACGAAGGCTTTACTTAATATATAAATGTACAATTTATACAATATCATAAATAATTATTGAAATATAATCTCAAACCTAATTGGATTCAACTTTGTATGTGGTAGGGCAACTTCAAAACAATTATTATTTCAAAAAAAAAAAAAATACATATTAACCTGCTTTATTTAAATTTTTTTAATACGTTTTGTATGGGAGCGATACTTTCTAGTGGCCACATTACTATAACTTTAA
Organism: Leucophenga maculata; assembly: GCA_035044805.1. Taxonomy (NCBI): domain Eukaryota; kingdom Metazoa; phylum Arthropoda; class Insecta; order Diptera; family Drosophilidae; genus Leucophenga; species Leucophenga maculata. The sequence goes on along the minus strand of JAWNNP010001123.1, from coordinate 1,001,505 downwards.
GCTACATTATAAACTTGTTTATTCGAACTTTGATTATTCGGCCTCCGCTTAATACGGTTTACAAAACTTAGTTTGACCGGTAGCCAGGTTTCAAAAAGCGAGTTAGAATCTGGAACACACAAACTTCGTATGTGTATCGAAATATCAGCTTAACCCACAGCGAACAAACACATTAACCCTGAAGCTCTGTCACTGTACCATGCACATGAAAAGATTGCTTCTTGGATGACTAAAATATTCGAAAAAAATTTTTTTTTTTAACAATTCGTTCTTTCTGTGGGGAAGTTTAAAAAAAAAATGGTCTTGCACTCAAACGTGTGCATTATCAAATGTTTTCCACAAAACGTGACTTCCGTTGGATGACCAGTGGACCGAGTACTTGAGATATGCAAACGTCTTTATCAACGTTTTTTACTACAAGAAATTCTGCAGAAAAGTGCCATCAAAGGGTCAGCTCAAGCTTGAAATGCTGCCACTTGATCATGGTTAACCTATCAAACGGATGACACTGCACTGAAACATGGTGATGATTGCGCACAAGAAATAACTTAAGATATAATCGGAATTCTCATGAATTTTGGTGAAAAAATCGAGGAAGATGTAGAAGACTGTGAAACGAGAGAAACTATAAGCTAAACCAAATTTGATATTTCATGCTAAACTCCAGAAGAAACAAATTATCAGACCCCAGATGGGGAGATAAACCACCTTCTAGTGGTTCGATAAAAACCTATATGAAATATTTCAATGGAATTAAAGGAAGAGACACTCAAAACAACAAAACACTTTTTCATTCAAAAATTTTAGAGAGAGGTTCATCAAATATAACCAATCTAGCCCAGCTAAAAAAAAAGTAGAGGATATTAAATATCCAAACTTGAAGACTCTAACTTTTATATAGTCTCTAAGTTCATGTTGTTCATAGCAAGGGAGACGAACATCTAAATATTGACTTGACTTTTTGTAGGGGGTCACCTCTTTTAGTGTTTAATTGGAACCCTAATGGACTATTTTATTAGGATTGCCAAAAACTAAATCAAATTCGGCGTATCTAGCTGGATTAACAACAATAAAAAACTTTTTTCATACAGAAACCCTGAAAGATGGGACAGAATTGTATGTGTACTAACCCTTCTGGTGACCCTACATGTACTTAAATGGAAAATTTTATGCGGATTTTTGTAAAGTAGAACTAATTTCGCATTTCTAGCTTAATTACCAATATTAAACAAATTTTGAAATACCTCTTAGTGATGTATTAAATGCAAGTGAACTGAAGAAGCTATACGAGACTCTGAAGACTCTATCTACTATAGTCTTAAAATTGTGGATGTTTATACGAAAAGTCAAATAGAGCGACAGACATACATTTGTAGCTGATGAAGATTATTTAGAATTTATTAGATTAGATAAACATGAACCGAAGCAGCCAATAACCTTCCCACAATTAAGACCAAACTAGCAATACTTAATGTGACACAAGCCAAAGAATCAAGGTTAATCTTGTGTTATGTATGGGTGATCAAAAGGTAAAAGTGTTTGAGTTCTTTAATTATAAAATGTTATCCAAAATATTATTCACCAATTCGGACAACTTCTACACAGAGCATTCACTGATCTAGCTGATCTTCTACTTAACACAGAGAATTCCAAACACATTATGAATGATTCTGTTGTCAACAAATATGAATGCATCGCAGATAATCATCAAAACTTCATTTTTAGAACTTCTGGATGATTTCAATGTTTGAATCATCTGTCACTTTCAAAGTTATATGCCGTAAGGACAAACCGGTTTTAAAATATTGTGGAGAAAAATTTTACGAACAATTGTTGTGATTCCAAGTGTAAGCATCATTGCGTCATGTGTACCCTCTTTCAAGTGCTAACAAAAAATATTTGACAGAATTGCAGAAGACCATAGCTAGTGGTTCCCTATTAGGTGTGCTGGGATAAACATGTATAATATATAAGAATATGAAGTACATATATTCGTGTTACTCAAAATATTGAAGGCTAAATTTCGACAGTATATCACTTCGATGGGGTCCGAGGAAAAACTTTTTTTTTTGGTTTTTTAAGCATCTTAAACATCAACCTTTTGTTTGGTGAAGGAGCTAAAATTCTATTAACAAATACTTTCGGTATTTTTTAAGAAAACATTGATGCTGTACATAATATTACCCTTACACACCGTGGATTTGATGCACTTCAAACAGATGCTCGTATTGGTGGTTGCAAAGAAAAACAACGACGGTGCTTTCAAAATATGTGTATTAGATAAATAGATCTAGGCATATAAGTCTAAAAAAAAAAACTGTCGACAGTATAGGTCTTCAAAGGCGAAGCGGAAAAGTTGTACGCTCTCGAAGCATTTCTACACAAATCTTCGCCTGATTCTTTGACGCAAGTAAATTGCCTAAGACGGTTCTGCACAAATAGGTAACTTTATGAATACTCAGCTCAGTCGTCTGATTGAAAGCACGGACCGAGACAAAAACGGGGACGGATTTTTAGTGCTGCTTCGTATAAAGGTGCATACTTTTAGAGTGGCTTTGCAGAAATGAAAACATAAAGTATGCATATCTTTGCAGTTTATAAACTTTACACAAGGCCTAGGCTAGTACTGTAGTAAGTTCAGCGCGTTACTCACTTTTGAGTCGCTGCCAGCTGCACGACCAATATTTTTGAAGTGTAACTTATTTAGGCCCGGTTGGCTGAGTCAGCTAAATCAAAGTGCAGACTGCAGACAAAAACGGGGACGGCTTTGGAGTGTTGAGAATCGAAGAGTGCGAAAGCTACCAACACATTCGTATGTTACCACACTCTTACGCCGCACGAGTCGAGTCGCACCATCGGAAACGCACGAAGAGGAATTAGTGCCTAATTTTGAATATGGATATATATATACGCCAGAAAACTTGTTCCTTAACAGCATATATAACAAAGAATAGCAATATTTGTGATGCTCGCTGTACACTGGAGTATCGTGGAGTCATCGTGTATATTCACCAATCACTCAGTGAAGAATATTCAGCCATTGGGACCTCATTGCCTGAGACCCTTCAGCATAAAGTTCCCCTGGCTTTGTCATAATACGCCAGGGGAACTTTGTGCTGAAGGTACTCAGGCAATGAGGTCCCAATGGCTGAACATTCGATGGTCAGATCTTGGCCTATATGGAAACATTAAGGAATTATGCAAGATAAAACAAATTGAGAGTTTCTAGCTAAATAAACAACAACAATAAAGAAGTGTGTAGGATTGTATGGTAAATGCCATACTTTGTGGAGTGGAGGAGAGATGCTGATCAAGACTGTATATATGTACTTTATTGTGTCTATCTTGCAGACTATTATCTAGCTATCTGTCTAGATGACTATCTAGCTATCTACCTAGCTATCAATCTAGCTATCAATCTAGCTATCAATTAAGCTATCAATCTAGCTATCAATCTAGCTATCAATCTAGCTATAAATCTAGCTATCAATCTAGCTATCAATCTAGCTTTATATCTAACTACCTTTTTATCTAACTATCTATCTATCTATCCAGTTATGTACCTATCTAGCTATATATCTAGCTATATATCTAGCTATATATCTAACTATCTATCTAGCTATATATCTAGCTAATTATCTATCTAGCTATTTATCTACAATCTAGCTAGTTGGCTATCTAGCTATTTATCTATCTAGCTTTCTATATAGCTACTTTCTAGCTTTCTATATAGCTATCTATCTGCCTTCTATATAGCTATCAATCTAGCTTTTTATCTATATATAGTTTGAAACATGTCACCGTGTGATAGATATCCGACATCTATATCGATCTTTTACATCTCTGAGGATGGTGATGCTTTCGTCTATACAAAAACAATTTATCTGTGTTCCGAATAGGAGTGTGCTTTGAAAACATTCCATTTAGTTAATAAATAAAATAAGAAAACATAACACGAATTCGTATGTTCCCAAGAGTTATTTCAAATCGACCACAGTCCGAAATATGTAGCCTGACAAGCTGTCACATAGATCATTTGTTGGCGCTTGCTTCATGTGTCTTAGCCAATGATTGTATTTTCCAAAATATTAAAAAAAGAAATTCAAAAAAGTGATTAGTGAAAATTCATAATTAAAGTGTTTTTTTATGTAAAACACAAAAATATACTTGAATGTAAGCTATTTTAAAATATGAATGATGACAATGTCGGACGAAAAGCTGAGAATCGTTTTCAAACTATTTTATTTTACAAATGAAAATCAATCCAATCCAAAATGCGATCTCTAAGCGATCAAGAATCTCTAGTAGATCCTAGTAGAAAAATCTAATTCCTCCTCTTCATATATAGATAGATGTGGTAAAATAGTTTGTCAAAGTAAAGACAGGCAAATTTCCCTTAATTTTTGATACCAAAATTAAAGAGGAGGTGTTTGAGGGTCCTCAAGTTCGAAAACTGCTCAGCGATGACATTATCAGTACGATGAATGATCGAGAGTAAGCCAAAACTTCCTATGGAATCGAATGCGAGTTGTGCTACACAACAAGTGTCTTCGAGGAAACTATAGCCAAACGTTCAAACTTCTAAAGAGTGTTTAGGATTCGACAAACTCACACAAATTGTGGTATACAAAAATAGCAGAAGCAAGGTTTAAATGCTTCACACTCTTTAGATGCGAAAGGATATATAGAAAATCAAGCATTGCTCCTTAAACAAACTAAACTTTATGTACCTACTAATTAAAGCAATGGTCAACAAACAAGTTTTACAGACACTTAAATCGTATGTACATTAGAATATGACACTGTTTGGCAAACAAAATGGCGTCTAAATAAGCGGAAGTGCATGAAAATGTGTGAAACTATAAACTGGCTGACGGACTGGTGACTGGTGACTTTGTTTAACAAAGATTTTTTCATACAATTGCAGGACATGTTGGTGCGACGTATGGCGCAGTCAAGAAGGCGCCAGCATGCAAACACAAGTTCGTGCAAATATTTACTTAACATGTCAGCGACTTGTGCCACTTCGAACGTATACGATGCACGCGTTCTGGCACTAACTACTTAACTATGTACTAACTACTTAAGCTACAACTACTAAAAAGCCATTCATTATAATCAAAAACATCATCATGCGCAACAACAACACAAACATTTTGCACTCACCTTGAGCTCAACAGACGCTCGGCCTCATCTGCGGTCATGGCATCGGGCAGACTATCATCGCGCGGCATGCCCGCGGCATTGGGGGCGTTGTTTGTATTGGCAGCGTTGGCGTTGCTGGACATTGTGGCATTTGTTGTTGTTGCCTGTGTCAATTTCTCAATACTGGGTATCACTTTCACAGTGAGCACCTCATCCACTACATCATCATCATCAACAACATCATCATCATCATCATTCAGCTCAACATCCAATTCGGTACACTTTAAATGCTGTATTATATCTTCTTCGTCCTCACCGGCGCTTGTATCAGCATACTCGAGATCCTGCTGCTCTATTGAAGTTTGTGTCGAACTGTACGGTGGCGGACGTACAGGCAATACTGGTACATCAGCCAACGACGTCGGCGCTACATCGAGCTCATCGGGCATATCGAGTGAAGCGATGGGCGCAATGCCTTTAGCAATGGATGAAATCGAACGTGAAGCTGACGAGGAATTAGCACCACTGCCCACTGAAGCGGGTGACATGGGTGGTGTTGATTTGGCACTGCTGCCGCCGCCGGGACTGCCATAGAGTTCAGCTGTTGCTGTTGCGGCCGCTGTTGCTGCTGCACTGCGACGCCTAATGGGCGACACAACGCCCACCGGTGGTGAACTATAAAGTGCGCGATGCACTGGCGAATGTTGCTGCTCGTTGCTATCGTGATTTTTATTGCCTGTTGGCGATTGCAGCAATTGCGCACGTTCTTTGTAGCTAGCTGGCGTTCCGGTTGTCGACTCAATTGTGGTCGTCGTTGTTGTCTCTGTCTTAATGATGGCATACACAGTGCTCGACTCCTGTGCAAAGCCATTGGAGCCATGGAATTTACGCTGCATATCGGTAACCTTTGCGGTATCATAGAGTTCGGCCTCAGTAGTATAGATCTCATGTGATTCACTGCCATCGGGATTAAGACGATAGCCAACATCGACATAATTGAGACTGGGCTGTTCATCTTCTGTTACCAACTTACTTTGTTGTATGTTGGCAGCAGCAACAGCTGCGGGCGTTTCATAGTCATATGCTGGCTTCAATTTTGCTTTAATCTCGGGCGATGGCTCGTTGAAGCCACCCTCGTCATTACTTGCGCTCGACGAGATTATGCTGGGTGGACGTTGACCTAGACCAGCGGCAGGCATGTTGATTGTAATACTGCTGCGCTTCGATGGTATGCGCTGCGGTGAAGTGATACTATTGGAATGCTGCTGTTCGGATGCATCGGATTTGGCGTTACGTCCTGCAAGAAAAAATATATCAAAGAGTTTATATTAGTTTTATATAATTTGTATAAAATTTCGTTTCAACTAAAAATATTAAATGTATTCTAATTTTATAATAAAAAAAACTTGAATAGAAAACGTTTCGAAAAAAAAAAAACTTCTCCGCACCTGTATACAGTTTTATAAACCCATACAGATACCCAAGCCCATGCAATTTGCTCTTAAAATTTGTGATTGTTTATTTTTAATAGCTATGAAAATACTAGTCAAACGTTTTAGCAGTCAAACTTTGTATTCCAAGCTCCAGATTACTTTGCGCCAACATTGGTAAGTACATCTTCATTCTGGTCCGTATTTTTTGGTACCATAACCACGATTTGGTTAGAAGTCCCGAGTACTTCGCCGTGTTTGCCTGCGGGCGAAGTTTCCCTACAATTTGCATTTAATACCATTTGTGCGGATTTACCACCTTTCAACCAATTTTTCTTCACCATCAGTGGTTAGAAGGTCCCCTGTGAATAGCTTGTAGAGGAAAGAGCCGACACTGCTCGGTGGTACTCCGACATACACTTGCTGCCTATAGAAGTACATAGTTGCACCTTCAGGAACTTATAGTCCATACATTATTTAAACAAACATGTTATCTATCAAAGGTCTCATCGAAGAGGATAGTATTGCAGTTGTTTACGGTACTCTAGGCCTACTCCGCATGAAATCCATATTGGTAGCCCGGAAAAAGTCCACCGTACTCCACAGTGACCACGAATCTGGTTAGGAGAAAGTACCTTCAATGAGGATTGGACTGACTTAGCGTCACATTTCGACTTGCCAAGTTTTTGGATTATAGTGATGATCGCAAAATTTCTAGATTATCGGGAAGTGATGTAATTATTAACATAACTAAAACAAGCACGACCGAATGTTGCATTTGAGTATGCACGACTTCGAGCTACCCTGTATTCTCTTCAACATAAGTGAACGATGCATCACGCTCCGGAAGACCTGGCGTCTAAGAAGTAGATAAAATTAAGGAAGTGATCGAGATAGACCCGGGCCCAGGAGCTGAATGTCAGTCATATGATCGTTCAAAGGCATTTCAAGAAGCTTGGCTACACAAAAAAAACTTGATATTTGGGTGCCACACGAATCGACACCAAAAAATCTCTTGGACCGAATTTCCATCTGCGAATCGCAACAAAATCGACCCGTTTCTGAAGCGAAGGATGACTGGCTTTCATCGCCAGAGGGTCACTTACGACAACGTGATGCGCACAAAGTCGTGGGTGAAGGGTGGCGAAGCGGCTCAAACGGTTGCCATGCCCGGATTGATAGTCAGGAAGGATTTGCTGTGTGTTTGGTGGGATTGGCACGGAATCATCTACTATGAGCTTGCTCCCCTATGGCCAAACCAATTCGGTCTTCTACTGTGAGCAACTGGACCGCTTGAAGGCATCAATCGCTCAGAAGCGGCGATCTTCGATAGTAACGCGCCAGAAGCTCCGACAGTTCGGTTGGGAGGTCCTTATGCATCCACCTTACAGTCCGGACCTGGCACCATCGGATTACCATCCCTTCCTGTCAAACGATTTAGCTGACAAGAAATTGCCCTCTAAAGAGGCTTGCGAAGGGGCTTACATATGTGATAAAGAAAATTTGGGAGATCTTGGCATCGATTTGAGGTATAGAGATGATATGTTTATGCGATATGGAGAAGTAACCCTGATAAATTTGATACAAATTGGAGGAGGCGATAACCCGCCACCATATAAGCAATAGACAAATTTCGTCATATAATTGGATCCATTTAAGGCATTGTATTCCATTGGAATACAAGTTATTGGGTTATTTTTATCCTTTTAATTTTGGTCAAAACGATACTCCGCCCCCATATAAGCGATAATGAAAAATCGTAATGAATCCAATTGCGGTACAGAGTTGCAACTTTGTTTATAAAGTTATAGGATCGGAAGAAGTAACATTCATTGGATAAGTATGAATAGTTAGCTAGCACAAAATGAAAAACAATTTAGAAAGTTGGTTGGCCTTTTTTATTTTTTTTTTTCAACATCTGTCCTGATCATTTACGTAGGATTTCTAACTGAATAAACAAACTTTTTCCACACAAAATCTCAATAAGAGAGGGTAGATCTGTATGTGGAGGGTTAGATTAGATTAATAGAATACTAGTTATCCGAAGGAAAAAAAAAGGCTTCAAGGCTCTTTGTACCCTGCTGATACAGTATATAAAAAAGTCCGTTCGTCGGCAGGGACTTAAACGTAATGTTTCTAACCCTGGCGCTTTTTTGTAGTTAAACGCCTTTTCGACGTTTATAATCTCTTTCAGGGTAAATATTTATCTGCAGCGGTGTTTCCAAGAAGGTTCCTGTTGAGCTGGATTTCTTTTAACGTATGAGTATCTTCATTTAAACATATGAACATATGACAAAATTACTAAAATTAAAATTTATTGGAGAGCAGGCTATGATTGCTTTATTTTATTATCTTCATTCTAGTCATTCCCTAGCTTACATTTGAACATCAAAAGCTATACAAGATGGTTCTTCAAAATGATTTTTTAAGACTGCCCAACCAAAAATAAGTCAATAAAAATATTTCCTAATAAATATAAATTTTATTTGCAGCTCTACTACATTTCAAAGCTGCTGCTGTACTGTTTAATCAAACTTAGAATTCATGTAACCACTTCAAATGCCGCTCTGCGTCGCTTTCAATGTTCGAAGTTATAACAAAATTATCGCTGATGAGCTTAAGCAGATCGGTTTGCATATTTATAAGCAAGTAACTACGATCGTTTTTATCCACACCCAGGTATTGCTTATAATCGGGAGCCTCGTCTTTGTGTCGTTCCAGAAAATCACGATAACGTGCCAACTCTTTTTCAAGATATTCATTACGCTCAACTTTTTGCAATCCATGTAATTCTAGTTGAATTAAATTAAGCAAATAAAGCATATCACGACGCAGCTGACGAGGACTTTTAGATTTGCTTACACTTGCTGCTGCATCGGATTTTGTTCTATCGAGACCGTCATCATCGGTATCGCAATTAACGTAGCCGTCGTCGTCGTCGTTGTAGTCATCATGCTCATGCTCATCATTTAGTTGTCTATACTGCATAAGTATATCATTAGCGCCGCCACCGTAACGTGCATCACTGCTTTTCTGCTGTTCATTGTATGAGCTGCTCTGCTGCAAGGTCTCGCCGCCACAACAACCCTGCTTAGCACCACCAGCAGCAGCACCATCACTATTAAAATCAACATCCCGTTTAAGTGTTGGCGGTGGCATCTCCAAAAAAACACCCGTCAAACGTTTCGTATTGAGACAAAAAATCAAATGACTCATATACAAGTTCCGCAAACGCCGATCATCTAGATTATTGCACATATATGTGCTCAGCATATTCATCCAAGCGTAGGCCAAACGATATTCATGCGTACCTTCCGAAAATGCATCAGACAGCGATGGTGCAACATCCTGCATTAGCATGAAGTCCTCGTGTAATAGACGTACTAGCTCATCCTTGTTTGCTGGCTTGTTTGAACTTGCTGGAGCGACAGTGCTGGAGCTACGCTGCCGTGATACATTACGATTTGAGCCTTTATTGCGTCTCGATGATCTACTATCCAGCGATGTACGCGACATTTTGGTTTAACTCTGCGAATTTTTCTTGACTTGAACGATTTCCGGAACAAATGTATCGTATAAAATTTTGAAGTCAGTCGTCAGTAAATGAAAATTTCTGAATGAATTTGGAAGGCTTACTAAGATTTATTTTAGTTTTGTTGAACTCAAAAAAAATGACTGACTCACGCACGCCTACTTAGTTTTTTTTATTGGTTTTGTTAACAATTATTTTGACATTTAATATTAATTATTTAATTTATGTGCATAAATTTAGACAAAAAGATTTTGAAATAAAAATTTTTGTCGCCAAAATAGTTTTGCTAAATGTTTCTATTAAAATGTTGACGTTGTCGTGAAACAACTTAATTTATAATTTTTATTATGTCGCGGCTATTTAAATTAATTTCGCTGTTTAAAAATAAAAATATTTCTTCTTGAACAAAAAAAAAAAATAGGTGGAAGAATTGTGACGCCATTAAAAATGAACATCAAATAGAGACGCACAGTTTTCGATAAATTGTTTATTTTATTTAATATTAAAATTAAAAAGTTTGAAAATGCAGAATAAACTTTTGAATAAATTAAGGGTATATATAAGGCAACTTCGATACTAATGCCCCGTGAGAACTCACAATCCGTGCAAGAGGAAACGACACAACTGCTGCGGTGATGGTATCAGCTGTTCGTCTGTTTCATCATGTTAGCACATATACAAACCCAAGTCGATCGCAGAACAAAACCATAGAGTTTTTGGAGAAGTTTTAACAGCAAAAGGAACATGAGACTGTTAAGTTTTAACAGCATAAGGAACATGCGACTGTTAATACCAGAAGAACGAGAATGTTAAATGAACGACTGTCATTAAAGGGAAAGGACATTTGGAAGACAATTAAAAAATTATGGCAAACGGCTTAAGGTGATATGAACCCAACAAGAAGGTGCCGCGTGACAGTCCAACAGGCGTATATGATTGTCATCCACAGCTACATATGTTAGGAGAAATAAAATAGTTGTCAGTTTGCAGGCGGCATAAAGAATCAGTGTATGGTGATCTTCAATTTATCCAATAGAAGTATATAGCTAAGGACAGCAAAAATTTTGTGTTCTACACAAGCAACCAATTCTGTCCCATCAAATTGTGATGAATCGTGCTTAGAAACTTATCCATTAACAAAGACAACCCAGACAGACATGCCCGCGATAGAGACCCCCACGGCTTCAACAGTTCAACTTGCCGTTGCCAACAGTTGCTAATTGATTTCTACCGGAATTTGAACTCAAGTCATTAATTAAAACAAAATCCACAGCCCGGAAAGAAACTTCAAAAGATATTGGAGATATTGTTATAAAAAACATTTATTTTGATGGACCAAAAGACAAGACGACTCTGATAAATGAGAAAATAGGGGATCGTTACCATCGCAAAGAAGTTTCATAGAGCACATCTCTATCTTAGCAGAACCTGGTTCAATTAGGGACACTCAATGGCAAGTTGTGGCACTACAAAGAAAAATTTAACGTCGATTACAACTTTATTAGAGGGTCAAGGTTGGAATATAGATGACGTAGAGAATATTTCGGACCAATAAGCTGCTTGCGTAAATAAAACCACGTTGTCGTTTTGTGCAGTGGGTGATAATTTGTGCCAAAAATATGTAAGAGATATGTCAACCTCTATCAACTGGGTCCTGTAGTCCTGAGCTAATAAACCTTAAGCAAGGAAAAATGGCGCACTCGAGATGACTTACTTTTCCTAATCGTAAACTCAGACTTTACGTGAGTACCCTCAGTCCGAAGATTATAAGTATATGTTCCGATCGGTATGTAGTGAAGATCGCAATTTGTTTAATTCTTATAGCAATATAATTCTCAAAAGTTTAAAATATTTCATAGGAGTTTAATGTATGGATCGGTAGTCTAAAGGATGAATCACGAAAGGGTGAGCGCCCTAGGAGAGAGAATGTAATGAGTAGGTGAGAGTGATACGGCGATCGAAGCTAACAGCGGGTATCAGGACAAGATATGTAGACACTAGATACATGTTGTGCCCTGGTCTCATAAATGAGTAACACAAAGTATTGCGTTGCAGAGCACTCGGGGTCAACAAATAATAGTAGAATGCCATGATATATCAAATATTGTAAAATAAGACTTCAAAAATTTCATTTCTTTCGCATTTAAACCATGTCTGGATATACTAAACCAATTACTCTTGTATTGTAAAATATTTTAGTAAAAGCTAATTAACAGGAAAAGGCCCCGAAATCGACTCGACCCATTGAGCTCTACAAAAGTAATATGTTTCTTCATATCAATGAATCTCTCATTTTTGCATCACCCATGGAGTACTATCAAATTCGGAGAATTTTACTAAAAACTGTTCAAAACGGATCTCTACTTAAAAAAAATAAATCTCTTTTCAAAAATTCAAGTCAATCTCCGAAATGGTTGAACCCATTTTGACGGGGCTTTCACAGCCTGATAGCTGATGCTCTAAGGAGTAACTAAGCATGCCTTTATTTAAAATCGGTGATGCTTAACCTACACAAATGGAAGACGAAGAGGTAACTGCTTACGCCATATAGTTTTGGAGATCTCGTGATGATTTTTATTAAAGAACTGTTATATGAACATTATAGACTCTCCAATATTTTTTATATGTATGCATATAGAATGTTGTATACCCTACTATTTAAAAATATTTAGGTAGGGTATAAAAAATCGTTGAAATTCTTTGTCAGTAAAAGCAGACACAATGTAGACTGTCTCGTATTTATTTTATTTTTTTGCTGTTGTAATGTCTGCATTTTTTTTTTATTTTTTTTAATCACGTCAACACGAAAGTTGTCAACGTGTCGCAGAGGAAAAATGTGAACCAACAAAAAAAAAGTACAAACAAATTTTCTATTTTCTAATTTTAGCAAAACGTTTCACGCATGTTTTATTGGAACAAGATTCTTGCCGAATTTCGTTGTTCGCTGTTCGCTTTCTGCATGTGCAAATTCTAAAAATTTAAAATAAAAATAAATAAACATAAAAATACTTAAAAATAGTTCAAAAATGCTTGGAGACAATAATATATACAAACCTCGACAGGCTTTGCAGAATTTACGTAAACTCAGACACATTTTCCTTTATGGAAATAGCAAAGCACAGCACTTTCGATTTTCACGTTTAGTTTTTTTTTGCTTTCGCTTTTATTATCGAACTCAAGAAATGTTATTTAAAAAACACATTTTTTTTATTTTTTTAGTTTTGTTTTTCGTTATACTAGATGACACATTAAATAATATTAATTAATAAATCAATTCAATATTTTTTTCACATAATAACTCCAATAAGCATATTCTGCTATGAAACCAGTCAAACTTAAAACTATGCCGAAACCCCAGAGATAGAAGCCACCCTGTAGTATATCCAAACTTAAGGCAACATGTTTGCGTTTTGTTTCATTCGATTCGCTATTATCATTTGCATTTATTTCATTCACATCATCGACAATATTCTCATAGAATTCCTCGGCACTGGTCGATAAAAATTTCCGACGCAAGACATCCATGCTCTGCCAGTGCTCCATCAGTCCATGCTCATGAAAAGCGCTGACATAGGCTTGAAATTTATATAGAAATGGTGTACCCTGCGGCACAATATAGGTACTCAGCATAGAACGTAGATACTCGCGTACAATATGATATTGTGGACGTCCAGTTTCGGCATTATAGGTATTTGCTAGAAAATCCTTAGCATTTATGTCACGCATAATGAAGGCAACATGTTTGGATTTCTTTATAATCGGCTGCGCATAGTTATAGGCGGTATAGTTGAGCGGCAGTAGTACCGCATGCGAACGTAACTGTCGAAAATGCTTTGGCGCCATTGTCGGACGTAGAGCAGTGAAGAGACTGTGTATGGCATAAATGGGCGTGCCACCTAAACGCGGTAGCTCTTCCAATGTATCAAGCTCCGGTTCATAACTTGGCTGTATGAAGCTACTCTCAAGTTTGGCAAAGTAAATTGTTGTCAATACATAGCTGAAGAGTATCCAAGCCATCAGAAATTGACGCAAAGAACTAATACGCGAAAAACCAGAAACAGGTTCACCCAATTGTGTTTTCATGAACATTTCAAAGATTTCATACCAGTGTACATGGCGAAAAGGTGCTGTACACGGTATACGCTCGGCAAAACGCTGCAGCGCATAGAAGACCAGCGAAACTATTAGAAAATTCACTGTCACCAAATGCCAAACTGAACGCTTAAAAGTGTGCACAAATATCAGATACTCTGGCCGCATTTCCGCAGCCGGCACCACAAGATACAGCATGGCGCGACTGTACGGATACAATTGCTCCAGCTGCGTTGCCATGCAATCGAGTACGAAGCGCATGTTGAAGCCTGCATGCGTCTTATGCCCAATGATATCCGTCAGCACACCAGTGAATTTTCCAGTACGCAAACAACTGCCGTAGTTTTCATTATCCGCAGGCTGCACATATGTTACGCTGGCATTCATGCGTTCGGCCAAAGTTCTGGCAATTTCACCATCGATGGCATCGAAACCATTTAGCGCTGCATCTGCACGCGGCACTGCACGCAACGGATCTCTGAACATGGAAAAACGCAGCGCATAGCCCTGCAGATTTTTTAGTTTGTCATAGTAATAACGCCTATTGGCATCAATAGTTGTCACCTGTACACCATTCAAGCCGAAGGGTTCATAACTAAATGTTGTATGTGTTGAGGTTATGGCAATTGCATTCAGATAACCCTTTGTCCAGACACCGCGAAAGAGCAACTTCAGTTGCGGCTCATTGGCCTTAGGCCAGATGTATATATACTTGTGCATGTGTTTCTTACGCTGACGCGGATTCAACATGGCAACAATGCGTTTCATGAGCGCCAGACCACGTGTACCGGCAGGTAATACTAGCACATTCATGCTATCCGTATGACGCTGTGGTTCCATTTCATAAGCTTCTAGCGTACGTGTACGCATTGTAGTGCGTGCAGCTATGCAGGCGTGCAGTTGCAACTCCAATTCGATTTGATAGGGTTCAATGGTGCTGAGGCATGTCGCACAGCGATAGATGTAGGTGATTTGCGCGGTATATCTGATGGCAATGTCGCAGGCCTGCTGTGCAATTGTAGCAGTTTCAGTTGTAAAATTATAATTCAACGTTGGCCATTTGCCTGCTGCGACAAAGTTTAGCTTTGCCAAAAGCAATAGCAAAAGCTTCGAATTCATATTTGATAGAAAATACGAACAACTCTACTTTGTAAGAACTTCTCTTGGCTACTGACTGAGTTAACAAAATATGATATAAGCCTTAATATCTCAAATTTCTATAACGAAGTTCATTAGTAAAGTCAACAACGACAATAGATGTGTTTATTAGTTATGTAAACTAAAACCAACCAGCCAGGGTTCTATTTGTGCATGGACTTGATAAGCTTGCATGGAGCATGTAAATGAGTCCATTGGGAGTGTATGTCTTTGGAAATACAGCGTATGTAATATTTCAGCTCAAATGCATAAGTAGAAGTGTGTAAGAAACAATTGAAATTGTAGAATCGAATCAAATGTGTGGCCACACATGTTCGTCAGACATATGTACGTCACACACATGCTCGTTACGGACATATTCGTCACAAACATGCTTGCAACGTACATATTCGTCACACACATGCTCGTCACAGCACATATTCGGCACAATCAGGCTCGTCAAACACAGTCTCGAACATGCTAGTCACACAAATGTTCATCATACAAATGATCGTCACAAACGTAAAGTTTGCAAAGCTTTCCTCACAATATCAAATGTCGCAACTCTATAAGGAGTCAACCGATAAGCGTGCTAGAGAAGCACCATAGGTCTATGAGACACACCGAACTATAATAGTACACACGATCCGCAAATGAAGATTCATTCGTGCATATGCCAGTATACAAAGCTTCGAATTAACAAAATCCAAACATATCAGAGTGGGTGGAAATTCGTCGCATCATCTAACGCAAATACTCCATGGGCACAATAGCATCCGGAACTACTTCTGCACCACGAAAAGGTATCCTAGTAGTGCGATACTCGGCAAAGAGATGATGATGAGAGCTATCTAAACCTAGTATAAATCTTAAATAAACAATTACATAGCGGATCACTTCTACGAAGCAATTCTTCGTTGCAGTATCTGTCGCTTTTCCTTTTTGTCTATACATCTCCACTTTCTTTTAATCTCTCTCCACTTTCTTTTTGTCTCCCTCCACTATCTGCTTGTCTCTCTTCACTTTCTTTTTGTCTCTCTCCACTTTACTTCTGTCTCTTCACTTTTATTCTGTCTCTCCCCACTTTCTTTTTATCTCTCTCCACTTTACTGTTGTCTCTCCACTTGATTGTGTCCCTCTATACTTTTTCTCGGCCTTTCTCAACTTTCTTTCCGTCTCTCAATTTTCTTCCCGTATCTCTCCACTTTCTTTCTGTATCCACTCTACTTATCTGCCACTCTCTACTTTCTTTCTGTCGCTCCACGTGTCTCCACGTCTCTCTCCACTCTATTTATGCAACTCTACACTGTTTTTCTGTCTCACTTCACTTTCTCTCTCTCCATTTTCTTGATGTAACCCTCATCTTTTGTCTCCCTCTCTCGACTATTTTTCTATCCATTTCCAGTTTCTTTCTGTTTCTAACTATTTTTTAATTTCTGTCTTACTTCACTTTCTCCCTGTCTCTCTCCACTTTCTTTATGTCTCTCTTCTGTATTTCTGTCTCTCTTCAAAGTCGTTCTGTTAGTCTCCACTTTGTTTCTGTTCTTTACCCTTTATTTCTACCCCTCTCTCCGTTTCTGTCTGCATCTCTCCAATTTATGTCTCTCTCCCCTTTTGTTTTCCTCTTTCAAATATCCTTTTTTTCTCTTTCCACTTTCTTTATGTATCTCAATTTTCTTGCTACATCTATTCACTTTGCGTCGGTTTCTCTTCCCTTTTATCTGTACCTCTCCACTTTCTTTATCCCTATATAAAGATTTTTTTTAATTTTTTTATTATTTTTTTCTTTTTTTTTAATTTGTGAAAATTTAGAAATTGTGCACATAGGAACCCTGCTTCGAACTTAAGTTTATACTGCATCTTGCAGAGGGCAGCAAGCAGCCGCACCACAGTAATTAAAATTTCAAGCCACATACATATGAAGCGCTCGCCCTCTACCACCGAACGATGGATGTCCTTCGCACGCATAATGATACCCTGGCGTATGCTTAATGCCAATTAGTTGAACAAGAGTTGCTTTAATTAAACATTTTTGTTGTATGAAATGTCGCACGCAATGCAAAGCTTCAGATGTGCAACAGTGGTTGTGCTATAAGGTCAATTACAAATACTAACAAAGACACACACACACACAAACACATACACCACGACGACCACACGACGTATGCTTAATATTGAGTTCAAGTAAATAAATTGCATTTAAAAATTTGTATACGAAATGCCAACCAATAAGATACAATTCAAGAATGGAGGAAACGGAGAAGATGAAAATCAGTTGCTGAAGGTCACGTTTGCAAGTCTATTAAAAAGCGAAAAGTAAAAGAAAATCAGCTGAAAAGCTTTACACCATTTTTTGTATACATTTTCCCCAAGTACAGACCGACAGACGAACGGACGGACACATATACACACAATCGATGAAAAATCGAAACGACGCAGCGCGAACACAAAAATTTTTAATGAGCTGCGAAAAATAAAACACCCCAAGTAATTTAAAAATAGCGCAAAATTAAAATAAAACGAACTAAAAATGTTTATAGCGAAAAAAAAATGGAAATAAAATTGTTTAACTTCGAAGCATGAATGCCCTGCAAACGAGCTATTAATATAGACGTAGATATTCAAGCAGTACCGAAAGTTTAAAATAAAACAAATCACTTCAAAATGAATAAAAGATTTGAAGAGGTGCATTCTACTTCAAAGTCTGATGCTATTTACTTGCAATAAGAAGTCTTCAAACTATCCAACAAATTAGTAAAACCCAATTCACACTAAATGTGTAGCGCCTTTAAAAAGAAAAATATACAGACTCCCTCCCAGTGTTGAAAGACGCTTTGACCCTTAACAGCATTTCTGTAGAAAAATAGCGAAAATATGCCGCTGGCATATCTATAAATTAAATTTTTATAAAAAATTTATACCTTGTAATATTTTCCAGTGCAACAAATGAGGTCAGTAAAATTTAAATGGAAAGTTTTTAGCGTTTATTTCGGTTTAAACAAAGCCAAAAAATCTATTAAAAATAATTAAATTAAAAATAGCCGAAATACAATTTAAATCAAACAAAGCAACAAATCGAGACAGAAAAAGTTCAAAGTAAATCGCATTCAGATAATGCCGAATGCTGATGCTTTTTGGTAAGATAAATCACAATACTTGAACTAAACAAAATTAGGCGCTTGCATACGAAAAATAAAAGCAACTTCTCTTCTCTGATGCAAAATACAAACAAAACCACAATTTTTTTGTACAGAAGACAGTTCTTATTTAAAATATTTCAAAATTTGTGACAGCCAAAATATGTTTTGTTCTTACTTATATATGTGAAGACTTTATTACAGTGGAATAAAGGAAAATTCCAGCAATTATTTTGCACTCTGAAAATCAAAAAAAAAATAAAAACAAAAAGTTGTACACTTCTTTTCAAAGTCTACTTGATGTCCTTAAAAATAACATGGAGTTGTCAAAAAGAAAAAAAAAAAAAACTATTATGGAAAGACAGGACAGCAGAGATTTTAAGCAGAGAAAAATACCCAAAAAGATTTAAAAATGCATTAGACAAAAGACAAATAAACCTTCTATGAAACTGCAATAAGTCAGAGGAATTTGCAGTAGAAAAAAAAACCATTGAAAAAAGTTAAAAAAGAAATATGAAAAATAAAAAAGTAGAATACCAATAGATGGCGCTTTCTAGAAACAATAGATAGCGGAGTCAAACTCATGTGTGGTATATGGCCTGCTGCTATTTCAACCCTAATCCGCAGAACCATTGGTACTAATATGAGATGCTTTAGATACTGTTATAGAAGGCGCAAATATATACAGTGCTGGTTCATATCTTTCAAAGTCAGTGCCATTGAAAGCAACTACATATATCACTTATGTTAGTAAGCTACTGGCTATATACGATGCTATTCGCTATTTTAGGGATTTACTTGAAGCTCGAACTTTTCACTGATCATTAACCACATCAGTCATTTTGCAGAGAACAGAAAAAAAGCCTCTCCTCGTCAGCTTCGACATTTGGATTTGTAGTACAACACTTACATCATACATATAGCTGGATACAACAACAACACAGTCGCCTATGCTGAATTCAGCGACGTTATTAGTTTGTACTATGTCCACTGGTTTCTTAAGACTATATATATCTCAGTCGCAGCGCTATTAGATAATTGTTTCTGTACATGGTTCGTCTCATCCAACACCAAGTAACGTCGTCACAACTCACAATTCGCTTATAAAATATATATGGCAACCGCTTTGACCATATGCATTTGGATATTGTGTTCATACCTCTTGTCGCCGTATATTAATACTATCTGAACATGATACACAGATGTGCATGTTAGCCAGCGGCAGTTCCTCTCAAGAACATGTCCGCTTCAACCATATCAACTGTTGTTTGGTCAGAAGTGGTATCTTGTTTTGATTGCCCTAAAACAATAACAGCCGACAAAGGCTCTTAAATTTGAGCTAATATGTTAGACAGCAAGCACATCCAGTCGACTGCACACCATCTTCAATTTAATGGCATGAATGAACATTCGCACCACTCTTTCAAGGCCGCTCTACTGTACAGTTCAAATATGGCATATCTAGAGTTCCTACCAAAACATGGATTCTGGAGTTGTTTCAAGGAGAACGAGCTACAGTCATATTCGCTTGCCCAATCAATTTAACGACGACTTAGACAAGCCCAGAAATCCACAGGATTTTTTCTTGGAATTTTAACTGGACCCTATGAGTTGGTGGAACTGTCAAAAGAACGCACTTACATTATCAGAATAACTGACAAAGATGTTGGAGTCTCTACAGAACACCAGAAACCTGCCGTCTTCAACAGAGGTAACAAATTGGATGACTCTCAAAGTGCCATCACCAACCAATTATAAGTGAACAAAAACCACAGCAAAGATTCTTTTTTGCAAACGGCCTAAGGAGCTCACAAATGTTCCGCTATAACACGAATCTCTTGGGTTGCCTTTTATTAACAGCCTTTCGGAGGTGAGCAAACCCCCTTGATTAGGGGTTGCTGCATTGGGCTTGAGACCCACCAACGAAAAAAAGTCACTACAACGAAAATAAAAAGGAAGCCCACGATATAAAGACCACGTTGTAGCGCTGGGCTTGGGTCACGCCACCGTAAAAAGAATTACCACAATGAAAATAAATAGGAAGCTTTAAGTAAAACCCTATGATGACGACCATAACCAAAACGAGATAAGGACCACAATGTACTGATATAAATGGAATTTGTGCCATGAGAGTAAGAACGACACGGATACGGTTACGTGGTACGTCTCCATATTTACACCTGTTGACGAGCGCCAAAAATGGTGAATGGCTAAACGTTTTCGCAGCAGGTTAAAACACGGTAGTTAGTAGCACCAGATTTCAACACCTCAACATCCGCAAGGCTACATGGCTGACTCCAGATCAAATAACACGCAACCAAATTGATCATGTTTTGATTGATGGAAGCCACGTATCGAGCGCGTTGAACTTGCGAACGTTATGTAGTTCTAACATCGACTCGGACCACTATCTTGTCGCAGCCAAGGCACGCACTAGGCTCTGCGTGGTGAACGCCGCATGTCCTATCATGCAACGAAAACTAGACGTCGGCAAGCTGCAATCAGAACAGACCGCCGAAGCCTTTTCAAACACAGTCTCCTGATTGTTCCGGAAAACCTCTCCGTCTTCTGAATATATATGTGAGCAATGGAGACATATCACCCGCATATACCAGATCTGTGACTAACTTTTCATAAGACTCAATGTTACTGCAGAGAAACACGCCTCCTAATAGCGTAACCTGCAATTTGTAGCAACACAAGCTGATAGAGAACAATTAGGAGAAAAATCGAAAAGAGGTTTTAGATCAAGAAAGAAGAACAAGAAAGGCGTAAGTTTGACGATGTTGAGAGATGACTAGCAACAACAACGTCCGTCTGTTTTTTATGTTATTTTGGGCAGAGGAAGTAAATTGGAAGTACAGTCGTATCTCGAAAGCCTAAAATCAAGATCTATAAGACGCTGATACTGCCGGTTCTACTGTAAGGCGCATCTGACTCATGGACCATGGGTGAATCAGATGAAAGGGCTTTGGAAGTTTTCGAAAGAAATATTCTTTGCAAGGTTTTGAGATCTACTAGAGATGGTGATGAGTTTTGGTTCGTATGAACCGCGAGCTGTATGCGCAATTCGACAAGGTTGACGTAGTTCAGTGCATAACATTTCAGTGGGTGCACTGGGCTGATTACTTTAGTCGAATGGACGAAAGAGCTCCAGCACTTATGGTTTAAATGGACGTCTCAAACTTGGTTGTTGGTTGGTTGGTTGTCTTAGTTTTTGGAGGACGTAATAGAGGACAACCGGGCAAGCGTTAGAATTCAAAAGGCTTATTTAAAGGGTGCAAGAAAACATGAAGAAAATCTTAAGACCATTTGTCTCTTACATTGCGAATGTTTCAGAGTATGAAGAAGGAGCCAGAATCACTTGGGCGCCATGTATCTAAATTAAGCGATTGTTATGATTCATCAGTTTCAAATTAATGGTTAAACTAAGAAGGTAGTAAGCTACAGTAATACCATAATATGCCTATTTATATCAAAGTAAACCATCCCGCCAGCTTACATCTTTAACTAACCTAAATAGTGAATAGAAGAGATGCATCAAAAAGGGAAACAGGAACGAAAACGTGTGAGGCTCGAATTTAATTATGATTCAAAAAGGATATATAATTACTCGACCCTATATGGGCTGCTGTTGGAGCACAAAATATCAAACATTTCTCATTTTGTAGAAAATTTTTTTGGATAAGGGTTCCTGGATGACAAAATACCATCCTGCTATTAGACAGTAGAGGTATGCATTTTAGTGCATCGATATCGTTCAGAACCGTTCCTTTCGCAACAAAGTCACAATAGAGTAATGTATAATATATACTGGACTTCGAAGCTAACCGATACTTATCGCATTTAGCTAAAATAATTTGCTTAATGGTGACCGTCAGCTTAGAGGTAGGTACTCGAGTTGGTCTCATATTGTTTTGTGTTCGAGTCATTTCAGATTGTCGTAGCACATTTTGACTTATGCTTAGGAACACAAGAGATCGCTTGCTAAATACAGTAAACTAGGTAAGTCCATAGCCTTCCTTCGCACTAAAACTCCAACCACTGTAAGGTGGAGTCGCTAGGTCGATTGTTACCTTCCTACTTGGCCCGTTGTGGATCTAGAAACCACTTCTACAACTTTCAACAATTTATAAATTGATCAGAAATCGAACCCGATGGGATGCATTTGGTACGATCTCATTAGAATAGCTGAAACTTCTGCCTGAAAGACTCAGCAGAGGTATAGAAGAAGGATCACACTTCAGATACTTCTGGGTATACTTCTTATTTGTAAATACATATGCTTATGAAGTCCATTTCTACTTAATGTTGTCTGCATCATTTCTCCAAAAATTAGTTTAGAAACAGTGCGTTATGGTAGATTTCGAATATATTTTAGAATCAATTGATGGCCTACCTAAGAGTTTGTTTTATGAGTAAATTTATCTACGACTGATAGCACCAACATTGCTGTACACACAGAAATTCTAAACCAAGGCAAATGCAAACCCAAACTAAACAAACAAATTGGGGAAGTCCCATTTGGTCAACAAACGAGGCATAATAGCATATAATAAAATGACGTATCTACAAGTATGCAAAATAAGTGAGAAGACACAAGACAAGAGTGACAAGAAATTTAAGTTAAAATATTTTGCCACAGAATAAAATACAACACGATAAGCAGGAAGGAAACTCTGCCGCTTGCAAGTAAATATTTTGTACAACTTGGTTTTTTGCTTTAGTGCGAACTAAGCAAAAATTTTAAAGAAATGCAGTGTAAGCACAGCACATGACAACATTTTGTGTCTTTACTCATATTAGATTTTGTAGATACATTTTGTGTACATATAATGCAGCATGTAGACAAGACAGACGGACAGAGAGACATTTGTTTTATTTAATTTTCGTATACGATATTTTTTTACCCATGTAGCAGCATAGAATTTCATTTAGACTTTGTCTGCGTTTTTATCTGACAATTGACGTGCATTGTATTTTAAAAATGTTCTTCTTTTTTTTTCAATTTGTTTCGATATTTTCGTAGACAATTTGAAAATCTATTTCAAACAATAATTGTGCACACATGTGTGTCTTGTATTGTGCATTGCAAAAGTCTTGAGTAATATTTGAAATATTTCTCCGATTTCTATTGCACATTTTGTGAGTATGTACATCGAATATTGATAAAAAAAAAAAAAAGAAAGAAAGAAAGCTGCAGTTGAGTGTGCTAGAATTGGTTATACACTATACCTTGCTTAAGGCTCTTTACCGAGAAATGGAATATTTCAAAAGTGCAATCTTTAAAATAATTCTTTTAAAAATTTTATGAGCATTCAACTATTTGTGAGAACCTTTCAAAGCAAACAACTATTTTGCTTTCTAAATGGATTTAATCGTATTTGTATTTAAAAAAGAAGATTCTGCTTACATTAACTAAGAGAACCTTAGTTAGAAAGACTAGAACGATGGTGAGCTGAATGTAAACGTTGTCGTACGAACATTGTAGATGAGAAACGTAAGGAAGATTTTGCACCTTTCCTTGAAGCGCTTTCCTAATAAATGATTGAACAAATTTTCAAAATCATTTTAAAGGATTAAAAAGGATCAAAAATAGCTGACATGGTAAACATATATACGCGTGCACCATGCTTTGCACCTAAAATTAGGTATAATGAAGCTATCCAAAAATTGGAAGCCGTGTACGAATGAACACTTCGAAGCAGTTTTTGAATAAAATTTTGCGCAATTCTAAGGCATTTCTGCGTCGAAACATTCGATACTGTGGGTTCCAAAACAAGGCAAAGATGGTTCCATCGGTTGGAAAGATTGTACCTAGTTTTTTTTTAATGCATATGGACTAATCTTCATTGAAAAATATATATCGATAATAGGCAAATATGGAGATGAATTATGAACACAAAAGGAACTGGCATATTTTGACGTTTTGTTCTGATCTTGGCCTATATAGATTACTTTCTTAGGAATCATGCCAGATACTCCAAACTTGGCGAATCTATGTAAACTATCAACAACAGCAATAAAAAATTTTCAAACAAAAACTCAGAAAGCTTGGACAGATTTGTGTTGTGGCCACCCCAATGGTCCGAACTGGATCTAAATGGAATATTTTTTAAGGATCAACATAAGGTAGCTCAAATTTGGTGTTTCTAGCAAAGTTAATATAATTTTATACAAAATTAAAATCTCAGAGTGAGAAGTAGGTTTGAATGGTAAATGGACTCCCCCTTTATGGAGGGTGTTGGCGTGTTTATTCAAGTTTTATAAAGAGCTTAATTTGCATTCTGACAACCAGAAAGACGGACATGAACATATAGACTTGACTTTTGATGCAGATGAAGAATTTACACTCTTAAAGTGGTCTTCCTCGCCTCCTTCTGTCTGTAATATACAGTAGTACAAACTACGTATACACTTTTTCTTATATGAACAGAGTACTAAAAAAAAAACTGTAAGAATTCCACGTCGAATTTCCCACTCAACTTTCTCCGCATTCTTCAAATTTACCGCATTTGATTATCAGATCCCTAACATAAAGAAATGGCACGGTGGCAAAGGATGTTTACCAAATGTGAAAGTAAAATGAGAAAACTGGCTAAGTATTTTAAAGAAGGCATAATCAAGTCATCTAAAATTAGACTACTTCGGAAAAAAGAATGTTCCGAAAAAGAAGTGTTTTTCAAATTCGCATTACTTTTGGGCTACCATTTGTATAAAATGCCCAACAAATTTTGTCGTGTCGCAGAGACATTATTTGATATGGTGACTAGTTCCATATTTCAAATTATTATTCTTATAGCAACCAAACCCCAACGGCTATCGGCTTTGTCGTTTATGCGGATATTCCGCCAATAAGCTTAGCTTTCACAGGAGTCATATAACCTAGTTTGAGCCATATACCGATGATCATCGTGTGTGGAATTGGTGTTTCCTGGCACCTAATTTCTTAACAAACATTGATCATATTCAGCTTAAACTAGATGATGCAGTAGACTTCTTACTAGATAACATATCGAGCTGCTAATTTATGAAAACTAGCTTTTTTGGTGTCGCAAAAGCAAATTATTTGATGTATGAGTAGGAATATAATATGTGGAGGCTTTCAAGCAAGTTAGAAAGACAGACTTAGTTTAACAAATCTATTGAAACGCAAAATAATGGGAGTTGTCGCCCAAACGTGGAAAAAGCTTCGACTTTTGCGGATAAAAGTTTGAAGAACAGGAATTATTGCTCTATATGAACTATGTCATAATCCTCGGGAGAGAATGAGTATATCTACTCAGTCAACGCCTAAAAGCCATGGGTTTGATTCAAAAGCAAGGAAACTGCAAGTGAATCCATTACGACAAACCCAAGCGCAAGAAGTTAAGTAATGCCGAATATTCATGATAGACGCTGATGCTCTGTATTTGGTGAAATCAGCGCGGTATGATCTACTAAGAACCGCTCAAACCAAAAGAAACGATCGTGGGGGAACGCTATCGGACTCAACTCAAGCGTTTGAGCCGCGCAGTAAAGAAAAACGTTCAGAATAAAACAAAAGGCACATGATAGCGTGAGAAGGGTAGGAAAGAATCTCCTCGATACCTTTGTTACCATAAGAGGTGTCAGGGTGATGCGCTTTCGTGCAATTTTTTCAATCTGCTGATGGAATACATCCTACGCCAGTGCCCGTACATACAGAATATGTCTAGCTCGCTCTTCCAAAAGGAAGTGATGCTGCTTGCGTACGTGGATGACATTGATATTATCGGAACACATGAATGGCGAGTCTGCGAGCCGTTCTGAGAGATTGAAAAACAGTCTCTACTCATGGGTCAAGCGGTGAATGAGAACAAGACAAAGTACTTGGTCTTCTCGCACGCCATCATCGTATCTTGGACGATCAGTGACGATGGAGAATGTTATAGAAAACTTCGTCTATCTTGAATCAGAAATAATACTATTTTGGGCTGAGAAAGCAGATTAGAAATAAAGCGCTCTCTCGAAAAATGAAAATCAAGATCTACAAGACGCTGATACTCCCGGTCCTACAGTATGGCGCAGAGGCATTGAGAGAAAGATTCTCCGCAGGATTTTTGGTCCTATTAGAGTCTGCAACGAGTTTAAATTTTTTATGAACCGCGAGCTGTATTAGCTATTCGAAGCACTGGGCTGGACACAAAATTTTAATGGATGAGAGAGCTCCAGCACGCATGGTTTATAGGGGGGCCCAAACCAGATAGGTGTCCGACGAAATGGAGGCAACCGGGCACGCATTGCAACCACCGGGTATGGAAAGATCTCAGCGCTCTTTGCATTCATAACAACTGGCAACAGCGCGCACAAGACTACAGCGAGTGATGCACCATTCTGCATGTCACAGGACACAAATAATGATTTTACGACAGTGAAGTGCATTTTGACTACTTCATACAACGTGCGGCCTGTCTATAAAGTGCTTTTTAGGCGACATAGCTTCAGCTGTTGCTTCGGCAAAGCAAATCAATTTAAATGAAAATCAAATTGCTTCTGACACACTGCTGTATGGAGTCTGCAATGACTTCTTTTGTCTGTTACATACACCCGCACAAACTTGATGCACCTTTTTACACTCGGACTGCAGTGTATTAAAAGCAATTTTGTTGGCAAATGTTCTTAGAGATTTTACGATATACTTTAGTATAAAGTTTTTATTTTTTTTTATTTGCACAACTTGAATAGCATTGCTGGTGTCGGTTTGTTGTTGCATGCTGCCGCTTGTCATAATTACTATGCATGCAGTTTATGCAGTCCGTCTCGTCTGTCTGTCTGTCTGTTCAATTGTATCTCTATCTGCAACTGTGCGTGGTGCTATATGTGGGCGCCGTCGTTGCTGTCGTCGGCGTCGACGACGTCGTTGTTGCCGCTGCATTTCATTAACTTTATAAGCGCTCGATCGCCCTCATACAAATTAGGGTCACTCGTACGCAATGTGCTGCATTTCGTATTTTTAAATCAATTACTTCTCGTTAGCAGTCTCTCTCTCTCTCTCTCGCTTTCGTCAGAAACAAAATTAATTAGACAAACCAAGGCGAAAATGAACTTTTCAAAAAAAAAAACTTATAAATTTTCTTTCAGTTTTAAGAAATTTTACCAAAAGAAAATAAAAACTTCCTTTAAAATTGGGAGCAAAGACATCAATCAAATGGTTTGCTTTGTATATCACAATATAAAACTTGAAAGCATCCGATTTGATATTCAAATTCAAGCATAACCTCGCTCGATACTATAAACGATTTCATAAGCTGCTACTAGCAACAAAATCCCAAACCACAGAAAATCACATGTCAAAAAATCGTTCACGGTTGCTGCCATCATCGTGGACAAGGCTAGGCGTGATATATATTTAACATTGAATTGATGATAAACCTTTGCTACTTTTAATTGACATTTAGACACTTTTGTACACATTAAATAATCACTGCGTAATGCCGGGTTTTTTTTTATAGTAGGTGAAAAGTATCACGAGGCTCAGCGCACATTTAACTGCCTGTGAAATCTTTTTTAATTTATGGAATAGCGATTTTATTTACACAAAATAAACAAATAAATAAATATTTTATTTATTTCACAAAATTTTATTTTATTTTTTTTTAATCTTCTTATTGGCTAGACGCGCTGTCGTCGCTTTCTTCCGAAATGCGATAATAAAATTAAATATGTTCGCCCCGCGCTTATCAACAATGACAACGCAACGAAAACGCGACCAAAACTAAGTTTGTCGAAATTTTTTGAAAAACTTTTCAAACGCAAGAACGACGGACGTAGAAATCAAGAGAGAAAAATTTGCGCACAGCATTCTCATTTACAAATGCTGCTGCTTTGTTTCTTTTCGCTTTTATTTCGAATTTAATGAAAGAAATTCCTTGGAATTGTGACGCTCAGCACTCGTGAGAGATCACACGAAATCGCTTGAGATCTTTAAAACAGAGCGCGCAGCACAATATGCCATTTGCCGGCAAACTTTGTGGCGGAAGCTGTAGTAGGAGCGCGAAATTTACTGAGCGCAAAGTTTAGGATGATGCGGGACCGAGGCAGACAGACGTTTGCCACTTGTTGGCAAATTGCCCGGCCATGGCAGCCACAGACAGCGGCAGTACGTGAGCGTATTACAAACGTGGGTGGTTTTAGAAAAGTATGAGCTAATAAATAAGGGAAATAAAAGGAATATCTTTTTTTGAAGTAAAACTTCTTTAAGGAGGCTAAATTTGAATTTTGAATTGAAGATGAGGGGAAATGCTCTCATAGCAAGCCTAACATGTGCTTAAGCATTAGTAAGGGAGATACTATTTTTTTTTTTTTGTATTGTTGCTACTGCTTGGTTTTGTGCTTGTTGAAATAATAACAAACGGTGAAACGGAATTCAAGAGAGGAAAAGCATTAGGTGGTGAGTCTGAAGCATAAAGAATGAGTGCTTATGCATTAGTAAGGGAGAGATACTATTTTTATTGCTGATGCTGCTTTTTTTTGTGCATGTTGAAATAATAATAAAGGTGAAACGGAATTCAAGAGAAGAAAAGCATTAGATGGTGAGTCTGAAGCATAAAGAATGAGTGCTTATGCGTTATTAAGGGAGAGATACTATTTTTATTGTTGCTGCTGCTTGGTTTTGTACATGTTGAAGTAATAACGGAATTCAAGAGAGGAAAAGCATTAGGTGGTGAGTCTGAAGCATAAAGAATGAGTGCTTATGCATGAGTAAGGGAGAGATACTATTTTTATTGTTGCTGCTGCTTGGTTTTGTGCATGTTGAAATAATTACAAACGGTGAAACGGAATTCAAGAGAGGAAAAACATTAGGTGGTGAGTCTGAAGCATAAAAAATGAGTGCTTAAGCATGAGTAAGAGAGAGATACTATTTTTATTGTTGCTGCTGCTTGGTTTTGTGCATGTTGAAATAGTTACAAACGGTGAAACGGAATTCAAGAGAGGAAAAACATTAGGTGGTGAGTCTGAAGCATAAAAAATGAGTGCTTAAGCATGAGTAAGAGAGAGATACTATTTTTATTGTTGCTGCTGCTTGGTTTTGTGCATGTTGAAATAATTACAAACGGTGAAACGGAATTCAAGAGAGGAAAAACATTAGGTGGTGAGTCTGAAGCATAAAAAATGAGTGCTTAAGCATGAGTAAGAGAGAGATACTATTTTTATTGTTGCTGCTGCTTGGTTTTGTGCATGTTGAAATAATTACAAACGGTGAAACGGAATTCAAGAGAGGAAAAGCATTAGCTGGTGAGTCTGAAGCATAAAGAATGAGTGCTTATGCATGAGTAAGGGAGAGATACTATTTATATTGTTGCTGCTGCTTGGTTTTGTGCATGTTGAAATAATAACAAGCGGTGAAACGGAATTCAAGAGAGGAAAAGCATTAGGTGGTGAGTCTGAAGCATAATAACCGGCGATCAACAACGTTATGAAATTGAACCTTCAAATTTTATCGAACACTATATATATATATATATGTCTGTGATGCTCACACATTGTTTTTTAAATTTATAGTCTGCTGCTATCCACCGGCTATGATGGTAGATCTTTATAAATAGAAGCATCAAGCTTCTGTAAATAGACATTAACGGCATAGACTTTAACCTCTAAGCTTCACAGTGCTCGCAACTTTAGTCTACTCCGGGCATGAGTGGAGTGACGACCGCTAACTTTAGTTTTAAGCGCATGTCCAGTAAATGCTGATGCTGTCGCTGCATTCAAAGTTGGACCAACAAATTCTGCACAAAACCAAAAAAGTCAAAAAATTCTTAAGCCTACAAGAACTCTATTCAATCAGTTATGTAAGTTACAAGGAGTGTGCACAAGTTTAAGGATGAGCCAAAAAAAAAAAGCGATGATCCTTGCTCATAGAGACCAGCAACATGCGTGCGTGTTTTGTTCAATGTTCATCGTCGAATGAACTCTGGACATTCAGAAAAAGGCTTGCTCTGGGACCACGGACGATTAAGATTGGAGACGGTCTCAAAACTAAGCACTAAACATCAAGTTCTTTTATGGACTGTTAGGGATGTGGCTGGCCACTTTGGGGTTAAAGTGTATCATATACATGCTGCTATTCTTAACAAAAGAATTATGAATAGTCCTGGGTCAGGCCAGTGAGGAAATTTCGTCAATCTACACCGACGTATTAACGACGAATGATGACACACGTGCAGGCGTAGGAACTCACATTTTATACTGCCTACTCGATGCCTCTGTGAATGCCCACTGTACAAGAATGTCGAAGACCTTACATCGTGGAGGCGTTGTACGTCATGATGGTGAGTATGATGTAAGTAGGGTACTTTGCACGACAGATGGAATTAGTGCTTTAAGTTGTTTTGCGATGGTAGTCTTTAGAAGGGGTAGTATGACGGCACACTCGAGATTTTTCTTCGTATTTGACCCATTTTTTTTTTTTGTTGGACTAGTTATCAGGACAAGTCGTCCTCGAGTTGCATGCAACTCACTGCAAGTACCTTGAGTGAGAAGTCGTACCAGAGGCTTGATCGTGGACCACGAGCGTTTTTAAGGTTGGAATCGGTTTCATACCTGGTCATTCCAATGCGTGCCCGGTCGTCCTCCATTTCATAGACCACAAACCAATTTGGCCACCCGAAAATTCCAAGTATAACTTGTATTTGTGCTAGTTTACAAGGGTTGACGAGAGCCTTAATCTAGTTCTACGGGGATCAGGGGGGGCCCTCAAAGTGTACACCATAGTTTCTTCACCCTGATAATTTCTTAAGGCCATTCGGGGAGTCACGTGGTGGCTGTGGTTGGTGCCCAAATGCAGGTGAATTTTCTTCGAGAGCTTTCGACATGGAGTTGCCTTCACAAGCAGGTGTTGGAACCAACAAAGGTTTTAGATAGATCTCGAATCCACTTACCAAGGAGCGAAGTTGGACGTATGTACTTCGGTTCGGTACCGGCAGAAGCAACACTACGGGGGCATTGATTGGTGCTTACCAATAAGTGCCTTAGAAAACATTTTTTTATGTTTGAAAAGAAAAGGGGACTCGTTCAAATTCAATTGCTTATAAAATCGTCATTTATTTGTTTGTTGTGCCATTTATTCTATTGTATTGAATGTTTCTAGTCTGTCTTGTCTGAAGTATGCAGTAATGGTGTCATTTTCCGTCCAAAGCCTCCGGTTAATTGCTGTAAAATATTAGCAAACACTCCATTGAATGATTTATTTAGTCCAACACTCTGCAAAATGTAGCCCATATTACAAAGTATTATCACACAAAATCTGAACACGAAGTTTTGAACTAAATATTCAGCAAATTTTTATATTTATTTCAGTGACCTTAGTTTTCACAAGGAATTAACATATATTAAAATTTGCACTATCTTACAAGGTATTAATTTACCAATTTAGAGGTCAAAATTTTGGACTCAATTTTTGGCAAAATGTTAAAAAGTATTTCTCCATTTTTTTTAGACAAGATTATATATGAGCACGAAATTCTAAACTCAAAATTTTGCAAAATCTCACAAAGTGTTCTCCTAACACCAAATATGAGCACTAAAATTTGGACTCAATATTTTTCAAATTGATAAAAAGTTTATTTCATAATTTTTTTTTGTTTTTTTTTTTTGCGAACATCAATTATTTTTTGGGCTATGGTGTTGCAATTTGATATTTGAATCAAGAGTTGTACAACACTTTTTGATATGCCTACCAAGCGCATGTCTAATCGACTCTCATCTAATATTATTTTAAACTTTGCATGAACTACCCTCGCATATGCTACACACAGGGTGTGCATTAAAGAATTGTCACATTTTCTAAGGTTTTATTCAAATATATACATATGCTAAGAGAGAAGTTTTCGAGTAAAAAAAAAAGATAAAAGTGAATATGGAAATTCTGTTGCTGAAGGGAATAAATTTGAATAGCTTAAATGCTTGATACAAATTGTAGGGCTTTATGCGTGTTTATGCTTGGAATCTTACTGAGATAAACTAATAAAACATTATTTAATTCGATATAGGTGTTAAGTGTAAGTGAACATACCACAAAAGTTCATATTTTTTAAAAAGAGTATGGAAGTTTTCGTACTCTGGACATTATTAGACATAAGCAGACTGCAGGCGAATGTGGAAGAATTGGAGATATAATGAACCCTTATTGAACCTTCAATATGTACGGTGCATATTTTCCTATCTTCATCCGTATGGAATATTCTATTAGGATTTAGTTTAAGATGCTTTGAAGCTAATTATAACACAACAAAATGTTTTTGTTGCAAATCACTAGGAAGGGGAATATATTTGTATGAGAGCTACCTTCCTGGTGTTCCTATTATATTTTCATTTTTCCAATGAAGCTTCAAAAACAAATTGAAGCAATTTTTTCTGTCGATTTTTTTCTTTCTTGCCACCTTACACTATAAATCATATTGCTCTATAAATATTTCGCTTCCTCCAAAATAAACATACAACTTTTGTTCTTCTAAACATTTTTCAAACAAATAAGCAATTTGAAATCTACAAACTGACGAGTACTGCTGACCATTGATTCTTGGAAATATGTATCAAATAAATCAAAGTCACCTTTCGGCTATAGGTATTAGCTTTTGAAATATTTTTTATAGAAAAAAGCGCGCTTCCAAAGAAATTCAGATTGACACATAGCGACGTCATATAAGTAGAAAGTGTCTTCTAAATTTGTTAGCATCAAATGAGGAAATGCGAAAATTAGACGCCACATGGGTGGCCGTCTAGTTCAACCAAAAAAAAAAATATGCAAAGAGATACCACGCAGCCAAAAAATCAAAAAAAAAAAAAAAAAAAAAAAATATGTTTGACAAAAATCAGCTGTGATATGCAAAATGAAATGCGCAAAATAAATTAACAGGGCAATGAACTTGTGGTGCGAAAATATGGCATAGCGACAGCACACGTGCGTAGGAGATTAATTTTAGAAATTGTTGATTATAGAAATTTATTACATTTCACTCGTCTATAGCAAACTTTTTTTTATAAAATTATTTGCTAATTTTTGTCGTCAAAGCTATATAGAAACGATTTTTTTTTAATGCTGATTAGGAGTATATATTGCACTTTACAACATATTCAATCAAAACTAAATTTATTTAATCGATTCATCGAACGTGGGCTACACATCAATAGTTTGTATGATTCTCTACTCGAAAGAAGAGGCTCAATCTGTTATTAAAGTTCCTGATACCGAATAAAATTCACTTAAAACATCATTCTGAACAATAATTATTATTATTTGAAGTTTTTCTCGAAGTTTTCTTAAAGACAAATGTTTAAGACGTTATTATTTGATTTAAATCTTCTTGCTTTAGTGTAATTGGTCCGCGAAACCAACCAGAAGTATATCAACCCATAACATTTCAACCGGAAGTGTCTAAAGTGTCAACCGGAAGTGCTGTATAAGCGCGCCATCTAGAGTTGGTTTTTGTCTGTACAGCCGTAGCCGGGCCAACGAGAGTGAGCGGTACCAGTAAAGTGTTCAAAAGCTCGAAAAAGCTTCCCCAGAAGTCACAGCTTTTTGGAGCTTTTTTGAACACTTTACCAATACAGACGCAAGAAGCGCCATCAGCACCATCTGGTAACGGAAATTGTAAGCTAAGTAACGGAAATTAGCATACTAGCGCCATCTTTTAACGCATCAGCGGTGTAAGTAGCGCCAACGAATGAATTTGAAATTATTTTAAATTTATTTATTTATAATTAGTGGTTTTTAGGTATTTTAGAAGGTTTGATATGTTTGAGGATGTGGGATGCGATTAACATTGGAGAGGATTAGAGTTTTTAAATATTATTGGTGAGTGTCTCATTGCAAAAGGGGCATATTCTGGGGGAATGATCGATATAGTGCATGTGGGTTATTTTGGAGTGTCCGAGTCTTAGTCTGGTTACTACTATTTGGTCCCTTCGCGAGAGGGGGAATAGGCTGTTTTGCTGCGTTTTTCGCATATGTGTCTGCTAATTCGTTCCCTACTATTGCCCGGGAGCCAAGATTAATTTAAATTTGGGGAAGATTTTTTTGCGTCGGTACATATGCAAAATTGACCTCTTTTTTTTAGGGTATCTAGAGTTTTTACTATAACATTGAGTTCTGCGGAAAATACTGAGAAGTAGTGGGGCAGGAGATATGATTTAGGTTTCATTTTTGATAGCAAAGGTAGTGGTGGTGTTTTTTTGGGATCCTTCTGTATAGATATGTATATGTACATATGTGTATTTGTGATTGTCTTTAGGCTTTTAATTAAGTTGGTTGGAAGAAAAAACTTCACGGCGATACTGAAATGTGTGCGTTCATATTGAATATGCTTTGTGGATCTTATAGTTTATGTGTATATTATTTCAACTAAGAAGACATTTGGTATATAATCAGAGGGCACCGGAAGGAATAAGAATCATCAATCTAAAAATGAATCATCAATCCAAAAATAGATAAAACCCGAATTCATAATAAGCTCGCAGTTTAGTACAAATAAAAGGACTTTAGGATAAATAAAAGACACTAGAAAATGGGCAGAGGATAACAGACACTAAGCCAAATATTTAAATGTTGAGGTTCTTACCCTCGTATATGTCCGATAGGTCATGATACATTACATATTTGATTCGATTTACACAAAAAAAAAATATTTCAGTGAATAGGATCCGGTTTAACTTTTTCAATTATTCTAAAGTAGACCGAATAAAATTAGAGTAAAGTAAATTAACAAAATTTTTAAGGATTTTCCCCCTTAAACTTGTTGACGTGGTATAGACTTAATGGTCTTAAGACCACTTTAAGACCAAAAAATAAAGGAATTTAATCGTTATTTTTAATATAGGAGTGTTTTCTAATGTATTTTTTTCACTGATCACGTTCCCAACACTGCCCATCACGACAGTATTTTGCGAAAAGTGTAGATAACGACTCAAAAAGGTGAAAAGGATCGATTTGTTACCCCATTTCTCAAAATGCTCTTTTTTTGTCAAATGGGTCTTAAATTGCACGTTTCAAGCTTTAATTTAAGACCTAGCACGTCAGGTTTAAAAGAACACCAATTTTTTAAAACACTCACAAACAGTGTTTTTTTTTAAGCTCCAAAGATAAAAAAACTGCTGTCCTGCTAATATAGACCTTGATGATTCCCTGACCTGATTGATTGATGCTAGAGAGCTGATTTCTGGACAGCTGTATGGTGAAAAACTGTCGCCTAAAAGGGTTAAGTGGGGAGTCAAAAGTTATAGGGACGAAACTGAGCCAAAGGGCAATCAATTGAGGTACAGAGATGAAATTAGGTAAACATTTTAATGTGATCGGGAGATGTAAGGTCTATTGGACATGTGTGAACAGTTTGGTTTTTCAACTTAGAAGACATACGTATATGTACGCAAAATGCGCCGGGATAAATAAGAAACATCAATCTTAAAATAAAATGAGTGGTGACATGCCCCCAAAATAAAGAAACCCCAAATTCATAATAAATCCATACCTATTTGACGAAATAGCTTGAGATTTAGTCTAAATGAAAAGGATATCAGGAGAGTCACTAGAAAAATGCGCACATGGTGACAGATATCTGACATTATTACATCTAATTGGCCCGCTTTGGACACAAATTCTTTATTGAGTTCAATGTTTTCATGTCATTCAGTCATCATTAATCCAGCGAAAAGTCTTCAGAACTTCCTAGATCTTTACGCATTTAAGACTGATATAAGTATCTGGCCTACCTTTATTTCTTGTAAAAATATAGTTTAGCAGAAAAGCCTGCAGTTCAACAAATGCTTGTTTAAAGATTTCGAACAAATACCGGGTATGGTTGTACTTTTTTGGCTGTTTAGGAGAAAGAGTTTCAGAGGCATGGAACATGCACGAAATTCCAGAGGACCAATGTGTTTAATATATTCAGACACTTTGTGACTAGTCTCAGTTTTAATGGTGCACAACAAGTAAAAATAAGAAGAAGAAACTTCCAAACTTCAAATGTTGATATACAGACCCTCCTTATCAATAAGCAGATAGATAATGAGAGTGCCAATGCCACTTTAAGTGGTTGCTCCCATACAAATCTGCACCCTACACACTTAATGCAACTTAACTGAAAAAAATAAAAATATTTTTACCAAGCCACCGAACAACTATTAATACCCTCATATAGCACTATGATGCTATAAATATTCGATAATTATTTGCACACTTTTGCGTTCTCCCCAACTGAACTGAACTGAAGTGCAGCTTTGCGCGCAACACAGTTAATCAGTTCCAAAGTTCATATGAATTATCAATAAATCAAGTCAACGTAACGCAGACCACGCCCACCTACACATAAATTTAAAAATAATAATAATAGAAAAAAACCTGGTAACAGATATCGCGAGAAGATTGCCAGACTGACACAAACGGGCGACTGATGGACGGACTCGGAATGCAACCGTGAAGAAGACGGAAGCCTAGCGTGCAAATTCCAATTCTTAATCAGTGAAGACGATGCCGGAGACGTTGAAACGCTGCAGTTGGAAGCAATGTGAAGTGAAAAGATAGAAAACCAACCAAACCAAACGAATGAAAGAACGCGCATCATTGAATTCTTAATCTGGCATTAAAACAATTTTGTAGCGCAGCGTTGAAAAGAGGAGGGTCGACGAGAAATAGAGGTGGTACAGTGGGCGGCTGAGCTGAAGTGTGCAGTTGCAGCAGTCAGTAAGCAATCGAGCCTATAGACTGAGCGCTTGAAAAGAGAATCCCAACAAAATCCAATGTACTGACAGACATTCTGACGGACGGACAAGCAGACAACGACAGTATAGCAGCAGATAGATCTAGAAGAAGGCAGCTGAATGCGGGTGTTGTTGCACTTTGCCGGAGTTGCATTCAGCAGCTTGTTGTATACGAGTATATGTATGTAGAGAATGTTGCTATTATTGATATAATGGAGATGGTGGTGTTGGGGTTTGGGGCTGCAATGCTGTCGCCGGCGTTGTTGCTGCATTTGATATGCTGTTTGACCCATATTGGATTTTTGCCCGTCGACCCAAACAAGCGCCTGGTATTACTACGCGAATTATATACACATACCATACAACATACTCCCTCCCAAGCACAAAGACTACGAGTCACGATTTTAAAATCGTATACAATGGAATACAATGCTGTGCGGCAGTTAGGCTATATGGCTACATGCCAAACAGAGTAAAGTAAGAAGCAGAAGGATGAGGAGGTTGCTGCAGTTGCAGTTGAAAGCGCAATAGGTGAAGCAGTTGATAGTAGTGTCGTGACAACGCGTTTAGCGTGAAGGTTCTTGAACCCATGTGCGAAGTAAATACAGTGGCGTAGAATGGAATTTGGAAATGCGAATATAATTGATGGTAGGAGGAGATTCTTCTATTAAGGCTGCTCGTCAGAAACACCTTCTTTAGCGATAAACTTAAAACATACATCAAAACGCTAAAGAGACTCTTCAATTGAACCTTAAACGAGGAATGATCCATTTTGCCCATTTTTTTTTTTTTGTTTTGTTTTGAAATATTTAAAAATAATTTCTAAAATATTATGGTCCATGGCTCTTTAGATTGAGTGCAGTGATTCATAAGGAGAAGTACTTCAAAGGGTGGAGTTGTTTAAAGGGTGGAATGGTTCATTGATTGGAGGTGCTCAATGGGTGGAGTGGTTCATATGGTGCAGTTATTCATAGGGTGGAGTGCTTCATAGGGTAGAGTGGTCCATAGTTTGGAGTGGGTCATAGAATGAAGTAGCTCAAAGGGTGCAGTGGTTCATAGTGTGGAGCGTTTCATAGGGTGGACTGGTTCATAATATGAAATGACTCAAAGAGTTGAGTGGCTCAAAGGGCTGAGTGGTTCCTAGGAAGTTCCTAGAAGTTCATAATTTTGACGCCCAATAACATATTTCGAATAAATTCCTATTCAATTTCGTTTTATTAAAAACCAATACCACACCTCTAAATGGAATGGGTCATGGGTTTTATAACACATTTAATGAATCGTCAAAGACTTCATTATAATATAAACCGAACTGAAACCGGGTAAGCACATCTAAGTGGTCCAAGTAAAAAATTTTCGTTGCTATCACTTTTCGATGAAGTTTATCTAAACACAAGATTTTAGATTTTTTTCTTTGCTTTGACTTCTTATTGTAAAATGTTCCATTTTTGGTGTACGCCCCTGTTTTTTTTGTAGTTTACTGAACTAAACTTTTAGCTGACAAGCAAATCTATCTAACAAGAGGTCACTGATAGTTGCACACTTACCTTCATTTACGCTACGTCGACGCCTTGGCATGCTATTGCCGCTACAGTAATACTCCATTTCCGACTTCTCTGTGGATTCATTTTCCTGCTTCTCATCCTCTGTATGCACTGGTGACGAGGGACCAGACGATGCACTCGCAACCGGCGAAGGCGAGGCAGCCGAATTGGTGCTACCAGTTAGACCATTGCCATTAGTTATGGCAACGCCACCACCGAGACTATCAATCGATGCACGTTTGGCTGCATGTATGGCGCTCGCTTGTAACGCTGCTGCATCCTCAATGAGATCAATAGATTTCTTGCGTGGCTTCTCCGGCGGTATTGGCGCCAACTGTTGCTGCTGCTGTTGCTGCTGCTGTAGTAGTAGTTCCTCCTGTTGCAACGAGCGCTGCATGGCTGCGGTAACTGCTGCCGATTTCGCTGGTGGTGGTGGCGGTTCTGAGCATTTTGTTGGCGAACTAAATTTAACCGGACTGACATTCTTTGGCTTGGCAGCAGGTATGGGCGGCAGTGGCGGTGATTTCACCGGACTGCCAATTTTATTACCACTGCGTGGCTTTATCTCTGGTGGCGCAACCGAATGCCGTACTGGCGGACTCGGCGGCTTGTCTTCCGACAAATGCGCCAGCACCGGTGAGCGCACATCCATGTTCACGACTGACGTTGTTTGCGCTTGCGATGCTATTTTATGATTAACACTTATAATGTTCGTTGCAGACGATGTGCTGGCCAGTTTCTCGTTGTCTTTGTCTTTCGATTCAGTGCGCTGCATGACCGCTCCGCCGGTTATCAGTCCCGTACCTGGTACCGTGCGTATGATGTCACAGCGATTCAGATCGCTGTGTGTGCGACTCGATTTGGTTTTCGTAAAGTGTGAAGTCCACTTTTTCTGTTTCTCAATCAGTTCACGTGAATTAAATTTGCGCTCGGGTTTCTCTGGCTTATCCACCGAAGCGCTTGTGGAAAAGCCAATGCCAACAACACCGCCGCCGGCGTTCTCTTCAGACTTAAAGCGTTGAAATTTACCAGACGGTACCGACACCTGTGTTGGTATAGCAGCTGCTGTGGTCGGTTCTAAAATGAATTTACTATTGCTCAGCGCG
Organism: Leucophenga maculata; assembly: GCA_035044805.1. NCBI lineage: Eukaryota > Metazoa > Arthropoda > Insecta > Diptera > Drosophilidae > Leucophenga > Leucophenga maculata. Next base: position 961,671 of record JAWNNP010001123.1, on the reverse strand, counting down.
TTGAGTCCGGCTATGCGTTCGCCGCCATTCTGCGCGACATTGCAATTATTATTGACCAGCGAAGCGCCCGATGGAAATGGTGTGCGTCGTTTTGGCGGCGATTGTGAACGATCTGAAGAACGTGAGGATGAACGATCCGAGAGATTTCCGTCGCAAATATTATCCTCACGTGAACCAGAGCGTAGCATACGCGCCGCAACATTTACATTTGAGTTGGATTCGACGCCGAGCTTCTCGAAAAGTGCGCGTGCATTATTGAAACGTGCTGAATGTGATTCGGTGCGTACCACGGATACCGGATTACCAGCTACTCCTCCGGCTGCGGCAGCAGCAGCAGCGGCGTGTGCAGCGGCAGCTGCGGCATGTGCTGCAGCAACAGCGCTCAACTGCTCGACGGGCTGTATTTCAATGGGTTTGCGCTGAAAGATGTTGGCAATCTGTGAGACTTTACCAACCGGTGAAGGTGCATGCATAGGTTTCTCCATTGTGTCCTTGACTTGTGTTTGGCGGCTGCGTCAAATATTTAATTAACTGCAAGTGAAAAAAAAATGAATTGCGGGTTATAGTGCGAAAAATTTTATTGCAAAAACAAAATAAGAAAACCAAAATTTTGGAAAATATTTTCATATGTAAAAATTTCCAAAACACAAAAATTTATTGGAAATAATTGATTTTTTTTATAATTTTCTTAAGTAGGCTTTAATTATATAAAAGTGTTTGGAATACTGGATTCGGTTTCATCCACACCAAATCTTGACGAATTGAAGACAATGGTTTGTCTCAAACATACTCCTACTCGGCTAAAATATATTATATTCAGCTCAGATTTTTCTCCTACGAAAACTATTGGAGATCTGAAATAAACACTCCTATTTGGTCATGAGGGTAATTGCGAAATTTTGACCACGGAACTGTGTTCAGCGACGCAAAATTTATAAATTGAGGCTATTCACAAAATTTTTTTATATGGAGTTGTGTTATTGATTAAAAGTTATGGGCATCCACAAATTTAAGGGGTATTTATTTTGATAGTCCACTGGTGCACACTGCTTGTCCGAACGCTTAACGAAAGCGAGACGTTGAAAAGCTACGATTACAAAAGGAAGCCTTCCCAACCAGACTATCCCGATCGTTCATGGAAATCTTTTCGGCCTCTTCACCCGCTTCATGGATACACCTACCAAAGGAGGACATTTCCAGATTAAAGAAAAAGTAGCTATAAATCGTGAGCTGGAAGTTGTTGAGAGGTGATGTGATAGAGTTTAAGCTTGAAGCTGAAATTCTAATAAACGACAGATTCACATACACAAGAATCACTGAGAATTTGAAGAAGTCACTTCTCTAAGCTGCATTTTCAGAGATTAAATGAGGACAAGAAAAAGTACTCGCTAAATTATGTTCAATTCTAATTCAAATATTCGCTGATGCCAGTTAAAAGCTCTCAACCTTCTATGCCCATCTTTCTGCAAGTTTGTGGATTCCATCCCAAAAGAAGTTCTACGACTTCGCGGTTAAAAACGAATCGAGCCAATTTTTAATACCTTGTTTTGAAGTGAAGCGTATTCTGCTGAGGGCATTTGAATTGATCTAAACTAGTAATCAGAAGGGACCAAGTCTAAGCTATAAGACGGGTGAGGTGAAACTTCACACCCACTGTTTTTCAAATAGTTTTTAACCGGTCCTGCGACATGTGGCCGAGCGTTGTCATGATGAAAAATTATGGATTCGTGTCTGGTCGCATATTCTGCTCGTTTTTCCGCGATTGCTCTTTTCAAACAAATCAAATGTGTTCGGTAAAGGTCCCCTTTGATCGTCAAGGGCTCATAATAATACAACACACAATTGTGATCCCACCAAATACAGAACATTACCTTGGCGTCATGGATATTCGGCTTTGCCGTGTATGTTGATGGTTAAACGGGCTTCACATACGATTTCTGGTGCTTGGGGTTATCATAATGAATCCATCTTTCTTTTCTTCTTTTTGTGGCGTTTAAGAAACATTTCCGACATGCAGAATCGGCGTTCGACGTCTCTAGGTTTCAATTCATACGCCACCCAATTTCCAAGCTTTTGGATGAATCCAAATATTTAATGTCTGGAATTGGTTGCTTGTCAACTCCGAAAGCTTTTTTATCGGGAAATGCCTCCAATTCTTCATCTTCAACCCGTTTTGGCTGTCCGGGTCGTTCTTCGCCTTATAAATCGAAATTTTAAACCGTGCAAACCAATTCTGGCACGTTCGTTCAGCTAGATCATGGTCACCATAAACTTCCCATAAAATAAGATGACTTTCGGTAGCACTTTTCTTCATGTTACAGTACATTTACATTTTCTAATGAATAGAAACAATTTTTGATTACGTTTCAACCAAATGATGTATACTAAAAAATATCCGCAATGGCAGTAGCTTCCAAATGAATATAGTCCAATTAATTGGAAATATTGTAGAAGATATTTTTGAAACAATTTTTTAAAAGCTAGAAATGCGCTGTTTTTCAAGTCTTGGAAGTATTCTTTTGTCTTACCCATACCACTATAAACCTGTTCCAATATGACAGATCGGATTGCTATAGAATATAATTCACATAAAAAAGTATGATTCAAAATTTAACATTTTTGAGCTAGAGTAAACAATCTTCGAAGATTTTCCATACAGATTTATCTGTCACGCAAGCATAATGGATCAAAAAACGAGGTAATTTCCATCCTTCCACATTGTTGTTGATTTATTTTAAACAATTAAAAATTAACTGGTCACTCTAACTACAAAATGACTAACTTGACAGAGATTTCCGGTTAATTTAATAGTTCCACACCCAAAATCGATAACATTCTTTTTTTTTTACCTTTTTAACAAAGATAGCCATTTTCGTTACACAGAGTAGCACAATACAGAAACCAAAAGAAAAACTTTTATTAAAACTGAATATCAACACTTTTCGTTGATTTTTAATTTAATAATTTGTAGATATTATTTATTTATTTTTTTGATTGCAAACTATTTTCTTTTGTCATCTCGTTAACGCGTTTCTTTAATGTGAAAGCCAATAGGAAATTCAGACGTGCACGTCTACAGCAGCAAAATGAAAATACAAATAAGCGACATATATCTAAACAGTTACAATTGTACCGAGGGCTTTTGCTTTAACTATATATAATATGCACCGGTAATAGTGGAGGTATGGCGGGTTGTAGTAGAGCAGCAGAGCGCAACAAAAGCAAATACCATTGAAAAGCGTATTGGTGGTCCTCTCTTGCGTAGTATGTATATATAGTCTATATACTAGGCATATGTCTGATAAAAATTATCGAACGCGCGCGCGCTATATATTTGCTATTAATTCTGGTTGTCTTATATATTTGCGGCGTTTTTTTTTTTCTAATAATGTGCTAGACTAAAGCATTCATTTGTCTTAAAATATCTTAAGTCTCAGATTTAAATTTTGTTTCCGTTGAATACAAAAAATCATCTAGTTATTACTCTTAAAATATGTGTGGGTGCCCCTTGACTGCCTTGGTGCGCTTCGATTTGCTTAATGGTTATCTTATCAGTGTCAGCGCGCAGCGAGTGAGAATATGAGTCAATAACAGCCGAGCGTGAGGTCAGAGGCATTGAGACAACAGCAGCAACTGGCACGGCAGACAGCAAAAACAAAATAAAAAAATAAAAAATAATAATAAAACGACAGGTAAACAAATTTTTATACACTACACACAAAGAATGTATGGTATTAAAATTTAGGCACAAATTTTGAAACAGCTCAAAGAAAGTAACTACTTATTGACCAACCAGCTAGGCAAGACGAGTCGTGGGAAATACGTCCGTCTGTCTTTTATATTTCGACCATTTTTAAAGTTGATATAAGCAACAATCATATAAAGAATTTTTTAGGTGGCCTTTAAAAGGTTTAACTCCCATACAAAACCATTGAATTAAATTCCATTAAGCAATTATTTCTAAAACAAATATTTTAAAATCAGCCTAAACCACATTCCCACGATGTCTATAGGTTTCGGTTTCGATTAGAACATTTCCAAAAATTTTATGCATGTTTAAATTTTATGAAAAGTATTTAAGCTTCGTTCCCACCGAAATAAAACTTTTCTCTTTTTATACTTTTTTCTACACGTTTATATGTACATGTATAAAAATAAAACTACGAGATACAGTTTTACAAAACAACCGCTTTTTGGTAAAAGATACTCCTCGAGTACCATACCATAAAATTATATCTAAGCTGTATATATGTAGTACTTACAAGTACACCGCCACGATGAACAAACATAATGAAGCATTCTTTCATTGCCAGAAAACAACTGAAGCTGTATCTAAATTAAAGTATCTTATAAAATAAAGATAGCATTTGCAGCCAAAGCAAAGAAAAAATAAAAACGTTTATGACTTAGCTTAGAATTTATCTAATCAAAAATGCATAAACAAATATTCATCTAAATTTAGTTAGTGAACAAGCTAAAGCGACTTTTTAAATAACAATGTACAGCATTTTGTTTTAAAAATCGAAGAAATACGTAAATTATTCGGAAAAGTTTAAAATTTCATATCAAACTTTAAATTGACATTGACTGGGGATAAAAATGGGCGCGAGTTAGACTTCAGTTGAACCGAAGCACCATAGACACAACATATGAAATCGTAGAAACGAGTCAACGACATTAATTCAGATACTCACAATCTCAGAAGTTCATTTTAGGATAACATTTGAAGAAAAAACAGCATCTCGCAAGACATAAAGATATCAATGTATCTATTTACGTAGACTAAACCCTAAACTTGAAAACATTTTATAAAAAATTTATTGGTTTTTTTACAGGAACTGGTTTCACGGATAACCTTCTCGGGTGCCTCTCCCTCCATAGACAAAGTTAAGCCTTGACACATTTGCCGTAAGCACCCAAGTACTTTCTCAGAAATATATTTAAAAAACAAGTAAGAAAATCACAGTCGGGCGTAACCGACTGTAAGAGGCCCTGTACCAGTGCAGGTCGCCTAACAAACACATTAAATGTTCCCCTAGCTTATGACCAAACACATGACCACTTCTCACTGCACGACTAAGTGCCTTTTAAAACATTTTTTTATGTATGAAACGAAAAAAGGGGTCGCTCAAATTCAATTGCTTATAAAATCGTCATTTATTAACCGATTTTGATGAACTTTTCGGATTTTTGCTAAGAAGGACGATATCTCTATACTGGCATGCTCAATTTTTTTTGTGCCGAAGAAATTTTTACCCTTGGGGGTGATTTTATGGGGAAGGGGGGGGGAGGGGCAAGTTTTTAAAACAAACTTGTAAAATTCCGGAGCAGTCCTAGTCGAATGCAAAAAACACGAAGTCTCTATATATTACCGTTTCCGAGATCCTTTCGTTCATACGGACGGCCACACGGACGGACGGACAGACGGACATGTCTATATCGACTCCTCTATCGCTCCTGACCATAATGGGGGTAACTTTGGGGGGTCTCCGATTATTATTTCTACCTGTTACATACATTTGCACAAAACCAATAGGCTCTTGTACCTTCGGTACAGGGCCTAAATATGGATCACTTAAATTTTCTGGGCAGAACCTTCTACTCAAAACTCCAACTAGTTTAAGAAAACAGCACTGAAGACCAATTTAATATTAAAAAATTCTTAAGCAACAAATATACCGGCATACATATTAATACCCTTATAAACATCACACAAGCTCTAATTTTTTAAAATAAAAAATTTTAAACTAAATTCTATAATTCCGGCGAAGACCTAGTCGAATGCAAAAAAAACGAAGTCTCTATCTGTTACAGTTTCTGAGGTTCTTTCGTTCATACAGACGCACTTTATCGATGTGTGTATATTTGGGGGTCTCCGACCATTATTTCTATCTGTTACATACATTTGCACAAAACCAATAGGTACAGGGCCTAACAAGTACAAGCGTCATGGAACCGTTCATCGCTCAATCAACACATTTCCTATACTAGCAGAAATAGATCATCCCAGCATATAATATCGCATCGAAGAAACAACTCTGAAGATTTTTTTTACCAAAAATTGTACACAAGATCAAATCGTCTTCTGACGAGAGACCTAACTGTTATCTTTAAACAAGAACCGAAATAAAAAAGATTCTCTACACTTTTCGCTGCGTCAGTTATAACACAGAAGTCGATTTGTCCGTACCACATTCTCGATAAAGCTACGAACCGTTTTCCTAGCGAACCCACACCACCTATATTACATATATTACGCTGTATTTCAATGTTTTAATAACTCTGCTGAGTGATGCTTGGTGTAAAATTCTGGAACATAAAAAACATCTGACTTAACGAATTTTCCAGTCGTGAACAGCAAAAGCACAGTAATATGTGGTGGATTGCTTACTTATTTGTCTTACAAGAATTTCCAATCCACAAAGCATCACTATTATCTATTGAAAACCTGGGATGTTTCGTAATTTGCACCGATAGTCTATGCTCAACAACAACGATCTGGCATCCGAATTATAGTGCGTGATTCAGAAAGCTCATCATAAACATATACCATACACTGGGCTTCCAGACACTTAGGGATGAATATGCAGATAAATGTGCTCAAGATATTCCATTCCATATTTTCAATCCTTTCAAGGCCAATGACATATATAACATAATAATATGGCAACTAAGGAAGAAAAAGATATATAAATGGAGATTTTTAACCACAGTTACTCAGCAATCAATCCAAACAGCCTTAAAATCGTTTTGCCCGCTAACCTAATAATGCGAGCATACTATCATTCGTCTGCGAATCGTATACATTGTCTTCATTCACATACATGACGAGTCAAACAACCCCAATCGTTTTCAATGATATTCAAAATCCTGTGAATAGAGCGGCCAGCTTAATAGCTCCTCATTTTGGTTCTCATTATACGCTTTAACAACCATTAAATTAAATTAATCTATGGCAGAGGTCCAAAGAAATTATGACAGTATGGAAAGGCTTCATTTAATATATCATTGTAAGACAATGTATTCATTCATCATACAAAATTCCCCCACAATATCACACCTCCAACTCCTGTCCAAATGATGACTTTCATTGCGGAGGTAATGGAAATAATAGATATGTATATCTATTTGAGAAGACCACTTCGAAGAAAAGAGTCGGCGACGAGTATAGGTCTCGTCTAAACCGCGAGCTGTATAAGCTATTCGGTTAACATAGTCCAGCGCACAACATTCCAGCGGCTGCACTGGGCTGGTCCCTACATTCAAATGGATGAAAGAGCTCCAGCACGCATGGTTTACATGGGAGGTCTAAACTTGATTAAAGGTCGACGCAATAGAGGACGACCGGGCACACGTTGAAATAACCAGGTTAGAGAGATAACTCCGTACTTGGTATTCACAACTGACGCCAGTGCGCTGCTGTTCTGAATGCGACTATGACCGAACGACGGTTGAAGGCCATCTAAGTGCCTAATTTATTTATACATCAACACAAAATGCTAGCTAATCTGGTGCCAAAAAAGGATTGCATAGAAAGCCAATGGAATTTTTTTAATTCGAACTTCTTTAAAGTCAAATTGTAGACATTCTACGCTGTACAACAGCGGGATTAACTGACTGTTTATACTTATGTAAACCTTAATGGAACTAAACCTTTAACTCATTACAATCTTTGGTAAATATCATATAAACAACAGTTCACCTCGTGTATGAAGGGCACAAAGCATTTTGCTACTCTTGGTGACTCACTTTTAATCTATTTAAAGATAAGTTTAACTGACTTTGGCGCCTATATAAGTATTAGCAGCAATATATATATTTCCAAAGATAATAAAACAACTAAGCAAGAGACTAACTAGAACTACACGTACCTCCTACCTGAGACGCGTTAATAACTAATAAGCTACACTTAGATACATAAATAAAATAAATCCCTGTCGTCGTTCAAGCAGCATTGCAACAACTATTGAAGCATTCAATGCAATCTCCACAGCTTCCGCAAAGGCATTTAATAAATATTAATTTATTACAAGCTTTGCTGCTGCAGCAAACTCTCAGAGCGGCAACTCATCAGCATGCAAAAACAATGCAAAGGGCAGCACACACCATCCAACATATAGCAGGATTATATGCATCCCCAACGCCCACTTTCAACGCCGCTGGCTGAAACAAGAACAACAATTCAAGTTAACTGGATAACTGTTTTTGCTTACTTCCTGTGAAAAGGTCAACAGTCCAAGGCTGCAGCACACAGTCAACGGGTCGTCGGGTTCTCGTCGTCGTCCATCTGTGACTGCTGCATGGATGAACATGAATAGCAGATGCAGTTCTACTCAAACCAGAACACCGCATCGTGTGCATAGCTTTCAATTAAGTTTAAATTGCAACTAAACCAAGTCATTAACTGACAATTATGTGGTAAAAAAAAACATCATTGTTCCATCGTAGTTCCATTAAATCATTAACAATTCTGACTATTTCAAATGTCGAGAAAATAACGATTTAATTGAAGTTAGATACAGAATTTTTTAGAGATGGAAAATTCTTGAAAAATACCTGCGGCGTCGGCGTTGAAGCAACTAATTTTGCATAAATAATAATTATGAGAAATCCAGCTGCGTCGCATTACAAATGGAGATACACGTGTAGTAACTAACAATAAGAGCCATGTGGCTGGTTGGCTGGCTGGCTGGATGGTTGGATGGATTGAATGGATGTCAGTGGCGTTGGCGACATGGAGTTACTTCTACTAAATATAATTACGTCAATAAAACTAGTGAAAAGAGTCAACAATGCGAAAATACTAACAAAAGAATGAATGAAAGCCTAAACAAATGAGTGCATGTGTAAGTGAAAACATAGAAATAGACTAAGCAGTCTGAAGAAACTGGAGAACATCTAAGTGACGGTCAGAACGAAATATGCAGACGCTACTTGAAAATATATGTCTCATACTTAGTTATACATGGTTTGCTTTTATCAAATCGAAACTTGAATCATTTTTCTATAAAAAGTGATGGGCTTATAAACGACAATGTTCTTAGAAGTACATAATTCCAATGGAGCAAATTCCAATGGTAGTGATAGAGAACCAAATATTGCAAAATTTTTTCTTATTTTAATTAAATGTTCCATCTGATATTTGGGATTTTCAAATGTATTCTGTCGAATCAAAACGGACCCGGTACTTCGCTCCATCTTTGTCTTCCTTTTGTACAAGTGAGGCATCACCAAGAATAAAATACTGTATATATGTAGATATAGCTTGAGGCAATTGATTTGTTTAAGGAGCACAAATGACATAGGTTTGAAAAGCGCTAGCAAACAATTCGAATAGTGTTAGTGTTTAGCAAATTTTAAACGTAGAAATTTAATTTTCAGTTAAACATTAATATCTTCGGACCCTGCAAGTAGATTTTAATGAAATAAACGTTAAATGTTACAAACACTTAAGCTTCTTAAGTTTCAGTAATTCGATTTTGATTCCAATTAGTGGCTTTAATGTGATTCGCGCACAAACAAACAAAATTTCGTTTACTATTTTATTATATGTATAGACTAGTTCAATACACTTGAAGGAATAGGTTCCATTTAAAAAATGTGGAAAGTTTTTACTTTATTTTTTTTTACTGTTTAATGTAAATAGATAAGTTGTATAGTTTACTGTATGAGTAATAATAATAGTTCGTTTAGTTCAACGCTGTATAAAGCTAACATAAATATGGAATCATTTTAAATTTATATGAAAGTACCACTCGGGAAATTTCGACTAGATTAAGTATTTGTTCTTTAGTTAGAATAATTTTTTAAAATAACAAGTGAACTATTAAGACCAAAAGACTAAACGAACTATTATAAATGACAATTGAACTAGAAGACCTGTTATAAATGATGAGTTAAAAAAGCAATGAACTGCAAGATCAAATATAAAAGCAAAACCGACTAATAAGACAAAGGAACTAAAAGAACTAATGTAAATGAAAAACAAATAAGACGAAGGAACTAGAAAAACTAACTATTAAGACTAAAAAACTAGAAGAACTATTATAACGGAATTAAGAATAATTGAGACCAATGAGCTATAACAGCGGTAGGCAGCAATTTGTCATCTACAAAAAACAAAATTTTTTGTCTTCATGAAATGAAAAAGAAACTAGAAGAACCAAAGAACTAGAAGAATTTTTATAAATGTAAAGTGCACTATTAAACCAAAAAAAGCTGGAATAAATATTATAAACTACAAGTAATCCATTAAGACCAATGAACTAGACCAGCAGTGGCCAACCGATCTAGCCGATATCGACCGCTCGATCGCAATAAATAGGTATTGGTCCTCTCTGTGTTCTTTAATCTCAGAGAATGGACGCATACAACGTCGTGCAAATGATGATAGCTCCGGACACCGTTAAGTATCTTAAGAAGAGCTGATTTATTGAACTATAGCAGGGTCGTCAACCGGTCGATCGCGACTAGACCGGTTGACCACCCCTGAACTAGACGAACTTATATAAATGACAACTGAACTACTAAGGCAAACAAACTAGAAGACCTACTGAAAAGTCAACTATTAAAGCCAATGAACTAGTAACTAATGTAATTTTGGCTACGTCCTAGGCACCAGTCATCACACCTCAATATAGGGTATTGATTAGACGCAAAATTAAAATTTTTCTATCAACAGTCAACCGCTAATATCATTAGAAATGCTATTTACATATATACTTAGGTTATGCTACGTCCCAAGATTTAATTTTTTTCGTCCAGCACTTTCATTTGATACCCATATTGAGGGGTTTGAAAAAAATATAATTTGTAATTTTGTGATGCCGGTCAAAATAGTACGCCATGCACTGTGTTCTGCTTGTAAAGCCCTTTCATTTAATGTTAATTACCCATATTGTGGGTATTGAAACATACATGAAAGCCCCTACTTTTGGGTGGCGAACATCTTGAATACGATTCTTTATGATGTATTGTTTTCTACTAGACAAGCTCTTTCATTTGATACCCATATTGAGGGGGTTGGAAAAAAATTTAATTCGTCATTTAGTGGTGGCTGACATCTTGGATTTCAACATACATACATAATTGTACGCCATGGACAGCGTTCTACTTGCGAAAGCCTTTTATTTAGTTTTAAAGGTATCGAAACATTTATAAAGCCATGTAAAACCGTTTAAAAAATGTAGTAGTTTGTTTGTGTCCTTCTATCAGCGAAGGTTTGTTGGTATGGAAGGAAACATTTAAAGGTTATGGTAAACATATTCAAACACCGAATGAATATGACACGAATAAATCTTACAGAAGAATTCTTACACTCCATGGACCAGTTATGAGAATTTGTAGGAAAAACTTTTTATTTATAAAGTTAATATGGTAGAGCTTCTTTTGAACGGTTGTTTGAAATACCTAAACCAATAATCATGTCTCCCATTTTTTTAGCGATATCGCTCATACACAATTCACGTCTACTTCCCCTTAATGGAGTCATTAAAATAGGTGGCAAAACTTGGATAGTATTTAAAATAGAAATTTAGTTGCATGGTTTGGTAAGAACTGTGAAGTCCATTCGCGTTATGGTGGCGGTAAATTTCTTTCACATCAGAATTTTGGCCTTTAGGCTAATTTCTTTAAGGGATACTATTGCGATCATCATCAGAGTAGAGGTAGTGCCAAAGAGCACATGTAGACTTACTATATACATTGAAACTATGATCCACACCATGTCAATTAACTTTTGTTTAAATCTTGGAAACTTCGCTGTTGAAAACTTTATAAATGGCGGTTCCAATCTAACAAACAATTTTGATATTTTTACTGTCTCTAGTGAAATGGTAAAATTTATGTAAGATATCTCAGAGGTTGAAAATGATGCGAAAAGAACGCTCATCTTTTGCATGGAAAATGTTTAATAGCTACCGATGATGTGGGCGAAGTTCTTTAGCAATTCATTTATGTTCTATATATTAGGGATTTATATCTTTAGTGTATATAAAAGTTTTATTCTTTACATATAGTATGAATATGAATTTTGTCATGGAGTTTGTAACGTATAAAAGGAAGCATCGGAAAACCCTGAATCGATCTAGATATGTTCTGTCTGTCTGTCTCCCATCTGTATGAATCAAAATTAGTTTATCAATTTTTAAGATATCGATCTGAAATGGAGTATGTAGATTTGTTATGTTCTGAAACTAAACATAGATTAGAATAATCACGTTGTGGCCACTATAAAGTACCGCTCTCATACAAATCTAAATAAAAAAATAAAAACAAACATATGTACTCGTTTTTTTATGCTAACTAAGAATAAACAAAAAGCGAACTAAAAGTCAAAAGACATTAAATTTCGACACGCCTGTATCAGTCACGAATAGGTTGATATCAATTGAGTTATGTGGGGAACTTGAAGCTTTCAAGCAAGCACAATATTAGCCTTCTCTGAACTCAAGCTTTTACTAAAACTCATCGTTCATACTTTTAAATGTCTTCTATAGCTCAATCACTTCTTTTATAAAATTCCATGCAGGGTATTACCAGTCAGTATACAACTTATTACAGCAACAGCACAGCTTAAAGCCACGCTGAAAGAAAGAACATACAAGACTCGTTTGTTGTTCTCTGAGACAAATTACACCAATTAAATGGTGGGAAAACAAGTTAACAACACTAATGGATGGATAGATGAATGGTTGGATGGATGAAAAAAAATATATATATGAATGAATGTACAAGTCGGACGAGTAGAGGTGTATGCATGGCTAGTATTGCAGTGGGACGATGACGATAGAGAAAATACAGCAATTAATATGGAAATAAAGGCGTTACATACGCATTTCAGACTATAGAAGTGATAGTGCAAAGCTATATTATATATATATATAAAGTACTTACGCTATCTAGAAGAGTAATGCACACTATGAAAAATTGCTGACTTCAAAGGTTTCACTCGACACGCTTGTGACGGCGTGGAAAATTGCTGCCGGCGCGTGTGTTGCTATATTTAAAAATTGTCAATCAAAGAAGCAGCAAACTTCCTCCTCCAAACCACACTGCATAGTTTCTAGTAGAGCAGCACACACTTCTAAACCCCTAACATGCTAACTAGGCAACTGGGTGAAGTGGCGCCGATGCTTTGCATCTCAGCAGAAAAAAAAATTTAAAAAAAAAAAGAAAAGCAGCTAAATTTAAATAAGCCAACATTCGTTTGCTGCAATTATGCGCACATGAGGACGCAGGTATATACATACATATATATTTTTAGCACTCATATCTCTCAACGCACACGCCCCAAAAACAGACGAAGTCAAGTGATGCTATGGTGCACTCAATGTGAAAAAGTTTGCCACGCAAACCCTACTTTAAATATGCAAATATGCCAACAGATTATGAGCATACAAAACCCAAACGAGTAACCAAAACACGCTTAGCTCAGCAGCTACTGCTGATGTCAGTTTGCCTTATTTGCCTTAAGTCTGAAAAACTGATTATGGCTGCAGGAAGCTTACTATGCCACCAACTACACGAAGCTGCAATCTTGTTGTACTTATCATATATATATACACATATATAGAAGTATTTATGTCGCATAGTTGGTGCAAATCAATCGAATGACAGCACAACCAAGAAATAATCATTTATCAGGCTTATAAAATGTCAATTGGTGGCGCCTTGATTGACATTTGAAGATTGGTGACGCGCATTTAAATGCGATACGCGTATGATTATTGCTACTGATTTCCATTAACTGAATAGCAATTAAAGAAGAATTGCTAAATTAAAAAAGAGTGAGATAAAGGTTCGGCAATCAATATAAATAGATACAAATAGAATCGTGGGTCTAGACGTTTTGTTTAATTATTATCAAGGCAACATGTGTATCTACAATGTCAGCTCAATCGTATGAGTAAAAGTGGTTCAAAATCGAGCTTTAAGATTTGAGCATGATACACAAACTCCAAAGCTGTTGAAGGACGCTTATCTTTCAACGAGCCCAAAGATGAATTTAAAGAGCACCTGCAACGTATCCTGGTGAGCATAAGCTTGACAATATCTCGTTAAAGGCTTTGTCGGTCTTGAGACTGGTACACAACCAGTCACATAAAAAAAATCTCAGGATCTCTATGATTTAGAGATTCAACAGCCGGCATTGAATCTTACCGCCCCATCGGTCTGCTGTCCACCGTAGCAACGCTCGTCGAGATGTGTCTCGTAACAAGATTACTTGCAATCGAGAAGATAAGGAGATCGATATCATCCTTTCATTTCTTGGTTTCAAAAGTCCCATTGAACGCGGGAACAATCGAATAGGGTGGTAAGCTTCATTCTTGACCAATATTAAGGGCCAAGGAGTACATGGTGAGGCTTATCTTGATATGAGACAGGCCATTAATAGAGTGTGGCACGATGACTTTTTGTATAAATTCAAGGGTCTACTGTCGTCTCAGTTGAGCATGTTCGTTCAAAGTTATTTGACCGACAAGACCTTCTCCGTTGTTCTGGATGAAAGGAAGGAAACAGTGAGAAAGTGTTCAATGCTGGCATGCCACAAGGAAGCGTTGGGAGGGAGACAACGCTTACTGTTCACCAGCGTTCTGCCCAAGAGAACTTCTATTTCTATGGATGACTCGCAGAACCTCATGATTACAACTTCTGTTGACAATACAGCCATCCTAACCAGGGGGAAATGTATCTAAATCTATAACTTCGCAAGTTTGTGCAATGGACAAAACGCTGGAACATTGGTATAAACTTGGACCAATATGTGAGCGTGACGCACTCATTGTGCAGCAATGACTGTCCGGCAGTCTACATAAAGGATCAGCTTTCGGTTCACCAGCCTCAGTACGAATACCTGGGTTCTAGCTGTACAGGCGGCTGCTTCTCAAGACTCGTTTTAGCAGAATAGTAAAATATCTCAAAGCCACGAATTAGCAAAGATTGAGCAACAGTCATAACACATGGGTTTAATGGAGATTGAAGAGAAGAACAAAAATACTTGACGTCAAACAAAAAAAAAAGCTTGATGTCAAACAAAAATTGCTTGATGTCGAACATGAATTGCTTGATGTCAAACAAAAATACTTGACGCTAAACAAAAAAATGCTTGACGTGAAACATAAACTACTTGATGTCAAACATATAATGCTTGACGTCAAACAAAAAAAGGTTTGATGTCGAACAAATCTAATTTGAAGTCAAAATAAGTGCTTGACGTGAAACAAAAATTTGCTTCATGTTAAACAAAACTGGCTTAACATCAAACAAAAAATGCTTCACATCAAACAAAAAATGTTTCAAGACCAACAAAGAAATGCTTGATGTCAAACATGAATTTCTTGATGTCAAACCAAATTTGCTTGACGTGAAACAAATCTTGCTTGACGTCAAACAAAAAATGATTGACGGCAAACAAAAATTGATTGACGGCAAATAAAACTTACTCGACGCTAAACAAAATTAGCTTGACGTCAAACAAAAGTTACTTGGTGTCAAACAAAAGTTGCTTAACGTCAAACAAATTGCATGAAGTCAAACAAACTTGCTTGATGTCAAACAAAAATTGCTTGATGTCAAACAAAAAGACTGCTTGACTTCAAACAAATATTGCTTGATGTCAAACAAAAATTGCTTGATGTCAAACAAAAAGACTGCTTGACTTCAAACAAAAAATACTTGAAGTCAAACAAAAAATGCTTGAAGTCAAACCAAAAGTGCTTGACGTCAGAAAAAAATGCTTGACGTCAAACAAATATGCTTGACGTCAAACAAAAATTTTTTTAAATTACGCATACAAAATTTGTGTTTTCTCAAAAAAGTAAGCCTACTAAGAAGACATTTTCACTTACCTTATTTAAATACTTTAGTCTCCAAACTGTTTCAGCTTGATTGTGTGATGTGACAGCTTCGTAGTAGGATGAAGCTTTCAGTGTTGTTACTATATAAAAATTAATTCCTTAAACTTTTTGTTTTTTTTTTTTCTATTTTTGTTTTGTTTGGCTTTATTCCACGCCTAAATGCATACAATCGATTCCTTGTTCGTATTTTGGTGGTCTGAATTGTTCCTCTTTTGGTTGTCGTTGTTGTTTTTGTTGTTGCTGAAGTGTTTTTCTCCACTGCTGCTTGGTCTTTTGTTGTTGACGTTGCATTTTGTCAAGCAGTCTCGCTGCTACTCCATAAGCCTCCCAGTAAAGCGTTGCATACTACTCCAAACACTTCAACAATGTGTAGCAGCAACGCATTCGAGCGTATTGTGTGTTGCCTACGGAAGCCGATTTTTTACGCCGCTTGCAAACGCTGCAAAGATGAAAATGCAAATTTTTCAGTTAAGTCGGCATTAAATGAATGAAGCAAAATTGGAGAAGAAAAAAACAAATACGTAAAAGAAAAATTGCATTTTTAGTAAACTAAACAAAAATTTTTAGTACATATTTAGTTGTTGCTTTTGGCTTAAGTGGAGGAGTTCGTTGAACTACAATTCGCGTTAAAAAAAAGAAAAAAATGACAATAAGAATTGCAACACAAACAAAGTTAGCCACCAAATAAAGCCTCTGCAAGTCATTTTGGGTATGTTTCATTGTGGATCCCTCGTTTGTTGGCTCAAATTGAATTGAAGGTGAAATGTTGCCAACGGAAACAATTATTCTCGCTTTTTTTTATTTCTGTTTGAATTAATGGTTCACCAAAACAAGAAAATAAAAGAAGAAGTAATTTGGTTTCGGTAGCAATAAGATACAACAACAACAACAAACGAAATTCAACCAAGCCAAACACTATCCACAATTGTTATAAGAGAAACTGAAATTGAAAACTATGGCAGGCAGCAGTCGACAACAGAGAAAGTGTTTAAAATTTGGTATTCTATGAATTGGTCACAACTAATTTGCTATAATAAATAAATAAATAAATGAATCCATAAACGAATAAATGGAAAAAATAATGAAAAGTGTCATCAATGCGATTAAAAAGTTGTAAAGTGAAATTTTGAACAAGTATTAAAAAATTGTTTCCATATAGAAAGGGTGACTGAGTTGTAAACTTCCAATTTAAAAAGGCTATTCACACCTATTCGATTGGTCAATTAAAGTTGAAAATATTAAAAATAATCAAAAGTTGATTAGTTTTGGGTATTCTTAAATTACTTGTGCTTTCTTTTTGCTACCAACTAAGCTGTTAATCAATTAGATGTGAATACACTTAAAGATTTCTTTCAGCATGACATAATAATTCGATAAATGTAGCACAATTTTGTATATATATGATATTCTTCAGTACGGCTGCACCGATTTTGTTAATTTTTAAGTTGTAGTTATTTTTCTTATACTAAATTTTTTTTAAAGATTTTTACTCATAATTCTTTTAAAGCATTCTTCATTTTTATATATTTTTCATGTACGGCTGTACCGATTTTGTTGATTTTTTTTTTTTTTTGTTTTAGGAAATTTTTCTTTTACTACAAATTATTTTTTATATATTTCTCCTGTACCGCTGGCCCAATTTTGATGTGTTTTTGTGTGTTTCAGTGGTTATCTGGACTAACTCTGTGATAGGGTTTTAGGAGAAAATTTTTTTTTACTAAAATTTTTGAATATATGTACCTGATTTTGCGCATACTGGAACATATTACCCCCCATATTTTAACCCACCAAGTTTGGGAAATATAATTGCTCAGAGATGAAAAGGGGTGGTCAAAAGTTTTATGTGGAAATTTGTTTTTCCATCGCAACTCTTTAAAACTCAGTTTTTATGCTCTTCAGAAATAGTTAAACATGTGTTTTGCAGTTTTGATTATTTTCTCTCTAATGAGTGAAAAGGGTGGTAAAAATTTTATATGGGTTCCAATCCGATCGGTTTAAAACCATTACAAAAGAAGTTTGGAAAATTACAACAAACTACAGGAAACACAAAATCGATCATAAATAATTTAAAATTTTTCATACAAAACAAATCGGGAAGTTTTGGAGAAAACTAAAAAATATTGTAACTCTGAAAACTTCTCTGGTCTATTGTCAAAAGGCATGGTGTTGCCCGATGCCTAAATCCAATCCGCCTGGGACTGGAACGCACACCACAAAGTACGATGCTCTACCAGAGGTGACAGAAGAGGCAGGAACCTGTTGGAATACGTCTAAACAATGGCAGGTAATACTATTTCTATCGAGGAATACGGCTCTGGCAGTTTGAGATCGCCCAACTCGGATCACATGCCGCTAATTGCCACACTTAATGCTGCTACCTAACCGGCAATTCGGCTAATGTAATAACTGGAGTACAGATATACACCTTTTCAAAATACATCCGGACATTGAGCTCCAATTTGGCCAGCATATTGACCATGCACTGCAACTCTTCGCCAAGAAGATCTACACAATCTCCGCTGAAGCCCTGATGATATCGAACTCACTCTCTGCTAAGCGAAAGGCGCAACCTTCTCCAGGAAAAACGTAAACCGTGTAGCCAAACCACTCAATCCAAGCACAAGCAAGACCGATATCATGCGCAGATGTTCGATTATATGCTGGAAAGGCCAACTTCGGAAAGTCACAAGAAGTAGCAGACGACACCACATTCTATTTGCTCCCATCAAAAACGCTCTTAAGAACTTATCCCGCTTTGAGTAAGGGCAAACCCGCGCTATTACAGCACAACTCGTAGAGTGATTTCTGCCCTTCGAGCTAGCATCAGGCGAAGAGGCAAGTGCTATGGGACTCTCCCTGTCAGCACATCTAAGGTCGACCTGCCTGATCTCATTTGAGTCCAAGGATAACGAAGCCATAATCAAACACGACAAAGCCCCGGAATACGACAACATCTGTCACCGCACGTTGAAGGCGCTCCCGGAGAGTGCTGAGTGGTGTCGATTTGTCAAGGTGTCGAGGTTGCAGAATTTTTTTGGAAACTAGCAAACCTGAAAAACCGATGATGGACCTTGGATCTTACCGGCCGATTAGTCTCCTGCCTGCGATCTCGAAGAATTGGGAAATACTGCTAGGCTTGTAATTATTGCGGAGTCCCGGAGCCTGATCCCAGACTATCAGTTTGGTTCCCGCTCTGTCCATGGCTACTCCATTGAATCACCGATTTTGCGAACATTCGACCGGTGCCATCTTCAAGCAGGCATTCGATCGAGTTTGGTTCCCAGGCCTCCTGCAAAAGGTAAAGGAGAGACTTTCCTTGCCCTACGTTTGGGTGAAAGTCATGGCGAGTCTGTCCTCCAGACATATCCCTGCTCTTGGCCTCCTATGCAAATGAAGTATGTATGATGATATCTGCAAAGTTCCCGGAGGTAGTTGCCAATATCGTAAAGACGTACGTAGATGCGCAGTTGGAAGTTAAATCTTAACGCCAGGAGAAGTGTTAATATGTGAATCACCCTCCGTCTACAGCAGCCTCTACCTGTGCATATCCACGGTACCCCTTGCAAAGATAGTTACTCCAATTTGGTGTTACGGTATGAAAGTCGGAGACACTCCATCAATTTCGAATCGACAAAAGGTGCAGAACCAAGAAATTCAGCACATAACTGGATGTCGTTGGTTCGATCGCAGCTCCGACCTCCAGAGGGAGATTAACTTGGCATATGTTAAAGAGCCGGCCTGGTTCTTTTTCAGACTCCTAAATCATGCCAACAGAGAAAGAACTTCACAATCATGCTAACGAACCTTTCACAGGAACTACAACAACATCCACAACAGAGACAGCCTCAAAGATGCCTGAGACGGCGCTAATTGCAGAAAGAAAAAGGGGTTACTTTACCCAAAAAAAAAAATCCTCTTCAAACTGTTAAGAGCACTTTACTGTCTGCGCAACCAATTTTAAACGAAGCAGATACTTGAGTTAATTTTAAATCAAATAGTGAGGTGATATCTCTAAAACTATTTAAGGATATATGCAAGAAAATATATGATCCACTGAAGATGCTACTCATGCCGGAAACGCTGGAGTACCTCTAAAACTAACCTTCACCAACCATTTCAACGACCATTAATTTCGAATAAAATACTTTCTTCTGTAGCAAGCAAATAAATTTCAAATATTTTAAACATTAAACATTTACAAAACAGAATATTTACTACACGATTTCACTGACTTATTGAACTGCACTCGTAATTGAACCTACGTGTATCTATATAGTATAAAGTATCTATGTATCTCATTAAGCTCATCACGTTCTCTGCTCACGTTCTTTGTAAGACAGTCGCGTGCATTTAGATACTTTTAGCATATATAATATACATGTGTTTAGGTATGTCTGCGCCGAACAACCATCTAAGGGAATCACTCACTCATCACCATTTCTCGTGGGTGACACTCGTGCGCGCACTTGAAGTACAACAACACTTGAAAAATTATAATAAAAATATATTTTACTACAATCAAGCAATAAATAAATTGCGAATGTGCGCTGTAGTACATTTGAAATAGTCTAATTTATTTATTGTAAGTAAACGATTTCACTCGCTTACAGCGTGAGAAAGAAAACTCTCTAAGTTGTCGAGAGATTTCAGGTTTATTGACTCGACTCGACTTTAGTTTAAAGTTTAATAAACAAAGAAAACAACAACACTCGATTATGTAATTCAGACAGTTTGTTGTTTGATAAGAATTAATTTATTACAATGCAACTTTTGTTTATATAATCGCAATAATCTAATCAGTTAACAAAAGATTTATAACAATTAAATTTGAAATTAATTGAAACAATTGTGAGGGGTTTTATTTGTTTGGTACGTAAATAGCAACTAATTTTATATGCGAAATGTAATTTCCGTATATAATACTAGATGTTGCTCCGCGATGTTGTTAGCTGCCATCCAAATAAAAACAAACCCAGAGGGTTAATACTCACCGTGAGCTACTTTATCCCATTATTCTCCCTTAAAGCATTATTCATCACTGCTTCTTATTTCTTTATTATTACCCTTAATATATGTAACTAAATTCAGTGAGGTGCACCAAATAGTTGCTGAGATATGACGAGTTTAAATTTACTCTTAAATAAAAGCTTGTCAACGGCCTCTTTTCCACTTTCTAAAAAGTACTTTATCTGCCAGGGAAACTAAGTTTCACAGTTTCGAAGAAAACCCCAATCAAACGAACAGACAGACAAATTTTAAGACAATATTTCTAACAACGCGTCATTTGGTTTTCATAATTTGTAAAACCACCATCAAAGCTTAAGAAAAGCCCTCGACAGATACTTCTAACGAAAGTCACTGGTGCTGATAAATGGATTCACTATAATAACCCAAAAAGAGAATCATGTAGCGGGCCCACCTGCCTATGCTTCAGAATACATATTTAAAGCAAAGATTCGTGGAAAAAAATATTCTGTATATGATGGAATCACCTTAGAGTCACCTTAGAGGGCTTTCTTCCGAACGTGCCTAATGGAACATACTTCAGATATGAAAGTATATTCTCCTGGATGACATTGCTCCAGACAAAGTGCTAACAAGCAAAAAATTGTTACGATGAAACTATTTTAGAAACGAATAAGTTAATGGCTTTTTTTATTCCTTTTCGACTAAAAAGTGAACTCTCAGAACACTGGACAAAATCCTTGGCCTTCGTCAGTCTATATTTGGCCTACGTCAATCTCAAAATGTGCTGTTTGTAAATAGTCAAAGAAAGATTTTTAAAATTTGGAAGAATTCAACATAAGAAGAGCAGAACTAGGCATATAGAATTTCTTCTACACATGCCAAAATTAGATTTATGGAGTTCAGCTTTATGCGGAAAAATTCCCTTTCGTGAAATGATGGAAAAAAACAAATTTAGAAAAAAAAAATACGCAAAGTATGAAGTCTTCTCAGAAAGAAATTTTACCAGCTAAACCACAAAGTGTGCGATAGGCCCTTATGAGGTGGTGCAAGACCATTATTATATGTAAGAAGGTTCCGTAAGTACAAAGACACCACATCGAATTTAAAGAATGAAAAATTGTTCATACAAAAACCAAGGTATGGATGGTGAATTTGCATTAAGAGTAAAGAGGACACGCCTTTTGATTTATATGTGAAGCTTTAATTCGTAAGAATTTATCGTATTGCATTTTACGGAATATAAAAATTGAAAATGGGGGGTGGTAGCTTATGTTCAGCATAGTAACATAACAAATCTCCATTCCTAAATTTTGACCGAAATCTTAAAAATATATTGACTAAAAATAATCAGAGAAAAAAGAGATAGCCTCAATCATTAGGCTCGCTTAACAGAAGATGAGTTCCGTATGAAAATCTAGAAAGTCCTTTGTAAAAATTTTTATTAGAAATCTGATTGCATCTTCAGCTATAACTTGTCAGAAAGACATGAGATACTCAAAAATCTGTATTATATTGCGATTTAATGGAGAGGATTGCTGGTACAAGAATCAATTGGAGATGTTGGATAATATTCGCAATTATTAACAACAACAAAATTTGTGATGTAGCACAACGGTGGTTCACTCGATTCCTTTCTGGTGTGGAGGAAGTGGAAGATGCACCACGCTCCGGAAGACCTGTCGTCGAAGAAGTCGTTAAAATCAAGCAAGAATTCGAGATAGGCCGCTAGAGTAGCAGCCGTACCATCGTTGAAGAAGAAGCTTGGCTACACAAAAAATCTCGATATTTGGGTGTCACACGAATTGACACCAAAAAACATCATGGACCAAATTTCAATCTGCGAATCACTGAAGAATCGCAACAAAATCGACCCTTTTGCTAAAGCGAATGGTGATTGGCGATGAAAAGTGGGTCACTAACGGCTACGTGAAGCGCAAACGGTCGTGGGTGAAGGGTGGCAAAGCGGCTCAAACGGTTGCCAACCCCGGATTGACGATCAGGAAGGTTTTGCTGAGTGTTTGGTGGGATTGACAGGGAATCATCTACTATGAGCAGCTCTCCTATGGCCAAACGCTCAATTCGGTCCTCTACTGTGAACAACTGGACCGCTTGAAGGCAGCAACCTCCCAGAAGCGGCCATCTTTGGACAATAAGAGAGGAATTGTGTTCCATCAGGACAACGCCAGACCACACACTTGGATTGTGACTCCATAAATCTTGCCTTCAAAACTGACATTTGACAATTCCGTTTAGAGCTTGAAGAAATCCTTGGAACGCATTTCAGAAGACTGGCCCGCATTGAAGTTGACCTGGTTTAAAGTTCTTAGCAAATACCAAGGTCCAAATAGGCCGTTGCATATATTTCGCCTAACTAAAGCGACACGACTGTATGAAGTTTTGCAGGTACAGACTAAGGGTAGGATACAATTAATCAATGAGAATACAACCCAATAATACTACAACACGATATCTTGAAAACTCAAAAAAAAAGTATATCGTTCGCATATGCAGACTAATGGACAAAAGAATTTCATGATTTCATGACTATGCATTTTTCGTTAAGATTATTTCTCATATAATCAAAGTTTTTGTTCTTTTCTGTCTACTCTACAGAACATTCACAAACTCAGCATTAATAAACATTATTCCACAACATTGAATACACAAAAAAAAAAAAAAAGCCAACCATTACCTACTACAACAATATTGAAATTCAATAACTACCGCCGGATGGCATGAGATACTCGCACGAGTATCTCATAAGATATTATATTAAACGTTGAAAAGCTAACACAAAACATCACGCCAAACCCACAAAACAACAATTTTATAGCTAAGCAAACTAATAGGCGATTCGACAAGATTATAACGGTCAAAGTTGTTGCAGTTTATAGTAGGTTTAGATATATAGCATGTTGTTGTTTCTGCCATATAGCAGATAATGATGATGATACAGACCAAAGACTACAATACAAAACATGTCATAACTTTCAATCAGAAACACATTCGCTGCTGCTCATTATAAAGAGCCAACCGTATGGCAATGACGATGGCTTTGATTACTTCTGTGATGACGAAGAAGCCGGTGAGTGAGGATGATGCCGCCACTATCACCGCTGCTGCCGCTTACTACAACAAAACGTTCAACGTTCAAAGCTCTTGAAGTAATAATTTCGCATGGCTTATGTCAAGGCCACAAATGATAAATAAATTCAAGCTTTAGACAGGTTTTTATTTTTGTGTGGTGAGTGGTGACTGGTGTGTGGATGGCTTCTGGGCTACAAATGAAATGAAAGCAAGTCAACGCAGCCAAGCTGTTACGATAGATAAATATATTTGTTTGGTCTATAAAAGTCAACGATAGACAATTTTTGCCCAAAAGGAAATATTGCAAAGTCGGAAATATAGAAAAAATTTATGTTTATTGTGCAATTTCAGCTAATTTATGAAGATTTGCTTTAAAAGTTTTTTAAGCGAGAGTTTGTTGTTTTAGTTTTTTTATGCTTATTTAATGGTCTACTCAGCACCATTCCGAAACTTTAGAAAGTAGAATAAGTTGAACATTTTCTTGTTGTTGATATTTAATTATAAAAAAGAAAAATCCTAAAACAATGCGTTGAAATACTGTAACATAAAAAAAGTAAGAGTGTTAGAATCGTTCCACACGACATTGAAATACCCTGCGAACTTCCTAATCTTTATAAAGAACCATACTTCCGCTGAAAATATAGCAACAAAGCTGACTATATAAGGCATCACCAATCATTCATCAACAGAATGTACTGCCTAAACTAGATATTTGAATGCTGGATAGTATAGTATTAAGAAAATGCCCACGAAGACGAGGTTAGCAGAAATGGAAAGATTTTAAAAGAGAATTTTTTTTATATGATCGTCCTTAAACCTATCTATAATCCACTTATCTATTATCTACTAATATATTATCTACTAATCACAAGAAATAGTTAATTTTCTGTTTCGCCGATATTGGAGCAAAGGGAAGTCAACGATTGTCACATTTCTGTCTTCATTTCAAACTCAATTTCTTAAATTTATCTCTAAAAAAATCAAAGGTTAGATGTCTCGAGTTTCCTCTGTTAACTATTGAATGTCGAAGGTGTATCATTAGATTTCCATCATCATATTGATGGCCTCATAACCACATCTGCGTCACACTACCTCTGCACATTGGACATATGAAGAGAAAATAATGTCTTTGAGGCTTCTTACCATCATGAGTTAACAAATGAAGGCGCAAAAGCAAATTTCATAATCGCCGAATGTACTGTGGACAGATTTCTATTACTTATTAATGTTCTGAAAATTTAGGCGATAGTGAAGAATAGAAAGAAAAGTTCCATCAAGAATTGAAAGAAGTGAAAAAGAGAAATGATAGAAGATGGGATAGACACTTGCTGGAAGATTGCTGTTGGTCCTTGAAAAATTATTCTACTCACTCTGGGCATAAAAGATAGAGTATGTCACTATTTTTTAAGAAAATGATTAGAACTCTAAAGGGAAAAAAAAGACAAAATAACTTTGAAGGACAAATACCACAATGGCAGCTGAAATTGAAGCCAGGCACGTTCTAAGCTCAGCTTATCTTCCCCTAATTATCACTGAAGATCTGATAGCAACTTGCTACCACCGCGCTGTGAGATTAATTGATCGTGACAGAAATATTTAAACACCTAATAAGCAAGAGATTCTGCATAGAGCTCGTGTCCATCTAAGTCTCTGAAGCTACTATAGATGATGCTTTATCAGAGTTCAACGACATACAAACCAAGCCACAAACTCCGTAGGTACAATGGCGGCGTGTATAAAATCACACCTGATTTCCGCAATTTATTAAGATAAAAGCGTAGCTTTCGCAAGATCTACGCAACCATCTTGACGTCAACGCTGCAGATGAATCAACCTACCACTATGGAGGACACAGCAGTCGCCATAAATCATCAAAAATTCGGCAAAATCTCAAGCCACGACAAAAAGTACTATCGTACACTTTAGTATTCAATCCAATTGTGGTGGTGCAATACTTTCCGAGGATTTGGAAACAAACAATAGTAACGATGTAACCCCGAAATCTTACCATCAATCTGCTGTCCTCGCTATCGAAAGTATGTGAAAGACTCATTGTCGCCAGCATTGTAAACATAGCTGAGTCCCGAAATCATATCCGGGATTACCAGTTTGGATTTTGCGCTGGTCACAGCACAATTGCACAGCTTTACAGAATGGGTAACCACATATTGGAGGCCTTTGAAGAAAAAAAATTTACTGCAACGCAGTGTCTGTCGCTCAAGCTTTCGATCGGGTGTGGCACCTCGGAGTACTTCCTTAAGTTAAAAAAGGTCTGCCATTACCATATTTTGCCTTAATCAGATCCTACTTGGAGGGTAGCACTTACAAGGTTAAAGTAAAGGCAAAACAGTCTCCTATTCAATCATTTCGCCCTTGAGCAGCACAGGGTAGCGTACTCGTCGTGTTACTTTTGCGTTTTTTGCTGGTGAAATGCCAACAAACTTGGTCTAACACCAGATGATGTCTGTATTATGACAAACATACCTGAACACGCTGAGTCTGTGAACGAATGTTTCACACTAAAGAGAAGACATCCCTCCAACTCTAACAATAAAAGTCTCAGCACTAACTAAAGCCCTATCTTGAATAAATTCCTGATAAAAAACTGAATCTCATGATTCATATTAAGAACAAAATACACGCTTAAAAAGCAAGAATGTGGCGCCTTCATTGTATGTTAAACAGTCGCAGTGACCACCCACTATATAGTAAAAGAGCGGTATAAACGCGTGTCTTAGCACCCATGTGGAGGTAAAGCACTCATATTCCAAACGCAAAAAGATGCAAATTTTGTAAAAGTATGTCATGTAGCGAATGCCGAGCTGCCTTCATGTAGTCCGCAAATCAGTGCTTCCCAGGGATCTGTAACTGATACTGACTGATTGAAGATCAAATATCATTTTATAGCAGCTAACGGCTAATCAGCTAACGGCTTTTTTGACCTTCATCTGATTATGTATCAGTTTTATTTAAATATCCGTTCGGTAGCTCTATTTTCTGGTCTTCCAAATTATGTTGATCCAACGTAAAAAAATTGAATTGGTTTTTGGAATTTCAGAGTTTTAAATCCCACCAGCTGAGAGCTTTCGCATTTTGGATTTAGTGAACTTTTGTCGAGGAATTATTTAAGCACCAAAATGGATTGGTCTTTTTTTTGAATATCGCTGTGCAACTTTAAAAATCAGAAACGAGGAAATTTTGATATTATGCGGCAATTGTTCGGCAATTTTAGGGTGTCACAAACTACAGTTTTTATTTAAGTGGCACATGGTTGAAGATGATTGAGAGCATGACGATGATCAAGTGAGGAAATCCATGACAAAAGCTAAGGTTTTTTTTTTTAAATAAATATGAGAATCTAAATATGCATCCATCTCTTATAGTCTTCATCTCTAATAGTCAACATCTTTTATAGTCTTCATCTCGTATAGTCTCCAATATCTCGATTTTCATACGGACAGCTAGACAACATGTGTATATCGTTTAGACTTATGATACCTAATAGCATCTGCCTGGTCTTCTTCTCCCTGTTACATTCATTTGTACAATCTTAATATACCATTTTTCTATATGGGAACATGTTAGAACAAACGAGAAAATGTTCTAGGCATAACAATGAAGATAAATGTGCTTGACTTTGAAATACCCTGTATTCCATTGAACCTTAAATTTATATGGGCATATATTCCTATCTGAATTATATTATAGTGGGATATTTTATTGGCATTAGTATAAATCAATTAACTAAAAAAATTTTTTTCTGACAAAAACACAGAAAAAGGGGATTTGTATGGGCGCTATTCCTTCTTGTGGTCTGATATGGAACTATATGAAAAATTTCATGTGAATTAAATTAAATTACACAAAACTATACATTTTTAGTTAAAATAAGAAAACAAAAAGTTTTCTCATTCAAAAACTCTTGGTTTTTACTACTCTTTATTCCAGGGTTGGCAACTCCTCTGATTTGGGAATATAAGAGACTTAATATTCAAACTTAAGGTTCCATCTTTTATTGTCTCTAAGTTAAGACTTTTGTAGTGGACTGCTACCTACTTTATTGGACCGATTTGTATCTAGATATCATATAATATTAGAATTGAAAACTTATTTGGCCTCTCCAGCAAAATACAAAGGCATAATTTTTTCATATAAAAAGAAAGAAAGGTTTAAAATTATATAAGTTCTATAAAATCTATACGGAAAACTAAAGCGCGAATGAAAATTCATTTATAGGGCGTATAAATTTATTCTAACTAACAAAACTTTATGTTATCTATGAAGGGTATAAAAAAAAGATACAATTTATAGCAAAAGTTTTTTTCTCTTTTGCCATCAAATTCTGTAGTTTATATTGTAATGAAAGCAAACAATTCGAAGGTCCATGGGCAAACTCAACATATATGTATCTTGATTTACACATAGCACCGACCGACGACATAACAAGTTTCTGTGAAGTGGCTGCCTTGAGTAGCATTTTGCTAGAAAACTTCATGTATTTATTTTTTGATGAGTTCAAGTCTTCTAACCACAAATTAGTTTTTATAGCAAACTAGTTACAAGCAACAAAACTTTGTGTGTTGTTTCAAGGATTGACATGTACTAAATTTCTACTAAATCAAGACCACACTGATGCAAATATTTGTATTTGCTTTGAACTAAACGAAACATTTTTTCTTTATTCATTTGCTTGATACATTTTTTTTTTTTGTTTCCTTTCAATGGGCGCTGCCAAGCGTAACGCAAAGCAAAAATTATGCATTTAACACATTTGTTGTTTTTTATTAAAAAAGTAGTTTAAGCTAGCTAAACGAAAATTCATAAATTACAGGCGCAGTTGAGCATATAAACGCTCTGTTAAAAGCGGCCAACCAGCCAGCCAGCCAGCCGAGTGTCGAACGTCCAACCAACCGAACACGCCTCGAATGCGGCAAAGTGTTTTAATTACACTCTAAAACGGGTAGCTAACCATTTTGTATGCGGCTGGCGTTAAAATGTGCAATTAAAACAAAACAGAAAACAAGCTGTCAAAATGTGCATTAAATTATGTAGATACATAGATACATTTACTAATTGTATCTACGTCTGCAATATGCAAATGCATTAAACAAATACATACATCATCGTCGCATGCCATAACATAAAAATATTATTTTTAATTATTATATAAAAGCATTTTCATTTCTCAAATGTCCTTGCCATATAAATAATTAAATTAAAATGTTTCAAAACTAAACAAGAAATTTCACTTAACCATAAAAACAAAGAAATGAAAATTGAAAAACTATTTTTTTTTTTATAGTTTCATACTCGTAAAATTTTAAGCTGCATTGCATGTTTTTAATTGCATCTTGCCTCCGCGGAAATGCAGCTCCACAACTGATTCAGCTGCCACATCTTCTACTGCTGTCAAATTAAATTTATTTAATGTGTTTTGCTTTTCTCATTTTCTCATACCAACCGCAACAGTGTTGCACAACGACAACTTTGAGTCAACTTACTACAAAATGTGGGTTAAGTTTAACCGTTAATATGACAACTGCCATCAAATTCCAGCTTGTGCCATAAATAGTTGCAAGCCAAACGCAATTTATGGCAAATATTTTGCTTCAACTTTTTTCTGTGTGTTGGCGACATTTATTCTCCGGTAAGGTATGTGGAATTTGCAATTATTTGCGTCATTTTTATACCCTACATATATATAAGGCATGCTTATAAAGAGTACAACTAAAATGTAGACCTATGTGTGGGCTCTTCATTAAAAGCATTCAGCAAACTAATTTAATGCTCTTGAACTGACTTCGGCAAACATTTTCAGGGAATGTCATGAATTAGAAGATTCGGCCGAAAAGTGTATTTGGAGATATCGCTACACAACATCAAAATGAAACTTCAACGTTGACACACTTTTGCAATCGACTCTTTCATGTCACTCTTCAAAGACTCGGTAGTATTCCAATTTCAGAAAGTCGTTGAAAGTACGAATGCAAGTCATTTTGATGAGCGTTTTCATTCTGGGGAATGGAAGAAAGTTCGCTGTGACCACGTCGGGACTATACTGACGCTGGTGAACCGTTGTGATACAATAACTGGTCAGGTAGTCGATTACCAGCTGTAGGTTGGTGCCTTGTTCTTATGTAGACTTTAGCTTGCACCAATATCTTACACGTTCCATGTTCCTTTAAATCTAAACAAGTAAGAACTCTGCAGTAGAGTGTGCTTGACTTCGAGATACTATGTAGCCCCATTGAACCATAATCTTGATCCGTGTGGAATATATCAGCTACACCTAATTTGTCGTTGGAAACTAAATTAAACCAAAAGAAATTACTTTTCTTTCAAAACCCAAGAAACGGTCACAGATTTCTATGAAGGCTACCACTTCTAGAGGTCCAAAATGAACATATATGGAATATTTCACCAAAATATAAGATACACCAAATTGGAAAATTTTTCCTGATATAAAAACCCCATAAGGGATGCACAGTTTTTTATGGGTTTTACCTCTTAGACAGTGGTTGGCACGTTCAATAAACACTTCCTATCTGAAAAAGGAATATGAAACTTAAAATATTCAAACATGAAAGCTTTATTTCAAAGTCTTCAAGTTCTTGTTGTTCATAGCCAGACTTGAATTTTTGTAAGAGTGCCACCTCTTTTGGTGATCCAACTTAGAATCTAATAGAGTATTTTATTCGGATTGACGCAACATATACCAAATTCGGCGTTTTTAGCTGACTTTAAAGCAACTACAAATTTTCTTTTTTCTGTACGGGCTACCTCTTTTAGTGGTCCGAACTGTACCTCAATGGAATATTTTAAAAATATTAGCAAGAACTAAACAATATTTGGTATTTCTTGCAAAATTAACATCGATAAAATTTATCATACAGGAGTACTCTCGAGTGAATTCTATTACCGTTCGCTTAATACATTTGAATTAATTCATAAATTTTTTCGAATGTTTCGGTGATTCGAATGATTTGAGTACTCGTTTGCTTAATAAATCACTGCTAAACCAAACGAACTGTTGCAGATGCTAGCAGAAAGATATAGAAAGATAGTTGGTGCTACAAAACATTACTAAAATCAACGAAAATATTTGGATTCAGTAAAAGGCGAAGAGATTCACAGTTTTCGATTATTTTGTTGTTATGTTCCAGAGTTCACTGTAATAATTCTACTAAATAACCAGTAAAGGGTTCAATTAGTGTTCTTTTTTTTAAGATAAGGAATAAAAACAAAAACATAGAAAAAAAGTACCTAATATTGATTACACAAAAAAATATTGATTTTGATTAATCACGAGTGCCTACTTCAAAATCTTATCACTAACATTTATCAGCGCGATAAGAGCTTCATTATTTTTACAAATAATATTTCGTATTCCATAGAAATTTATTCAAATCTTATATAGAAATCAAAAAAAAATACCTGAATAGTAAATCAAGTTCATTTTTTTAGCAAAAAAAAAACCTTCACAAACCGTAAACCTTGCAAATGCTGTTAAGACACTTCAGAGTGTCGGTACTTTTTTTTTAAATCTGCCATAAGGCAAAACAAACACGCTCTACAGCTTAGATCCTAACAGCAAACTACACACTCTACACTCTAGCAGAGGAAAAAGAAAACTTAAGCTGCAATAAAACCTTTTGAAAATCAATAAAAGCCAACGACTTGAAGTTATCATACAATCCATCCATTCACTTTGCTGTGAACCGACAGAATGCATCAGACATGCAAGAAGGCAGTCCAGTACAATCATTCATGCATCGAAGCCATTTGTCTATCTGTTTACTTTGCTTTTGACTGCTGCATTTGGGTGGAGATACATAAATCCAATAACTGTTCTGAATACCAGAAGAAGAAGAAGGTAGCAGTAGGAATACATCTAAGGCTTCTTTGGCAGCAACTTTCTCATTCGATTTCCCACAATGCCGCTCGCCGCTACTACAATTTAAAAGCAATTTCATTTAATAAGAAGAGAAAAATTATGGCAAATTTTAAATGAAAATTATGCATTGCCGATAATAAATTGTTCTGGAAATTCATGTTGCATGTTGTAGAGAAAACTTTCATTGCGCTTGGTGAAAGAAGTCGATGAGAAATTCTTTTGAATATGGCTGCCGGCTAAAGGCATATAGAACAAGAGCAGCTTTATTATCGTCATCAACATCGACATCGCTGGCAGCAACATCATATTCTTTTGGCTTATAATCAAGTTCAAGCATCACAACAACAGCCAGCAGCAGCAGCAGCAGCCTTCGACGGCGTGGAATGCCACATTAAGGCGGCGAGTGCATCGCATGAGATGATAGATTGTGGCAATGAACTTGACATTAATAGGGCTTCTTGCTGCTGGTTTCTAGTTCCTTTTGTCCATAAGTTGCACATTTTCTTCTCATTCTGACATGATTTTATATGATATACTCGTAGCTCTCAGCGGCTTAGCTTAGCGTGACTATTCGCTAATGTGCGATTCTGAGGCGTATAGAGGCGGCGGCACTGAAGAGCTGCAAGACCGCCAGGCTGACTGCAACAATACTTGGCTGGCATTTGTTGTTGCCTGCGCATTTGACTATTTTTTTTTCTCGATACCCTACACATATGGTACTTATAATATTTTCTGCAGGTATTTTGAATTTGTTGGAAAATTTGTGACGCAGTGGAATAGAACTTAAAAAAAGAACAGAACAGAGGAACAATACCTAGCGTAATATGCAAGCTTCTTATGTATTTCTCTTATTTGGTGCGTGACATCACCCATTCTACCAGGGAATATTATATCTGCCGAAGACATTTCAATATGTTCCAAATTTTATACTCCTATTTCAAGTAATTGTATATCTACGACAACATTTGATTTTTCCAGTTCGAGAAATATTGTTATTACTTCCTCCACCTTCAAATGAAAGTCCCTTCAAAATCGGTTCAGTCTTTTCGGAGATAATTCCAAACAAACTAACTGATGGGGTATTCGTTCGCCACGTACAATTTCAGAGAATGCAGGGAGACAGAAAAAAAAACATATTTTTTATCATTCAATGAATTAGACAATGAATTAGACGACTATAGCCGATTGCGAGTATAATTTCCAGAGTAGAGGGAAATAAGTGATGACAAACTGAAAAATTTGGCTCATAAAATTTTTGACTTATAAATTTTGGAAATAATCATCTAATAAATTAAAAGAGTGTTCCACTTGGACATGGTACTTTGTCTTTTTGGATAATGCCCAAGCTTCTACCGCATCTACCGTGTTCCCTAATTTGAAGATGTGAATGAAAAGCATCAGTTCAGAGCGGCTCCATGAGAAAAGGTTGAAGAGTCAAAACTTGGACATCTATCATATTGGAACTACATACACAACTCGCTTGAGCCCGAAATAAAGTCGATGAGTATGCTGGAAAAATGATTCCATCTTTAAAATCCAATCCAATCCAGAATAAAAATCATAGCCGTAACGTACCACACGTCTAGGTGGAACACTCTTTAATTAGGTCCTATTACACTTGCTTGCACTTCTTAAGTTCATCCCTCAAGCCCCTATAATATTGTAATCTTATGTCAGTTGATCCAGTGATCAAGTTCAAGGGAGAGAAAACCCAGCAAAAAATATCGGTTGTAAGCAATTAAATTATACGTGTATAATTTATTAATTTTATTTGCTTTTAACCGATACATCCTAACCAAACTCAACACCAAAACATATGAACATCGATTTCTCAGAGACTATTAAAGATAGATTTACCAAATTTGAGGATTTGGACTTTTATAAAATTTGGTTGGAATATCACATGTAGACCCATACTGGATCATATTGAATCATTATTCTTGTTTTCTCATTTATGTTTGAACTTCACCATTTTCATTTAAAAATATTGATGAGTGGGTGTATAAAGTGAGCGTATATAAGAAGTCACATATCGACTTTTAATTTTATTCATCTAATTAGTCGAATGCAAAAAGCGCGAAGTCTCTATCTATTACCGTTTCCGAGATCCTTTAGTCATACGGACGGACAGACGGACATGGCTATATCAGATCCTAAAAAATTTTTTATACAAAATTTCAAAAGCTTTGTCAGATTTGTATGGAGGCTACCCCTTTTAGTTGACTGATCCTACTAATATTATAAATGCGAAAGTTTGTATGTATGGATGTATGGATGTATGGATGTATGTATGGATGTTCCTCTCTTACGGCCAAACCGCTCAACCAATTCGTCTGAATTTTGGAATAGAGATTGATGGGATGATGGAAAAGAACATAGGCTATGTTTTGACAAAATCGGTGGGGGCGTTGCCCCACCCCCCATATAAGAGACAATCAAAATTTGTCATATCTTTGCGTCCATTTAAGGTACAGAAATGAAATTTGGTATACATGTTAAGAGGATGAGGAGAGGTCAACCTGTTAAGTTTGGACAAAATCGGAGGGGGCGTTGCCCCACCCCCCATATAAGAGACAATCAAAATTTGTCATATCTTTGCATTCATTTAAGGTACAGAGATGAAATTTGGTATACAAGTTAAGATGATGAGGAGAGGTCAACCTGTTAAGTTTGGACAAAATCGGAGGGGGTGTTGCCCCACCCCCCATATAAGAGACAATCAAAATTTGTCATATCTTTGCGTCCATTTAAGGTACAGAAATGAAATTTGGTATACATGTTAAGAGGATGAGGAGAAGTCAACCTGTTAAGTTTGGACAAAATCGGAGGGGGTGTTGCCCCACCCCCCATATAAGAGACAATCAAAATTTGTCATATCTTTGCGTCCATTTAAGGTACAGAAATGAAATTTGGTATACATGTTAAGAGGATGAGGAGAAGTCAACCTGTTAAGTTTGGACAAAATCGGAGGGGGTGTTGCCCCACCCCCCATATAAGAGACAATCAAAATTTGTCATATCTTTGCGTCCATTTAAGGTACAGAAATGAAATTTGGTATACATGTTAAGAGGATGAGGAGAAGTCAACCTGTTAAGTTTGGACAAAATCGGAGGGGGTGTTGCCCCACCCCCCATATAAGAGACAATCAAAATTTGTCATATCTTTGCGTCCATTTAAGGTACAGAAATGAAATTTGGTATACATGTTAAGAGGATGAGGAGAAGTCAACCTGTTAAGTTTGGACAAAATCGGAGGGGGTGTTGCCCCACCCCCCATATAAGAGACAATCAAAATTTGTCATATCTTTGCGTCCATTTAAGGTACAGAAATGAAATTTGGTATACATGTTAAGAGGATGAGGAGAAGTCAACCTGTTAAGTTTGGTCAAAATTAGAGGGGCGGTACACCACCCCCGTATAGTTCCACAAATGAGGCAAAATAAGAAAAGTAATTAGATATCGGAAGATCCGCGGACAAAGTCGCGGGTAAAAGCTAGTATGGATCTAAATAGAAAATTTAGATAAAATATGGTGTCTCCAGAAAAATTTACAATATTAATAAAAATTTTTAATACAAAAACTCAGAATGACGAGTTGGTACGCATGGTAAGTGCAAACGCCCCTTAGGAAGGAGTGCTTAGGATGTTCATTGAATACAATTTATCTGAAAGATGAATAAGAGAATCTACTATTCAAATTTGAAGGCTCTATCTCTTATAGCAGGATTGGCCAACCGGTCAAGTCCAATAGATATTAGTCCTTTCTGTTTCCTTTAATTTCTGAGAATGAGCGCATAAAACGTCGTGCAAAGGATAATAGCTCCGAACACCGTGGTGTATTTTAAGAATTTTGAATCCATTTAACTATAGTAGGGGTGGCCAACCGGTCGATCGCGACTTATAGTCTCAAAGAACTCTATAATCATACGGAAAGCCAGACAGAGGATAGACGGACATGTCTTTATCGACTCAACTTTTGATGCTGATCAAGAAAAAATATACTTTATAGGGTCTGTCTCGCATGCATTTCTTTTTACATACACTTGCAGTGTAGGTTATAAAAAGGTTGCCTATAGGTTATAAAAAGAACCATATGGGTTCGAGTTGATCATGAATAAATATTCTTGAAGATGTCTTTGTCAATACATTACAAACTCTCCAACAAACTGATAATACCTTTTCACACTATGTGTGCATGGTAATATAAACATGTTTCTTATCGATAGAATATAATAGACGAATGGTGAATAGAACCTACCGGCAGTTGGATTGGAATGTATGAAAGCAGTTGTACATTCGCTAAATAAAATTAATAATCGATTCGATATTTTTGCGATACCGATTTCTAAGTCTGTGTTTAGGCAAAGTTAAAAAAAATGTGTACATGTCTGTAGGTATGGCTTAGTGGAAGTTCAGAAAACATGTGATACAAAACTTATTAATATAATTCGTACTTTAAGATTAATGGAATTTTATGTTTTTCTTAGCTTGAAATCGTTTATAATTCACAAATAGTTTTAACAGTTATTTTAAGAGTTTTAGACAATAAAAATAAATCTGTTAAGGTATGCACATCTACTCGATTGAAGATGATAAATTAATTGGATAAAGGCGCCCTTTATATAACTTTATAAAAAATTATAAGCATAAAAAAAAGGGGGGTTGACAAAAGTCTAGAGTAATTTTTTTTTTTTTTACATTCTTCGCTTTGAATTCGGATTATTTTTTGAAAAATTTGGAAGCGATGGGAAATCTAAATTTTTGGAGAAAACCAAATACAGCTAGCAATGGATCCGAAGCAATTAGTGTCAACCGTTTAGCATGGTGGTGGAAGCATGATGGTTTGGAGTGCCTTTGGTTCATCATTACTCGAAAATTTGGCGTTTATTGAGTACAATTTGGATCGCTATCAATATAAATCTATTTGTGAGCAATCGGTGGACAATTTAGAGAGTTGAAACACACCACCACAAAGACCGGGTTTAATATAATTGAGCATGTTTGGGAGTTACTTGGATGAATAATTCTAAAGAAAACTTGGCTCAATAATGGAAGAATATAACAGCTTTAGAGATGGAAAAAAACATTAGTGCTCAGGCGTTTGCAGGCGGCTATAGAATCTAATGGTGGACCAACTAAATATTAAATTTATTAATTTTAAATTTACTAACATCAATAAGTCATAGCCCACGCTTTTATAGATCGTATCGATTTATAATAGCTTATAGCCTTTCTCGATAATTGGGCTATCCAACAATAAAACTCGAATTCGAACAAGTAGTTCCTGAGATAAGCGCATTGAACCAAACAAAAAATCTCTTTAGCTTTATATAAGTATAGAATATTTTCTAGAAAGTTCTATATAGGATATACAAATTTCGTTTATACCATACTATATTATTTTTATTTCTTTTTTTCCTATTTTTTATGCACAAGCTCAAACTGCTCATAAACAGGGTGCAAGCAAGTGCAATTGATGGCTTTGAACATAAAGCATTTCTAATTGCGGATATGCAGCAAATGTCTGTGAACATTCATCATACATGCAAACCAAAAGCAGCTAACAAACGAGGTACGACTGTAAAAAAGTTCGTATAAACATATTTGCTTTATAGCTTAGGAAACCTAAAGCCATATTTATTGCAAATATACACAAACATTTAGATATATATATATATACTATATATAGCCAACAACAACTGAACTTAAACAATATTGGCAATGAAACAAAACTCAAACGCGCCAGACAAGAAAATGTGATTCTTTTGAACGATGTCGTTCGTTGTCGTCGATAACTCTTTTATGGCGAACCGCCTCGACTTGCCTTGGCTTGCTTTGCGTGAATATAGATACTCA
Source organism: Leucophenga maculata (assembly GCA_035044805.1). NCBI lineage: Eukaryota > Metazoa > Arthropoda > Insecta > Diptera > Drosophilidae > Leucophenga > Leucophenga maculata. The sequence continues at coordinate 924,011 of JAWNNP010001123.1, read as the reverse complement.
TTCGATGCACAGCACATACCCATCGGTCATGTTCTTGCACTTGAAATTGCCTCGCTTGGCATGGCCGGCAACAAGAATGGGCAGCATTTGACTGGTTGGCTGGCTGGCTGTCTGTCTGTCTAACTAGTTGGTTGTCTCTATATACTTCTCTACTATATGTATATAGTATTTATGCTTGGCACGAAAAGCCTTTTTTTCTCACTTTACACGGAAATCCAAGCAACATTTCATTACAGTTTTAGATCCGTTTTTGCTATTTTTCAACGCAAAATGATTTAACGTTGGCCATGAGCAATGAAGCAAGGATGCGGATGCATTCCAAGGCAAAAGAATGTCAAGAAAATCTATAACAACCACAAATTCTAAAGCGCTCACATATTCTATTCGACACATAATGATGGTTTGTGTCACTCATGATGCACTTGTGACAACAAATTGGCATTTGACTTTGCGAGCAGCACACACATTCTTCCTCATCAATATCTACGCTCTGTCAGGGACATTTGAGTCGGACTAAAATAAAACAGTTTAGTATAAGTTGTGATGAGTATGTGTGTCAAGACTTTTAGTAAGCGTTTTATATTACTTATTTGATTTGTATTAATCGATGACCTTGAATATAGTAATTTATTGTACAAATAAACTGTATTTTGTATCAAGATGATACGGCTTAAAGCCTACAACATGTGACATTTAATAAATAAAAATCTATTTAAACAACAAAGAACGTTGCTGTGGAGAGTGCTCAACTTCGAAATACCTCTACATCCTTATTATTTAAGCTTAATTTTTTATAGAGGATATGTTCCTATCTGTAACTTAATCACAAGAAAAGGTTTTTCTAACGAGATCTCTGAAAGAAGTTAATTTTGTATGAAGGCAATCCTTTAGTTTGGTTGGTACGTTCCTAGTTAAAGAAGGAATAGAAGACATAAAATATCCAAACTTGAAGGCTCTTTTTTTTATAGTCCCCAAGTTCTTGTTGTTCATAGCCAGACAGACGTACATTTCTATATAGACTTGACTTAACCCTATGGTGACACCTCTTTTAGTGTTCCGATTTGAACCATAATGTTATATTTTGTTAAGATTGACACAAAATACACAAAATTTGGCGTTTCTAGCCAAATAACAATATTTTTTCATACAAGAACCCAGAAATGTAAGACAGACTTGTATGGGGTCTAACTCTTTCAGTTGTCCGATTTTCACTTAAATAGAATATTTTATAAGGATTAACGTAAGGAAGACCAAATAAAAAAAAATTTCTTACAAAAATTAGGTATTAGAAGTAGATTGAATACAATTGATCTGAAGAAGGAATAGGAAAATCTAATAACAAAATCTTGAAGGCTCTACCTATTATAGTCTTCAAGGTCTAAATTGACTCGACTTTTGATGTTGATTAAGAATATATAATTTAAGCTTCGCCTTGCCTTTCTACCATTCATTAGCACAAACTTACTTTCCTATTTTACTCTATGGAACCAAAGCTTAGATACTCTTTAACTGTAATAAATTATAATATATTGAATAATATCAGTCAAAATTACTTCTACAAATTGTTGCAATCACTCTTCCTATCGATCTTGGCGCGTAATGATGTTTGATTACACTGATATGTATACGCATGGAGTTGTATAAACCATTTACCTGTAAAGAGAGACAGAGGGAATCAGAAACATTGTTAGTTACATATTATTATTTTTATTTTTTTAAGAAATTTTTATCTACTTAAAAAGTATACATTTCCATATAAAAACAAGTAAGAAAATACAGTCAGGCGTAACCGACTGTAAGAGGCCCTGTACCAGTTCAGGTCTCCTAACAAACACATTAAACGTTTCCCGAGCATATGACCAAACACATGACCACTTCTCACTGCTCGAATATGAATGAAAAGGAAAGGGGGGTCATTCAACTTCAATTGGTTATAAAATCGTTATTTATTATCCGATTTTGATGAACTTTTTGGATTTTGACTAAGAGGGACGTTAACTTTATACTGGCATACTCAATTTTTCTTGTGCCGAAGAAATATTTCTCCTTGGGGGTGATTTTATGGGGAAGGGGGGGGGAGGGGCAAAATTTCAAAATAAACTTGTGAAATTCCGGAGCAGTCCTAGACGAATGCAAAAAACACGAAGTCTCTATCTATTACCGTTTCCGAGATCCTTTCGTTCATACGGACGGCCAGACGGACGGACGGACAGACGGACAGACGGACAGACGGACATGGCTATATCGACTCCTCTATCACTCCTGACCATAATGGGGGTAACTTTGGGGGGTCTCCGACCATTATTTCTACCTGTTACATACATTTGCACAAACCCAATAGGCTCTTGTACCTTCGGTACAGGGCCTAATGAAGTAATATTCATTACTTGTAATAAATTTCACTATTAAAAAGTTTAACATACGATATATAGATATGGAAGAGTGTCGTTTTGACGTTTCTCTTGAAATATGGTAGTACAGCTGAACATTTGTTTAAAAATTTGCCAAAGTAAACAAATAAAGTCCGCAGATCGAATACTATTATACTTCATTACACCATGATAAAATTATTGACCTGGTAAAAACACAGCCTTTGAGATCTCCTAAATCATAATATCAGACAGAAGTGCGGACATGGCTATATCGACTCATCCTCCAATGTTGATAAGACTGATTTTTTTCTGATAAGTTTGAAAAAAATATACTATTTTATAAAAATCGGTTGCATATTTTAGACGTAAATGATTTTTTAAAATCTTGCCTCATGTAATGAAATAAAAAGCTAAGTCAAAAATGTTATGTTAGGCTAGATTACAATAGTGGATGTAAGTTACCTCACTCCGTCGCTTATGCTTGAGGCCTATGGTGGTGCTATACAATCTTTACTTCTCCCTAGTGCGAAAGGAATCCCGATATTGAACTCTAGTTTTTACACAAATTTATACAAATACAATAAATAAAATTGGAAAGCATGTTTTCAATGTCAAAATGTCAATTTTTCAAAATTTTGTCCGTCTGTCAGCATGTTTGTTCCGGCTTATCTCCGAAACTACCGAACCGATTTTGACGAGACTTTTACGGACTGATAGGTAATGTTATAAGGATTAACTAGATATTTATTTAAAATAGGAGGAGCTTAGGCCCCACCACCTATATAAAAGGTAAACAAAATCTGTCATATACAGGAATAATATTTGATATACTTGTAAATGGGATCGGAAAAAGATCACATTATTAGTTTTTTTTTTTCAAAATCGGAGGGGACTATGTCCCTTCCTATCTTCGCATCCATTTAAATAACAGGGATGAAATACGAAGTAATATACGTTGGAAAAGTTTGGCTGCCTATAGTTTGACAAAAGTTTTTACGGTGCGCAGTCAAGATTGCGGGGTACAGGTTGTATATATTTTTTTTTGTGATTGGTAGGTCAGCTGCTTAGTCATACTTGAAATAAGTTTTATTCATATTTAACTCTTGAATTAGTATGACTTATGCTTGAGCAATACCCATTTTTCAATTCTGAAATATTCATTTTCACACAAAGTTCCATAAATTATCACTTATTGATGGACCATGAGTGACCTATTTTAATAAAAGTGATGTATTTTGACATAAAAAATCATTTGAAGTCATATGAAGTCACCCATTGCTGTTTTTGGGCGCCACAAAGTCGGTGACTACAGATGTCTTTAGAATATAAATATATATGAATCTAAGATGAAAAAATATATATCAAAAATGAGAACAGCTGTCAAAGAAATAAACTGAAAATGAAAACGGAAGCAACAAAAAAAAATATCACTAGTAATAAATCATTCGAAAGTGCTTACTAATGTGGCGCAGCACATTTATCTCTTTTATTTATAACAAATAAACCATCAATAAATCAATAAATAAATAAATACAAAACAATTAATATACAGAATTTCGATAGGTTAGAAGAAAAATAAGCACATAATTAAAACTTAATTGGACAATATAAACAAGAGTATCATATGAAACTATTAAAGAAGAGAAATACCATGACATGTTACTATTTTTCTATGGATTTACTATAAACTTTAAACAAGTAAATAAATTAGAAAAAATTAATAGAGATATAAAATGACATTCACTTTAAAATTATAAAAATAAACAAAAAAAATTTATTACATGTATAAAGGGCAATGAAATAAATAAGAATTTCTATGTCAAACTTGCAAGACTACAAATCTTTTATTTAGTTCTCAAATATTAAATAAATAAAAGGGTGTGTTCTCAAATAAAATTGCGCTAAATAATAACAACTAATTGAAGGAAATGCTACAAAATAATATATAGAAAGTTTCTCAAAAGTTCTAATTATATGTTAAATATTTTCATTTACATACAAAACTAAACTAAAATACGCAAAACTCAAATAAAATGCATCCAAAACTTAAATAGACAAATCCGACAACAATGACAAAAGTTTTAATGAATCAAATAAACTGGTGGGCCCCCCATTTTGTGTGTGTGTTTTGTATAAGTGGTGTACATATTGTGTATATATACGACACTCTGTCTGAGCTATTGTTTCCAACGCTTTTTATGTCAATGCGATTCATTTCAATTAAGTGTTATTTAAGCACCATTCTCAGGCCATACGATTCTACTGTACCGAATCAAAGTCAAATAGTATTAGGACAGACAGATATAAAAATAAAATAATTTACTATATGACAATGCAAAATACATATTTTATATTTTCACACCAAAATCCAATTTGCACAGCGCTTAAAAATAAAGCAAAGCTTCTCTTGTGTACTCGTCGGAAAAGCCAATGAACAACATTTTGTTGTATGGCTTGATAATGCTATGTGGATGACGATGATGTTTTTGGGTTTACAGTGAATGACTGCACTCGACAAAATGTCGAGGAAAAAAATAATACGCATTGCAAATAAATAATAAATTTTTCTGATGATGCCGACAAAAGTTCAAATCAATTGAATAAAATTTGTACAGCATTTCAGCAAAGTCATAGAGAAATCACAGTTGATAAGGCTGCTAATCTGTTACTAAGTATTAATTTATATTAATAATATTTTATAGTATTGCTTTGAACTTGTCATATTACTGATTAGTCAAATTAAAACATTTCAATTTTAATTGATTTTTTTTTTTTCTTCAGAGAATTACTTAATTAGTGGGCGTCTTCTTCATTAACTTGAAAATTTGTTCCCACTTGATTTCACTTCTTCGAAAATTATTCTTCTGCAAACTAACCACGTTAAACTTTACTTTTCTTTGACTCGATTACAAGTTCATAACTACAAAGACTAACTGACGTCGAAGTTGGTTGGTAGAAATTCTGAAAATTTTGCAGTGATTTATGCGGCAAAAGCTGCAAACAAACCATAAAAGTTCCGCTTATGCAATCGGATACTCAACTGCTAAAAGGATATGCAAAAGTATGATATATTATATTTGCAAGGCGTTGAAAAGGTGAAATGGGATTTAACTTTGAATGCATCAAGCATGAAGAGGAGGAAGTGGGTGGTTTTGCGCATATAGCAGGGGTTGTACGCAAGAAAAAGTTTCTTTTTTAAAAGTTAAACTTCGCTTCTTGGTGTGGAAATTCATTTTGGTTGTATAAGTATTGTCGTCAGTACACGACTTCGAAATACCCTGCCAAGTTTTTCATGTATACACTAGTCGGCATAATTATTTTGACAAAATATATTTGTGACTTTCGGAACTTTCAATGCTTAGTATGATGATCAAAAAATTATCCTTTTACAGCTATAAGCATGCCAAATAATAAGTTGTTTGTTATTTCCCGACAACGAATCTAATAGTGGCATAAGTATTTTGACAAAAATCTTTGTAGAAGTGTATGCATACGTTTTACATAGTGAAAATCAATTAAGTTTGCTATTCAAATTTTATTTATCACTCAACACTGAAGACCGAGTCCTTCGAAGAGAATAAGCCTACCTGGACTCCAATTAGTAAGCGTAATATTCGGCGAAGTTTAAAAGAAGAACACTTCAAGACTTACAAACCAAAGGGGATACATTATATATCAAAAGTGAACAAACAAGCTCAAAGGACTAACTTTGGCGAGAGAACATCTGCAAAAGAATTTAGGAGAAGCTATGAAGAGATGGAAGTGCCTTTAAGAATAACACATCAAAACAAAAGATTTTTGTACGATTTCGAAAAGTATGAAGATAGGAAAATATCTCTGTTTGTCAAAAAGTGAGTCATGTTGGAGGCTCTGTGATGTTCTTGGAATGCATTGCGTACAGTTGGCTGCGTGACTTGACTCCCATCTTAATTACCCTAAACGATAAATCATTCCCTTCAGGTGAAAGACTGTTCGGAGAATACTTTATAATGCAACCCTATGACACAATAGCAGAATGATAGCCAATTTTTTTAGATATTGGTGCTACTTCTCTGACTCTTCTTCTATCGAAAACGTTTGGGTGAAAAAATTTATGTAAAACGCTAATGAAAAGCGAAAGAAATTTTTCTTTGTATAAAACTAAAGAAACCATTTTGGAGGGCACATTTCTTCGGTCCATCAAAATTTAGTGAACTCAGTTTCAACACGCCTTCAAAAAGCTATTGAAGCTAAAAGAAGATATACATTTCCTATATACTCATATACTCCCATCCAATTATGTAACGCTGCGATCCTTATCTCCCTAATGGTGCGAAAACGCCGTTCATGGGTGTTTTAAGTTTTGGGAACATCAAAATATTGCAGGGTGTTACATCCGGTGAATAAGGCGATTGAGACATGATTGCGGTCAAAATTTTTTTTATCAAAGAATGACGAAACAATAGCAGAAAAAACTGAGAAAAACATTCAAATTTGACCGAAGTTAGTGTGTTGCTTCTGGCAGTTTCAATTGGGACGATTAGGCTTTGGTTTCGTAGTCATAACCATATACTCATATTTCGTTACCCTTTTTAATCTAAAAATCTTTTAGTCTGCTTCTAATAGCAATTCAACAAATCTCCATAACAATTTTCATATATGCCAAAGGTCATATTTTTTTTAAGAAATCTTGAAAATTCTTCAACGTTTTACTAGAGCTGAAAAAATAAGTTATGACCCCAAAAAGTAGCGAAGCTACACTCAAGTAAAATCAATAAGTTTAAGTAATTATTGAAGGTAGAAGGAATATTTTTTAGAATTGAAGCATGACAACAAATTTCGTATCTTCAGCTAAAATAACCGAAAAACATTTTTTTTTTATTCAAAATCTCAGAATGGAGAGGAAGTTTCGATGAGTACTACCCCTTAGAATGGTGTTTATTCATATTAATATGAAGGAGAATCGGAGAAACTAAACAACCAAACTCGAGAACACTTTCTTTTAGTCTCCCAATTCTTGATGGACAGCCAGACGGCTGGATATATCTATATCGACTTGAGTTTCGTAAAAGACATCTATTAGTGGTCCGATTTAGACCCTACTGTACTTTTCGGTGTTGGTCAAAATTTTTCATAGAAAACCCCAGAAACGTGGTATTGATTTGCACGGGTGCTACTTCTTTCAGTGATCCGATGTGGACCTATATGGAATATTTGATATTGCTTAACGTAAGATAGAGCAATTTTCGGGTTTTTAGCTAAATTAACTACAACAATACAAAATTTTTTCATATAAAAACTGAGAAGTTGTGATAGGTTTGTATGGTTAGTGTCATCCCCATGTAGGTGAGCAAGTTCATTAAATAGGAGAATCTACATTTTCAAGCCGCTGTCCCTTTAAATCTCCAAGTTATCATTGTTCATACGGACAGCCAGACAGACGGACATGTCTTTATGGTGTCTGCCTCGAATCCATCTTAGATCCCAATTGTTATTTCCATGGAAAAGTTTAGTATTTTTTATCATACGGTCACACTGGATATTACATCAAATCGTCTTGAAAAATTGCTCTCTAAAGAAAAATGGAAATAGGTCGTGAAGATTTTCGTGCAATGGTTCATTGATTTTGTAGTGGATTATCAAGGAAGGAAAACTTCGATTAAATTACTTCGAATTTTGGGAATGAAGCATCAAGCTTAGCCACTATGAAAAGCAGATACACAAATGGTCGTTGATGAAGGCCGTTGGATATCGTATATTTTGACTATCATGTGTTCGCTGGTGGCAAAAAATTTTGAAGAAATACAACCACGGTGACTTCAAACAAATTTATGACAACTAAAAGGTGAGGAATCCTGGATATATCAATATATGCATATGAGTCCAAAATGAGCCCAACCCAACAAAAAGTGTTCGAACACGCAACAAATGATGGCTTGTTTCTTCGGAAAATATGGTCATATATGGCAACTGTTTCGCTGGAACAACATGGGACGGTGAATTCTGAATGGTATAAAAACATTTCTTTGGCGCCAGTTTTCCGTAAATTAAGAAAAACCAATCGAAGAAGTCGAATTTTACGGATTTCACGGAAATTAATGGGTTATCAACTTTACAGCACTGACTTGGCACCTAATAACTTCTTTACTTCCCTGGCAATCAAAAAAAAAATTGTCAAATCAAATATTTCCGGCACCAAAAGAGGCTCTTTACGCAGTTAAGAGGTAACACCTTCGAAGTGACAAAAGTGCTTTAAAAATTAGGCATTGATCTTAATGAAGAATATTTTGAGAAACATAAAGCTGATTTTAATGATATATTTTGTTTTCTTCTCTATTAGACTAGAAATATAAAAGGCTGCCATAGTACCCTACACATTTCACCTTATGAGTATAGGGTAGAAAACAGAGGACCCATTAGTTTGTAAAATCGTGCAAAAATGTACGCTCTACAAAACGGTTGGCGGATTATGTGCCTACACTGTTTCACAATTGGTCCATAGAGGCATGCACCTAAAATGGGTGAACTTTCCTTTTAGTCAAAATTTTTGACTAAAATAAAAACATAATAAATTGGTTCTAATCTCATTATTGGTTCTTCTGAATCCTTCTAAAAATTGTTTTCCTCAATATTTTTCCATTTTTCGTGGGTAGTCGACAATTTTGATAAGGACTCTTGGAGTACTTTGCGAACATTTCAAAGTATATCCCTAAATGTATATTCATTTCCGTTCCTGGATTCCATTTTTCACATTAGTTCCATTGACCTCTTACATATGAATATGCTTAAACTTCGACTTTATAAATCCTTTTATAGACTCTAAGCAAGACATCCATCCCCTAAAGCTAAAGTAAGATTATTGATTTTTTACTTTCTACACATACATATGAATACATATATATGTACCTATGTACCAGCATATGCCAACAATAAAGAGCACTTCAGTGCTTGAAAATGAATTCAAAAGCATTCAGAAGATGTGCAACAACATGAAGTGTTGTATATGGGTGCACACATATGTACGTATGTGATTCATGTTCTATACATAATATTATACAATAGAGTTAAGACAAAGGCAGCTCGGCACTCGCATAAACTGCTGTTCAAACAGAAACGCTGATAAAAGCCATACAAGCTCGTTTGCCAGAATCGACACTTTGCACGTATTCCAGAATGAAGCTGTCACCTACCGGCTTTTGTCGACAACTTCACGTGCCACCGAAGTTGGGGAAGAGGAATCTGTGGGAGACAACAATGATGCCGATGCCGCTGCCACCGGCAAATAAAGACGGAAGTGTTGCACGTAGATAGACGCACACAAGGAAATCAAATAAAGCTAGAATGAATGAATATTATATATAAAAAAAAAAGAGTTTGTCTGCTGACACTAAGCGGGGAGACGGACAGCCACCGACATGACGTACAAAACCAAACGAAACGAAAACTTTTTCCCATTATTTAAGTGCTGCATTAAAAATAGAAAATGTAAAATGGGAAGACGAACAACAGCAACAGCAGCACTCAAACTTTTCATTTTCCAAATAGCAAACAAAAATAGAATATTCAATAAAGCAAAAAAAGACACACATCCACTCGCACAGAACAACTGAAAGATTTAACTAGGACAGCCGACAGACACGCAACACGCCTACGCGCCTAAATGAGGTTCACTCGCCTGTAAATGACACAAAAAATTATGGCCCCGAAAAAAAATGTCTGAAAATCGGAAGAAAATATAACGAAATGACAACAAAAATAAAATTTATGCTTCACTGCACCAGACTTCCGTTTGAGCAGCAAACCCTATACAAAGTAAGTTCTATTCACCACGCAGGATATGCGTCGTATGCGCATACAACGAACAGTCGTGCGCAGCGAAATAGATATAGTTTTTTTAGAAAATAAAATTTTGTGAGACTGAATTTGATGGAATTTTAAAAATTACCACGATTTTGTGAAGCTTGAAGATTTGCCATTTTATCAATATAATAGACTTCCCTTAGCTCAGTCTCTGAAAAAAAGACGCTTCAGACAAGAATTTCAGACAGCTAGATCTGCTGAATCTCAAAAAAATGTCTCATAATAGCAAAACGTAATTTAAACAGAACTCTCAAGTTGGAAGAAAATCCATCCCAAAAACCCAACTCCAATTGGTTTAAAAGCATTCCTATGAAAAGGTCAGAAATCTATCAAATATGACTCTACAATAAAGTGCAGCACCTTTTCTTCCAGTTATAGTTCGCAGTGATTTGAATGATCCATAAGCCTGGTACGCCGAAAAACAAGCCTAACTCATACTAGCCGATCAGTCAGCTTTCTTCCATTTTGAATGTTTGGGAGAGACTGTTTGTCGCTTGGATGCCGTGGATTCCTGAAGTCTCGGCCGGAACAGTGCTTTTGAGGCCAATGAATATTGCAATAGCCATTTTTATTGACGTTAAACCAGTATTCGACCGGTCTGTGGACCAAAATCAAGAATGCTTTCCCAGCTTTCTGCTACTTACTCTCAGAAATACATACATATCTTTAAAGTTTAAGCAGAAAGATGGAACATAAAATTTCTTAGCAACAAGTGTAGAAATTTATACTCAACCCTAGATACACAAACTTCTCCGATGATGATGATTCTTCAGATCATTGGAAGCTGTTATAAAAAAGTGAATGTACAAAAGTACAAACACGTAACTTTAACTCGCAACAGAGCTACATACATGCCCACCGGTTACCCTGAACAGTGACACAGTTCCACAGTCCAATGATGTTATACACTTATGAGTTCACATAGACCGACGACACACTGGTCGATTTTGACCAAACTTGATTAAAACCATTTCTAGCTGAACTGAAGTTTGGAACACAACCAAAAGACAGGCTCTACGGTTGATTCCTGTTAAGGATCCCTAGCTATATCCTAGGAAGATCAGGCTGACATCTTCGCAACCAATTTGGAGGCCACGTTTATACCATATTCACTTGCTGACGAGAATGACGTGGCCAGAATGGTATAGTTCATTGAAGTCCCTCTTCAAATGGACTTTCCAATGAGAGCAGTCCATCCCGAAGAAGTCATGGGAGTCATACGTCCATTGCCTAAAAAAGCCTCGAGTCACGAAAAAATTTGTCATAATACCTTAAAGGCATTGCCAAGGCGTGCGCTCCTCTATTTGAAGGTAATATAAACTCAATGTTAAAGATACAGCATTTCCCTAGCAAGTGGAAACTAGCGAGGGTAACTATTAACCAAAAGTCTGGCAAGCCTAAGGATATTTTTTGCTTTTATCGTTCAGTAAGCCTCCTACCTTCCCTGTCGAAGCTTTGGGAAAGAATATTTGCGACGCGGGCTATATAAAAGGCTACACCTAAACACCAATTTGGTTTTCGGCGTGGTCATGGCACTGTTGCTCACAGGTCACAGGTTAGTCAACCACAGACACATTAAAGGCGTTTGATGAATATGGCACGCTAGTCTTTTAGCGAAAATCAAGGCTATCCATCCATCCCCTTTCTACTTGATGATAGAGTCATACTTGAAAGACAATTTAAGACTGCTAAATCATGCTAAGAGGCCTGCAAGGAGTTTGCCACATGGACGTCCAATAAGTAGATTAAGAAGAACTAATATTGTGTTGGCGCTATACCTAATAGAGGGACATGACTGTAAATAAATTTCGAGAACACTATCACAATAAATTTTAAAATTTTGAGATTCTAATAGAAAGTTGCGACGTGATATGGTTATATGATATATCAAAAGCTGATTCCTATCAAAATTAAATAATATATACAAAGATATGGGTCCAAATCTACATATTGCAATGTAATTTAAAATAATTTAATTCTTATTTTAATACAAATTTGTAAGAAATTTATAGAACTGTATTTTTTTTTTAAGCTGAAGATTTTTCTTCAGCTAACAGCTAACGAACAGTAGTTAGTTAAATCTTCAAAGCTTCCTATTTGGTTTTTATTGCTTTAACTTAGTTATTTTAGTTAATATTATATTAAATACGCCCATATCTTCTATTTAATCATAAATTATTTAAAAAAAGAACGTTCCTATTCCATGCGCCATCACTGTACACAAAACACCTACAAGTAGGTAGTGAGTGACCAGCGATGCATATTGCGACAGAAAAAAATTTAATATTGAGTCTGTTCAATTTTTAATGTGATTTGTGACTCTCGATATTGCAGTAAAAGCATTTGTTGCTTTCGTGAGGACGAGCAGCAACAGCAACAAATTAGGCATCGTTTGATTTGTGGTCAAACAATTACCGCGCCCATATAAACTTCCACTACCTGCCTATGGCTGACATTCAAATGAGGTCAACACACCTTTGACTTTGCATACTAGTCTGTCTGCTATGCGGTTTTTCGGCTATATGAGCGATTAGCTATGCCACATAATGATGCAAGGACATGCAAAAACCCAAAGGAGCAGACAGCAAACAGGAAGTCAAGTATGGCTTAGATAAATGACTTTATATTGGCAACTAATTAAGGCAGCATAATTCCCAAACTCCCATAAGGCAGCGCGCGTCACTCCCCATCTAACGGTTTGCTATAAAGTTTTGGCATTGAAAGCAAGTAAGCTGCTATGTATGTATCTCGGGACAAAAATTGCATGTCAACTCGTTAGAGCAGCTGGCGGCAACACTGACGACAATGACGGGGCTAAAATCTTGACAGACAGTATGTCTGTCTGTCTGTCTGTCTGTCTGTATGTCCGTCGGACTATATTGCATAGCATAGTATATATTGCATTGTATATATTACTTGTGCAAATCAACTTTTGTAACGCGTGCTATTCACTCATTCATTTTTGCTGTGCCAGCCCCCAGACCCCAGCCCAACTGCAACTACTGTCTATCTAGTAGTATGAGCACTAGAACATACAACTACATCTATTCCAATTGTAGACTTTTGTAATTCTTATTGCAGTATTTTGCGCAATAATTGCGCCTTGCATAACCGATTGCGAATTGCGATTGCCAGCGTCTCCGAGCTATGAGACTTCGACTTCAGCTGAGCAGCTATAAACAAATGAAGTTAATTTACACAACCAACCGCAGGCGCAGTAAAAAATTGTTGGCATAGTTCGTAGTCACTGTCTATGTGGACTTATTATTCGAGTTACCGGTACCCAACCCACAGTAGTTACCTTTTTTTTTGTTATTTATTAATGATTTCAATTTTGTTTATTGTTAACTTTAAACATTTTTTTTTTCATTATTCAATGACAGTCAAGTAGCCACTTTGTCGAATAGAAAAATAAAAAAAATTATTCAATCGAACCAAACCGAAAGTAAATGAAAAGACATTGAATGGCGGCGGCGACGGCGGCGGCGGTAAAACATTTAATTTTCTCAACCATTTGATATTGTTTAAGAGTGGTTAGCAATTGTTTATGTTGTTGTTGCAGCAGTTGTCGCGTGCAACGCACAAGTGTTCCATTTTGACATTCACTTGCAACAATTGTGAGCAATTTTTTATACACTTAAAAAAAATATTGTCATGAAAACTAGAGAAACTTTTAACTTTTGCTAGAAATTTATGTTTAGAAATTGACAAGCAGCAACATCGAATGTGACCAAACTTAATAGAAATAGTTCTCCCGATGTCAGTAACATGTATGCCCAATTTCATTGATGTACATCAAATGGATGCAAAGATATGACGGATATTGTGTATGGCTTATATGAGGGTGTGTTATCGCCCCCTCCGATTTTGATCAAACTTAATACGAGTTCTTCTGCGGATCTCATTAACATTTGTACTAAATTTTATTCTCTATCTCTATCAAATGCTTGCAATGATATGATGAATTTTATATATATTGCTTATATGGACATAACCGCCTCCAAAAAGTAGCCTATGTTTCATTTCAAAATTCCATCAATTGCTATACAGAAATTCATAAAAATTGGCTGACTTTCCCATTTATATATTAGTAGCACTAATTGTCCCACAATTTAACATATACCCACCCATGTGAGGAACTGGTTCCAGACCACCTTCCAGTACAACTAGTTATAATTCTCTCCACTTATTGACACTTTATTTCGATACAATGTATCAATGTATAATTCCAACTTTAGCAACCAAGAAGATAGACTACAAAGAAGTCGTTGACGACATGATTAACAATCCTCAATAACGTCATCCAAAGACTTCAGTATCCCTATGGAATTAAATGAATAATACAAGCACACGCACCCGACCTACCTACTCGCTAAAAATTTAATTAAAAGTAGAAACTTCTAACGACGTGACTGGATAAGGTATAGGCACCCGACCTACTTACCCCCTTTTCAAATGTTTAAACCAACTCGCAATAAATCGTGAAACATATCTCTCGCCTCCAATAACAAATGTTCTTCACTCTTTTGGAAGAAGCACAGTAATATTCCTACTTTAGTGGTGAACAATAAACACTTAAAAAAATGCAACAAAAATGCCCAGAATCTGGTACAATTTTCCAGCCAGAAGCACAATTTAAGTGCTAACTTGGGTGGCCCTACGTCTAAATTAATTGGTACTTTGAAGAATATTGCACTTAGGGAACTTACCCATACTCCGTGACCCATTCAGTGTGTATTCAAAATATCACGTTTGGTCACAGTAGGGTCTTGGAATAAACTACTGTTGGTCATCGAGCGGGAAGGGGGTTAAAAAAATTGTAACAATGGGACACGTAGGTTG
Organism: Leucophenga maculata; assembly: GCA_035044805.1. Classification (NCBI taxonomy): domain Eukaryota; kingdom Metazoa; phylum Arthropoda; class Insecta; order Diptera; family Drosophilidae; genus Leucophenga; species Leucophenga maculata. The sequence goes on along the minus strand of JAWNNP010001123.1, from coordinate 908,958 downwards.
GCTACATTCGCTTAGCCTTGACAACACATACTCGGTGAACAGTAGAGTTCGAAAACTAAAGTCTTTGAAATTAACAAAAAATGTCTCAAATCTCTTCCACCAAAGAAAAATGATGTCTTACTTGCATTATAAACAAATCCCTGGAACACAGTTTGGAAAACTGTCAAAGTTATTTCCATTGGTAGCGAAAATAAGCCTGCTTAATGGATCACAGCGTATCGACCCATAACCCTGCTTTTTTTTTTTTTTTTTGATAATACATATAAATAAAATTTATTCATACAAAAACTCAGAATGGGAAGTAAATTTGCATGGTAAGTCCCAATTCGTCCTTAGGAAGAGAGGGGGGTAAGTAAGCACATCATTGAAAACAAATAAGCTAAAGAATGAATAGAATAATCTATATATTCAAATTTGAAGGATGTATATAGTCTCCAATATATCGATTATCATACAAGCAGCAGGACAGACGAATCGTTTTTTGATGCTGATCAATAATATATATACTTTGTGAAGTCTGCCTAGCCTCCTTTCTATATAAACTTAGTATTCTTTTTTTAAACAAATACATACATCATCTTCAATTATTATTCTTATCGAATGCCTCCAAGGGTACTGTCTATCGCCCATAACAAACGATTGCTAATATCTTTATTCAGATACTTCACTGCAAACCTATGTTCTGGGACACTTTCAGCAAGTATTACAAACGCAAATAGCATTTGACATATGTCTGTTTAACCTAGATAACACACAAGCAATACTCTCTAACAAAAACGCCAAAATATTTATGTTCCCATCAACGACTATAAACTGTAGATGTTAAATGGGTACTAAATGTTAAGAACCTGGGAATTACTTGGACCAAAAATTTCAAATTGGCACACTTTAACGTTTATAAATAGGAGCTCATGATTAAATATAGAAAATTAAATGTTTCTATTCTGTTCCATATTCCAGACATGAGCTTCTTATGGTGCACCAGTTTCGTTCGATATTAAAAAATGTCATCAAAATAAAAATTTAAAAAAAAATTTTTTATGTACCCATTCACTCTACGACTGATCTAGAAAGTCTAGGTTGTTGCGCTTATCGCATTCATTTCAAGTTTTGTAACGAAATTATAATCCTATTCCCATTATAATCCCACACGGGCTTTATTTGCACGGAGGTTTCCTAACACCTGGCATCCTTGAAGTTTAATCTAGATATGTTCGTGCTATGACAACACGATACACATGGTCTCTACAGTGGTGGAAACTTTATGAATATAAAAAAAAACTATAAAAAAATAAGCAACCGAGTCACAAATTGTGGATAGAATTAATGCAAGTGTCCGAGACGATGTGTTTATATGCTACACAACGCCAAAAAATCAACCCACCTCCAAAGAAGTCCATGGCTTAAAGAAGTGAAAGAAAAAATTATCCAGAGCATGCAGCCGCTTTGCCCAAAAGTGACCTCCATGATAGTCTGTTCAGTGGTAAAAGCAGACGATCAGTACAAAGTACTGCCCAACAATGGCGGGAAATCGTACTCCGCCATACAAGGATATATGTCCGGTAATTCTGTTGTTATGATGACCTGCTCAAGCGTGGACTAAGGAAAACCTGCAGAAAGACTATAAGCCGGAAATGTCACGTAAGACAGCTCGAGAACACAGGGCCTACCCATGAAAAAAGAAGTCATCAGTAGAACCTACACCCACGAAGGAGAAAACCAAGAGATACTTTACTCATTAACCTGCTTCTGCATCGTCTAAATGTATAACGAGTGAACCAATATATGCTTACTTGGTTAAGGGCAGTAGAATGACAATAGAATGGAAACAGGTTTAAAAAAAGGCTCCAAAAAAGAGAACATCGGCAGATACTTACAAAAGTGAAAAGAATGTATCAATACGGACTTGATCAATGATAGCGCTTCTACTACAAACGTACGCTGAAAAAATCTCATCCCGAGAACATTACGCTAGTATTGAGAATGGAATTTAAACGAGCCATGATTCTCAACGCTGAAATTCATTATAGACCTCAATGCTGGAAGGATAAACATTTGATGCTGTCAACATAGGCCATAAACTACGGCTTGGGAATCAATTGCAAGAAAAGCTCTATCATATTTATAATATTTTTGTAAGTTTGTAACGAATAAACTCAAAAACTACTGAACCGATTTAAAAAATTCTTTTACCATTAAAATGCTACATTACTCCTGAGAAACATAGATTATATTTTTTTGAAATCGGAGGGGGCATTCCTCCACCACTCATACAAGCGATAAACAAAATTTATCATATCTTTGCATAAATTTGAGATACAAAGATGAAATTTGGAATACGTGTTAATGAGGTCAGGAGAAGTAAGATCCAAGGGCATATACAGGGGAGTCAGGAAGGGACACTTCCACATTAATGTTAATAAATTTTACTATATACATATTTTCTAATTTTCATATTCTTCGTGGACACCGGAATATAAAAAGTTTTCAAATGTTTTTACGGGTCTCAGCAAAGCTATGTTGGTATACAAGAATTTTGAAGAGTTCGCTATATCGGGGTATTCCGGTACACCAAAATTCCTCATAAATTTATTGACATTGTTTATAAAGATAAATAAACGGTTCCGTTCATGGATGATCTATTGAACCCTTTATTTGCAACGGACAATTAGTTGAAATTTTGATTCAAATATATTTGGTAATATGTTCCGAAAGAGACATAGACGAATATATTATATAGATATATAAAATATATTCGACGACATATATTTTTAAAGGAATTTAGTTGACTTGCAGCAAGGTCCATTTCCATAAAACACTCATGTTCAACGCTGATGCAAACATCACTTTTTTGGTGCAATATTAGGTGATCCAAAATAGATTTGGTTCTGAATTGAAGTTTGAGTTCTCTTTCTGGTTGGAAACTAAAACTTGCTTACACTAGACTGTCACGACTCGGATAACGCTCCCCAAACTATCAACTATTATATTTAAGTCTATGGATACACTTTTGCATGGGTAGTTCGGCTGAAAACAATACAAAATATAGCATCGTTTTGGAAAAAAAGTTAATTACTTCTGCCCCACTTGTATAAAATAAATAAAAAATTCCATTTTATCGTATGTGAAGTCTTTGATCAACCAATCACCAATTTCTCACAGTGCATACCACTCTCCAACTTTAGCTAATAGCTACAGATAAAGTGCACAGACTGCGCATGTGCGACCCTCACAGCTGCCGGCAAACAGTGACTCCATCATAGACGTAGTCGTTGCCGTCGATTTAATGTTATTTATGGACCCGTTTTAGACGCCAAATCTCCTTTCCCCCATTCTAATTTATCTAACATGCACAATATCAAAATTGCAAAGAGCCAACGAATCCGCAATCGACTTTAATGTGGCGTGTGTTGGACTTGTGCGATATCGAACCATAACTAAAAACTTTTAAACACTTCGACAATGACGTAAAGTCTGCAACAATAATATAAAAAAAAAAAAAGATTATGATAAAAAAAAAAGAAATCCAAAATAAAAATATGATTTCACTAAACAAGTCACAGCTGCGGTTTGTGTGGGTACAAATCTTAAAATAAACAAGAATGAATGCTGAATTGGAGTGTGCTTGACTTGGAGATACCCTTAAATTGGTATAGGAGATATATTTCCAGTGAAAGATACAAAGCTTAACTAAAGCATAACAAAATATTTTTCTTAGGAAGGGGAGAATATAAGTGAGCTGAAGAAGGAATAGGAAAAACTAAATATTCAAACTTAAAGGCTCTAACTTTTATAATCTTCTAATACTCTTTGTTCATAGGGGACCCACGAATTTTGATGCTAATCAAACATATTTATATAGTTTATAGGCTCTGCCACTTTCTACCTGTTACATACTTTCACACAAACTTAATATACCCTACAGTTGAATTTTAAAAACATTTTCTAATTAGTTACTAGCAACCAAATAAAGCGCTAAAATTTAAAATTATAATTCAGCATAGAAACAAACCTCGGTAATATATATAAATCGAAATAGATATAATGTCAAGTAGATACATATAAATGTTGATAAAAATCAATTTTTTCGTTGCTTTATTTGGTTTGCAGCTCTTTTATAATTGAAACAATAAATAAATGTTGTCTCTCCACTTGACTCAGACAGAACACCACCAAAAAATATAGAAAAAAAATAGTTTAAATAATAAAACCAAACAAAAATTAACATAAAAACCACATTTGCATGAAAATTGTCAATTTGCGCCACTAATTAAATGTTAATTTGTCATTTGAAAATTGGAAGCCAAGGCGCGTTTAATTTTTTATTCGATTTTTTTTTATTTTTTATTAATTAAAAATTATTTGGTTTAATTTTTATGCATTTTCTGAAATGAATTAATTTTTATTCCGATTTTGGGCACAAGATTGGATGCTGTCGCGTGTTGAGACATTATCTGACAGTCGTAAAGCCTGAGAGGCAATCAAAGGTTAAATAAAAACGACTAATTGGCTAGTGTAGGCGTGCCGTGAGTTTTTATTTATGTAAACGATTTGTCTTGAAAATATTTAAGTGAAATGTAAAAAAAGTGCTTGGAATTAAAAAATCAATCAAATAAAGTAAACAGTTCGAACAAATGAGCATGAGTATACAAAGTTTATACTTTACCACACTATGGTGAAATTGTAAACATGGTGAAAATAAAGACATAATTTTGGCTTTAGTTTTTGTGCCAACATTTCATACAAATGAAGACCCCATTCCAAAAGCAATATTAGTTTGGTTATGTGAAAATGCTACGAAACAACGAACCACATATTAATTTTGGGTCAACTTAAGCACTGGCTAACTGGAGAACAAAAGGATAAAACGGTATGTATAATAAATTTTGGTATTACTTTATTGTAGGCAAAAAAGGCTAAACAGACCCCAAGTGTTTATATATCATTGACAATAATTAAAAAGTCAATTCGAGGCGATATAGACAAGTCCGTTTATCTATATGTCCCTATGAACGAGAATTTTGAGAGATATAGACTTTTTAATCTCTCTTCAAATAACTAGTATTCAATGAATGCTCCAACCCCTTTTTAAAGGGTAGCACCCATACAAAGTTACACCTTCTCTCTAAGTTTCTGTATGAACCAATTTTTCCAGTTGTGTTTAACTTAACTAGAAATGCTAACTGTGGTGCGAATACTAATACAACATTTCATATAGGTTCAGATCGGACCACTAAGTGCTCATATAGATATGTGTCACTTTCTGTTTCTCTGTATAAAAAAATTGTAGTGTTCCCACATACAAATTAGCTAACCCTACTCAGTTTTCGTATAAGAAAATTGTTGTTGATAATTTATTTAGAAACACCGTGATTGGTGTATCTTATGAGAATCCTAATAAAATATTTCATACGGTTGGATCGGACAACTAAAAAGGGTACCTCATACATATCTGTCCATGTTTTCTATATAAGTATTTCTTTAATAAGTCTTACGTTAATCCCTATAAAATATTCCGTATTGGTCCATATCAGAAAACTATAATGGAAAGCCCTCATACAAATCTCCAGTGTAGTCCTTTTGTTAGTTTAGCTAGGAATGGTAAATCTTGTATTAATTTTAATAAACTATCCCACACGGATCCAAATACATAGTTGTATCTTCCCCATGAAAACTTTAATTCAAGGTTCAATGAAGGTACAGGGTCCTTTTCTTTTTTCAGGGTATCTGGAAGTTAACCAAACTCAACTACAGGGTCCGTTTCTATTTTCGTACACAAATAAACGACTTCTGGTTGTGTAGAGAAAATTATGCACTATATAGAGTATATCCGGCTCATGAGGGGCAGAATTAAGTCCATCCTGGCTCTGAGGAAGCTTACCCGGGTGCCGATGTGTTTGCTAAACGTGAGTCTTCTGTTTAGGTAGACGCAAATTTGTACCCGGGACAATGGATCAGCAGTTGATCTTGGAGGAAGTCGCCCGGACATTCATCCAATCTCAGGGTGTGAGTGACGCTAACACATTTTGCATGGTATATCCATGATAACTATAATCAACCTCTTTGCCGACTGTCCGATATCATGCAAATACAATTGCAATGCATCTGTGGCATTATGGATACATGTGTCTCTAGACAGGACATTTGTGTCGTCAGTAAAAGTGGTTAAATCTTGTGGATCATCCATAGTTTTTAAAGAGCCAGCAGGCATGTCGTGTGTAAAGATCGATTACAGTGTGGGACCCAGAACACATCCTCGAGGTACTCTAGCTCGGATGACTTTAAAACTCGACTCTACTCCATCCAGGACAACAGAAAAGTTTGTATTCCACAGATAGCTCCGCATTACTAAGTACAATTGGGGAGGCAACATACTTTTGAGTTCGTACGGTAGGCCATCGTGCCATACTGTGTCAAAGTGGCTTCAAAAACCTTCGAGTATAAAAATGGCCACTCAATTTAATTCCTCTGAAGTGCCATGGGCTTTCCGAAATCCAAAATGGAAAAGTGGTATCCGTTCTTTGACAATTTCAAGCGCCAGCATTCTTGTCAACAGACACTTTTCGAGTAGCTTGGCTATCGCAGAAAGCAAGCTGATGGGGATATATGAATCCACTTTCGTCAGGCTCTTTCCTGATTTGTGGATCATACAGATTTGAGCCTTTTTCCACTGCCTTGGTATATGATTAAAACACCGCATTAAATATTAAAACCAGAAAAAGTATTGCTTTGGCTGGTATGACTTTTAGCGAAAAGTTATTCAGCCAATCTTCGCCTGGGGCCTTTCTGATCTGTACACTTTTTATATGCGACTGGATTTACTCGGCTATTATGAGATCAATTGGGAGGTAAAGTTGCCCTGGGTTGTCTAGCATCAACTTTATTTGCCTTTTTGTTTCTGCAGAAGTTGCAGAAATGTTTAGCAAAAGTTTCAACACGTTCTTGCGAAGTTGTGTTCCAGGAACCGTCAGCGTTCCTGATTGGTTACTTTGGGACTGCTTGTCTTTTATAGCACTTCGCCAGCCAGCGACCAGAGCGCGTAGTTTGTGCTGCATCAGCTGTGACTTTTTGTAGAAATTGGTCCTTTATGTTTCACCAACATCTGTTTGACCTTATTGGATACCCTACAATATATTCTGTACACTATAGGGTCACGAGTTCGAATGTATTGAAGACTCAACCTTCTCTTTATCAGCAATAGCGTATCTATAGCCACTGGTAGGCTCGTTAAAGGTAGAGATCCTTGATTAGTGTTGGAGGCAGCAGCACTCAGTGCTGCAGAGTGAACTGCACTGCAGTGAGTGTGCATCTTCAATATCCTCAATGTTCAAATCCAGAGCTTCTTTTAACTCTCGTCGAAATACTGCGGTACTTGCTCGAGGTGGTAGCAGTCGTCTCTTTGGAGCCTTAAACTGTGGGATGTTGTCTAGGTCTATCAATAAGGTGAAGTGGTTAAAGAATAATTGATATTTCACCCTGATATATATGTAGGTCCTCAGATCTCAGTCCATTATATACGAACAAATTTATTGCGCTCGGAGTGTGCTGCTGGGCAAAAGGGATGAACGTACTATGTCCAGTGGCCAAAATTTGCGCTGAAGTATTTACAAGGGTTTCTTGTAGTTTTCTGCCTCTCAGGTCCTCTCTGTAGTTTCCCCGATGTTTTCAATTAAAATATCCGCCACTCAAAAACCTGCACCCAAGCTTACTAAAAATATTCTCAAAGTCGACTGCAGACTCAGGAAATTGCGGGGGAAGGTACACCCCTATTGGTGGAAACTTAGGTGTTAGTCATTTGAATTTTATTCATTCTAAGAGGTTCGTGCTGGATATGGGATACCTGCTGCTTGACTTGAAGGAGGCGTAGCAATAGAAGCCGGGTCCACCAGTAATAAATAAAGCCAATATATTTCGAACTACATTCTAGTTGCTTAAATAAATATATTCTAATTAAACAATATTTTTGTAGGGCACCAAAAACAAGCAGCATGAAAAAACAATGGAACTAATGCAAACAAGACAAAAACAAACCAAAAAAACAGAAATAAAATTTAAAAAGAAAACAAAAAACAAGCAAGCGAAAAAAAAAAAACATCAAATTTTTTGATGAGAACGCGCAAGTGACAGTAAAGAGCAAAGAGCGAAACGAGCGCAAGACAAACGCCTCAGAACAGCTGAGGTGCAGAATATTTTTGTCGAGCCTCTTCCCCTACATGCAGATATATATTTTGTATACATTTTTATTTCGCTTAGGCGCCGTACAGACTACGAATAGCTGCCGAGAAGAAGCTGCACTAAAACAAAAAAAAAAAAAAATTTTAATAAAAAACAGTGACATGGGTTAACGGAACAGCGCTGCGCTGCCAGTGATGATTTGAAGCTGATGTTTTAATGGATAAAAAAAAATAAATTCTTGTATGGAACAGCGACGACAGTTCTTGCCTTCTACGTAATACAATACAACAACTTGAATAGCAACAAATACTTTGATTTGTTTTTTTTTCTGTTGTGCTGCGCATTGTTTCGCAAAGAAAATATTTATACCCAAACGAATGCCATGAACTAGTTACCGCCCAACTGCCGCCCATATGAAGTTACATGCCATGCCAACTCGCTGCAATAGATTGCATGCAACTTCCAACTGTGCCTACGATTTTGTTGATTCTTTTATTATAAGCATTTTTTATTTCTTTTTTGTGGTCCTTCTATATATGTACGTGCAAAAGTCTTTAGCATCTTGTGAAAACGTAATAAAAAAAAAAACAAGTTAAAAACTAACAGCAACAACAAAAAGTTACAGAATAGAAACAGCTTCAACTTCTACAGCAATGACAACAACAACAATAATACTCTTAAAAGCGTTTGCGGTTTCAAGCAGCGTGAATCAAGCACTAAGTCCCTCTATATGTATACATATTATATACATATATACATATGTAACCGACCAACCGTCCAAGCAACCAAGTGCCAATGTCTGCTTTAGAGTGAAACAACCTCCAATGTACTTCGTTTGCCACTTCGCAGCAGACACAGCCTGCCAACTTGTTCCAGCTATGCATAGCAGCAGCCCTCCTCATCTTCTTTGCACATCGTTTAATGCATTCTTGTTTAAAATTGTTTTTTGTTGTTTTTGTTTTTTAAACGCTGAAGGACGGCTTGCATTGCTTCCTATGTTGCCCTTCTGTTACTCTATTTTTAAGTCTTCCTTATTGCTTATTGCATTTTCTGCCATTGCCATTCCTTTGACTAACTGCACTTTGCGATCAATTGCAAGCCTCTCTTACATACACACATACACATACAACGACGACGACGACGGCATTAACTGCATTTCCAAAAGTTTATTTGCTCTTTCGCACCGTAAAAACGAGACAATTTTTTTATTGCTTTGGTTTAAGTGAAGTTTCTATACCCTTCCATGTTAATTGTTTAATTTCATGTGGCAGCTGTTGGGTATATTTAAAATTAATTTACCGTTCAGAAAAGTTGATTCGACTAAATGTTTACACATTTGTTGCATCATTTAGCATTCGTTTGAACAGCTGATTTTTGGTTGACACACGCCAATTAGAAATCGAGCAAGATATAAAAAAAATATGACGAATTTTTAATTTCCAATGCTTTTCTATTTGTAACGAAAGTTCCGACATTTAATCAATCAAACACTAGACGTGGGCAAGTTCGCCGAAGCCTTCTCAAACACACTCTCCCAACTGCTCTGGGAAACCACACTGTATTCTCAAGATATATGTGAGCAGTGCAAACATATCACCTGATGCATGGATAGGGATGCCAAGGAGATCATTTTACAAAATCAGGAACCAAAATAACCAGCAACAATGTCAGCCTAGAGATCAGGCAAAGAACCACGCTTGTAAATAGATGCTATTTTGGGTTGAGCAAGCAAATTAGAAGTAAAGCCTTCTCTCCGCAGACGTAACTCAAGATCTTTAAGACGCTGATACTCCCGGCTCCTCTGTGGCGCAGAGGCATGGACCGTGATTGAGTCAGATGAGACAGCGTTGGAAGTCTTCGCGAGGAAGATTCTTCGCAGGATTTTCAGTCCTATTAGAGTCGGCGACGAGTGTAGGTCCCGTAATAGCCACGAGTTGTTCAAGCTATTCGATGATGTTGACATAGTCCAGCACATAACATTCCAAAAAATGGATGAAAGAGCACCACCACGAATGGTTTACAAGGGGGCCCAATCTTGATTGGTGGACGACCGCGCACTCGATGGAATGACCAGGTATGAAGAGATATCTCCATACTTGGCATTCAAAACGGCTGGCGCCAGCGCGCCCCAAACTAGGAGGCTGGCCCGCCTTCCTAAATGCGGCCATGACCGGAAGACGGGTGACAGCCATTTAAGTAAGTTGTAAACATATGATTAAAGGGTGTATGAAGTTTATACAAATCTATGTAACGAGCAGAAGGGGTGGACTGGCTCATCCTTTGAAACATATATGTGACCTGGTCGTGGGAAAAAAAAATTGATCGAGATATCGGTTGCTAAAGGTATACATGCATGGTTTTCACTGTGTGAAAAACCATCTCCAACTCTATCCAAATCGGCAAGAATCGGAAAAGGATTTTTTAACACTTAAGTCCTCTTTTAATAGTCCAGGTCACACATATTCTTGATAAGCAAAATACTTTGAGTCAAAATAGACATACTATCTGGTTGTTCGTATGAACAATGAAAACTTGAAGACTACAAAAGAGGATTCCGAACTAAATACGTGTGAAGTTAAGGTCAAATAAAACAAAAAGAAAACTAATATATATTACACCAAAAAAAAATGGATAATGCTGTACTTTTCACTACATCTTTCAATGATGTGAAAAATTCTGAGTTTGCTGTGTGCAACAAAACTCATGGAAAAGGCATCTCATTTGTGCATCACATGTGATAGATGCTAAAAATGTTAGTAATGCTTTGGTGAAACGTGACAAAAAGCATGTTTCAAGCCAGAACTTCTATGCATAAAGCAGAAAAATTTTGATTTCGAAAAGACAGAAGCTGTATTACTATACAAATGCGATAAGATAAAATAGATAAGGAGGTGATTCATTAAGATACACCAAACATGCTGATTCTAGCAAAATTTCAAAAAAAAATTTCTTTAGGATATCCCTTACAGAAGAATTGGCAATTTCATTAAATACTACAAGGAGTGTCTCAAAGTTTCCCGAACTTATTTTCCAGAGCATTTTCAACCTTGGTGAGGACCTGCGTTGGAAAGGGAAATCGTTTATTGATATTCCTTACAAAAACTTCATAACATTTGGAAAAGTGGAAGAGGAGTTATAGCGTCTAATGTGAAAGTATGTCTTTGTCATCGGTGAAAAAATGAGTTTTGGTAAAACTTTTACCTAAACTCATGAATTGATGAAACAAATTTATGGGAATAATTGTTCATCTCATACACGCATCAAAGACGCTCGGGAAGACTTGAATGACGAAGAAAGTTCGAAAGACGAGTTATAGTGTTTTTAAAACGACCCTGAAAGCGTCAAAGTGCCGAATGGAAGCAGCCCGGTGAGCCAAAACCCGAAAAATCACGTTTGGAAAAGTCAAAAGTGAGGACAATGTTCATTTGTTCCTACGATTCGAAGGGCATTATTAAAAAATCTTTTTTTTTCAAAAAGTTCGTGAAATTTTGAGACACACCTTGTAATTCTTTAAAATAAACAAACTGTTTAATAGAACTTTAATACTCTACACGTAGGGTATTCCAAACAAACTCGCCAAAAATAAAAACCAGTTCTGCACTCAATAACTGTTCATTCAAGTTTTTTTAATTCGATTTTTCGTGTTTTATTTTTGTGCATTTTTTTTTTTTTGCTGCTGCCTGCCTGCCTTCCGAAACGGTTCATTGAGTGCAGCTGTTCTTATTGGAAGACATTTTTTTCCAATCAGCATACGAAAAGCTGCGTCTTAAGCAGTAGAAAAAAAGTATTTTATCAGATTTTGATTACTTCTTTTTCGTTGCTTTACTATTTATCAACTTCGCTTCTATGCGATGCTACTCCACCAATTGGAGTTTGCGCAATAGCAAACAAAATAAAGTACATAAAGTATTGAACGAACGAAAGAAAGACAAAAAAAAAAAAAAAAACGAAACACAAAAGGAAGCTGTAATATAAAAGACAAGGAGCAGAAAAGAGTAGTAGCGCAAAAAAAAAACGAAGAAAAATGCCGCTACATGCAGAAAGCAGCACAAAAGGGCGTCACAAAAGTAGAAAAACAATTTTTAAAACATTTTTAAAAATATTAAATAAATTATTTAACTGCTTACGCACCTGTTTTAATTTATTATTTATCCTTTTTCTTTTCGTCAATTGGTTTTTTCTTTTGCTCTATTTTTGTTATCCAAACTCCACTCTACACAATACACAATAATTCCGGAATATTAAACACTCTTTTGCTGCTGCCGCTGTTGCTGCCGCCACTTAAGCGTTCAACAACAATCTGTAATCTGCAGACAGCGACGCGTCCTGTAAGCAGTTATCCTTTGCTTTTGATGTAACTAACTACGGCTGTGCAGAAACTGCAAGGGAAATTATTCCCTGCACATAACTCCGGCGCGAAAATTTCCCAATGTACTATAATATGCAGCCCTATTGATGGGCACTGGCAGTGGGTGGCGGAGTAGCAGGAGGTGGAAATATCTACGCAAGGAGTGGCGTCGTCAAAAGGTTTTTTTTTCTTAATAAAACACACAAAAACTTAAAAACAATTTGCACGAATTGTATTAAATTTATTATTAAATAATTTTATACTCTTTTTTATTGCACAATTTTTTTTTTCTTTTTATTAGTTGCTGCAATTATTTGCTTTCAATTTTTATGCTTGCGGCATTTTTCGTTGTTGTTGTTTTATTTGTTTGCAAATTAAATTTATTTTAATACAAACACAAACACTCGTTTTAATGCATTAAGCATCATACATCCTCACTTTAATACGAAACACTTTTAATTCAATAATTGCATTAATTATTTTTTCTTATTTAATTAATTTTTTTTTTTTGCAATTTGAAAACAACAAAAACCGACGCGCAAAGACCGCACCGCACAATAAAATACGCGACCGCTGTAAACGGCATTCGGAGAACGACAGACAAGCTGCTGAGGCAGAGAGCATAAAAATGGCTGTTTTGCGCTCTTAATTGTTGCTGCAAGCGGAGCAGCGATTAACACAATCAATGCGTCAGCCGCGCACGTTGCCAAGTGCTGCTGAAACGTTCACAATATGAAATTAAGGGTGTTCACTATTCAATTTAATTATTTATTTATTGAAACTAAATAAAATAAAAATTGGAGCGGAAAATGTGAAAATTTGGGAAGTTTTAGCTCATAAAACGGTTAACTGCACTTAACAGTTAAAAACAATTAGTTTTAAACAAAATAGTGATTTAATTTCTAGAATGTGAGGTTAGAGAAAGAAGTTTTGGGAAAGCCTCGGAAGGAACACTATAATGACGACCCCCGCAAACGATATAAGGATCACGATTTAGGGATATGCACCTGGATGGTGCAAATATCAAGCTGGTTGATGTCCTCGAAAAATGCAAGGCTGACAACACCACAATCCAAGAAATCCGATGGATAGGACAGAGCTGCTCTAAAAAAGCATCCAGTGACATCTACTACAGCTGCCATGCGAGTAAGCACGAATTTGGATGTGGTTTCGTGGTGAGTATGAAACTACGTGGCCTCGTCTCTAGGTTCACACCTGTTGACGAGCGTCTAGCCGCGATACGCATCAAGGCAAAATATTTTTATATTAGCCTGATTTGTGCGCACGCCCCGACGGAAGAGAAAGACGAAGATGCTAAAGATGAGTTCTATGAGCGCTTGGAACGTCTGTACGAGCGCTGTCCCAAACACGATGTCAAAATCGTGCTTTGGGATTGGGAAGAAAGGAATCTTTGGCCCAACCGTCGGAAAATTTTGCCTTCACGACACTACCTTCAATAATGAAAAGAGGCTAATCGATTTCGCCGCAGGTCGGCACATCCACAAGGCTACATGGCTGAGTCCAGATCAAATAACACGCAACCAAATTGATCATGTTCTGATTGCTGGAAGGCAAGCATCGAGCGTGTTAGACATGCGAACGTTACGTGGTCCCAATATTGACTCGGACCACTATCTTGTTGCAGCTAAGGTACGCACTAGGCTCAGCGTGGTGCAAGCCGCACGTCCAACATGCAACGAATGCTAGACGACGACAAGCTGCAATCAGAACAGACCACCGAAGCCTTCTCTCTCCTGACTGCTCCGGGTAACCTCTCCGTCTTCTCAAGAAATATGTGAGCAGTGGAAATATATCACCCGCTCCATGAATATGGCTGCCAAGGAGAACATAAATTACTGAGATTATGGAAGAGTCATTGTTCTAACCTACTCGGAGGCGATTGAGAAATGACACCGGAACCACTAGTTAGTGATGACATTATTGCAGAACCACCGGACTATAACGAGGTCGATTCAGTTATTTAAAAGCTGAAAAATAACAAAACGGCAGGCTCTGATGGGCTCCAGCTGAGTTGTTCAAGTCCGGCGGTGAAGAGTTGGCTAGGAGTATGCACCAGCTTTTATGAAAGATATGGTCTGCTGAACGCATTCCCAATGATGAACTTATAGAAAGGAGACCCCGCTGTTTCAGACCAAAAAGGTCGACCAGTGACAAAATATTCAAATTACGACTCACAAAGACTCATATCACATATTTGTAGAGTATATAGCTCCTTTCGACTCAACAATACGAAAGAAATTTTCCAACACCGTGCCTTCACTAGGTATTCCGACGAAATTCATTTGTGTTTGCATGATGACGCTATCACACACACAAAGCGTTGTCGGGGTAATAAAGAACCGCTGCAAACCCTTTGATACCAAGAGAGGTTTTAGGCAGAGAGATGCAATGTATTGCTATTTCTTTAATCTACTAATGTAATAGATCCTACGCCAGAGCCTGTACATACAGAATATATCGAGCTAGCTCTTCCAAAAGGAAGTGATCATCGGTACGCGGAGAGTCAGCAAGGTGTTCTCAGAGATTGAAAACCGTCTCGGCTCATGGGTCTGACGGAAGCAAGACGAAGTACTTGGTGTCTTCTAGCATGCCGTCAACGCTTCTTGGACGGTCAGTGACGATGGAGAATTTCAATTTCAATGTTGTAGAAAAATTCGTCTCTCTTGGATACGAACCAGCAGAAACAATGTCAGTCTAGAGATCAGGCGAAGAATCACGCTTAGAAATTGATGCTATTTTCTGCTGAGAAAGCAAATTAGAAGAAATGCCTTCTCTTAAAAGACGAAAATCAAGATCTATAAAACGCTGATACTCCCGGTCTTGCTTTATGGCGCAGAGGCATGGAACGTGATAGAGTCAGATGAAACGGCGTTGGAGGTCTTTGAGAGAAAGATTCTCCAAATGTTTTTTGGTCCTATTAGAATCGGCAAAGAGTTTAGGTGTCCTATAAACCGCGAGCTGTATGAACTATTCAATGATATTGACAAAGTCCAGCTGCATAGTTTACATTGCGTTCCTAAAGTTGATCGATGGATGATGAAATAGAGTACGACCGGACGTTGGAAACATCAGGTGTGGACTGATAATAAGGTTAATATGCGGAGTAACAGTCATGCCAGCAGGTAGGGTAATTTAAATTAAACTTTTTAAATTATTTATATCCAATTCTCTAAATAAGTTTGCAGGGTATAAACAAGTTCCTATTAATCAAAAGATACCAACGCTGACGCATGCATTGTGTTTTATAAATTCTGCAATGCATGCGTTTCCGCTGATATTTTACATATACAACAGCCCTGGCTTTTCAAACGGGGATGCAACACGTAAACATTCAAAACAAAGCGAAATTTGTGAATTCAGCGACTTGAAAATCGAGTAAAAGAGATTTAATTTTTAGAACTTTCTGCAACAAATCAGCATAACCAGACATGGGGCACATCTTTATCATAAAACTGATGCTCCTGCTGCTGGTTTACTATACACAAGCCGAAGTAAGTTCTACGCAATTTATTCAACATTTATTTTGCATATTAAATTGCATTTATTTCGCTGCAACAGCATTGCAACCTTCTACTAAGGGAATTAGCCGACGCTCAAAGCAAATTCGTGAACTGCGTAACGAATCACGCGGTGCCTGTGACACTCTGTGATGGCTGTCTTTTGGAATACAATGAAATGGAGAAACACTATAAAATGTTGGTAATGGAGCCAAATTGCACGGAGAAATATTTCAATAAGGATCGCATTAATATAATGGGCACCACACAGAGCTTACTCGAGGGCCTGTGGCAACGTGCTTATTGTGACGGTGTGTATGCATAATTTAATACTTACATGTTGATGATTCATTGTTATGACATCTTCTGGTTTATTCTAAAACAGATTGTTTCAATAGTAACAACGCGGAGATATTCGATAACAAAACTACCAAACTGGGCCACTGTTTAGACACAAACAAGCAGTCAGAGTGCAAGAATTGCCTGGAGGCTTATACCGATTTAAATAGCTTCTATAAAAATCTCGATGAACACAACAATGGAAAGGTCTGCTATGATATACAGGATTCGGTGCGTAGTGACAACATGCAATGAACTACACATTTCTAAATATAGACGTTTTTCATTTACAGATGAACCGCACACGCTTCCATTGGTCCAGTGAACTAAAATGCTGCCAGCGTGAGAAGAATTTGACGCTCTTTCTAGTCGCTACCGGTATATTTGCCTTAATTCCAGTAATATTCTATGCAAGCGCTTACGCATTAACCAAACGTAGCGAACGCAATCATGGACTATTAAATGATTTGCAACAAGAGAGCGAACCGGAGCCTGCAGTATCCACAGCGACATTAATAGCTGCTGCAATACTGGCCACGCCTAGTCCTCCAGAACCGGAACCATCACCGCCGAAACCAACTACAAGAAAATGGAACTTGCCAGTTGCAGATAGTGATGATACGTTTAGCGATAGTGACAACGAAAATTAGTATATGATACAATTTTGAGCGTTCAGCAATATTAAGTTTGTGTTTAAAAGCCATTGAAAGCGGTCATCAAAAGCAGAAATCAGCAGCGCTCACTGAAACGGCAACAAATCTACTATATTATCCGAAACTGTTACTGCATGCCTTTTATGTCTGTGCCGAACACAAAGCTAATGATGCAGTTTGCTCAAAATGTTACACTATACTTGAATCTGCAGTTAAGAAAAACTATTTTTTTAATATTAATCTAGTTTTTTAAGCAAATAAAAATACATTTTTATTTTTTTTTAAATTTGTCAACTGGTGCGCATTTATTTGAAAGTAATCCTTGCAAACATTCTCTTGAAGACAGCTCGCCTCGCTCATGTCATACTTTTTGTCACAAAATTACGCCTTTCATGGTGTGCTGCAAAGAAAAGAACAAAAATCTTTCTGTCCGTCCGAGCTATAAGTCCGCAGTAAACAAATTTACGCAGCTACACATTAATTTGTCCAAAACTTTTCGATTGTCATAGGTGGCGGTGGCGATGCTCATGAAGAGCTGAATAGGCCTAAATAAGTCAAATATTTTAGAACTGTAGTAAGACGCCAGTCAAAAGTTGAAAAGCATTTCGTAATGATTATTCATGAAAATATAAAAAATTTGAATTTTCAGCTGAAATAGAAGTATGCCATCAAAAAAATGAGCACATGTTTCAATAAGTTTAAGAAATTTTAAAAATTTAAATTATTCCTGCAAGCTATGGTAATTTTATTTATTAGTTATATATATTTGTTATTTATTCTTTAAATATCTTTGTTTTCTGAATGTTTAAAGTATTATTTAGCAGGCTGGAGGTCACCTTATATGATTTATTAATGTGAAGAAAGCAAATATAGAATGTGAAGAGCAACAAATCTGAAAAACGCCCTATGAATCATATAGTTTGCATGTAGTGAATGATAACGCTTCCTATTTTCAAGCATTTCTGTATACATGAAGCTTTTGGCTCTAGATATGCATTTTGTTGTTGCATTATCGCCCTACCAACCAAGCTCACACAATCGATGGAAATTTACAGAAAAGGGGAGTTATGAAAGTTTTATCTTGGGAAACAACCAAAGATAAAACGTTTTTTTAATTAATTTTATATTATAAAAAATATTTATGTAAAGTCGCCGTCAATAGAAACCTCCGTGTTGACGGAAGAAGCTTTCCAATATGTAAATATGCAACCGGCGTTCATAAGAAGCCACCATATTGACTTTTAAGTTGATATTGTTTGAAATAAAGAAGTTTTTCATGTAAAAAGTCATAAGTGAGTGGCAAGCGCAAGAAATCGTATGTGAGGCCCAGTCTACCATCCACGGCAAAGCCGAATATCCATGGTGCCAATTGGTAGGAATCAAAAAGGTGTGTTGTATTATGAGCTCTTTAAAACGGGTCAGACGATCAAAGGAGATCTCTACCGAACACGATCGAAAGTGATCGCGAAAAAGAATCCAGAATATGCGATCAGACACGAATCCATAATTTTCCATCATAACAACGATCGGCAACATGCAGCAGGACCGGTTAAAAACCATTTGGAAAACAGTGGATGGAAAGTACTACCTCACCCGCCTTATAGCCCAGACAAGGTCCCTTCTGATTACTACTTGATCAGATCAATGCAAAATGCACTCACCGGAATACACTTCACTTAAGAACAGGGTATCAAAAATTGACTTGCTTGGTTCTTGGCCGCCAAACAGAGAAGTTCTCTTGGGATGGAATCCACAAACTGCCAGAAAGATGGGCAAACATCGTAGCTTCCCATTGAACGTATAACAAGCAGGGTCTTCTAATAAGCACTTAAGCGTATAGAGGTTTGGTGTTTGGTGGTCAAAAATGACGACATATCTTTTATTATATGATGAATACAGATTATGAAGAATGGCTAAGAAAAAAATTAACATAAATTTCAAGAAAACTTTTTAAGATCAAGCAGGGTTTCCGACAGATGACAACATTATGGAGCATAATAGTACTAGCTGAGCTGCTTCAAATCCGATCGAAATGAAAGGAGAATTTAGTGGACGATATTATTGAAATCAGAAAGTATTTTTACTGAACTCTCCAAAAGAACAGTATGCTTTGGTTCCACTGAATTTAATGTTTTCTACTGGATTGGCTATGAGACATGCCTAGACTATATAAGAAAATATATTTCATACCAAAATTCATGCCAATTTGGACACTTTCCGCTACTAGGAAATTTTTTAACTAATTTTCTTCAGCTAAAAGAGGCTATATTTAAAGATAACAAATTAACAAATAATGTATACCAAACTTTACCAGAAATAATTTTTTGCCCGCAAATTCCACAGACTTATTGAACCGTGCAACAGTTCAGATCGGCCAATACTTAACCGAACTGGAAAGAGGCTTTCAAACATTTTGACATGGCGCTGAATGAATTCCCAATTTGCCAGCGTGTGGTGTTGAGGTGAGTAGTCAGTTTGAAATCAAGCTGGAAGCAAGTGTGGAGTGTTGTGCGAAGTCAGCAGAGTCGTCTGAAAGGCAAAGTTACTTATGTAGTTAAATTGTTTTTTCATCAGTGGCTGAATGCTGAAAGTTGTTAGGAATTTGCTATTATTTGTGATGTTATTCGCTTGGTTCACATATAATAAATAATGATGAGGTTTGTGAATGTGGCATTGAAAAGTCTCCGCTTAAGCAGAAACTTGTATGCAACGTTCTAATGGATAGAAAAGTCTATAATATAATAATATGGGTGAGGATAGAGTGGGTTTTTGCACAAACACAGTTAAGATATTCTAGTATATATATGTTAGAATATAATAATATATATAGATATATATCACAGCACATAATATTGCTTTGAAGTCTTTTTTGGTATTCTATGGTCGAAATAACACTTTGCACTAGGACTCATTTAGAGCGTCAATGTGAGCAGTTCATAGTGGGTTGTTCTTGTTGTATGGTAAAAAAACAAGAGATATATATATATAGAAGTATGGAACAACGGACTCTTCTATGTAAGTTGGTATAGAACGTCTCTAAGGATTTTCGTTTCCTTCTTTTTGTTTTTCGATAATTTCAATCACGTCAGTCCATTTTTTTCCGTTTCTTTTGAAGTTTTAAAAAATAAAGTTCACAATTGGTTTTTATTGATATTTTTTTTTTTTTTTTTTTGTGTATTTTTTTTTCTTTCTTTTTGTTGGCTTTCTAAATTTATGTATTAGGTTATTTATTTAAATTTTTGTTTGCTTATCATAAGTTTATCTCTCATTTGTTTTTGTTAAATTTTTTGTTTTTTTTTTTTTGTTTTCTCGTTTTAGCTGCAAAATCGAGAATTGCAAGTATTTTTATTAAACATCATCACATCGAAGAAGTGAATATATGCGTATATATATGTATATCTCATGTAGATAGATCATTTAAAATTGCTGAGAGGATTTTTTTCTTTTTTTTTTTGTTATTTTGAATTGGGTTCATCTTTTGAGATGGTTTTTTCTTTGATGATGGAGTGGGGTCCTATAAAATACTAAAATAATGAATTGTTCTTTTATATATTGCATTGCTCACTTAACGCCGAAATAATTAATGGAAAGTAATATCAAATCTTTTCATTTGCAACGCGTGCAGATCAAGTATTATCGACGTACACTTCGATTCTTTTTCTTTTCGTTTTCTTTAGCATTCTTTGAAATTTTCACACTTGTTAAACACTTTTCACACTGCTTCGTTTATCTTATTGCTGGTGGAGGGGGGTAGTAGTAGATAAAATTATTTTTTAACGCGCTATGCACTGAATCTTCACGTTTCGTTATTCGATCTCTTAACTTGCATTTGAATTGTCGTTGTTTATTTAACGTCGACCATCTCTGTAGCTGCGCTGTCCATTGCGATCATTGCCGCCGCCGCCTCCACCGGCACGAAAATGATGACGATCGCGTTCATTGCCTCGCGTTGAACCACCGCGTTGCTGATAATCGCGACGATCGCGTGCACGATTCATGTTAGGACTGCGATACGAATTGGGACCGATGCCACCGCCATTACCGCCGCTTGCACCCGCACCGGGCGCGTTTGAGCCATCTGATGCATTCATATTACCGTTAGCAGAACTGCTACCGCCGTAGTTGGGAAACCCGGGTGGCGGTACAGTGGGCAAACCAGCATTTTTCCAAGCAGCGAAATCCTCATATGATGGCGTCTTGTCGAAACCCGGTGGCGGTGGTCTCATTGGTTGTGGTGGTGGATAGTCGGGCAGTGGTGGTGGGCCCGGTCCATCGTAGTAGCGTACTGGTGGTGGTAGTTGTTCGTAAATTGACGCGGGTGTACCAGGCTGTACGGCACCACTAGCACCACTTGCGCCCGGCAGTGGTAATTGTGCAAATGGTGGCACGAACGGCAACGGTGGCAACTGTCCGTGCATGGTGCGCATATAGTCGGCAACATAAGCCTCAGCAGCAGCTGCCGACATATAACGTTCCCATGACGGCATGCCAGCATCACCGCCGCCGCCCGAACGTGAGCCACCGCCTGGTCCGCCCATGCCGCCACCGCCACCACCACTACGATACGGTGATGAATTACGCTTATAATTTCCACCGGGTGGGCCTCCCATATAGGGCCGATGTTGCGAACGATGATGATGTTGCCCACCGTGTCCGTAATTGCGCCTGTGTCGCATGGGTCCAAGATGATTGCCGCCACCACCACCACCACCGCCGCCGCGGCCACCACCACGTGAAGATAGGCTGCGCGGTGGTTTGTAGATAACATGTATACCCTTTTCACGCATTTCGCGTGCCATTTCCTTGGATTTGCGCAAAATCGGTGTCAATTCAACTTTTTCATCTTCGGGGAATAGACGACACAGTTCAGCGCCAATCTTCGGCTCAATTTCTTGGCCGTCACGTCCAATTTTTACCGGTTTACCTTCGTTCCATGAGTTGTGCAAATGCAGTGTTGCATTGAAGGATAACTCCTTGCGACAGATCCAATCCAGTTCGATGACACCGCCCAGTGCCTTGGACGAAATGCTCGGCGGCAACACCCAAGAAACCTGTGGTATGTCACGACGTGATTGCGCCGACATGCGTGCAAAACCGGCAAATTTTCCTGCAATAAAATTTTTGTATGCAATAAATCAAACTAAATCTTGTTTTTTTTATCTACTCACCGCTCTCATTGACGGAGAATATTAAAAGTACGTTGCGCGCCTCCTTGAAGGCCTGATTGAGATTGGCATCGTTCTGTGGTAGTGTAGCCCAGACATTCTTCGATTTGGATAGCCCAACATTGTCAGCATTATTGGATTTAATCAAAAAGAAACGTGTATCACGAAACAGATAGTTCAGTTTTGTCATATAATCATAGGATTTAGCCGTGTTGCGTTTGTCAGCACTGCTGCCAGTGTTACGTTCAGGCGTCTTGCTCTTCGATGCTGCCTTGCGCGCACCATTACGCTTATGATTAGCACCAGAATCCGAATCTTCAGACTCGGAATCTGAATCTAAATCTGGTAGCGTTGGCTTGTTATCCTCCGTATCGCTGACGTCACTCTTGTTGCCTGTGCTGGTGTTTGCAGCCTGTGTAATGTTCGTTGAGCTGCTGCCAGTTGACTTTTTACGCAACTTTTTGACGGGTTCCTCACTAGTAGCACGTTGATCTTCTTCAGGGGAATTGTTTTGTTTGTCAGTTGCATCGGATTTATTTTTCTTGGACTTGTTGCTGTCAACAGCAACGCGTTTCTTTTTCTTTTTGCCGTTTAACTCGGCTGGCGAATCAGCTCGCTTTGTCTTCTTCTGTTCTTTTATTTTCGGTTTGGTCTTCGTTTTACGCTTATTGCCGCCACCCCCAGCACTTGAAGATGGTGCTGAGCTGACAGAACTTATGCTGGGTGCCGAATCCGAAGATTCGCTACCCGCAGATTCAGATGCCTCACTGCGTGTATCGAATGAGTCATCAAAATCCTGTAATTCTTCGGCAATATCTGCCTCATTCTCGTCCAAGCCCAAATGCACAGCGTCCAGATCACCCATGTCTCTCATAGGTGCGAATTTAAACGCCGCCGTTGTTGAGGTCGTCTTTATTGCCACTCTCTCAAAGAATTTACCTGTTTAGCGGCTTCTGCTTAGCGTTAAGCTTTTCTTCTATCTCTCTCGCTCTTACTCTGCGCTGCCCAATGTTCATTCATAAGATGATGGTGTTGCGTACACGGTAATGACAATGAATACATAAAAAAGATGTACACGAAAAGAAAAAATGCCGATCGATTTAGCAAAAGTTTTTGAACGCTTTTAGTCGCACAAATTCAACACTCACTGTTTAGTTTATATTTGCCAATTGTAGCTTATGCATTCAGTAACACTTCTGTGCAACTTTTAGCTATGATAAACACTTATTTACAGCTATATTTTTAGGAAATCCACGCAGCAAAAACACAATATAGAACTTACGCTGAAAAGCAACAATGGAGTCGATGCTATGCAGAGTTGCATTTGTGCATCATGGTTAAATAGAACCGATTGCGCGATTACGATTGTTAAGAAATCGCGATTTCGATATGTTTTTAACAGCTAATAGCAAAATAAATAATTAATAAATAAAAGCATTTTGGAACAGTCTTTAACTGAATATACGCTAAACACGGTAAAGTGCAATTTTGAGTATAATTTTTATGGCATTTTGTACTTTAAGTAATTAACTCAAGAATAATATAAAATTTTAAAATTGACAAGTTTACATGGGAAAGTGTAAATTGTGGCTGCTGATTTGACATGCTGTTTACAATATAAACTCACAACCAAGCATCAAAGTGCGAAATGTAAGCTCCTAGCCGAAAAAAAGTGTTCTTAATAAGTCTATATTATTACAAGGTTGAATAGTTTTTAGGTTTCCGTAGGCGTTATACACCGAGAATTTATTTCAACTGTCCAAATTTATTTTATATTGATGTTAGGTTTTTTATAAAAGGTTTAAAGAGGTTGTTTTTATATGATAATGATCCTGATCATATTATTCGCCTTCTACTACTCCATGCAATTTCTATTTATTTTTTATAAAAGACCTTAAACCATTATTTTGAATGATAATTGATCCTACGAAACGTCTTCCACAATTTTTCTTGTAGCCTCCATTTAAACCTACAGCCTACTTATGGGTTTTTCTTTATAAAATATAATGTATAAGGTGGTTTTTATTGACGGCAATTACCTTGACATTTAATACCTAATTTTGTTGTAAGTCCCACACTTTCTAAGTTTAAGTTTCTTTTGTATGGTGTTATCTTCGCTGCAAAAGGAGTTAGCGTGCTTTCTTGTTATTTAAATTTTGCATTTAACTCGATTTTCCTTCAAATCGATATTTTAGCAACCAACGCTTTTGACATATCGTACATCGGTCCGCTACGCCAATTCCTGCTGCTGTTCTAAAGTTGTTTTGATTATTTATTTATTTAATGAAATGAGTGCAATAGATCCCGCGAAACTTAATACACAGCCATTAAAGTTATTGGAACAGTTTCTGCCGCAAAAATGTCTAGTTCCGAGTTGTGTGTTTCCACATGCAGATCAATGGCCACCAGGCGCATGGGCGAAATGCGTGTTGGAGAATGAATCTTACGCCGTATGTAAATTGTACGAGCGCACTGATGTACAAAATTGTTATCTGGACAATTGTGTTGCCAGCAGCAATTTTCTGGCGGGCGCACATAAACTAAGTCGCTTAGATTATCTCACAGAGTGTTCGCCGGCTAAGATCGGTCAAGTGACACTGATCTTTTCATTAAGCGAGCAGGTATTACGGAAAAGGCGTATAACACGTACTAATTTGGAAAAAATTGCACGCTACTTGCTGCAACCACTAATGCTAGTATCTCACTGCAATGTGCAGAGTGATAATTTGCGCCAATTGGGTGTTGAATGCATAACAATCACGGCGGATTGTGCACTGACAGAATGTTTTATGATAAACGACGAAACGGAGCTTATTATTAACGATGTCAGATTGCAGCAAAAAAGCAAGTTACCCACTAAATTTCACAGTGTAGGTTTCGAGCAAACATTGCAACAGTTGGAGGAACTGTTGCGTGTTGCAGCACATGCCGCACGTCCAAAAGGCATGGGCATTAATGCGTTAGTAACGGGAGCCACTGGCACTGGCAAGAGCACTTTAATACAAGAATTTCTGGAGCGTAGCGGCAGTAACTGCTTCCATATAACAGCTGCAAAGGTGTTGCGACAATATGCGGGCGAAACGGAGGCGGAGCTGAGACAAATTTTTCAAGCGGCGTGTTTATTTAGCGCAGAACTTAAGCCGAAACGTAAGTAAAGATTAAAATACATTTGCTTGTAATAAATTTAAAAATTATCTATTCTGCAGTACCCACCATAATATTACTGGAAGATCTACAGCTGCTTTGTCCTGCAGTTAGACAGGGCGCGACAGATGCAGGCAATGCCTTGCGTATCTCAGCACAGTTGCTATCACTGATCGATGAGTTACACTCAAAGAATGCAAATATTATTTGTTTAGCAACAACAAATGCGCCGGAAACACTTAATGAACAAGTGCGACGTGCAGGACGCTTTGAGCATGAAATTGCGCTTGCCACGCCAAATGAAAAACAGCGCGAAGCTATGTTTACTGCACTATTTGCTGAAAACTTTCCAACTTTAAGCCTGTCCAATGCACTACTGCTTACTGTAGCCAAACAGACTCAAGGCTATGTGATTGCCGATTTAGCTTTACTCGTACGCTGCATTAGTCAAGCACTTTTGTTGACGCCGCATGCAGACTTAGCTGCCATTGTGCACAATACGCTACAGCAAAGTCAACCAAGCGCTGTACGCAGCACAGATGTCAGCGTCTACAAGATTGAGGCTGGCTTTGAAACAATCGGCGGCATGGAAGCACTAAAGCGTACACTAAATGCTACAGTTTTGGCTGGACTGGAACATGAAGCAGCATTTAGACGCTTTGGACTAACTTTGCCTAAAGGTTTGCTGCTGTATGGACCACCAGGTTGCGCAAAAACCAGCATAGCTAAAAGTCTAGCAAAAGAGGCTAATATGACATTCATAGCAACATCCGGTGCTGAAGTTTATTCACCTTACGTTGGCTGCGCCGAGAAATTCATAGCAAAGCTATTCGATACTGCACGGAAGAATGCGCCATGTTTGATATTTCTGGATGAAATCGGTACGTAGTATGCGTTAAATGTATTAATATAAATTAATATTTATATATTTTATTTTAACTAGATTCCTTGGTTGGACGTCGTTCAATTACTGCTGGTGGCTCAGATGTACAACTGCGCATACTGTCCACACTGCTGACCGAAATGGATGGCATGATAACGTGCAACAGCGGCAGTGAAAAGCAGCAGCATATACTTGTTGTAGCGGCTACCAATCGTCCGGATATGATTGATGATGCACTAATGCGTCCAGGCCGTTTCGACAGGCTAATACATGTGCCAGCACCAGATGAGGCATCACGTTTGGCTGTGCTACAGCTATACGCGCAACGTATGCCCTTTGCGGCAAATGTTAACTTGCAACAAATTGCTGCGCTAACCAAAAACTACTCCGGTGCAGATTTGTGTAATCTGTGTAATGAATCTGCTTTGCATGCCTTTCAACGCGACTTTGATACGCTGTATATTGATGCTGCAGACTTTGAGGCAGTTTTAGGCATGCAAAAATCTTCGCTGACGCAACAACAGATTGATTGGTATGACGAATTTGCGCGCAAGTTTGTTAGTTGATAAGAAATATGGCACTTGAGTTTATGTCACAAAATACTGCTGTCATATAAGATAAGGATTTGTAAAATTAGCTAAATATAATAATCGTCTGCAGGACTTACAGATGCAATTCTGAAGTGTGCAATTGAATCGCTTTGTTGTACACATTAAAGCTTAAATAGCAGCTTAATATATTTCAAGCTAATATTTGTGATAATAATTTTGTGTTGAGCTGTGTAAAAAATGTCTGATGTGAGATCCAAATAAAGGACATTAAACACATATATGAAAAGGAGAGTTCTGTATTGTTTTAGGTGTAGACTGCAAACTGAAATACAACCCCCACTTTGTGGTTTAGCAAAAAACCCTATTATGCATAAGTTGAGCCAATCTATTAAAATGCGGAATGTATACTTCAAAAAAGCACTGTGGCATTTAGTGACTAATAATCATTTTTATACAATACATGTACTCCTTCAACCGTTATTGGGTCATGGCCACATTTAGGACGACGCTCCAGCTTCTGTAGTCTTGTGCGCGCTGGCGTTGTTTTAAATGGTAAGTACGAAGAGATCTCTTCATACGTGGTAATTGCAACGCGTGCCCGACCACCCTCTATTGCATCGTCCTCCAATTAAGTTTCGACCCCCATGTAAACCATGCGTGGAGCTCTTTCATCCATTCGAAAGAGCTGACCAGCCCAATGCAGCCGCTGGAAATTTATGCGCTGCACTATGTCAACCTCATTGAATAGCTCATACAGCTCGTGGTTTATACGGAATCTAAACTCGCCGACGACTCTAATAGGACCAAAAATCCTGCGAAGAATCTTCCACCCAAAACTGCCAACGCCGTTTTGTCTGGCTCAATCACGATTCATGCCTCTGCGCCGTACAGTAGGACCGAAAGTATCAGCGTCTTATAGATCTTGATTTTCGTCTTCCGAGAGAGGGATTTACTTCTAATTCGCTGGCTGAGTCCAAAATAGCATCAATTTTCAAGCGTGATTCTTCGCCTGATCTCCAGGTTGACGTTATTGTTGCTGGCCATTTCGGATCCAAGATAGATGAAGTTTTCTACAACATTGAAGTTGAAATTCTCCATCTTCACTGACTGTCAAAGTCGCGATGATGGCGAGCGAAAAGACTTCGTTCGTATCGGCGTGTCGAAAGCGGTTTTATAGTCGAAAAATGTGTGGTGTGTGTCAAGCGAAATATTTCCACTGCTCACATATATTTTGAGAAGACGGAGATGTCAGGAGAGAATGTTTGAAAAGACTGACGGTCTGTTCTGATTGCTTTGATCTACCTTTCGGTGCTTCTTGGAACCTGCGGAGTGCACCATGCGAGCCTAGTACATACCTTGGCTGCAACAAGACAGTGGTCCGAGTCAATTTTGTGACCCGGTAACATTCGCACGTCCAACACTCTCGACGCGTGCCATCCGTAAATCAAAACATGTTCAATTTGGTTGCGTGTAATTTGATCTGGACTCAGCCATGTAGTCTTGCGGATGTTGAGGTGTTGAAATTGGTTGCAACTAACTATCATGTTCCGGCCTTCGGCGAAATCGATTAGCCTCTCTCCATTATTGGAGAAAGTGAGGTAAAGGCTAAATTTTGACCAGTTTCGTCCTCCTTTTACGTCGGGGCGTGCGCACAAATAAGGCTTATATTTAAATATTTAGAGTTGATGCGTACCGCGATTAGGCGCTCGTCAACAGGCGTGATTCTGCAGTCCTACTCACCACGAAACCACATCCAAATACTTCCAAGGCAGCTATATTATGTGCGACAGGACGCTTTTTTAGAACAGCCCTGTTCTATAAATCGAATTGCCTTGATTGCGGTGATGTCGGCTGAATATTTGCATCATCCAATTAAGACTGCGGACATTATAGGCGCATATACGTAAATCTTCTTCCTTATATCGATGCGGGGCTCATCATCATGGCGAGATTCCCTTTTTGTTTTCAATGTAATTAATTCATCATTCATATTCCGTGAAGGTTATTTTCTTTTTACGTAAATAAATTTAATATTCAATCTCTTCTCCTCGATTGGGCCCGATTCAATAAAATTATTTATTTTATTGCTTATCTCGCTTACACTTGCTATTCTATCACCCTTTACTAAATTATCATTTCTGAGCAAGTGTAAGACTTCCTTAAAATGTGCAGCACTGCACTTGGCACCCAACGCTGTTATCGTTGTGTAATCGATTTTGTGTCAGCTTCAGCACAGCTGTGTCACACAAAAACAAAACAAAAAAGGGGAGGAGAACTGTTTTTACAGCAACTAATACAATTAAAACAAAAACAACGATAATTGTTATTGCGAAATACATAGCATTTTCTGCTATATATCAATATATATAGATAAGTGATAAGTGTGAGTCATAAAACGTAAAATCAAGATGTCAACAAATGCACCTGTACAGAGTGGAGACTCAAAAGAACATCAACCGCCGTCCTACGACGAAGTAATGAATCAAAGCGGAGCAACAGCGCCAGGTAAATGCACAAACTAATGTCTATATATATTTAATTATTTAATGAAATTTTTTTTTGTCTATAACAGGCGCTGGTGGCATCTATCCCAACGCGCATGTCATAACAGGCGTACATCATGGTGCGCCCAGTGCACCGCCACCAAATCTAATGAATTCTGGCTATGTACCCAGTTACGGCGCCTTCGAAACAACTCCGGTCAGTGTTGTTGTACAGGCGCCACCTGTTGCAATGCCAACAGAAATTATTGTCATTGGTGGCTGTCCTGCCTGTCGCATTGGCTATCTGGAAGATACTTATTCCATGTTGGGGCTCTGCTGTGCAATTTTCTTCTTTCCAGTTGGTATACTCTGCTGTCTGGCCATGCGTGAGAAACGCTGCTCCAACTGTGGCACTGTCTTCTAAGTATGTAGTTTACGGCTATATTACGGCTGGAAAATTTAATTCTTCACAAAATATGACACTGAAATCCCCTTATCAATTGGCATTAAAAATGCGCGTTTTCAAGTATCAAACAAAAACAAAAATCAAAATATTGGCTTACATAGTAAGTAGACAGTTAGCAAAAATTGGCGCATGTGGGCGTGACGTTTGCTTTATTGGTGTATAAAAGAATTGCAAAATTTTTACATTTCCATTTAATATTTAACTTTTTTTATGACGCATTTTGCATTGTTAATTAACTAGTTAGTAAAACGTCTCAAAATAAAAATAATTCGTACATATACAACTAATAATTGTATATATAGTATGTACAATTATAATCAAAAAATGCGATTAATTTTTGTTTATAAAAATATGCAAATCAGTAGCAATCGACGGTCGACGGCGAAGGCGTTGACTGCGACGCAATAACAACAATGCACCAGCACAGCAGCTTCCGACAGAATTAATTGACAAAAGAATGGATAATTCTGATTCTGTAAGTACGTAGAGCGCGACAACAAAAAAATAATATTTTATTATTACGTCTGAAAGCTTTGCGCTGGGAACATCTTTCGCACTCGGACTCAGTTGCAAACGGAAATGTCAAAGGCAAAGTTGAGTTTGTTTATGTTTTTATGCCTACTGCTGGCGTACAGTGTTAGGGCGACGCGCTACAATGTTGTACTTGTAGTCTTTGATGATCTGCGGCCAGTGCTTGGTGGCTACGGCGATCGTCTGGCAAAGACACCGCATCTGGATGAGTTAATGCGTAGTAGTCATTATTTTACACATGCATATAGTCAGGTGAGTCATACGTTCTAATTATTTTTGTCTATGCATTCAATTAAATTAAATCTCTACATTTAATTGCAGCAAGCGCTCTGTGCACCTAGTCGTAACTCGATGCTAACCAGTCGCCGTCCGGATACATTACATCTCTACGATTTCTACAGCTATTGGCGTACATTTGTCGGCAACTATACCACAATGCCGCAGTATTTCAAACAACATGGTTACTATACATATTCATGCGGTAAAATTTTTCATCCCGGCATCTCGTCCAATAACACCGATGACTATCCGCTAAGTTGGACTGCGCGTCCCTTTCGTCCGAAGACAGAAAAATACATGAATTCACCAGTTTGTCCGGATCGGCATGGCAAAATATTGCGTAAAAATCTTATCTGCCCGGTGCAGCTACAGACGCAGCCATACAAAACGCTGCCCGACATAGAATCTGTCACGGAAGCTATACGCTTCGTACAAACACGCACGCGCAGCAAACGTCCGTACTTTCTGGCTTTGGGCTTTCACAAACCGCATATCAATTTTCGTTTTCCACGTCAATTTCTGCAACATTTTCCGCTCGCCGAGTTCTTTAACTATACAACGGATACGGTTAAACCGTATGATATGCCCAATGTTGCCTGGAATCCATATACCGATGTGCGTACACGTGATGATTTTAAGCATATGAATATTTCTTTTCCGTATGGTCCAATTTCACGTGTGCAGAGTGCACAGATACGTCAGGCTTATTATGCCGCGGTAGCCTATGTGGACGATCTCTTTGGCAAGTTTATGGCTTCGGTGGATAAATCGCGTACAATTGTGGTTGTGCTTGGCGATCATGGCTGGTCACTGGGTGAACATGCCGAATGGGCTAAATATAGCAATTTCGAAGTAGCACTACGTGTGCCATTGATTGTATATAGTCCGGAGTTTGTGCTAAGCGAATCGCGTCGTGTAAACAGCATAACGGAATTGGTTGATATCTTTCCAACGTTGGCAGAGCTTGCACATCTGCCGTCAGTGCCACGCTGTAATTTGAGTTTACCAATGCATGCACAGCTCACCTGCAGTGAGGGCAAGAGTCTATATGGACAGTTGAAAGGTGTGGGATTAGGTGAGTTTTTGCTATTGTTTTTTTTTTTTTATTTACAACTTATTACATTCTGATTTGTACAATCGACAGCGCAGGAACACTACGCTGTGAGTCAGTATCCACGTCCCGGCTTGCTGCCTACACGACATCCGAATAGCGATAAACCTAAGCTGCGTAATATAAAGGTTATGGGCTATAGTCTACGTACGCCAAACTATCGCTATACACTGTGGGTGCGTTTTCATGCACAGAACTTTACGCGTGGTAAGTAATTTTGCATCTTTTTTGTATATTCTTCATATTTATTAAGATAGGAAATGAAGAGGTAACACTTTAGGTTATACGAGCCCTTTTAATGGTCACTTTTTCCAAATCTTAGATATTTTTCTAGAATCATTATATTCATTTTATTTAGTTTGGACCACCAGAAGGGATACTCCATAAACAAATCTGTACCACCTTTTGGGTTCTTGTATGAAAAAATGTTTTTCTACATTTAATTGAACTAGAAATGCCGAGTTATATTCCATTAGGGTTGAAATCGGAGATGACCCCTCTAAAAAGTCAAGTCAATATAAACATGTTCGTCTGTCTGGCTAACTACAAGAAATTAGAGGATATGAAATATTGACCCTACATATTTAATGTCCCTATTTCCTCTTCAGATAGTTAGTTTTTAACTAACGTGCCATCCTCTGTCTAAGGGGGAGTTTACATAAAAAGCTTGCTTCTCATTCTGAGTTTTTGAATAAGCAAATTTTAGTTTTCTTGTTATTTAAGCTAAAAATGCTAAATTTGGTAAATCTACATCCATATTGTATCACTACAAGTGGTAGTCCCTACAAATCTGTTCCCCTTTCTGGAGTTTTTAAGATAAACATTTTGTTGTGGTTTAATTTTGCTTGAAACAATTATACCCCACACGAATGAAAATAGACACTTTTGATCCATAAAAATTTAAGGTTCATTGAGGGTAAAGCGTCTCACGATGTCGATTTCGGGCGCCCAGGATATAGTGATAATGTCAAAAGCCACAATTTTTAAAATTTAAATTAAGAGTCTTAATAGTTGAACCGATTTTGACAGGACTATTACTGCCTAATAGCTGATGATAAGGAGTAATTAAATTAAAAATTTTATAAAAAAAAATTTTTGGGTTCCGCGCAAAAAAAATTATAGGTGTCTTCGGGTGAAGTCGCGTCTCATCATCTCTGGAAACAGAGGAACTACGAGTAGTAACTGAAATAACATTCTGCTCGAAGATTTGTAAGTTCTCTCACCGCATGAAAACTGAGGGTTGTAGTGCATACGGTTTGCTTTACGGCATTAATCAATGGTAGATCTACTTAAAATCTTTGTAACTTATTAGGGCTTGATCGGTGCAGTACAGGGGGTGTCCCCATACAAATCTGTCCTATTTTCATGGTTTTTGTGTGAAGAAAAACATGTTGTTGTTAATTTAGCTGGAAATGCCAAACTCGTGCATCTGATACTAATTCCAATGATAATTCCATTGATTCCAATGAATGACAAAAAATGTATATTTCTCTGACACTTATGTAGCCCTACTACAAGAACAGAAACTACTGCTGAATGTCGGAACCTCGTAACTAGTTGACCTGAATACTTCGTTTTATCCAGTTAGAGAGGCTACTACTAAAGACCTTCTGGGAAAGGAAATGGTAGATGGTAGACTTATGACAACTTGTAAGGATGAGACTCAATTGGACTTAGAGCTAAGTTCCAAGAGTACTGCAGAAGCTACTTAGACTACTTTTATGCATTTGTCCATCTCTATATAGCATAGGGTATACTATATTTGGAAGCTCATATTCAGATACTTTAACACCGATATTTCGTTAGGAGCTAGAAAGTGTAGATTGTATGGAGTTTCAGTGGAGTATCAGCGGAACATCACTAACTAAATTACCTAAAATTCTAGCAAACAGTTATGATCACAGCTTTAATGATTACTCTCGTCCAGCTGTTCACGAGTATTTTACTTTTTGAGATCTTCGATTTATATGATGAAATTCGTCATATCTTTGCACCCATTTGAGGTACAGAGATGGAGTTTGGTATATATGGTAGTAGGATCGAGAGAAGTATGATCCATTAGATAAGTGTAAACATTTTGGTTTTTTTGGTTGCGGGGGAAGCCTCACTTTACGTCAGTATAAAATATTTAAAAATATATTTTTAAAAATATATCAAGTTAAAATTGGATCTGTAGCACACTATTCCCTACATATTTTGACTCTGCTACTGTCTCCACAAAGGAAGTGAATGTTTTGCGAAATGGAACCAGTAAAGAGGTGCGCAACAATCTGACATCTATATTTACAAACCTTTAGTAAGATCTGGCAATTGACGAAGTTTTAGAAGAAATTAGTAGATAGTGCTCTCCGTTTTTTTTTTCTCGAAGAATTGAGAATAGTGAAGAAATGATTACAAACTTAATTTTTAAACTATTCTCCATCGCTATTTAGACATCTTTCTGAGCTTGTTTAAGGAATCAAAAATGTATCACAACTTCAATAATTATGTGACGACTGTTGATAAGTGATGCTGTTGTTAATTCGACTCCCAAAACACCTCTCACTTTGAACGTGACAACTCCGTTACCAATAGGCATAATGTCATGAAATTTAGTCACATAAACCAAGTAGAGTGGGTTTCCTGACAAACTTCCTTTCTAATATATATGCTTAAGGATAGAATACAATTTATTCCAATATTTTCTAATTATTAATTTTTTTCTCTTCTTACAGAATGGACAGATATCTATGGTGAAGAGTTGTACGATCATCGTTTAGATGCCGGCGAGGAGATGAATCTAATATCTCTGCCCGATTTCGATGATATACGCTTGGCGTTGCGGCGGCAGCTCATCGAATCGGTTGGCGAGTGAAACGAAATAAGCATAAAATGACGCAGGAGCTATTCTGGTGGCAACGGAGCAGCAGTTGACTACATTTATTTATAGAACTCCAAAACGTATATAAAGCTGTTGAAGAAAAAGAAGAAGAAGACGAAGAAGAAAAAAAGCGCGTTGTAGCAATCAGAAACGCAAAATCTTGTCGCCATAATTGGAATTTAATACTTCCGGTTGAGTAGTATGTATGTATGTATGTATGTCCGTATGTCTGTCTGTCTGTCTGTCTATCTGTCTCTGCTGCACGCCAACGTACTGCATATTTTTTCGCTGTAATTTTGCGGTGCGCTCGTTGGATCATCATTGACTTTGTTGCTGTTGTCGCCCAAAACGTTCGCCGCGTGCCTTCACCTACTGCTGTTGTCGTTGCTTTGGCTGACAACTCTCCAATTGTGCCTGTTTTGGATTTTTGTGAATGAAATTTCATTGAGCGCGACGTGGGGCTACGTGAATGCAACTGTCTGTCAGTCTGTTTGTCCATTTGAATGTGTATATATGTATGTGTACGACGGAGTGACGACTACGCCCAACTTGCCGCTGGAAGCTTTCATTTTCGACTTGTTGTTGGCGTTGCGTTACTGTTGTGGCACAAGTTTCTCAAGTGAAAATGCTTGGAAAGTAATTAATTCGCATGCCTACGCAACAGCAACAGCAGCTTTGGATGTCTCGATTTGGCTGCCATCAGTTGACTTGACTTGACGTTGGGGGAAAAGGGGCCATGTGCGGTTAATGGCATTTTTTTGATGTAGGCATCCACAACTCACTCATTCGTACGTTCATGTATGTACGTTCGTTCGTTTGCTCGCTCGCTGTGTGACAGTTGTGTATGCAACGTCATTGGCGCGTGTTGGTGTTTGATGCCTCTTACAGCCGCAGCAGTAACAACTTTTGCACCAATTTGCATGCTGCACTCACTGCCCACCGGCTGCTAATCGTAGGCTGACGTCAACGCCACATTGAGGTGATTAAACTTGACGTTATATTGATAGATTCGCGTGCGGTTTGCCAGTCGCCAGTCATAGTTTCATTCATTCATGGCTGCACCACTAGCCGAAGGTGCAAAATCGAAATGTAACGCTAAGATAAGCGAGTGCAATGGCCTCCTGGCTTCTTGCTAGCTAGCTTGCTTGTTATACGTTTCAGATTCTTTGTTGCACTTGCAACGGAAATGAAACGTGTACAAGTCCTTTTCATTTGCTTGAGTTCAAGTTTGCCTAAGGACATGTTACAAAACCAGATGGAGGTGCGATGTTGTGATGGTGTTTTAAGATGGGTTTTTTTATTATGATGAAAAGAAGTAATTTTTGATAAGAGAAAGAAATTATAAATTCTGTACTATTAGTCAGCTTACAGCTTTTGCTATGTATTTCTATTGTGGGTGATTGGGTCGTACGCAAAAGCTCACAATAGGAATGCACTATCTTGTCGCAGCCAAGGTTGAAACTTTGCTCAGCATGGTTCAAGCCGCACGTCCTCATACTCAATTAAAGCTGGATGTTGGAAAGCAGCAATCACAACAGACCGCCAAAGACGGATTCTCTAGCCAGCTCCGGAAAACTTTTCTGAGTTCTGAAGATGTATGTGCGCAGGGGATACATTTCAACCCTTCCATTGATATGGCTGTCCAGGAGGTCCAGAAGGACGAAAACTATCGCAAAACTACTGTGTGTGGAACCTCACCTGTCGGGAACAAAGCGCGCTGTTAGAGCGGGATATCGAGGGAAACGGAGAGAAGAAAAACGCCTCTTCAGAAGCAAGAAAAATAATCAAGACACCTGCCAGCTTGAAGATGTTGAGAGGTGATGCGATATAAATGAATCAAAAATCACAAATTCTATGAAAAGGTGTAGTGTCTGGGCGAAGTTTCTTACTATCTGCAAAGACAAAAACGGAATTACGGTTTAAGATGCATAGTAATCACTCATAATATAGAGGAGTCACTTCGCTATCCTACTTAAAGGTGATGAAAGACACAATGCAGCCGATAGAGAAGTGATACCAGTCTCGGCTCTTGGGTGAAGCGGTGAATGAGGACAAGACGAAGCATTTGATATCTTCCTGCATGCGTTGGAATGAACAGGTATACAGAGATCTCTGCGTATTTAGACTTTCCAACAACTTGTGTCAGCGCGCGGAAGATCAGGGCCGTCAAAGGTCACATATACTCTTCTTAATAGTTGTTTCAACACTTCGCGCTATATTTCACTAAATTAAGAAACGCATTTAATGTGATTCATTATTTTTATTCGATTAAATTTTAACACTTTCAACTGAAACAATTTTCTAACATCGTTCTAAAGCGAATGTTGCCTCTGCCATTCACCTCACCATATCTCCGCTAAGTAAAATAAAATCCAACGCTGCGGTTTTTCCAATAGATCTATGACATTAAAGCTTTTGACATAAACACGAAGTAAAAAATTCCAATTGGTGAAAACTGGGAATAAATTGCGGTAGATCAAGATCTGCATATAATAAGTCGGTACTACATATGCCACAATATAGCGTAGTAGTTTCTGAAAGCACAACCACATGGAATACTAAGCCAGAGTCAGAGTCACAAAGATTTGAAAATGCTTCAAAGCAAATAATTAAAATTATGGTAAGAAGAAAAACCCACAACGGAAATGAATGGTGTCTTGTCAGTGTTGCGATGACAATAAGACAGCGACATGTTGTTGCCTTTACAACTTATACTCGTAGTATGTGAGATATAGTTGCACTGCATGAGTTACTTCATGCGGTTACAGAATTATTTATTTTATTTTATTATTTTTACACCGGCAGCGTAGGCAAGAACAATAATAACAAACAACGTTGACAGACAATGGAGTAAAGCAGTCTAACAAACTGTTTGGAATATAGACAACAACAATATTAGAAGCAATTGAACCTAGAGTAGGAGAGTGATAGATAGATATAGAGCAAGAACGGGGAAGAGGAGAACTATTTTAAAAAAAAAAAAAAAGTCAAACTATATTGTTAACATTTATAATAACCAGAAAAACATTTTCAAACAAAAACTAAAGTAGGAGGTACAAGTTTTTATGGTGAATAACCCTTCGAGTAGGGTTGACAAGTTCGTTGAAAACTAGTTATATGAAGAGGGAATAGGAGAGAGTAAATATCCAATACTAAAGGCTCTATATTTTATAGTCTCCAAGTTCATGATGTTCATACGAACAGCTAGAGAGATTGACATGACTATATTGACTCACCTTTTAATGTTGTTCAAGATTATATATGTATAATCTATATGGAGTCTTAATCAAAAACTATTGCATGCTACAGTTTGATAACAAAATTTCGCAAAATGCATTTATCGCATGCTACAATTATCGCATGCTATGTTTGATAAAAAGCAATCCATGCTAAAATTGACTCCTTTGCTTTTATCAACGATTACTCCGCTCCAAATCATCGTACGGAGCTCATTCACAGGTCAAATTAAAGCTGATTAAATTACCCAAAAGAGTTATATGGCCGCATTATAAAAATTGTTTGAAGTCAACAGACTATTTCAAAGACGAGTGAAAATTTGTAAAAATTTGTTTTTGTTGGTTTTCGGATGATTACTTGAAAACCGTGCCAGGCCCAGATATGAAAACTAAACACTTGAAGCTACAATTCCCATTAGACCATGACGGTAGTCCATTCGGTGTGGGTTCAATTGTTGATAGCCCCTTTAGCAATGGTCCATTTGCCAGTGTTCTTTCGGCTGTTGTCCACTAGATGGTGGTCTCTTCGGTGTTGGTCTCCTCGGTCTTGTCTCCTCGGTAGTGGAGGCTTACTCACTTGTGATTGACTCGGTTGTGGTATATTCAGTGGTAGACTCATGGGTGGTGGTTTATTTGATGGAGCTCTATTCGGTTGATGTGTATTCGTTGGTAGTTCTCTAGGTGGTCCAGTCAGTGGTGGTCCGCTCGGATGTGGTCCACTCGTTGCTGGTTCACACGGTGGTAGACCACTATGTTGTGGGCCACTAGGTGGAAGTCCACTAGCTGGTAGTCCACAACGTTTACTAGGTGGTGCTATTCTTGGTGGTGGTTTTCTAGGTGGTAGTCAATTTGGTGGAGGTTCACTCGGTGGTAGTTCTCTAGGTGGTGGTTCTTTTGGTGGTGGTCTACTCAGTGGTAGTAGTCCATTTGGTGGTGGTCTACTCAGTGGTGGTTGTCCATTTGGTGGAGGTTCACTCGGTGGCAGTTCTCTAGGAGATGTTCCATTTGGTGGTAGTCTAAGTGATGCTATTCTTGGTGGTGCTTCTCTAGGTAGTAGTCCATATGGTGGAGGTTCACTCGGTGGCAGTTCTCTAGGAGATGTTCCATTTGGTGGTAGTCTAAGTGAAGCTATTCTTGGTGGTTCACTCGGCACTAGTGGTGGTGTTCTATTTGGTGGTAGTGTACTCAGTGATGCAATTCATGATGGTGGTTCTCTAGGTGGTAGTGCATTTGGTGGAGATTCACTCTGTGGTAGTTCTCGAGGTGATGGTCCATTTGGTGGTGGTCTAATCATTCTTAATCAATTCTTAGTGATAGTTCTCTACATAGTCCATTTGGCGGTGATTTACTAGGGTGTGACCCATTTGACGGTAGTCTAGTCTGAGTGCAGATTCAAATTTAACCAGTGTAAGAACCCCAATATTAACCAGTTTGAGTCCAGTATTTATTTTTTCGAAAATTTTAGTTCAAATTCGGATTAAACGAAGTCGACAACTTTATTATTTGAAATACACAAGTTGTAAAATAATGTCTTCCAGTTTTATCCTTGGAAGTTGTTCTACGATTTAAACATTTCAAAATTACTTACACACAAAGCAAGGTAAACAAGTAAGGAAATACAGTCGGGCGTAACCGACTGTAAGAGGCCCTGTACCAGTTCAGGTCGCCTAACAAACATATTAAATGTTTCCCGAGCGTATGACCAAACACATGACCACTTCTCACTGCGCGAATATGAATGAAAAGAAAAGGGGGGTTGTTCAAATTCAATTGCTTATAATATCGCCATTTATTATCCGATTTTGATGAACTTTTTGGATTTGTGCTTAGAGAGACGTTATCTCTATATTGGTACACTCAATTTTTTTTGTGCCGAAGAAATTGTCACCCTAAGGGGTGATTTTATGGGGAAGGGGGGGGAGGGGCAAAATTTCAAAATAAACTTGTGAAATTCCGGAGCAATCCTAGTCGAATGCAAAAAACACGAAGTCTCTATCTATTACCGTTTCCGAGATCCTTTCGTTCATACAGACGGACAGACGGACAGACGGACATGGCTATATCGACTCCTCTTTCATTCCTGACCATAATGGTGGTAACTTTGGGGGGTCTCCGACCATTATTTCTACCTGTTACATACATTTGCACAAACCCAATAGGCTCTTGTATCTTCGGTACAGGGCCTAAAAAGGACATGGCTACATCGATTCGTCTTTTGTAGTTGTTCATGTATAAATATGCTTTATCTGGTTATACATACATAGATATGTCTCCATAAAACGATTAAAAATTTTGGATTAAAAATGGGGCAATAGGTTTGCTTCTTTGTACAACGGGTATAAGGACTATTGCAATATTGATTATGCTGGTCCATCCTTTTGAAATGGGCCTTAATTTATGCAAATATATAAAGAATACAAATGGAACCAAACCAAACTTTGTGCAATTTTTTAAAGATTTACTGATTTAGTCGATTCTCTCCAAACAAATTTCCGAATTTCTTGAGTAATAAATGTTTCAAAGAACGTGTGCTGAAACTTAAACCACTCATTTAAGTACCTACTACTAATATTTAGTACTACCTACATCTACTTGAGTTACACATATACAATATTTAGTTAAAAATTTGTTTGCTTGTTTGAGACGTTTGTAAAAACCTGAAAATGAATGCAAACGAAATGCTTAGGTATCAAATTCGTTGTCGTCGTCGTCGTCTATTTCTTTATGGATTTTATTATTATTTCCACTAAAGCGCGCGCGTTGAAAGTGTGGGCGTTCGCGCACTCTCAAAAATTGCGAAAGATGCGTAGGCAGTAGTAGTAATTTTCTGCTTGACAGTACACCCGGCCCGGTTGTCCAACAATCCGCGCGAGCTTCAGCTGCCATCTCGGTCTCTTGGTTCCCACCTGCGGCGTTAAGCGTCAAAGCAATCAGCGAGAGAACGAACGAATTGTACGAACCGAACTAACGTAGCTGAGATCTAAGTAGGTATATATAGAAATGTATATATGTACATGCGTATGAGTAGCTCTGACAACAGCCAACACACATAAGCTGAGCTCGTAGAGCGCTGGAACATCGGAGTCAAATCTACTGCTACCTAGGTCTTGCTATATGTTATATATACCCTGCCTATAATTTATGAAAGCTGGATATATGGTGTTTTAGGAAATATTAAAATTTATTCCGAGATTTCGTATATATATTCCTGAATAACATGTTGCGTGCATTTAGTCATAGTTGTCTCCAGCTCTGTCTAAATTTTTGTATCTGAGATACTTTTAGTATGAAATGCAGCAAAATGTGGGTGTAAGCCCTCTAGGTTAGATTTGTTTTTTTTAGCAGTGTTAGATCCACCGAGAGTGTTTTTGCGGTAAAGGTAGTTAAAAAAAAACACATAAATAGATAGATCGATGATAGATGACAGATGATATATTGATGCTAGATAGATATGTAATTGGATAGATAATACTAATACCCATATGTGTTATAACTTCCACTACATTGAAGATATGGTGTTGAACTGATCTTTAGCTTTTTTCAAATACTATAAGATTATTTTAGATGTAGTGAGCTAGTTTATATAAATTTTTTTTTTTTTTTTAAGCTTCTTAATCCATTTTTAAACTAGTTACTGCTCATAGCTTTGCAGGGTATAATTTAGTCGATAACTCTACTAGTTGTTGTTGTCTAGTATCGTATATTTTGTTGTTGTTGTTGTTGTATATAGTTCATCAGCATTACGTCGAGCTGCGGAACGGTTTCAGATTTTTGGATTTGATTTGGTTTGCGTTTAATTTTTATTTTTTTCTATTTTTTTTTTACCTACGCGCTATACTCGTAGAACATTTATAGAGCTTTTAAGTCGACTGGTTGTTGTTGTTGTTGCTCATTTGTAAATCATCTTGTTGTTGCTAGAGTAGTAGTAGTAGTTGTTGTTGCTTGTATGTATGAATAAAAAATGCTAATTTTCGATGACATGCCATAGTTTGGCTAATATGATGAAGGCTTGGATGATGATGTTGTTGTTGTAGCTGTGTTGAAGCTTCACTGGTTGACTGTGCCCCTATCCATTGCTAAACTGGTATTTATGTCTTTCAGCTTGTTAAAGTCGTCTTGAAATTTCTTTTGACGGAATTTCCATGAATTAATGTTTGCCGGATTATATTTATATGCTCTTTTCATTCACCCGTCTCTTGTGGTGTTGTTATTATTATTATTTTTTTGGTTGTTTTTTCAGAGCCCCCCCTTTTAGTGGATGTCAAGCTGTGATGAGCTTGATTTGTTGTTGTTGCTTTTGTTGTTGTGATTATTTAAGTGTTGAGTTAACAAATGCTTACATACCATATATGTATATATGGTATATTTGATGATGATGTTGAACTTGTAAAATTAGGCAAACCTACAGAGCCATACATACTCGAAGATGCAAGAACTGAGTTTTGTATTTTTATACTCTTTACATAGAGTGTGAAGAGTATTATAACTTAAAGCAACAGCGAATACACCATATATTCCTTCAGTAGTGATCACGCCAAAAAAACCATTTGGAAGGCAATACATCACCGTCCAAAAAAGTTTTTATTGGAAACTCATATTTTTATGGAAATATAGTAAAAGGACGACCATTCAGGAAAATGGAAAGCTTCATATTTGGGAGAGTAGAGATAATAATGAGCAAAGAATAAAAATTAGAAATCATATTTGAGTGATCGTCGCTTCTACATTAAAGTACGAGATCCACAATACCTGAATAGTATATTAGGGCCCATTTTAGATGACGTAAAACTGACTGTAAATGCTTATGAATTGCTCCAGAACCATATAAACAATATTAAAGTTTCGAAGAATTATATAAGAGTTCATTCGATGGCGTCATTTGTAGAAGTTCACATTGTGAGACCGCCATTCACTTGGAAATAGCCAATATCGATACTTTTGCAAACAGTCCAAGAAGCTTTCAAACGTACGTTAGAGCACGTGTCTTTTCGGTTACATCTGAACAACCATACAGATGTGAGCCAACCAGAAGAAGATGACAAACATTCCCTTAATTCAGGGTTGAACCGCCACCTTTAATTAAATAATTCCAATGAACCTCAATGAACAAAAAGCCTCAGATACGACACCACTATGCAAGAAAAAGGAGCAAAAAAGGTGTTTCGGGATGTTGAGAGGTTATGCGACAGAAATGAAACTAGTAGATTTTATCAAAAATGTCTGACCGACGGTTTTAAGCCCGGAGTAACTTTCTGCAATGGAAATCTGGAGGCGATGAAGCGAAGATATGACATCGGAACCACAAAAATATTCACATTAGAACAAATTTTGGAAAAGACCCGTGAGTTTAATCGTTCTTCTCTGCATGATGACGCTATCACACAAACAAAGCAAGGTCAGGGTAGGGAAAAACCTCTCCGAACCCTTTCATACCAAGATAGGTTTCAGGCGGAATGATGCACTGTCGTGAAATTTTTTCAATCTGCTAATGGAATACATCCTACGCCAGTGCCCGTACATACAGACTATGTCGGACACGATCTTCCAAAAGGAAGTGATGCTGCTCGCGAAAGCGGATGACAGCAAAGGCGAGTGAGCAAGGCGTTCTCAGAGATTGAAAAACATCTCGGCGGTGAATGAGGACAAGACGAAGTTCTTGGTGTTTTCTCGCACGCCGTCAACGTGTCTTGGACGGTCAGTGATGATAAGAATTTCAACTTCAATGTTGTAGAAAACTTCGTCTATCTTGGAATTGACATGCCCAGCAACAACAATGTCTGCCTGGAGACCAGGCAAAGAATCAGGCTTGAAAATAGATGCTATTTTGGGCTGAGCAAGCAAACTAGAAGTAAAGCCCTCTCTCGGAAGACGAAAATCAAGATCTATTGATTGATTGAGTCAGACGAAACAGGTTTGGCAGTCCTTGAGAGGAAGATTCTCAGCAGATTTTTCGGTCCTATTAGAGACGGTGACGAGTTTAGGTCCCGTATAAACAGCGAGGTGTAATGACCAAGTATGAAGAATTCTCAGCGTTCTTAGCATTCATAACAACTGGCGCCAGCACGCACAAGACCACAGAAGCTTGTTCGTCTTCCTAAATGCGGCCATGACCGAACGACGGTTGAAGGTTTTTTATAGAACGAAGTGTAGGTTTGCATGGTAAGTGCAAACTTCCTATTATTAAGAGGGCTTAGCTAGTTCAAAGAAAAAAATTATGTGAAGAAGGAATAAGAGAATCTAAATATTCAAACTTAAACGCTACATCTTCTACAATGTTCAAGTTCTTGATTTTTTATATGAAATGTCTGCCACGCATCTTTCTGCCTGTTACATACATTCTCACAAACTTAGAATACCTTTCACCTTTTTACTGTAACTGGGTACACAGAACTGATCATTACCAGAACACTCCATGTATGGCAAAAGATCATAAGAAGCAGTTGGGACCGTTCATTATAAATAGTCCATTGGATCTACATTGCATAATTAAAGCCCGCTTGGACAAAAATTCGCCGAACGCCTCTATGCGTAAGGCGCCCTGCCGCCACTAAGCTATGAACACGACTTAGTTGGTAAGGAGTTCAGTAATTGCACGAACTATAAGACTTTCAAAATCAACGTCTCACAAAGATCAACCTCACTGGGATCGGAAGACTGGGAAAAATGGACTGGAGTAGCGCGGAATTTATTTGTTCACAAAAAGATTCATAATGTATTCAGGTGTTGGAGCAGCGGTATACTACGCGGAGGCCGATCTGAGCAACA
This sequence comes from Leucophenga maculata, assembly GCA_035044805.1. Lineage (NCBI taxonomy): Eukaryota > Metazoa > Arthropoda > Insecta > Diptera > Drosophilidae > Leucophenga > Leucophenga maculata. Next base: position 864,451 of record JAWNNP010001123.1, on the reverse strand, counting down.
GAAGATGCCTAATGTATGCACATCTCGCTAGAACGGGCAAACATATTCGTCAGCAGCGATATCAGCCTTAAAGACGGCATGCTTGTCTTCCACAAATGTCCTGCTATGTAGGGAAACAGTTGATGCTTCTAGCTTCTAGATAGAACCTTCAAATGGTTCACATCTTCTGGAATACAAGCAACCGGCTAGAGCATAGAAGGTAATAAAATAGCGAACAATTTAGGAATAGAATGTATTGAGTTACGTCAAGATGAAACAAAAGATGTATCAATGTCATTACAGACGCCCATTGGAGATAGTCGCCTGAACTAAAGCTGGAAAAAAATGAGAAAATATAACCAACTGCAGGTGATTCTTTGGCTAAAAAGCTTGGCATAAACGTAAAAGACAGCAGCTGGAAATGCAAACAAGTTATCGCTTAAGCTAGATTATACATAATTTCTTATCACAACTCGGCTAACATCACTGGAAGAAGCATTCAATAAGTCACCCAATCAACTATGTACTAACATTTGGCAAATTCATAGGAATCATATAGGAGACTTCACTAAGGACCAAACTGATCTATTTGTAACGTCACGTAATCAAAGTTGTTGAATAAAAGAGAATATTAAATTCGAGCAAAATAATATATAACAGCCAAAAGAATACAAAGAAGACTCCATAATGTATAAATTCGAGTATACATTTGCCCCCCGTCAATTCTATATGAATGTCAAGTTTTTAAGACTCCCATATGAGTCCAAGTAGTCTAAGTAAATGAAACCATCTACTCTTAAGTAATGAGTAAATAAAATAGTTGTCCTTTGTTGTTGTTTGATTCGAAGATTTGGAGCAAGCAGAATTATTTAACTGTTTCTATAAATCGGAAAGAAACATAATGAACCACACCACCAACAATTGCTCCATTCGTTACATTAGGCTATATTAATTACCTATAAAGACAAACATTTCTTTTAATTTCATTTTAATGAACCATGTCAAACAGTTTTAAAAAGGCTTTATCGAAAATTTATTTAAGATTTATAGATATTTAACTAAACTTATCAATAAATTTTAAGATTCATGCGAGTAAATGTGAGGTTAATAAAATAAAAAACAAAAAACTTTGAATGAAAAACACTTAAACACTGAAGGCCATTCATTGAGAAATACGAAGAAGACTTCGAAAACAGTAAAAAAAAAAAACGAAAAATAGAATAAACGAGATACAGGAATTTCTACAAAAATTCAAATTTATTATTATTTTATGCGGCAAGCTTACTATAAAGCTGGAAGAATGAACAATAACAGCTTCACGCTTACTCCAGAGACCAGACCAAAAACTCTTTTAAACCAAAAACTCAAACTAAGAGTTTGGAATGCACATATGGCCTAAAGCGCGAACCGCAACCAAAGTAACAAAATGTATGAGTTTTTTTTTTTTTTGGTTCTTACTATATGGACAAACGATCGATGGATATGTTCCAGCAAGCGAGCACAAGTCAAAGAATGAAAGCGTAAAATTCCAGAATGAGCCCACGCATTCGTATAAGTGGACAGAAGGTCGGTCAGAAAGACGTACGATCGTCGAATGGACAGAAGATTGTGCGTTGGAGAGCATTGTGGAGTATCATTGTGGCTATAATCACTTTTAACCGAATACACAGAAACACTCACTCACTTAAATTTCTTGACTTGATTACAGAATGTCAAACCTTTTGCTTTCGTGCATTTATTTTGTTGGAGGTTGACTTTTTTCTTTTTGTTTTTGTATTTTTTGGGCATAAACAAATATGTACACAAAGTAAGTGGATCGTTTCTACAATAAGTAAATGGCATAGTTTAAAAGTTCCCATGAAATATATGCAATTAAAACTAAATACACCCTCACATGCAAAAAAGTCCTCCATTTTTGCTTTTAAAAAAATCTGAGTTTGAAATCAGAAACAGCCATGTTACAGAAAACAGGATTGTAACAGATGTCTCATATATTTTATTCCAGGAAAATCATTTGGAATTAAAAGATTTTATAGATCAGACTGACATCTATAACTTTTATCTCCAAGCAAAAATATGGAGCCACAAGCGAAGTATCGGGATGGACTACTTATATCGTTATAACATCTTTATTTCTACTTAGCAAAGAGTTCTTGCTCATGATTCACATAGTCTCTTAATGCTAAAAGAGAACACCGCGGGGTATAGGGCTTACAGAGCTTTTTTGCTTTTTGGACAATCCATGAAAAAGACAAACTTCAGAATCAAAGTTGTAAAAACTTTAATGTCTGATGCTTTCGACTTGTGTGGGGTCACCTTTTTTATTGTTCCGAATATTTAATTGGATTGATATAACATTTTGAGAGATGGGGTCATATGCAGAAGCTGACATTGTGAAGAAAGTTGTTTCTTGTGCAACATCATGGGTAGCCTCTGAACAGCCGTTAGAAGGAGAGCTTACTGTGAAAAAACAAATACCACCTATAGTAGGGGTTGGTACGCTAGGCTTGGGACTCGCTACCGTTAAAAAAATCCACCCAATTAAAACAAAAAGGATGAAACCCTATGAGGACGACCCCCGCAAACGTTATAAGGAAAACGATTTACGCATATACATCTGGAATGTTCGGACCCTTAATAGGAATGCTGCAAATATCCAGTTTGTTGACGTCCTCGAAAGATACAAGGCTGACATCACTGCAAAGTAGGAAATTAGGGAAGAAAGAAATCTTTGACCCAACCGTTTTCACGACACTACCTCCAATAATGGAGAGAGGCTGATCGATTTTGCCGCAGGTTGGAACATGGTAGTTAGCAGCACCAATTCCTCCAATCCAATCCTTCAAATCCCTCAACATCCATAAAACTACATGGCTGGGTCCAGATCAAATTACATGCAACCAAATCGATCATGAACGTCAGCATTGAGCATGTTGGACGTGAGAATGCTTCGTTGTCGCAACATTGACTCGGACCACTAGCAGCCAAGGTACGCACTAGGCTCAGCGTAGTGCACGCCGAACATCCCAACATGCAACAAAAGTTAGACGTCGGCAAGCAGGAATCAAAACAGCCCGCCGAAGCCTTCTCAAAAACGCTATCCCGACTGCTCCGGAAAACATCTGCGCCTTCTCATATATAAATTCCCCTCTACATGGATAGGGCTGCCAAGGAGATCATTGGTTATACAAAACTTATGTCTTATTCTTGGTACGACGAGGAGTGTCGCAGAGCTAATACAGAGAAGAACTCTTCCTATCAGCGAACTCTGCAGTGGGGAGCCACTCGAGTTGTTAAAGAGCATGAAAAAGGATCAAGAAAGGTGGAAGTTTAAGGATGTTAAGAGTTTATTTGACAGAAATGAAGTTCGAAAATTTTATTAAAAAGGGTCAAGGGTCTGATCAAAAGTTTTAAACCCGGAGTAACTTTGTGTAAAGACGAAAATGGAAATCTGGTTGGATGCGATGCAGCGCACAATACTGCCGAAAAAGAAATGACACCTGAACCATCGGTTGATGATAGCACTAAAGGAGAGCCTCAGGAATATAACGAGGCTGAAGCCATATACGGATTCACTGATAGGACAACATCCGGCTTCAGACCACAATAAAGCCTCTTTCGACATGCCGATACGATTGGAGATTTTCGACGCTCTGTCTGCACTGGATATCACGGCAAACATCGTTCAACTTTGCATGAACTTCTTCGATCCCTTTTATACCAAGAATGGTTTCAGGCACGGTGATACGTTGTCGTACGATTATTTCAATTTTCTAAGTAAGAAGTACTTGGTGTCTTCTCGCACGCAGTCATCGCGTCTTGGACAGTCAGTGACGATTAAGAATGTAGCAAACTTCGTCCACCTTGTATTCGAAATGACCAGCAACAACAACGTCAGCCTAGAGATCAGCTGAAGAATCACCCTTGAAAATAGATGCTAATTGGGGCTGAACAAGCAACTTAGAAGTAAAATCAAGATCTACAAGATGCTGATACTCCCGGTCTTACTGTATGCCGCAGAAGCATGGACCGTGATTGAGTTACACTAAACGGCGTTGAAAGACTTTGAGAAGAAGATTCTCCGCAGGATTTTTGGTTTGATTATAGACGGCGACGAGCTTAGGTCCCTATAAACCGCGAGCTGTATGAGCTGTATTCGATAAGGTTAACATAATCCAACGCATTCGAAAGGATGAAAGAGCTCCAGCACATATGGTTTGCATGGGAACCCAAATTTGGTTGGAGGACGACGAAATAGAGGACGATCTGGCACGCGTTGGAATGCTCTTGGCATTTATAACAAATGGTGTCAGCGCGCACAAGACTACAGCAGCTGGTGGTCCTTCCTGAATGCGGCCATGACCGATCGACGGTTGAGGGCCATCTAAGCTAAATAAACAACCACAATAAAACCATTTTCATACAAAATTCAGAGAAGCTAGACAGATTTGTATGGGATTACCCTTTTTAGTGGTCCGATCTGGACCAGAACGGAATATTTAATAACGATAATACAAATTTGGTAAGTGCCAATCCTCCTTATGTAGGGAGAAGGTTTAGGATATACAAATTATCTGAAGCCAAATTGAAATTTGGCTCATCCTCTTTAGGATTTTGATTTTCATACGGACAGTCATACAGACATCCAGACAGACGGACATACGCTCATGTCTGTTTGACTTGACTTTTTATGCTGATCAAGATTATATATACTTTATGTAGTCTGCCCCTTTTCCTTATGGTAACGTGGTATTATTACTATTCGGGTACTATTTGAAAATAAAAACCCTTCTGTAATGGGTAATGGGCAACTTTAACTCAAATATAGTGACTTAGCCATATTCGTTTTTCTATATGTCCATCGGTCTGGCTGTGTCCTGTCTATATAAATAAAACATGCCCTTTAGTACTTCAGCCGAACTGAAATGGAGTATGGAGCTCTGTGTATCGAATGCACTGCACTGTTTACTTCATTTATTTGAATATAAGGAGAACTTCAGCGCAAGAAGTTTTCGGAGGGCTAGATGACATTTTGCGAAATAAACTTTTGGTTCAATGAAGTTTTGAAAGAAACCTTGTACTCTGGAGGCTGAAGCGTAGGTACACAGATACATTCAATATAGTATAAGGCTGTTTAAAGAATGGCTGCTTGTACTTTGCTGCCGCGGCTGCTGCTGTTAAGCCAGACTCCACCAACGTGTACATAGGCATCGACATCGATGACTGCTGTTGCTGCTGCTGCTGACCGCAAATGATACGAAAAATACAGGCAGCAGTTGTAACGCGTGCTAAACAAGTTTTTAAAGCGATCGGACAGTCGGATGGACGTATGATCAAACGGACGGACGGATGTACAGATCGAGAGTTTGAAAGCCTCAAAGATAGACAGACAGACAGACGGATGGACGGTTGGACGGCTGTCGGTTAGATGCCAGTGCTGAACAAGATCGACTCGAGTGTCTGCTGAAAGAAAAGCAGTAGAAGTGGTGAAGCAACTCTTACTCCACAACCGCAGCAACATGGCCCACAACGGCTTCAGTTCCAACTCCAGAGGGCTCTCAAGAGATGCTGTTCCGTCGATATGAAAGACATTGAGAAATCGTTTTCCTTTTCAGTGGATTCACTGCTGCTCTACTGGGTTCAATATTTTTTTTTATTTTTTTTATTTTTGATAATAAATATTTATGTCGGTCGTCGTCGCTTGTTCGCTTAGTCGATTGGCTTGGCTGCAACAGTGGACAACAGACAAAAATGTTCTCATTTCGTTGAAAGGGCTGAAGATGAAAAAAAAAAAAAATAATAATAATAAGAAAAGTTCGTTGTCGTCTTTTTCGACTCGTATTTTCTTCATTTAATACAATTTTTTATTTTTATTTTGGGATTTCTTGCTTCAAGAGTAGTCAAAGTGATGGAGTACGCTAGTGGCTCTGCCCTATTGTACATTATTTACGGCCAAATAATTCAAATTAAGCGCGCAAGCGCTGCGCATGCGCATGATTGGAGCGTTGTTGCGCTGTGGGATATCAACACTATATAGTCGTATTTGAGTATTGAGTATATCTTCGTCATTTGCCAGTCTCGTGCCAGTTTTTGTACCTTATAACCAGAGGTGAAAGGGCTATATTAAGTTTGTGCAAATGTATGTAACCGTCAGAAGGAAGCATAATATATCGCAGTTGTCCTTCGCTCATGTATGAATTTGGAGAAGATCGTCCACATATTGTATCTCAAAATAATAATAACAAGCCAAACCCAATCGAAAATTTGTGTTTCATTCTAAAAATTGCACATTTGAGCACCATATCATTATATCGGTCAATTATGTATGCTATACAGCCATTTGTTTTCCAGAAGATTTCGGTGAATCGAAAAAAACCAACCACCGAAGACGGATTATCCTATATTTTGTGCATTCAGAGCATAGAATTGAAGGGTCAATCACCATACAGTCCAGATTTGGCGACCAATTACTAATGATCCCGCACGGTACAAACAAACTTCATGGACAACAATCCAAAAACTACCTTGTTTTGATTCGAAATAATTTTTAGCTGACTATATAAACTGCTAGAATACCTCTCCTTAACGAGAATAATGATGATGATGTCGAAGTTTGGTTTAGGTTCCCTTGCTGAACCACGTCCATCTTGTTTATATGAAAGACTTAGCTCGCTCGACGAAAACCAGTTCAGTAATAGTTCAGTTTACACAGCTTAAATATGCATGTAGGTGCCCAGAGAACTGACTGTTTTTCAATCTACGGAAGTCGCCGTTCATGATACCGATGGTGAAGATCATTGTATATGCATTGATGTAGTATGTACTCCATTAGCAGTTTCAAAAAGTCTTGTGCAACACGCTGGAGAGTGTTATTTGTGTGGCATAGTTCAGAGAGGGCATTAAAAAACTTCGCTCGTAAGTGCGTAAATTGACGGGTCTTCTTCAGAGTTTTTTCGTAGAGTGAATATTAGCTAAGTAGTCGAACTGGTGATTCTGGCTACACTTCTCTTTCATTTTTATATTGTTCTTTATAACTTCCATGTAGGTCCCAAACTATTTTTAGGAGATTTCATACCCAACTATTTTTAAAATTTTTCACCCACCCTCAGGAAACCCACTATGAACAAGCAAAGTGCATATTTTGAAGACTAAAATACTGAACAATCCATAATACTGCCGAGGTCACGTAGTATGGGTACATTCCCTAACTTATGCACATTTTCAAGTTGACGCATTTCTTTCTATCTTTTCTTGCATCTGGGAAGGAGTTTTTCTTCTCTCCGTTTTTCTCGATCTCGTTATATAGCAGCTTGCGTTGCTCCAGGCTGCAGAGTTCTTCTTTGCAGTAGCATTGTGAAAACCTCATCACACCAACTGTAAGTCACAGATCTAGTATAACCAATGACCGTCTTAGCAGCCATATCTATCGAACTAGTGACAAGTCTTCACTGCTAAAATATATATATGATCAGGTATCATGGAGAAGTCGGGATCCTCGGAGCAAAAATCTTCGACATTCTGTTATGATTGGAGTTTGCCGACTTGTAGCTTTCGCTGACGTGCACAACCAAAGGGCCGCTAGAAGATAGTGGTCCGTGATCAGTTTGGTTTTTGTTATATAATCGATATGAAGTACTGTGGATGAGATATGGATCTGTTAACTTCCATATTCCTACTTACAAGACTTTATTGTTGGAGATAGGTTATAAAGAGAATTAGTTTTTAGGCCCTTTACCGAAGCAACAAGTGCCTATTGGTTCTGTGCAAATGTATGCAACAGGTAGAAATAATGCTCGGAGACCCCCAAAGTTACTCCCATTATGGTCAGGAGTGACAGAGGAGTCGATATAGCCATGTCCGTCTGTCCGTCTTTATGAACGAAAGGATTTCGGAAACTGTAAAAGATATAGACTTCGTGTGTTTTGGATTCGACTAGGAATTCTTCGGATTTTCACAAGTTTATTTTAAAATTTTATCCAACACAAAAGTATAGATTTAACGTCCCTCTTAGCCAAAATCCAAAAAGTTCATCAAAATCGGATAAGAAATGACGATTTTATAAGCAATTGAATTTAAACGAGTTATAATACTTCTGTCCTCCCTTTTCTTTTCATACAGAAAAAAATGTTTAAGAACGCACTTATTCTTGCAGTGAGAAGTGCTCATAAGCTAGGGAAACATTTAATGTGTTTGTTTGGCGACCTGTACAGGTACAGGGCCTCTTACAGTCGGTTACTTGTTGGTATTAAATTAGCCAAACACGATTTGGATCGTGTTAAGGGCAACGTTTCTTTGAGATATTCTCTCTTCCTTCGGAGAAATATATTGAAGTACTTAGCCTTGCAGTGTATCGCGGACAGCCTCAAGTCAACAGAAATGAAACTATAGACAAGCAGTCATAACCAAATTCGTACTTCCTCTCGCATAATAGCTGTAGTAGATGTCACAAGATGCTTTTCCGATAAGCCCAAAATTATAATAAATGCTTATAAAATTAAAAATTATTTGTAAATTTATAATTTTATAATTTATAAGTATGGATTACTCCATCATTGATCCGATCACCATGAAACTTTGGGAAGATATTGAGTACACTCCCGCGAATAGTACATCTATCCTTCGATAGAATTTCTAACATTTTTATTTTATATGAGTGTTTCGTTTCGATGTGGTGTGTTGGTGGATGATTGTAATAGGTGGTTGTCTAAGAGGTGTATCACGGGAGGGCAAGTTTCATGAGTGACATGGTGAGAGTGATAAGGCAGTTATGATACAAGAGAGAAAAAGTGTGCTAATCGGACAGAGCTGTTGAGGGAGAGCTGCGAGAGCGTGTTGCGGCAGTATGCTGGGCTATAAATCTTGGCTTTCTTCAAAATCTAACCCATAGGCGGCTTATAATCAACAGCAGTTCTCAGGGAATCTAGAGCGAATCTAGTATTTCGCAGATTCATGGATCGTGATTGAGTTAGACTAATCAGCTTTGAAAGTCTTCGAGAGGAAGATTCTCCGCCTGATTATTATTCTTGGATTTCTTCAAAATCTAACCAACAGCAGTTTTCAGAAATGACATGTTGTGACGTGGTCTCATAAAAGAGAAACATAAAGGGTAACATGTCTCATGTATACAAAAGATAGACAAAGCAGCACAAGCCAGGTCCGCTAGTTACTTATAAAAATTATAACATAAAATAAAGACTGAGTGCTTCAATTTGTAGGGGTTTAGAGACATATCTCTGAAAATAAACCCAATTTTGAAAAATATAAAAATTTATAAATAATAATTAGGAGCATTTAGTAAATATCTTTTTTTTTACGGCTAAAATGTTCAACCGATCTTGATTAAAAATACATGTATTTTATAAACAAAAGAAGAACTTTAAAATGCAAATAAAATAAATAAATCCTTACTTTCTATGGCTTTAGATTAAATCAATCTTCAAAATACTTTGACGTAGTTAATTAATTCTATAAAAAGATTTTCTATTTTATTTTTTTTATAAATTATATACAAATTGTTTAATGTATCTTTAATACAATCAACAATATACTTTTTCATTTAGAACATTTGGCAAATTTGAAGATTTTGTTTATACAAATTTCGTGTGTGCTTAGTTTACAATGAAATGAAATGATTTAAATAATGTTTTGTTATTTTATAGTTTACACCTGTTTGAGTTCAACTAAAAATAGGTTCACTTTATTTAGATAAGTTTAAATCTCCGACAACGATCAACGTTGAAGAGGACGGCTATGAAGATGACGATGATGATGATCGTGTGTTATACTTATAGATTGTATTTATATATATATATATATATTCGAAATTCGAAACAGACAGACACACACGTCCAAGGCTTTTCCTGACGCCACTCGCACAGCAGGCAGTAATCTATTGAATTAAGTGGTGAAATGTGAATTTTTTGGAAATACAAAAATAATTTAGTACATTTTACAACACTTCCGGGACGGTTTTACGGTGCATGAATGAGACGAGACGTAATTCTGCTTTTCGTTGATGCTTTTAATGTGTTGTGTATAGGATTTTCTATACACTACACAACATGCATTGGTGTGTAATGGTGTAAACTATTTGTTTGAATGAAATATTTTTGCTTACTGAAGTAGATGTAAATAGATGGATTCAACACAAATTTTATCAGTCTTAGATATAATATTATAATATATTTTACTGCCCTTCAAAGTTTCGTCAAAATCGGTTCTGCCGTTCCATACAAACAAACAAAACGTTTTAAATTATTGCACACATTTTTGAAATATATCACTGCAGCGTATTGCATAGTCGGCTATTTCGATCTACTCCTTCCTTCTTTACTCAATGAATTTGAAGAATGAAAAATTTTTAATAAATGTGTTTGCTATGAAAATTTAATGCACGTGGCTACTGAATTGTGTGCGTTGTGTTTCATTTTAAGATGATGAAGGTGGTGGTGCCTCGTCTAATCATTTCTAGAATTTATGTATATATATTTCTTTATATCTTTTAGTAGATCTGGCATTCAATTGGAATGTATCTCAGATATCGTTCAATAGTATTCAAATCGCTTATACATATTACTACAACATTATTTTGTCGCTTTTGTTGTTATTGTTTTTATGAATTTGATATTTACCTCGTCGCAATCGCATCTGAATGGCATTTTCAATGAGTTGAGCTCCGATTCACACTTACTACTTGCATTGCAATTGAGTGGGAATGACTGAATACTCATCTTGTATAGATGTATCTAGCTATCTATCTATCTATCTATATGCATATATATAGTGATCATCAGCAACAATATCATCCATCGGTCGTGTCAGTTTCTGTTGCTGCTGCTGTTGTCATTGGCGGCAGAGGAAGTGCTCTTCCGGTCTTGTAAATGAAAATATGTATTTATTTTGTTGTAGTAGTTTTTTATTTCTTATTTATTTATTTATTTGAGTTTTGTTTTTTTTTTTTATTTTTATTTTATTTAATTTCATTTCATTTTTATGAATAGATTGCGTTACGCATACAAAAATAGGCAATGCCAATGTATGAATGAGCCAATAAACAAACGAACGAATGAACAAATAGGTGGTTCGTTTTGGATCGGATCGTATAGATGCATGCATATAATACAATGTACAAGGTTTGATGAAGAAGTTCTGGAAGATTTTTAGTAGGACTAGTTGTGTTGTGTTCTCATCGATTTGCAATATTAACTTTTTATTTAAACTCACGAATTGATGAAACCAGTTTATGGGAATAATTGTCCATCTCGTACCACTATTTACGACTGGTATTCACGTTTCAAAGACGGTCGGGAAGACTTGAACGACGTCGAGCGTTTGGGTTGGTAAAATGTTTTGTGAAAATTGACCGAACTCGTCATTGCGGTACATGGACCCGGAATTGAGATTGTCCAAAGACTCAATCTATCGTATTCTACGATTCGAAGGGCATTATTCACCAAGAGTTCGTTCCACCGGTCAAACAAATTATGGGCCATTTTATCTTGGTGTTATGAGGCGCCTTCTCTCGATCGATCGACACTTGTGACGAATTTTGGACCAAAAATCGCATTTTGACCATCAACCAATCCCCGTATTCGCCTGATTTGGCACCATGTGACTTTTTTCTGTGCGGCAAGCTGAAGTTATACATGAAAGGACGACGCTATGCTGATGTGGAGGCCATCCAAAAGGGGTGCACCAACGTCGTAAAGCTCATTCCGACCAACGAGCTAAAACACTCATTTGAAATGTTATTGGATCGAGCTAATAAGTGTATTCAGTAGTACTCAAAAATCTATTGGAGTTTTCATTATATGTATTCCTAAAGTTTGGGTGCCGGGTACCGCAAGTTGTATTATAAAGGGTTCGAAAAAAAGTCTTTTCGTATTTCGCGCTCTTTTTTTCAATTAAGTATATCTCGTTAAGTATTTTTCGTATTGTGGAAGATGTACCAAGCTCCGGAAGACCTGTCGTCGAAGAAGTCGATAAAATCAGGGAAGTGATGGAGATAGACCGTTATATCAGTTATATGACCGTTCAAAGGCATTTAAAGAAGCTTGGCTACACAAAAAAACTCGATATTTGACTGCCACAAGAATTGACACCAAAAAACCTCATGGACCGAATTTTCTTCTGCGGAGCGCTGCTGAATCGCAAAAAAATAGACACGTTGCTGAAGCGAATGGTGACTGGCGATGAAAAGTGGGTCACTTACGACAACGTGAAGTGTGTTTGGTGGGATTGGCATGAAATCTTCTACTATGAGCTGCTCCCCTATAGCCGAACGCTCAATTCGATCCTCTACTGTGAACAACTGGACCGCTTGAAGGCAGCAATCGCCTAGAAGCGGCCATCTTTGGCTAATAGGAGAGGAATTGTGTTCCATTAGGACAACGACAGATTGTGACGCGCCAGAAGCTCCGGTAGTTCGGATGGGAGGTCCTTGCGAAAATCATTTGTCTCTTTTTTTGCCAATAGGGAAGCAAGCTTCTACGAGCGGGATATAATGAAGATGGATCTAGTTGGCAACAAGTCATTGATCAAAACGGCGCTTATTTGAACTAAATCCGATGATTGCACGCAATTTTATAAAGATTTGAAATAAAGGCGAAAATACGAAAATTATTTTTTTCCAACCCTACATGTTTTTTATTTACTCCTTGATTAGTTTCTATTCCGTTTTTTGTTATAACCGACAAACAAAAATATCTTGGCCGCAGCACGCCAAGATATTCAAATGTGCAACCATTTCTAGTTAGTCGAGCCCTGATCTTTGCGGTCGATCAGTATCAAGCTCTACTTGAAGTGTATTACGTATAATTCTAACGGAACCCAATGTTCAAAACCCATATATAGCCTCTTTGGAGGTATTTTGGGTATCATGTGTACTCAGCTTCACAATGTCGCCGCTTAAGTGGGTCTCCAGGGCCTCAAGGCTCTCCATGCTCGGATCGGTACTTGCTTTGGTGCCATTAAAGGTACTCCCGATTGTCTCTGTTAAGTTCTTTGTTTGGCGGATCCTTCTGCTGAGCTTTTCTCTCTCCTATAGAAATATTGCATTGCTTTTTGGCGTTGATCGTCCCAGCAAATCCTCTTCTTTGTCTTTTAAATGTGTACTTAACAGCGTAAAGTCGTGGGCCTCTTACATTGTATGGGTTAAAATTTATCAAAAAAATAAAAGTTGTTTCAGGACATGGTGTGGATGTAGTATTATATATGAGAAGATTTTTTTAAATTTTTAAAATTCTTGTTCATATCGGACATCAAACTTTAAAGTACTCAACTCATGAAAAGTGAATATATTGGAATCATTTTAATGGACTTTCTTCTTATTTTAGGTTCAATTCCAGAAAATTCTGTTGTACAGGCAGAAAACAGGTAAAAGCTGCAAGAGCCATCACTGGTGACCGGTGAATACACCATTCCCGCACTACATCAACCGAACTGCAGTGTAGTTCCAAGAAGAGACTTTTAAAATTATTTTATATTCAATATTTTTGAGTCAGTCCTCGGTACAACGAGAAATCATTGTATGGATTACCGTCGTTGGGTGCTTTTGCTGTTAGCTAACTACGAATAGCTAGCGCTGTTGAGGGTCTTGGTTGATGGGGTGTTAATAAATAAATCGTAGCTACATGTAGGCACATACAAATACCATATATATATATATGTACATACTCGCATTTGATATTCAATGAGAGTCGGTTGGATCGAAATGGTTTGGTTTGGAACGTAGTCGTTGTCGCTGGATCGGATCGCATTTGCATTTTTCGCGCATTTGATTGCGCATGTCGTTGAAGTCGCCTCCACCGTCACTTTCGTCCAACACCGCCGTAGCCGCCGCCGCCGCCGCCGCCGCCGCCACCGTAATCATCATCCATACTATGCGTAATTATAGTTTTACTCGTTTCGTTTGTTGTTCGTTTGCGGTATAAAAGGGATTTCCTGTTATGAATATTCTGTCATATAATTATTATATGGCTGATTGTTGCGATTGCGATGCCAAACGCGTTGCCACTTCCGTTGCACGGCGCATGCGCAGCTTTGAAGTTGGTTTTATCATGAGCTGCGTGCCGTATCGCTTAAACCGCCTACCGCGCTTAAGTCGCCCATTCATTCCACCCCACCCGACCACAATCCAACCCACTACTTCTACACGTCGTACATTGTTTTCGCTTTAATTTCATTTAAAAAGAGAAATTCGCAGAATATTAATTTTGTTTTTGGAATTTTTTTTTTTCTTTATTTGCCGCATATCAAATTAACCCTACATTGACCCCGACCGGCTGTATTGCGTTGGCACTTGACGCGACTTGTAATGTGAGTCAGAGTTCGGTCTTCCACAGCTGTATGAGACTATTTAAGCATGCATCATCTTTGCCTTTATTCGATTAATTAATTAAGCTGCCACACGAACCCTGCTTGACATTGTTGTGTGGTGCTAAAATTTACTTCTTTTTTTTTGTTGTTATTTTTGATGTTGCCGTTTATGGAAAATGTGACTCACATTTGGGTCCACCGCGGGTTTGTTGCTATGCACAGCTTGTACAGCATTCCAGGGATGTGTTCGTTTAATTGAAAAAGGAATTTTAATTGTTAGTATTCTAGCGTTCTTGAACTTGAGCTATCTTCTGATTAAATGAGAGAGAATATTTGCTTTATATGGCAAATAATTGTGCAGTGAGTCACCACAAAGATGTCAGCTATATTATGAAGCTGTTGAATGCAAAGCCTCGTCGAATAACATTAAAATGAGCAACCATTTCACGGATTATTAAGTATTCGAAAGGCTATTCAGGCTTCTATAAAAACAGTGAGTCTAAGCGGTATATTTTCGTCGTAAGTTTATAAAGCATCCGAATAACTATGCTAAGCCCACTTTCTGGGGCTTACTCTGCATATGCATATGGACCTATATTAAATATTTATTAGAATAAAAGTAAGAAAACAAAAAAACCAGAAAACAAACATTATTTCCTTCAAGCCATGAAAGACTACATCAGCCAGTTTGCACCAAATTGTTGGGAGCAAACTTTATGGAAGGCAATGCGATATCTAAAAAGACCAACTAAGATGGTGGCATCTATCCAAAGTAGCAGTGGCCGCATTGATTCAAAAGAAGGAATTGGAGAAACTAAATATTTAAATTTTCTCTTATATGTAGTCTCCAAGCTCCATCTTTTGATGCTGATCAAGAATATATATAGCTTTGATTCAATTTTTACGAGGGTAGCTACATATTTTTCTAGCCTGAACAAGAAAACATGTTGCCAGATGAAATCTGACGTCTCCATCGTAAAGTCTGACATTTTTTAGGCCTAACTCACTATGAAGCTCGTACGAAACCTGTCGTTGTGCCAGAAAACATTGATGCTCTGTGTGAACTGATAAAGGAGGATCGTCATGTGACATACCGTGAGATTGAGGCATCCCTAGCATACATACAATATTACATGAACATTTGGTGGTCCGAAAGGTTTGTTCACGTTGAATACCGCATAATTAAACAATCGCTCAAAAGAAGGCTCTTGTCGATTGGTTCAATCAAATGCTGAAGAAATTCATGCGAAATGACTTAAAAGCCATTCGTAAGCCTGAAACAAAACATCGGTCGACCGTCTGGGTCTTTGAAGACGAACAAAATCCAACAAAAGTTATGTTTCTTCTCGAAATCTTCTGAAATGTACTTCATCACGATAATGCGACCTCCACACTTCGGCCGTAACAAAAGATTTTTTTGGACGTCCAAAACATCGAATTGATGGGTCATCCGGCGTACAGCCCTGACTTGACTTCTTCCTGTTCCCTGTTCCCTCACATCAAAAATAAACTGCGCGGACAGCGGTTTTCAACTTCCGAAGAAGCTGTTGATGTCATCAAAACGCATGTTTTGGAGGTATATCTTTTGGAAAGGCAAACCTGCTTCACAAAAGGGTTCAGGCGAATGCGAAAGAGATTTTTCTCATAAACTACCGTTTTTTCATGGTTAGGCTAGAAATATATGTTGCAACTTTCGTATCCAAATAAATTCAAAAATTAACAGATTATTCCCACCTTCACTTTAATCCAATAGCAAATGACTCTTTAAATACGAAATTAATTCAAAAACTTCCACATCTTGTACCTCGTTTCTTAATTCACATTTTTAAAAAGACACAATTTACTGATATTTATTTAAAACCTTCTCTTCACTAAAAAATCAGTTAGAACTAAGTACTAAAATATTGAACGATCTGCTTTGTCAATGAAATATTAGAACCAGCTAAGAAAACAAACCACAAATGCAATCAACGCAACGTTTAATGACCTTTAAGGACTTACGATAAAAAAAAAATATTGAAGAACATATTGTTGAGTTGCAGCAAATGAAAAGACGACAGGTTGAGTAAGGAATCGCGGAGGTCATTGCAGGAGCGAAGTTGCCTGTAACAAAAATAACTTTAACCATAATGCGTTGACCGTGAAGGTCTCGAAGTTTTGTCATTAACTATGCTAATGAGAAACGGCCCCAGAATATACAAACATACATATGTACACTGGCAAAAGCTATCGTACTAGGCATTAGGTCGACAGTCTAACTCGGTGCTGGTGCTATTTACTTAGATCTAGGTTCTATGCTTCAGTTTGGTTGGTGCTGAGCATGCGTTCTGCCGCTGTGGTGTGCCTCTAAACGAAGCAAATACTCACTACTTACGATAAACAAAAGTTTTACGCATACATACAACTTTCATTGCGGCTACTGTGCGCAGCGCAAGATTTGTTTTATTTTATGCCATACTCGTATTTTTTTATAATTTTTTTTTTTTTGTAATACCCTTTAACTATAGAGAGTGAAATGGTATATTTATTTTGTAGTAATTTATGTAACAGGCAGAAGGAGAAGAGGCAAACTCCATACGTATATAAATTCTTGATCATCATCATGATCGTCTGTTCATCTCTCTGGCTGTCCATATGAACAAAGAGAACTTGGTGAAAAACGATATAGCTTTCAAATTTAGATAATTAGTCTTTCATATTATCTCTTTAGATATTTAGAATCGAACGAACGTGGTAAGCTCTTTTTATGGGAAAGTATCCATAAAACCCAAAGCATGCTTTGTGAGTTTTTATGCTAAAAAAATGTTTGATTTGTCTGATGATGATCTTACTTCACTACAAAAGCATAATTTTTCTATATATGTCTATACCAGACCACAAGAAGAGGTAACCTCAATTAAATAATGCGCCCTTTCTGTGATTTTGTATGAAAAACATTCTGTTTTGGTTAAGTTTATCTTAAAGCAGGATATCTTAAAGTCGAGCCGACTCGACTGCAGCGTTCTTTCTTGTTTTCTTTGGTTTTTCTATCTTATATGTTGTTTTCTTATTTGAACAAGATCTGATATAAAAGTTACACAAAAAAATTCAATTGAAAGAAACTTCAAAATCGAATCGCAGAATGAACATCTATTCAATATCATCATAAAATCCACTTTAATCTTGGGTCCATATGAATGTGTACTCATTGGTTCAAGTGGTTTCCAGAAGTCTATTTGGATTTATATGCATTTTATTTTAAAAAATTTAAGTAAAAAGGATGTTGCATTCAAAACAGACACTTTGTTCGAAATATTATGTCATCAATTTCTTAGACATATCATACATAGAATAAAAAAAAAATAATTAAATTATCTATCTGGACTATGTGATATGGTGGCATGAATTATGGAACTCCCAAAAAATTCGTGCTGAGTTTTCGAACAGAATAATCTTTAGCGATGATGCTAATTTTCAAAGGATTGACTCTGTTAATCACCAAAAATTTTCGAATTTAGGGTTCAGACAATTCATATGTGATTGTCGAAAAAAAAAGCATCTAGAAAGTGTCACTGTTTCTTGCCAATTTTAAACTGGATGCATTATTTGATCATTCGTCTTCGAAAATGAAACTAGTCAAGCAATAACTGTTACTGGTGTTCGATTTCGCGACATGATAATAGTCTTTTTTCTACATAAATTGAATCTATCTAACTTCCATCTACCTTCCATCAATCTTACATCTATCTTCTTTCTATCCTCTGTCTAACTTCCATCTATCTTCCAACTATCTTCTATCTTACTTCCATCTTCCATCTATCTTAAATCTATCTTCCATCTATCTTCTATCTATCTTCCATCTGCCTTCAATCTTTCTTCCATCTGTCTTCAATCTATCCTCCATCTTTCTTCCATCTATTTTTAAATATCTTCCAACTATCATCCATATACCTTCCATTATTTTCCATCTATCTTCCATCTATTTTCCAACAATCTTCTAACTTCCATCTATCTTCCATCTATCTTCCATCTATCTTCCATTTATCTTCCATCCTTCTTCCAACTATCTTCTAATTTCCATCTATTTTCAAATATCTTCAAAATAGCTTCCACGTACCGTCCATTATTTTCCATCACTCTTCCATCTATTTTCCAACTATCTTCTATCTATGTAACTTCCATCTATCTTCCACCTAAATTGAATCTATCTTCTATCTATATTCCATTTATCTTCCATCTATCTTCCAACTATAACTCTCCTAAAATGAACATACAATGGATGATATCTTACTTTTAAAGACTTATTTTATTATTTATTAACATGGCAAAGGGTCCAAAACCCAGAAAATGGTCGTAAAATCAAGATGATCCATAGACGAACTATTTTTGATTTGTATCCAACTAAAATATGTATAAGACCTCATAAGCCATATCTTTTTATTTTCATTTTAGGGATTAAATATTAATGGGTGGGTTTAATTTATGATGAAAAAGAAACAACAAAATTGAAACTCCACCAAATTCTTACTCGCAATGGTACACATTTATTTGACTTTCCAAATCAAACCTTGTATAATCGTATTGTATAGACTTCGACTATAGTAGTAAGCTGTAGTGCGGCTGCGATACCAGTTTCAGATTGGAAGTACGCGCATTTACTGCAACGTAGGCAAGAAGCTGGCCGTACGTCTGTCTGCCCGGTCCGTCCGTCCGATCGTTCGCTTTGTAAAGTTTATTTGGTTTATTTTTATATTTGTGTATGTATGTTTTTTTTTTCTCAATTTGCTTCGTTCGTTCGTGGTTTTTATGTACAGGTTTTCTTTTATTCATTATTATTTTTTTTTCCTTCTTACTTCAACGTCATCGTCGTCGTCGCCATTCGTTGTTTGTTGTTGGCTCTGTTGCGCATGCGCGTTGTCGCTGAACTGAACTGTGCCGAGCGGAGACTACGGTGAAGCTGCGACAGCCAGCATACAACAAAAGCATGTTATGAAGTCTGTGGCTACCGTGCTACGCGCGATACACTGAAAAAAATTTAAACAATACGATTTTCCTTGGAGATATAATGGCACAAGAACAAGTACATATGAAGTTTTGGGTGATGAATTCGAATAGTGGATGAAATATTTTTTAATCAATATATCAGATAGTTTTATTTTATTGGGGGCTCTATAATATTTGTAGAGAAACTTCTCAATCTGGGTTAGAGACATGGATTGAGTTATGCGCGCTTTGTATGTCTGATGCTATCACGAATATGAATGGCAACAATGCCGGTGAGGGTGACATGTTTGAGAACAATAAAAAAGCAGCGTGACTTCCGCCGTTTTAAATCATTTGGGAGCCAAGAGTGCTATTTTGATATCTTTCTAAAGAAAGGTGTTCAGAAAAAGCTGCCTAATTGAGAACTGATTTTTAGCTCCCCAACTTCCAACCTTCACGATGACAAACTTAGTTTCTAGCTGAGTTTCTGACTTCCTACAAAATCTTGCAGAATGTTTTTATTAGATTCGAAAGCCTTGTCGAAGAGATGTTAGTCTATTACGGTTTTATATTGTCTCTGTTTGAGTTCAGCAGCCTTTGTATGACAGAGGATCATCATTTTACATCAGGGACACAGCGCCGTTTGTAAATATTTTGACATCAGGTTAGGATTCAGCGACTCCAATACCAATGCTCCCCATTCACAAAGCAGATGAAAGCTGGGCCACATCCCCCAGGAGCATTTGCAAATTTTCGCCGAAGTCTTAGAGGCATCAGTTTACAATTCAGCAACTCCAATAACAAAACTCCCCATTTGCAAAGCAGGTACATGCGCAAAATAACGCCGAAGTTATAGAGGCCATGTTCCAATTTTTTGATTCCAAAAGATGGCTCTCTCGGCCAATCCAATCTCTCATCAAAGTGCTGAAGAATAAAAAGGTCTCAGGTGAAGATGATCTCGACAACAAGTAACTGAAGGCGCTTACGGTCAAAGCGGTATTCCTGCTGGTATTGCTTTTCAACTTAGTCTTAATTGCGTATAGCTACTTAGTTAGGGTTAGACATCTTGAATGTGGATTTGGGTGGGAATCAAAATATGGACTTCTAGTCCAAACTTAAGAGAAAACACTTCACTGTCGGAGTTAGCCCTCAGTTCAGTTTCTTTCAAAAGACTGAGTGGCTTCGCAGGGAGGAGACCCTTCGCATGACTGCTTAGATGACTACTCAATTTGGCAGGTTGGCCAATGCCCTTCATGATTAATTCTCTATTGTACAGCTAATTTAGTTTTAGCATCGTCAGGCGGCATTTTTTAAGGTGGCTGTCAGATGTTGCCTGAAGGATTTCCTCTTATTCAGGGTAACTTCCAGGTATTTTGTCATTGCACGTTGCTGTCGATGCGTCTAAAAATGTAAATCCGATGTCTGCCTCGATGCGACACTTTGAACAGTATAAAATAGTAACATCATAGACATAAGTCGCAATGAGTAACTTTGAGGTGGCCTCCATTAATTGGCTCTGGATAGGGATTTGTAGGTCAGCGATATAACGCGAGTATAGAAATGGTCCCGGTATGCTGTCCTGTGGTACTACAGCTCTCATCTGACGGGGCACGGTACATAACCTGAAATTCTCGCCTTGTTCAGATAGATGATAGGGTTATCATCCGGCTTTTCTTAATTACCATTCGGTATCTCTTGAGCCTGAGTAGGCCTTTTGGGGAAAGACATCTGCTTTCGAACTTTCGAGAGTATCTTCACCTTCTCCGACGTGGCGATGTCATGTGTGGTACATTCACCCTCCTAATGGTGGACAAAAGCATTAGCGTGTTCGTCTTCAATATTCTCAAATCAACCACCAGGGCTAAGATCGGGTCGGACATTGTCTAAATGGTTAGCTCTTGAGCGATTTATCACATAAACCTAAATAGAGATGATGTTCTTTGTGTATGGCTCAACTGTCTTTTTAATCTTTCAAAGAGTTTATATAGAGTTTATATAGAAAGTAATCATAGAATCAAAAGAAGGCACAGTATTGGTCCACCTGTATCTCCAATAGGCTTTATTCAGGAATGACAGGACAGCCTACTCGGCAATCTAAAAGGCAACCTCCGACGACAGTTGTTCTTCCTAGTGCACGTCTTCTTAAATGACAGGACTATCTCTGTGATTCTGGACGGTGTGGACTCCAGCACGAAATGGTGATGCAAAAATGTTCATACTTTTACTTGGGGTATGCTATGGGATCTTCCTCCTGGGTCAACGTATGGTCAACTACGTTGGTAAAAAATAAATTAGTGTACTTAGCTTTGGAAGTCAGCTTTGGAAGTTGGATATTAGAGGGCATGAAATCGCTATACACATGGACTAAGAAGTAGGACTGGCAGAACGGCAGAAACAAGACTCAATGTGACAAATATGAAGTGCTCTGACACATGCAAACAGCCAATCTAGAAAAGCTTCCAAAAGTCGCTGAAATCGAGAACGACACTTTAACAAGCCAATCAGAGACTATCTAGAAAGACTAAATGGTCACCCAAACCTGCTGGAATACAGAAGAAAGGTAGAAATAAGAAGGAAAAGACGCCAAAAAAGGATTATTCCAAAGGAATCGAATTAAAGAAGTATTTAAACATTCCATCCATTCGTATCTTTATATTAATGCTAGGTACAAGAGGCTCTTGGTTTTGTGCCAAAATATGTAACTGGTAGAAATATTGGTCGGAGACCCACAAAGATAGCCATGTCCGTCTGAACGCCATCCGTATGAACGAAAGGATCTCGGAAACGGTAATAGATTTTTCAAGTTTATTTTTATGAGTCTCCTGTATTATGATCTACTATAAAATCAGAAGTTTAGTCTTTGACAAACTTTTTGGCACAGTGTACTCGCTTCATGCGCACACTGCGCACGCGTTCAGCAGCAACTCGGGCGTCTGAGCTTTTCAAACAAAAACGCCACAAAGAAAAAATATATCATAAAAAAAAAAGAATAATATCACAAAATCCAAAGATAAATAAATAAAACGAAAAAAAAAGAATAATAATAAAAGAAACGCTCACTCAAATAATAAGCAAAAAAAAAAAAAAGACCGAAATATGAAAATAAATAATAAGAAATGAGGCTTCTGCGCCTCGCAGGCACACTATGAGATATTCATATCGTATCTATAAACGTCAACTTCAAACACTCACACGCCTCTTGCGTTCCATAACTCTCATCCAAAGCGGTTTCAACGTTCCGTTCCAGATTTATATTTTCAAAAGGCCGCTGCAGTTTATACTTTTTTTATTTATATTTTTACTGACTGAGCTGCGTCGCAGCTTAGTTAGCATTTTCTTCAAACGCTCGCTCTGCACGTTTTCATTATTTTGTATGAGTATTTGATTTGATTTTCTGTGACAAAGCGTTGCTCGCAGGGATTATTTAGATTTAGATTTCGAATTAACACCCGATGTCGTTTGCGCAGACATACTCAAAAAAAGTAAAAATAAAAAAAAAATAAATAATAATAATAACGATAAGCAATATTGTATCTATGTATCTTTTAGTATGCGTTGTATTTGTATCTACATATGCTAACAGTTTGTGCAAACAAATGTTGCTGCCTGCTTATTTGTTTAGTTAGATTTGTACTTGCGCTTTGAGATACATATTTGTGAGTTATCGCTATGCGCTGTGTAAACGTTGTGACCTTGTGAAGGATGCTGCTCTAACGAAGCAGAAGAGCTTAGACAACAGTAAGTCACTCAACTGGTCTGACAGGCTGCGCCGCAGCAATATCAGTTCAGTTCATCTGCCACAGAGACAGGCAGACCGACAGACAGACAGACAGCCGGACATGGTAGGTACAACAACTCGGATCGGATCGGCTCAGATCGGTTCGGTTCGGTTGGGTTTGTTTCAGCTGCAACATGAACTGCCAACGCCATTTAAGTCATATCATAATTTAAGCCACATTCCATAGACTCGAGCAAAGATTCGAGCAAAGATTTGCTCGCACAGATTGCAGATCGCGTGTATCGCCGCACTGAGATACATTCATAAATTCTTATCGTGCCGTGCAGATCTTTCACTATATTGTACCATATACATAAGTATCTGTATCTGCTGTTGTTGATGCGTGTTGGCTGCTGCCGGCCTCTGTTTTTATTGTTTTTGTCAGTTGAGCGTTGAAGTTTTCAATTTGTATGTCTGTCTGTCGGTTGGTTCTTCAAAATTTTTCTCTTTTTCTCTCACTTTAATTCGCCCATAATTCTTTGTATTAACAAGTCTCAAATTTCTGTCAATTTGAGGTTTTTTTTTTTTAAATTTTTTTTTATTGCTGCTTTAATGCCTTGAATTATGCTGCATATTTTGAAGTTTAAGCTGGCTCGCATTTAAAGTTTATAATTTCTTTAAACATAAATTTTCGTTAATATGTTGAATGAGAAAAATAAAAATTTTATATAAATACAAGGCTTGATTCAATTGTCTCGGCTAAAGAACTTTTGAGATATTACAACCAGGCGTAGTCATCTATTGTCTTCTCATTAACTTCATAATTAAACATAAGAGGATCATCTCAAAAAGTCTGTGGTCTGGCAATCATCTTACACCTAACTATTTGGTATGCTAGAACTTGGTTTAGCCATACTATCCCTCCTAAAGACTATCCTCGAGAGTACCCTACTTACGTCATACCCACCTTCACAACCTACAACCCCCCAGACTGTCAGATCCCTGACATTCTTGTAAAATGGACATTCACAGAGGCAATCGAGTAGCCATCATCCGCCTTTAATACGTCGGTTTAGATTGAAAGTCGTTCGGCACGCTGAAAGTTCCTTACTTCCAGTCTTCGCTCTCCAGAAGAATTATTTCGAAGATTGGACATATCTTTTGGGCTGTGTAATACCGTAGACACCTTTTTTATCCTCAGGTGTGTAATAAGTGTAGGATAGATGCGGTTGCTTGCAGCGCATACCCTGAGAAGATTTTGCTCGTAGAGCCTAGACTCACTTCTGGCTGCAATTTGCTTTATGAAGATGCCTATAGGTTACATAGTCATACATACATAGTAATGGCGCCTAAAGCCGTATGAGGCAAAACGCAAAGACCCAGTAAAGACCAGGTAGGTCAATCTTTGGATCTTATATAGGTGTCATTTAATCCCTTTCCAGCCGATCAATATATAGGTCTAATAATCGCTAAATATAACCAATGAATAATGACCGACTACAGCTTCCATTTTATAGCGAAGCATCTTTTGGTAGGTTTTTTAGGCTTTTTTTCGAGTTTCTTAGTCCAAAATTACATCAATATGTCGAATTTCGTAAAGATTTTTGTGTGGAGATCTCTTCGTTACTTAAATATGAAGAAAAGAGTCATCGAAGCTTACATCGAGCATGCTCTGTCTGAAACAACGTGTCGGAGATAGTTTGGTCGCTTAAAAATTGGTCAATTTGAGCTCGAAAACAAGTATAGGGCGGATCAACCCAAAAAGTTTGAATACAAAGAAACCATTTATCTATGTGACTTAAGAGCTATGAGATTAATTGAAACTGAGTGGCATACGAGTTGAAGCCTAGCGACTTCGTTAGGCGATTTTTCGCTTGTGAACAAAAAGGTCAGGTATTGCAAAACTGGGTAACACCTATTTGGAAACGCTGAAATAGAGGGTCATACATCACCCGCCGTATTCTTCAGACATTGCACCTTCCCACTATTGGCCCTGTCCGAACAGAAGGTCACTTCATATGAACACTGCCTCGAAAGTCGAGTTGTTCTTCTGTGGTGGTATCCGAAAATTGCCAGAAAAATGGGAACAAGTTGTCGCCAGCGATAGACACTTCGGTCCTTTGTATAGAATACCCTTATATCGGCTTCAGTATATTACTAAACATTGCTCTAAACGTCTAAACGTCAACTGTAAATGAACTTCTAGAGAAAACGGATATCTATTTTTTTAGTCCTTCCAATTTTTTTTACAATAAGAAAAAAAATTTGTTTAAATACATTTATTTCAGTATCAAACCTTTTACATGGCATATCAAAGCTTACACACACTCACACGTCGGAGTATGTACACACATACAGGCACTTGAGCATCTGAAGAGTATCTGTCCTTACGTCCTTGCTAGCTGTCGCTAGCAGCGGCGAGTATATTAGTCTGTCATTCCCACGCGTTTGGGCACGTACGAAGCGTTCAAGCGTTCTTTGAGTGAGTACGGGGCGTTCTGCTGCTTCAAAAATACATGCTTGACACTAGGAGCAAGCGAGGTAGAGAGGAAACAAATGTCAGTGCGTTTTGCATTACAAGTGCCAACCCACAAATGTTGAAAATTTTTTCCTTTTTTTACATAAACTTCTTAAACATCCGTTAAGCATTGTTTAAGTGTTGCACAGTCGCAGCAGATTTTTTTCCCCATTTTTGGACTGCGCAGTTGCAGCTGTTCCTGCGCAATTGTTTGTGCAGCGCAGATTGCTGAATTTCCTTGAATTTTACAAGTGCTGCCACTGCTCAGCACTTAACACACTTAGCAACACACATCCTTTGTCGCAGTAAGGTACTTGAGTTGCTAAAATTGTGACAGGAAATGTTTATTTTCTTTTTGTTGTACATATTTGTTGTGCAGATACTTGTTTTGGTAATTCTGTAGCATTTTCAAGACTGATCTCACATTTTGAAGGACATTGATTATACATTTTTAATGGCATTAGATAATGAAAAGTTTAATTAAACAGTTTATAGATTATAGATCAGTTTATAGATTATATGAACCGGTTGGTCATCCCTGCTAAACCTCTTAGTTATGACTCATTTGGAATCAGTATCGAAGACGACTGCTTTCAGTACTTTATATAGTAGGAGTCTACTGCGTTGTGGTCAATGTTTTGAAGCATAAATCTGGCTCCTTCAAACTGACTTCAAACAAATTCCGAGAGATCTGCAGCTACAAATTTAAGATTCAATAAGGTTTCAAAGCATTTCGAAGTCAAGTGAACTCCATTGCACTCCAACTTACAATATACTATATCACACATTATTTATCTTAGTCTTAGTTGCATATATATACATATATATTTCGATGTGAGACAAAATTTCCAATAGCTCGCATAAATTGTGCAATGCAGTCAATTTTCTTCGATTATATACAAAGCAAAAAAAATGAGCACAAAATTGCGCGTTGTCTTCTAATGAAAATTTATGCACAAAGTCAAATGATGCTGACAACTGACTAACCAAACGCATGCAACGCATATATTGGAGCTCCGCTCCAAAGCTAGAATTGCAACAACTGCAGCCAATCATCCATTGAACTCATATTTATCTAAGGTCAAAGTTGCGGCAACGCAAGTCTCACGACACAATTAATTTTCTAAGTCGGCAAATACAAAAAAAAAAAAAAACTATATAGCAATTGTATCTTATAGATACTTTTTTTTATTTGCTCTATGCTCTATTTATAGCATGCCGATAAAAAAAAAACAAAATATGCGACATAAAAAATCAACTAAAATGCAAGAAAATACATACGAAAAAATGTAGGTAGTCACTTGGGAGGGCAAAGCATTCTGTATGTTCGCATTTAATGCAATTAACCTCAAACTAAACGGCAATCACTTTAATTTGCTTTAATTAAGCTTATGCCTACTTCGTGCATATCGTCACAGTACATACAGTATATAGTATATCGCGTGGTCCGTGATCCTCAACCCTATCTCCACTTCTACTCAGATACTCAGAAACATTTGAACAAAGCACCCACACATGCTACTACAATACAAAAGTACAAAATACTTTTAGTAGATACATATATACGAGTATGAACTGCGGTTTTTAATTAATTACCAAGCGTTAAATTGTTACAATGAAAATGTAAAAACGAAATAAAATTGTGTAAGTGGAATGGGGCTGAAGATACTCAGCGAAGGAGGCCAAGATGCACGAAATGCAATGCAGACAAACATTGAATTTTCGATTCGAAAATGCTAGAATGATATTGAAAACTTGGTTTTACATATTTGTAGCGCATGACTTTTGGTATTGGAAATAAATCAAAATCGGTTTTAAACCACTTTTTGGCAGATAGGAGTCGTTTGCAGAAGTTCAAATTGTGAGGAAAGTTGTTGACTGTCATTCTCTTGGGAATGGCCAGCAATGATTCTTCTGCAAACGGCCCAAGCAGCTCACAACGTTCATTGGGCCATATATCTCCTGTGTAGCATCTGAACAGCCGTTTGGAGGTGAGCTAGCTGTGAGAAGAAGACAAACACCCCTTTTAATTAGGGGTGGGTGCGATGGGCTTAGGACCCGCCACCGTAAAAAAAACCAACTCCAATGAAATCAAAAAAAAAAAGCCTCGGATAGAACACTACGATGACGACCCCCGCAAACAATATAAGGATCACGATTTACTGATATGCAACAGGAATGTCCTCGAAAAATACAAGGCTGACATCACTGCAATTCAGAAAATGCGAGAGATAGGAATGGGTTGCTCTAAAGAAGCATCCTGTGACATCTACTATAGCTGCCATTAGAGTAAGCACGAATTTGGATACGGAGTAGTAGGCTGAAGCCCTATATGGATTCGCTGATAGGACTATATCAGTGAGGCTTCAGATTAAAAAGGTCGACAAGTAACCAAATATTCACATTACGCCAAATCTTGGAAAAGACCAGTGAGTCTAACAAAGACACACTCCACCCATTTGTTGATTATAAACCCGCTTTCGACACGCCGATACGACTAAAGTTTTTCGACGCCCTATCTGCACTAAGTTTCCCGGCGAAGATTATTCGTCTTTGCATGATGACGCTATCACACACACAAAGCATTATCAGGGTAGGAATGAACCTCTCCGAACCCTTTGATACCATGAGAGGTTTTAGGTAGAGTGATGCGCTATCGTGCAAATTTTCCAAACTGCTTATGGAATACATCTTACGCCAGTGCCCATATGTACACAACATGTCGGGCTCGATCTTCCCAAAGGAAGTAATGCTGCTGTTGATAATAATATAATGGCGAGTCAGCAATGCGTTATCAGAGATTGGAACAGTCTCGGCTGATGGGCCTAGTGGTGAATGAGAACAGGACGAAGTACTTCATCGCGTCTTGGACTGTCAGTGACGATGGAGAATGTGGAAAACTTCATCTATCTTGAATCCGAAATGTCCAGCAATAACAACGTCAGGCTGGAGATCAGGAGAGGAATCACGCTTGCAAATATATGATAGTTTGGGCTGAGCAAGCCAATTAGAAGTAAAGCCCTCTATCGAAAGGCTAATATCACGATCTACTTGACTATATGGAACAGAGGCATGGATCGTTTTTAAGTTACACGAAATGGCGTTGGAAGTCTTTGAGAGAAAAATTCTTCGCAGGAATATTGATCCTAACAGAGTTTAGTTCCCCTTTGAACCGCGAGCTGTATGAACTATTCGATGAGGTTGACATAGACCAGCGCATAAGATTCCAGTGGTTGCACTGGGCTGGTCAACTCATTCGAATGGATGAAAGAGCTCCAGCACGCATGGATTACATGGGGCCCAAACTTGATTGGAGGAAGCTGGAATAGAGGACGACCGGGCACGCGTTGCAATGACCAGGAATGGTCATTCTGTACTAGGCATTGAACTGGCTCCAGCGCGCACAAGACTTCAGCAGCTGTTGCGCCTTATTGAATGCGGCCATGACTGATAAACGGTTGACGGCCATTTAAGAATGTTGTGCAGTGTTTTACAAGTCATATCCTTGTGTAGGCTTGTATATGTTTTCAAAAGATTAATCATTTAAAACGGTGCACAGATTGTGTTATAAATAGTTCAGCTCTATTGGCGAGTGCTGCGAGAATAGTTCAAATCTAGATTAGAGTCAAAGGCTATTTAAAATAAAGTTTTTTACTATGCAGATATCAGCTCGATCGATCTAATAGTCAGTTGTTTTAATCGCCATTATTAAATTTATAACTCTCTGGTGCGCCAAGCATGATCCTCAATACATGTGGTAGGCGTATTGTAATTCTTCTGCAGACTATTTGTCAGATGTTTATTGGAACTGATCTTCTGACGATAAGCAATGCTTTAATATTATTTGGAGCGCAGCAAAAATTTTGGCAGCAAAGGGCGGTTCGGAAAATATTGCTGCTAAAAGTTTCTGTTTATTTAGATACATTCTAAGCAACTTTGAATCTTTTAGATACATATGAGCTAGGCTTTTAGTTGTAGATATATTTATACGTTTCCCCCACATGTATGTAGGTAACGACCTTAGCTGCAAATATTTAAACGCACTCCTCCGCCGCTCAAACCACAGTAGTACGCATGAAACTGCGCTTGAATTACATGTGGGAGCAGGGTGACAGCTACAGATACAAAATAGCAACTAAAACTTTTACTACTATACACACGTATTATGCAGGCAATCGACTAGATGTGTCTCTGTGTGTGTGTGTGTGTGTGTGTGTGTAGCGACCGGATGAGCATTAATTGCGTTGATTGTCGTATGCAATTGTCGCATCAAGTTTTTTTTAATTTTTTTTTTATTTTAGCTTTGAAAGCTGCGGGGCACCAACAAATCCAATTGGATGTCCGACAACGAACAAACGAACGAACAGAATGTCGTTGCAGTGTGCCTAGGTAAAAGTTCTATAATAACAAAAACAGCAGCAACAACAACAACAACAACGGCAACACTGTGCTTCAAGCTGTTCCATGTAGTTGTTGTTGCTGTAGTTGTTGTCGTCAATTTTTTAGACACAATTTCCGGGTCATTGACTTGAGCATTTCTTCTGCTGCCGTTGTCGATGTTGAAGTCGCTGCTGCCGCTGTTGTTGCTGCTGTTGCTGGTGATGCAGTTACTGCTGCCGCTGTTGTTGTTGTTGTTGTTGCTGTTGAATGCAATGAATTGCGTATGCAACTGCAAGTGTATGTGCATCGTATGCACTTATCATTGTATGTATATATGTGTGTGTGTGTGTGTGTGTGTATGCACTAGCACGATCAATAAATGAACGACAAGCAAACGCACAACGAGTTAGAAGTGAAAAAGAAGAAGTACTGAATATAAAAAAAAAAAGAAAATCAAAAGATAGAATAAGTGAAAGAGCGAGTGAGAGAGAGAGAGCAAAAACGATAAAAACTAAGAACTCTGCGACAACAACAGCAACAAAACGTCGACAGTAAAAACATATGCAGCAAATGCAGCGCGCAGCTCGCTCCACAAACGTGGCGCAATACGAACAAGTAAAGTTGGAGCGTAGCACTGTAAGACGCGAGGAGAGTCAGCGACGTCAGCGGCAACAAATAAACGACGAATGAAGCAAAGAACGAACGAAGAAACGATTTACAACAACGCGCCAACTGCATGGAGAAGTGTAGTATTTCAGGTGTACCAAAAGATTAGGGCCTGAAAATTTGGAAAATTTGGTAAAAAAAATTAATTTATTATTAATGGCGGTACTAATGCCAAAAATTGTCTTCACGAATACATATATAGAATGTGACACGCAGCAATAAACAAACTTATTATTTACCCATTATACTGTGCTAGGCACTAAAATGAAGCATCAGTTGATTAGGGGTGATAAAGCAAGTACAAGGTTTTACCATTTTCCAGACATTTTAATTACAAAGCTTCAGGATAAAGTTCAAAAGATTTAACCTTCACAGGTTGATCTTAATTTTCCAAAAATTTCAATTTTAAAATTTTAAAGTCTAAAGGGTTGTATCTTCAAATGTTGATCTTTATTTTCATGAGATTTCAAAATTTAAGAATGAAGTGCAAAACGGTTTTACGTTCAAAAGTTGATCCCCATTTTTCAGAAAATCAGTTGTAGTGCCACAAAACATCGATGCTGTGCGTGAACTGATAATATGAGATCGACATGTGACATACCGTAAGATGCAAAGAAATGCTGAAAAAATATGATCACGGAGCTTCAAAAGACGTTTATAAGATCGTCACAACTGATGAATTATGGATATAGCGTATGAGCTTGAAACAAAACAGCACTCGACCGTTGTTCGCCCATTTGTTCGGCCGAATGGGTCATGTGGCCACTTTTCCGCTTGAGCAACGTAGGACGGTCAATTCTGTATGGTACACGACCATTTGTTTGCCTGAAGTCTTCGGAGAAAC
Organism: Leucophenga maculata; assembly: GCA_035044805.1. Classification (NCBI taxonomy): domain Eukaryota; kingdom Metazoa; phylum Arthropoda; class Insecta; order Diptera; family Drosophilidae; genus Leucophenga; species Leucophenga maculata. The sequence goes on along the minus strand of JAWNNP010001123.1, from coordinate 833,068 downwards.
AAACCAAAAACAATCGCCGAAGACGAATCACCCTCACAAATCGGCTCACACAAGTATGTTTTTGATCCCTCAAAATATCGAATTCAAGGATCATCCGCCATGCAGCTCTGATTTATCACCCAATGATTTGTTATTATTCCCAAACATCAAAAACAAAACCCAAAGAAGCGATGGATGCGTTCGCAACCCATGTTTTGGAGTTGCCTTTTAGCTTTTTTACTGATCTAGCTTTCTTTGCTACACTGCAACACTGCTCCTCGATACTATTTTTTAGTGCGGGAAATATTTCTAATCGTAGAAATCGACGGTTAAAGTTTTTCTTGTGTTTAGTGAAAAAAAGGTTTAAAAAAAGGCATTCTGTACAGATGGCCACAGAGGCTTTGTGTTTTATTGTTTTTGTATTTTTTTGTTTGTTTTGCTTTTGTTGTGTGATTAAATTTTGATGCGTTTCATGCTTTTTTTCAAAATTTTCGTACCCTGTTGCGAATATGAATTTGTTGTACATACGAGGGCAAGGTAAGTCACACCATGTTGTTTATAATATTTCTTATATTGAATATAAGAAAAATATATTAAATCGCTGTTAGGATTAATAGACAAATAAAAACCAGAACAAGGCGCGACAACGCTGGAATTTAGCATTATTTCTTAACTAAACAGTTGAGCCATTTAGACCTTAACTTGTTATATCGAAATGTACAATTTATCTAATATTAACTTTATTTACTACTAGTTTTGGCCTTTCCTGTCTGTAGGTGGTGCAATGAGCCTTATTTATTAAATTTTTTAAGTCTTTAATAAGCAACATTCTGCCATTACACATGTTAGTAGGGCTTATATTCCTTAAAAGCATGTAAGTAATTCTTGCGGAAAGTGGACAGCATCGTCAATATTGGTGACTGTGTCAATTGACTTACAAAAAGGTTTTGACTTGGCCAGAGACACTTTGAATAATCAGTTTGTTGATTTCATTAACAGTGTCGTCCTAGGCGACTATATTGCCCTGGAACACAACCAGTAAGAGTCTCTTTCAAGTAAATTTTCGAGTCCTGGATAAACTACTTCTATAAGATGCTTCAGACTGTTAACTAACTGATCTAGTGTCTCATTTAAAATGATTTGAGCAGAATTAGTGCCCAAGTTTAGATAAGGAAAAACTTCTTCACAAAGGTTAAGCAGTTGTTGCGCGAAATCTTCATGCGTGTCTTCACCAAGATAGGCTCTCATATTCGTTCATATTATCTATAAGGGAGATGATTTTGATGATATCTGCATGCGTACCTTTTGTAACTACAGGGAGTGTCTGCCGAAAATATCCAGCAAACACGAAAGTAAGTCCTCCCATAATAGGACTAGAGCTTCTTAGGTCTTCTAAGGTCAGAAGAATACTTTTTCACTCGATATATTGGTGTAAGTTGTCTTTCTGCAGCTAGGCGCTGCGAGCGTTCGGCGCTAGATTCTTTGGCACGGGCCAAACGCTGTGAGCGTTCTGTACTGGATTGCGCTTGTGATATGTACTCTATATGACTCGCAAGTGGAAGACTAAACACACCCCCTGCTCTAAGGGTGCATGCAAAAAGTTTTGCAAAGGGTTCATATTAAGGGGCATGGTTCAACCTTACATTTCTGATATCAGCAGTTTGTAGCACGTCAAGATTTAGCCGTACAATACTTAAACAATGGCAAAACCCCTATTTCTAAGCTTTTCAATCCCTTTTTTCTCGAAAACGTGACGTGATGGGATTCGTGTTCACCACGAAAAATACGTTCAGAAAAACTATGCCCCATTTCATTCTCAAAACACATGCAGGGCAGTGAAATCGTCTATAAGAGCGGTTAATTGGAATAATTATGGATTATCTTTGCACCACGTTTACTCTTAATGATAATTTGCATCCCGTAAGACGCCAAACAGTGCACACCGAACAAGCTGTAGCCGCTGTACAGCAAAGCATTGAAGAAGACCCAATTCAATAAATTTGTCGCCGATCTCAGCAAATGGGCTTGTCTTCATCCACTTTATGGAAGATTTTACGAAAGGATCTGGGCTTAATTAAATCATGTGCAGGAATTAAATCCAAACGGTCATTGTATGCATCGCCGAATCGGCCCATGGGCTAAAGCACGAATTGATATTGATCTTGATTTTCCATACAACATTTTGTGCAGCGATGAAGCTCTTTACTTTATAAGGTCTATGATTAGGATGCTTTTTGGAGTATTTTTTTTTTTTACACCCAGCTTGATCCATAAATACCTTTGCGCATTAGCTATCCATTGACAATTGGCGTTGGAATGGATCCCATATTAAGACACAAATGGTAAAAAATATACTTCAACAAGAAAATTGTCGCAATTGGGCTGAGGTTTTCGAATGCACTCAGATCTAAGGTTGGGTCCCCTTGAACATTTATGGATTAAGCTTATTTTTTAGTAAAAGGATAATAGATTTTAGTAAAAGGATGATAGTCTTTTGGTAATCAGTTAAGCTTCCAGCCTTTGCAATGAAGCTCACTCTAACTTTTCTTCACCTCTTTGGGATGAGGAGGCATCCGTGAGTGTCAACTAGCCTTGAAAAATGAATGGTATAATGTGATAGCTTAGATTATCTACTGTTTTGTGATTTTGTAGTTAACAACTGCCGACTTCCTCATAGGTGCTCCGCTGTTCTTGTATGTCACGTCTGCTTAGTCAGAGTCATCTTCTAGGTATTACAAAAGTGTGTTTCCATAGGCTGCTTTAAAGGCATTTAACTACTTATGTGCGGTTCAAACTCCATCATAGAGCTGGTTAGATTGGATCTTTAGCTAACACATTTGAAAGTATGGATGTTGCTTTTGTGCTAGATTTTTTCTTTCAAAGAATATATTTCAGAATCCAATTTAAGCAACCCCTATAAGAACTTTTCAATGTTTATCAAATATTCCATATTCGAAATCGCCCCAATTAAAATAGCGCCTTTTATTATCAAGCAAGTTGAATACTGCACCGTCTACTTTGCTGTACAGGCGATGGAGTACACGCCTACCTCTTGCCGCCCCAAACAACTTGATGTATACGCTGCATATCTACAGTCTGTGTATCTGTGTGCATACAGTTGGGTTGACGTTGTAGAAATGAACTGAGTACCAGGCGCAAAATAAAAAAATAAAAAAAACTGGAGGACGAATACGTTATAAATCGGAGAACCAAAGAGATAGCTAGAAAGAGCAAGCGAGAAAGAGAGCGAAACTTTAGAACAGCAAAAACATGGGGGAATCTGATGATCAACTACGAAGGCGACCGACGACCGAAAGTCGCAGCTAAAGCGACTAAGATAAAAACAACATGCAACCGGCAAGCGTAGCTCTACAAATGCGTCCCACCGTCTGGAGGCATTCTAGAACTTGCCGGAGTAGTAAGAGCGAATTAAAGTTTAGCTGTAGACAACGTTTGCGACTGACTTACCTATGAAAAGGCGGCCGGCAAGAACGTATTTATGTATGAATGCGTATCCGCTAGATACATAAGCACAAAAAAAAAAACAAAAAAACAGATTTCTCCACGCATGCTGCGCTGCATTGCATTTTGCATTTGTATCTGTGTTCTAATTATATATGTACTCGTGCATGTATTTGTGTGCGTTTTGAGTGCACGTTTAACGCATTTTAATCAGCGTGTCGCATAATTACCGGATGCTGATCTGCTGAGCGGCAACCGAGTGAGTGACTGACTGAGTGAATGACTGGTTCTGCACCGCCCTAGCCTCCAAAGATCGGCGTTGCAACGCGACGGCTCGACCCCATGATGTGCACGCATGCTAAAAACGCTGCAACATATTTAAAATCATAACAGAAATGATGGATGAATTGTCGCGCTGCTTGGCTCCAATAAAATGGGTAAAAACAAAACGAAAAAAAAAGAATTATTCGAAAAAGAAAAACTGAAAACGTAAATTGAAAAGATTGTATGGCATACGTTGGGGGAACCAAAAGATCGAACATCGTCTGAACAGGAATATGTAGCTAAATTAAAATCAAGATTGTTTTTTTTTCGTATTAGACATCGTCTGTAGTAGGGGGAAACTACAGTCGGTAAGTACGAGTATCTATAGAGATGGCAACGGCACGGTACAACCCGCAATCCGCTCAAACTGTATCTGTTTGCTGCATCATGCCAAGCTACGCCACGCGTTAAGCAAAATTCTAGTGATCTGATCATTTTTTTTTTTTTAGTTTTTTGGCTACGACTGCGGCTGAACTTCGGGCGGCGGTAGTCATTCGAACGCGTGGTGCAGTGAAAGTTGTCGGTCTGTCTTTTTTTTTTGTTTTTTTTTTTTTTTTGGTTTTAAAAGCGGCGCGGCGGCGTTGTCGTCGCCATCATCGTGCTCGTCGTTGACGTCCTCGTCTCGAATTCGAAGTATTGAAAATTATAGAACAAACTTGTTTTGACGGAAATGCACTTTACTTTATTTATCGGGGCGACATATGGCTGCACATTTGGCGCGTTCCGCGAGTGCAGTGAAGCTGCAGCGGCTGGTTGGTTGCATGGGTGGGTGGGTATGTCTGTGTGTGTGAGTATTGTGTCGATCTGTCGCTGTATTTTTGTTAATAGTCGGCATTAGTTTCTGGAAGTCATAGGTTTACTATGTCAAGATATGATTTGTATATAAATTCAGATAATAATGTTTAAAAATTAATTAGAGTTATGTTGTCGTTATATCAGGTTTTTTTTTAATTCGATAAAAACAATTTTTATCAAAATGTTTTGCCAGATTTATAAGAAAGACGAAATTTAATACCTTTGTTTAGTTGCGCGAAAATGCCTTTGGATAATTTTCTTGTTAAAGTACATATATTCCATTCAGCATGAAATGCATCAAAATTTAATCTTACAACAAAAACAAAACAAACAAAAAAATAAAACACAAACCCTCTGTTGCCATCTGTACAGAATGCCTTTTTTAAACCTTTTTTTCACTAAGCACAATAAAAACTTTAACCGTCGATTTCTACGCGTAGAAATATTTCCCGCACTAATATTTCATAGCAAATCAATGCTGCACTTGTTCATTAATCGGTTTTGCATATAATTTTAATTTGAAAAACTATTTAAATTGCCAAATTTTAATAATTTTGCACGCACAATTACATTTGACAAATTTTAAAGTGAAAGAGTTACCATCTGGCCAAGGTCAGTACGATGATAGAGTGAGAGAGAGTGTGTGGGAGTAATAGTATCGAGGAGCAGTGTTACCCTTTAGGAGCAAAATAAGCTTGATCAGTAATAAAAACTAAAAACTGCTAATTGTTTAAGATATAAGGCTATTGAATATTGTTCGTATACTCTTCACTCAGAATGTGAATATTGTAATAAGTTACGAGGCACTATTTATTTTTCGGGAAAAGCAAATAATAGCAAACAGTTTTAAATAAAAATTGCTTTATTGTTTTTCACAATATTTTCCATGAAAATTTATGAACTATTGCATTCGCTCAAACCAATTTTCGAAGCACTTTTTGCACTCCGATTGAGGCAGCTCCAAAACATGGGTTGCGAACGCATCAACCGCCTCTTTGGGCGTAGAAAAACATTCACCACGCAGTTTGTATTTGAAAGGTGAAGCGTCTGACCGAAGGTTTTAAGGTTGGTGTAACTTTCTTTAAGGACGAAAATTGGAAATCTGGTTACAGATGCTCAGGAATCACTGAGATTATGGAGGAGTCATTTTTCTAACATACTAGGAGGGGATGAAGCGTACAATACCTCTAATAAAGAAATGACACCGGATACACCAGTTAAAGATGACACTATTGTAGAGCTATCAGACTATAATGATGTCGATTCGGTTATTAAAAAGCTGAAAAATAACAAAGCGACAGGCTCTGATGGGCTACCAGCTGAGTTATTTAAGACCGACGGCGAAGAGTTGGTTAGGAGTATGCACCAACTTTTATGCAAGATATGGTCCGAAGGGCGCATACTCAAAGCCTGGAATTTCAGTGTTCTCTGTACTATCTTTAAAAAAGGAAACTCGGCTATTTGCGCCAACTGTCGCGGAATAAGTCTCCTTTGCATCGGATATAAGATTCTGACGCTCGTATTGTGTTATAGGCTGAAGCCATATATGGATTAACCGATAGGACAATATCTGTGTGGCTTCAGACCAAAAAGGTCGAGCAGTACCAAATATTGCCCCTGTGACTTTTTCTGTTTGTTACAATTGAGGAGATGAAGAATCGCATATCAGAATTCCTTCGAGTATTGAAAAAAAACGCTGTCAGAAGTTTATTAAATCTGAGCGGAGACAAAATAGGTAAAAATCAAAAATTACCATTATTTTTGTAACAAACCTCGTATAATAATGTCTTTATGCATATTTTAAATTCGTTTAATAAACTTTCAAAATATTTACGTGTACAAGGAAACCAAAAATGTCTAAGTATAGCATCTCAAACGTTCAACTGATAAGGTTTGATTTTGTTGTTGTGATTTGAACGTATCTACTGAGACTCAGTCTCTCCCATTCAACGTTGCAAAATTATTTTGCTTTTTTAAATACCTTCAAAATATATATAAATTTTTGTTTTTTTTTTTTAATATTAATCTATAAAAATGAAGCACAGAGGTCGACGTGCAGTTTAGCGCACATGCATAATGGCAGTCGTAAAAAAATAATAAAGAATAACAAATACCTCACCAGCAGCAGCAGCAGCCAGCCAGCCTTGTAGAGACAGACATGCTGGAAGCTACAATATAAATGACAGATCAATGAAATCATTATAATTATATTTATAGCTCAGGGGTGAAACAAAAAAATTCCACAGAATTTAAGTGCCGACCGCGACGAGGTCTCACGTGCACGAAACAGCAAAAAGGCTGATGTGATGTTGCAAGTTGAGGACGACGCATATCCTGTTGCGCATGCATTAATGTATGCGCTGTGTACTCTTAGTTATCCTGCGAGCGGAAGTCGCACTGTGGTTGGTTTTTTTTTTTCAGCATTGCTTTGCTGCGGTCTTCATTTATGCCTTTTCGAAAGGTGCAACAGGTGCAATCAGATTAAGATGCCATGCAACCATTGAATTCTTGAAAAAAAAAAAATTAAATAAAATCACGCACATCCGTTTTGATTAGCAGCCTCGCCGCGGAAGCGCTGCACTTGAAAGTGTATATTTTCCTGGTACTTGTAATATCCTGTCGACTGTATACACTTGTGAGGGTTATTATAAACACACTTCGGCCGCGCACTTCAGGCTCACTTATGTACACTACGTTACAATATTAAAATGTCGCGCTGCCTGACAAATTCATTTGACACTTCACGTTTCTTATCGCCAACAACTTGTTGTACTCGAACTTTTGTACTTGTCTACTTGTTGCTGTCCGTCTGTCATTATTGTTTTTCTTGGATTTTTTTTTGTGTTTTGTTGTTAATTGTTTTTTTTTTTTCTTTCTACATAGTTGTGGAGTTCCAAAACTTGTTTTGCTCTTTCGATTTGTGGTTCGTTCGCTTCAAAGCATAATTACAGAACAACGCGTGTTTAATGCGACAAATGAATCCAACCTTTTTCTTGAACTTTTATTGTCGTTGCGAAGCTTTACACGAGGGTTCTTGAGTGCTGTTTTCTTTCATATTTTGATCTATTGATATTACTTGACAATGTTTGATTTTAGAAAAAAAACATTTTAAATAAAAATATGAAATAGAATTTTAGAAGAATACAAGAATTAATCCAGTACTTTTTAAAAAAAAAAGAATACAGACAAAAATTAGGGGGAAAAATATTTATGATCATTTGAAAAATCATTGCACGATATTTACTCCTTACCCTACGATTTTTTAAAAGTATGCAACAGTTCTCATACATTTGATCACTAGCGCTCGAGATTACAAGTTTGCGTAATTAGATTGTCCTTGCCCAAATACAAATCAATTCGCTCCGAACTGATGTGATATCATAGCTGAAATCGAAATACTTGTCACCGTTGCTCATCACTAGTCTGCGGAAATCGAACTCAAAATTGGTTTAGGACAGACTTGCATAACTTAAAATTGATTATGGCATAGCCGCCTCCCATTTTGACCATACTTAACTTGAACCTTCTTCTGGCTGAACTGAATTCCTGCTCAATAGGTTGGATAGTTTGGCTTCCGAAGGCGAAGAGGTAAGCAAGGACACATTTTGGCGCCGATATAGAATTTCATAGTCGCAGCAGTGCGTTAACCATTTCTTAAAAATTATGAAATATCTTTTCGACTAAAGGCCGTTCAAGTATTATGTAACGTCTTCGTGAACTTCGTCTTCGACCGTTCACAGCGGCGCAAACTGCAGAGAAGCTAATTTCCCCTTCAACAAGTCACTGTGGTCGTACTTCCAGTCGTTAGGCATTCGTAGGTGGTAGTTAGGAAGCTAGCTACCTACCCAACGAATTCCTAGCGACTGGTAGTTAGGTATTCGTAAGGTGGTAGTTTGATAACTAGTTACCACCTAACTACTACCTAACGAATGCCTCACTACCAGTCGTTAGGTAGTAGTTCGGTTAGGTACTCGTTAGGTGCTAGTTAGGTAGCTATTATGTGGGCTGTTAGTTTGAAAAATGGATAAAAAGAAATTTTGAGTGGTGGATTATAGTCAACTAGTAGACAATGCTATCAACAAGCCACTAACCCATATTGGTTTGATATATAAACAATTGCTCCATTTCGTAAGGTACAGCATTTAAAGATCCAAAATTTGCACATTGTCAACATATATATTTGAAATTCATTTGAGTCTATAACATTCCAAGCAGTGATACAAGGCTCACCATTTATATTAATTGATTCTGAATCAATAAACTTTGCTTTAAATTTTTTTTCAAAATATTCTTCATTAAGATCCTTTCTCTTCTCTTCTCTTCTCTTCTCTTCTCTTCTCATTTAAGAGCAATATTCATAGATTTTTCCAAATTAAGTGGGTCACGGCCAATGCCTTTTCTTTTACTTGATTCAGTCAGCCAGTTAAGACTTATTAAAAGTAATGTGAGGACCATAGTTTAATAAAACACAATATTTTTGCTCAGAACTATTAAAAAATTTTTTTTTATTAATATTTTTATTAATCTACGAACAAAGAATGCGTAAAAAACATCTTTGCAACATTGTATTGCAACAAACAAACGCTTATCAACTTCATTCATGACAAGATCAGATCCAGACTTTCAATAATAAAAATAATAATAAAAATAGAATATTTTAATAAAAAGTACAAAGTAACGTAACAATGATCTCGACAGCGAATCGACAACAATCAGTCAATCAGTAGAGTAGGCAGCCCAGTCGGTCAGTCATTTAGTCAGTCAGTCAGTCAGCCAGTTAAGCAACTATCCATGCATCCATCAAACCATTCATCAATACACACCACACACTACTGGCTGGAAAGGCCAAAGTGTGTCAGTATGACTTGGCTTGTCTCAGTTTCGCTCTATCTCTTTCACACTCTTCTTCTACAAAGTTGAGACGAATTGGCATGTCTGCTGCAGCTCAGCTCAGCTCAGCTCAGCTCAGCTCAAGGCTTATCTGCGTACTGTAACTGTTTCACGAAATGTATCTCTGTATCTCTGTAGCTGTAATTGTGATGTGATGAGATGAGATAGTGTGCCGGCTACTATAGTATGTAATCAGAAATTTTATTTATTTTGTTTTTTTTTTTTTTGCATGGAAGACATTTTTTTTTGTTTGAGTTTAAACAGTTTTTTTTCAAATACTTTTTTTTTTTTCTTTTAATAAAGGTGACCCGAAACGAAATGTAAGGTTATCAACGGCAAAATTTCTAGAGAGACAGCGTAAGTACAAACACATACGTACGTGGGAGAGTGAGTGAGAAAGATAGTTGTGTGGCACGTGTGTGTGAGTGAGTGCGCGCATAGTTTATTGTCACACATTTAATAATGGCGAGCGTTGAGCTTCACATCAAGTCAAGTCGAGTACTATATAGATTAAATAATGGGAAGGAATGTATGGAATGAAATGCATATTATTCGCTTGATAAATGCGCGAATGGTTAGATGGTTGCTTGGTTGGATTGGATGGCATGGGATGATAATCGACCGGGGGTTCAGTACGAAAGCTGTACTGTTGTCTGGTTTGATTGTTGCTGGGGTTGTTGTGCGATTCATTGATGCGAGAACAGCTGTAGTAGCACACTTGAATATGTGTGTTGTGTGATCAGTTATGTAACAATGGGCAGCGCTTTTATTTGTTTCTTAAATGAAGGAAGCTGCAAGTATTTTATTTTTTTAAATATTTCTATTTATTAGAAATGTTTTTTTTTTTTTTTTTTTTTTTTTTTTTGGTATACATATTTGTTTTATTTAACCCAAATAAATTTGTCGACAAATCAGCGAATATTTTGAATATGCAGTCAAAGTACCCTTCCAGTAGAAATATTTAAAAAAAAAAAAAAATAGTTCTGTTAAATTTAAATTGAGTACGCGCAAAAATTACTTATGGAAATATATAAATATAGAGTGTATATGTTTAGAAGATCTGATTCAAAAGTTATAAATTGTCGATGCTGTGCGTGAAGTTGCATGAAGGAGAGTTTTTGTGAGTATTGTTTTCTAAGTAGAGAATAGATGTCTCCTATTGCTTCCTCTTCTTAGCAAATGTATGGGTGGTATCTGCCCTCCGATATGGTCCAAACGTATCAAAATTAGTTCTTCCTGTCCCTATTTTGTACCTGAAATCTATGATATGCCAAGTTTTTTTGAGTTACATGTGGCCTCGCCGACTTAAACCAAAAATAACCTATGTTATTTTCCAAAATCTCATCTATGACTATAAAAAAATTCATACAAATTGGTTTACCGGTTTAGGCGTGATGAGCGCACAAACAAACCAAAATTTGTCTACGACAGAACTAAGAATTTTTGAAACAAAGTTACTTGCGTTGAAGTATGCACCCACCTAATTTTTTTTTATTCAGCCGCCTACTTAGGGTTTTGGAGAGCCAATATTGTGCTTTCAAAATGCTCGGCATAAAAATAACCCTTCCTCTCTTGTGGAGTTTTTTGGTACACTGTTTCACACACACTATTACACACCAGAGAACAGAATAGTACAACGGACTAAAGCCGGCAAGAGTGCTCCGATGCGGCCGAGGAAGGCTCAATGGGTCGGAAAGGTCATGGTGTTCGTTTTCTGGGATTGTCTAGGCATACTCTTCGTACCTCGAAAAAAAAAAAAAAATAAATTTTCGGACGGGATCTAAATGTTGGAAAATCGCCGAAATAAGTGTATCGATCGGGGACTAGATTGAATAAAAAAAAATTTTTTTTGAAAATATTTTTTTGTCATTCTAGTATATCCTAGCCTAGTATATCGCTCCAACTTTTTATAGGAAGCTGCCCCTGTTAGTTGTCCGTCTTAGACAATATTAGAATACTTATTAGGATTGACTTTAAATACGCGGAATTTGGGATTTCTGTCTGAATTACCAATAACAAAATTTTCCATACCCAGAAAGGTTGGACAGATTTGCATGGGGCTACCTCTCTTCCAGTGGTCCAAACTAGACCTATATCGAATATTTTATAACGCTTAAAGTAAGATAGATCGTTTCTAGCAAAAAAAATATATTATACAAAAACTCAGAAGGAGAGGTTTGTATGTATAGTGTCATCCCCCTCTTAGGAAGGTGAAGTTACCACTTACATTGAACCCAATTTATCTGAAAGAGTAATAAGAGGAAACATACAAACTTGAAAGATTTACCATTCATAGTCTCCAAGTTCTGGATGTTCATACGCATAGCCAGAGGGACGTGCATGTCTTTATTGACTCGAATTTTAATGCCGATCTAGAAAATATATGTTTTATGTGCTCTGCCTCACTTTCATCTGCCTTTTTTCATATTCTTATAAGATTATATCCAAATGAAGTTTTCGCTAGTTTACCATAAATTAGTAAAGGGTCTTAGACACACGGCTTTACAATGAAAGTGATTAGAAATTTTGAATCTAATCTTGTACGACAATACAATATATTTCTCAGATCTTCGCATACTATAAAGCGGCTTGCAACATTTGATGCGCGCGTCTGCGGTAATTTTCATGCTCTCGTTCATATTGTACACATGCAGTTGTTGTTGTTGTGCCGCCGTCGTCGTCGTCGCTGTAGCCGCCCGCAAAAATGCAAGCAATCCGGCCTGACTGACGGAGCGGTAATGGACGAAACGGCAGCAATTTAAAAATAAGTACGAGTATCTCCACATCGACAACATCATTGCTGCTTTCTGTTGTTGCTGCTGCAGCCGCCGGCCCCAAATAGTAACTGCAAAATGCAACAAACCACAAAGTAGAAGAAGAAGCAACAGCAGCAACATCAGTCGCAGTCGCAGTCAGAGTAGGAGCGGGGCTTCACTTCATCTCTCTTGCTGACTTTCGAATTGAACCCAGAGCAGTGTGTGGTGTTGTGTTGTGCACAGTAGCAGAAGTGAAGCGGCGGCAGCGGATGGATGGATGCTTGGACAGACAGATAGACGGACGGACAGATAGACAGCATACATATACATATACGTACGTATGTACGCAACAAATCAACGCAAAAAATGCCTAAGTGAAATAGAGATAGAATGATGAGCAGTACAACGCTCTCGAGAGGAGATAGAAGATTACTATTAGTTGCGCGACGTTCGTGGATCGTGGTCGCCATCGTTCTTCTTCTTCTGTTGCTTTTGCTGCTGCTGCTGCTGCTGTTGTTGTTGTTCTTGTTGTTGTTAGTGCTTGTTCTCGTTCGTCGTCGTCGTAGTCTTCTTCTTCTCGCTGCTGTTGTTGCTGTTGTTGTTTTTGCTATTTCGAATACGAACGAGATAAACAAACTGCCAGTTCACTATCAATCAAATACCGGAAACAGCTGCTTTAGTTTTATTTTGCCTCTGACTGCCGACTGCCTTGCCTGACTGACATCGGACGGACGGACTGGACTGCCTGCTCTCGCCTCCATTGCTTGCTGCTGCAGCATATTCTGTATGTGTATGTGTGTGTATGTTCAACACATTTGCTGATTTTATTCCCTAGTTTGTTGTTCTTATTGATGTTGCTGTTGTTGTTGTTGAATTTCCTTTTTTGCTCGGCATACTCGCGCAAACACGGCACGGCAAACTAAAGGCAGCCATTGACTTCATTGAGCAGTGTAGCATTGTGTGATCTGTTCTGTTCAAATTTGTATTTCTATTCTATTCTGCTTATGTGTGCGAGCGTGTGTGTGTGTGTGTGTGTATGCTCATCTGCCTTTGCACAGGCGGCAACGATCCTCCGCACACACAAACAGGTTCAAGTTGCTGTCGTACATTCGATTTCTTTAAGGATTTACTTTTCCATGCAGGTGAATTTGTTTCGGAATCTATTTCTATATATATTCAGATATACCATCGCATAGAATACTTTATTCATCTGTACAGAATAATTTGTTTTAAATTTTTGTTTTTATATCAGCTCTCGAAAAATTCTCCAGATCTATTAAGATCTACAAGTTTTGAAGAAGTAACTACGCAAAATTTGAAAGATCCTTTCAACGATATTTTACATCTCACAAAATGTGCTATTCCGCCAAATCCAAACAGTTTTTAAAGAAGAAAAGTTTTTGATGTGCTTACTCAGTTATAGTACCTAAAAATTTGAAACGTCACGAAAAAGTGAAAGTTTTTGGAGTTAAACGTTTTAGATCGACTTTAAAACAATTACAAGCGTCATAATAGAGCGAATGTAAAATGTAGACTATGGAAATATTTAAATGTACAATCCAATTTTCTGAGAACAACCCATACCATTCATATCAAATATTAAACTTTCATTAATAAATCTATTAAGCGTCTGTCCACAAAAATATACCAAATTTCAGGTATCAGATATTGACTATAACAACAAGAAAAACTGTGGAACCGAGTTGATTCGATTTCGCACCCGCTAGAAGCTTAGATTTGTATCGGGTTATATTCTGATTTCAATGTGATGTGAGTTATTTTATTAGGAACATCTAAAAATTTTAAAGCGGAGGAAGCTGGTATGTATGGTGGCTGCCTCTTTTAGCAGTCTGATCCAGACCTATATGGTATACTTTATTAGAATTGATGTAATGTACACAAAATGTTGTGTTTCAAGGTAAACTAACAACACTCCAAAAACATGGATATTTTTTAAAGTTTATGTGCCCTATTGTCATGCTGAAATATGACGAATCTAGATTTATATCTAGATAGCCTATGATGTTCTCTTGATTTATAGAAACACAATAATATATTAGTTCAGATGACTTTTTTTAATAGTCCATAGACCCATCTACTAATAGTAACCACTAATTCAGAGTACTACATAAATATTTTAATAAAACAAAGAAAAATCTATGAGAACACAAAAGTATGTAGTAAAATTAATTTTTAGACGAACTATCGAAATATTAGGGTGGTGGGGGGAGAAGTCCCCTGCTCTCCCCCTCTGCGCACATTTACATATGTATATACTTTTATTAAATTGTATTCACGATTTGATTCAAGTGAGCTATGTAGCCACATTAGTAAAATAAACCAACGAACAACAAATACAGAGCAAGAAATATAACAAATTAAACTGAAAGTGCTATACACTACTGCTCTCTCTTGCATTCCATTTCTTTCATCTATGAATTGACATAAATTTCTTAGTTTCTTACTTAAATAACCCTTAAATAGCTATACTATAAAAATGTATATTCTCCAAAAATTTTTCGAAATGGTTCTCCAGATAACCAAAGTCGCAATTATGGTGGTCGGACTGTGTAGGCTGTAACGTTGTCCTGTAAAGAAATTCGAGGATATTCGAAGCAATGTGACAGCTGGAAAGAGTCGACGTGTTTATTTGAAATTTGACTTTTGTTATGCTTCAGAAGCTGTTAAGAGGGATGCCGAACTGAGCGATACGATGGCAACTGGAATTTGTATGTGCTCTGGCAACACAGGCCGTAGAGCAGCAATATGCTCATCAAATTATCTCGGCAGCATTTCGTTTTCAAAATCGGTAAATTATTTTGATTATATAGCTGTACTATAACAGTATGATCGGATAGCGTGTAGAGTAATCTTTGATAAAAATTGTTTTGGATTTAAGCTTCGAAAGGCTCTAATGCTTCAAGTATGTTATGAGATGCTTACAAACAGTCATTAAAAGTGTCTGCTTAGTTGTTTCCAGCCTAGCATGTTCATTTAATTCTTTGTTGCCTCTGAAATCTCCATGGATTTTGAAGTTCTTTGTTATCTTCTTAATAAATGTGTGGCATTCAGAAAACTATTCAGATTTTGAGAAAGAGGTCCTCAAGTGCTTTGAAACCCCCCTCAATGTCCCAGTATATGAATACTATCTGTCATCCTAAATAGCAACAATGTCTGCTTGGTAGATATTGCATTGCTCAAGTTTTTATAAGACTTCTTCAACCATGCGGATTTCTAACTGAGAGCCGTCCATGTAGATATTGACTGCACCTTCTCGCTTGAGACTTTTATTGGCCCAGTCTTGTCGAATGTCAAGTTAAGTATACTTTATCGAAGTTTATATTAGGAACTCAGTAATGTGTTATTTATGGAGGCTGGAACAGCATTGTCATTGTGGTTTAGGGCTTGTTGTATGTCAAAAAAGACGTTGTTTTAGTATTTATTGAAGTCGTAGCCGCTGAGTAGTTCTATGGTTAGTGACTCGTTGTAGTGGCTCCGTGGTACCATGAAAACTAAATTAAGGGTTTAGAATCGAGCAATAATCAGCCTGCATCCATTTGAGGTACAGCGTTGAAATTCGGCATTCATGATAATGGAAAGAAGTAACTGCCATATTTTTGGTCTGAATCGGATTGGAGTCTTTCATGCCGGCATATCAACAATAAACAAAATATTTTTATATACATCGATTTGACGTACAGCGATGAAATTTGGTATACATGATAATGGCATTGGCAGAAATAATCCCAATAATTTTACCCTGCCCCTCATATAACCGATAAACAAAATTCGTCATATCTTTCCTTACATTTGAGGTGCAGGGTTGATATTTTAACTAATAAAAATTTCTCATATTTTTGTATCCATTTGAGATACTACGATAAAATTCGGTTAACATGATAATGGGATCGGGAGTATCCCAAATAAAATTCTTCCCAATCGGAGTGGGTTTTTCTCCGTACCCATATATGCAATACTCTGATGAAATTTGAATTGATATGATAATCGTTCTACGCATACGAAGTCCCTGGTACCAGATAGTTGTAGTACATATATACAAAGTGGTGCCTGTTCAAATAGAATCTTTAGGGTGGTATTGCAAATGCCATGGTGGCCAGTAGCTTTGTACCTATTTAGGATTTTGATAGAGCTTCTCATTTCAGGCAAGTCCCTTTTTAGAGTGGTCTCCAGAGAGCTAACATTAGACAAACTTGTTCACCAGAGAGAATAGCTGAAAGCTTTCGGCTAGGTGACACTAGTTGACGTCATATCGATACCAACTACCGTTAGCTTCCATAATATTGATGAGTCGTTTAATAGCTCTAGTTGTCTTCCAATATAAGATGCTTTCACGCATACCAGTTGCTTTGAGCCTGTAACGCTTCTTAAAGTTATTTACTGACTTTTTTCACATATGTCTTATCACTTAATATTTTTCTTTGCGTCAAACCGAGATCCGTTTCGAAGGACCATTAAATGTATGAACTATTTAAAATACAAGTCGTTCTTTACATTTCCTCGTTCCTTCATTGGTGAGTGTTCATTAACTACTGAGCCGCTCTCGCGAGCGGCTCCCTTTTTATTCATAAAAACTTATTCTATTTTTAAACTATTGTAATGCTATCGCTGAGGTTGTAGACCTCAGCGGAATCTAAAACTATTTATAATGTAAAAAGACGCGTAGCAGAAACTATTAAGCCAACGCGGACAAAATCTATTACAATCGTTATTGATCATAAATTAAGTCCCTGCACTTGTCAATGTAGCACTTGACAAACGGAGAAAGAGCTATTAAAATCGATGTACATCAGAAATTAAGTCGCTGCACTTGTCAAGTGTTACATACCAACGCTTAGATGGAGCTATTAAAAATATGACGATTAAAAATACACACGCTGCACTTATCAAGTGCAGCTCTAATGCGTATGACAACTGCACTGTGTGTGCGTTGTTCTTATTGGACGTCTTTGAGAGTTTTGCCTCATATTACATGTTTAGGCTTCAAGCCTGAACATTCTGCGGGGGGCCAGAAAATGTGAGAGCCAGTAGTTGTTGCTTCTGAGCTCTCTTCATTATGATAGTAGTCTCAGCATCACCCTTTATGGTCAAATCGGCCGCAAAATCGGCTTCACCTTTGGCATCGTCTTTCTTTACATCAGCTGAAGTTTCATCACCGGCATCAGCAGCATCTTCACTTTCGGCACCTTCTCCTTGCTCACATCTGCAATAGTAGCTCGTTTGGTTGAGTCGTCACCAACAGCATCCTTCTTAGCTGGTTTCTTGCGACGCTTCTTTGGTGGACGCAAATCAAATATTTTCTCATCCTCGGCAGACAGCAAATGGGCTCAATCGGCTTTAGCTGCTCGGAAGTGTAGGATTCCTTATTTGATGCAGCAGTTGTGGTCTTCTTCGGGGCAATTGGAAGCGAAATTATCCATTTCGTTCGGTAGTATGAGATGGGCTTGAGGCGTTTTACAAACCACCACCAGTTCAGCCATCCCATCTTACTCTTGTTAATATGATGGTATGCTGCATTACTTACTCTGACTTGCATGTATTTCTTCGCAGATTTACTCACTTCTCTAAAGTGAGGACTTCCCGGGGGATTATCGACTATTTTTTGGAATAAATAGTCGCAGGCTGGGTAGGTTGGCTGCTGAAACTGCAGCGTTTGCTTTTCCATTGCCAATTGTCCGCTAAATTCAGCACGTTTCGTTTTCAACAGATTATTGTCGATAATCTCCAGTGAGACACATTTTTCTGTTGGTGAAGTCGGTGTCGGTTGCGTAAAAATTTGTTGATTATAATATTTTGGTGGTAGGCGGATGTCAAGATCAATATCTGCAATATCTTGCTCCGACCTTACGCCAACACCAGCAATTGTTGAACTCGAAAACCCGATTAATGAGGAAGAACTCGCCGTTGTCTGCACCTCAGCCAGTTTTGTTTCGGCAGACTGTCGTATTTCCATTGTCAAAGAGGGTACTGAATCTGTGTCTTTCAGTTGGTTACACAATTGAGGTATGAGCGTCGTACCTGGTGTATCGCCTTTTGTGGGCTCCAGTTGCATTGGCGCAAATTCTATTTTATGAAAAGTAATTTTACTGAGCTCTTCACGAAGCCTTGCTTGTTCTGCTTCTGTTTCCCTGCTGGGACCGAAGGTAATTTTCTGCAGCTCAATTCGTAGCCTTGCCTGTTCTTCCTCTTCTTCCTTGCTGGGACCGAAGGTAATTTTCTGGAGCTCAATTCGTAGCCTTGCCTGTTCTTCCTCTTCTTCCTTGCTGGGACCGAAGGTAATTTTCTGGAGCTCAATTCGTAGCCTTGCTTGTTCTTCTTCTTCTTCCAGACGTGCCTCGAGCTCATTATCAATGCGTCGCAGTTGCACATATTCTTCTTCAGGGAATGAAATTTTCCTGAATGAAATTTTCTTCAGCTGTGGTCGTAGCTTTGGCCGTTTTTCCTCTTGCTCTTTCATGCTAAAATCAATGAGCACCTCAAGGCCAGCGACTTCAGCTTTGAGAATATCTATCTCATCAGATGGATATTTTTTGTAGTTGACTTCTAATTTTATTAGGCTGTCCTCCAATGAAGACCAATAGCTTTTTAGTATAGCTTTATTCCTTAAGAGGTCAGTTACATTTGGCTTTTTCAAGCTGTCTTTGATTATGCACATTTGTTGCCTTACACGATCAGCTCTTCTTTCCATAAGATGCACCATTTGTTTTTTTGGGTTGGTACTCCGTTGTGATTTAATTTCCATCTGGCTATCAAGTACTTCTGATGCCTTGATGGGTTTATTTATTTTCACTTCGTCATCAGGTGCTTTTGATAACTTCGGAAGGTTCCTTGCAACTACCTTGTCTACTTTTTGATCATCAGGTACTTTAGATGTCATCGTAGACTCTCTGTAGTTTTTAACTCGATAGACCAAAAATATATCACTTAATATTTTTCTTTGCGTCAAACCGAGATCCGTTTCGAAGGACCATTAAATGTATGAACTATTTAAAATACAAGTCGTTCTTTACATTTCCTCGTTCCTTCATTGGTGAGTGTTCATTAACTACTGAACCGCTCTAGCGAGCGGCTCCCTTTTTATTCATAAAAACTTATTCTATTTTTAAACTATTGTAATGCTATCGCTGAGGTTGTAGACCTCAGCGGAATCTAAAACTATTTATAATGTAAAAAGACGCGTAGCAGAAACTATTAAGCCAACGCGGACAAAAGGCTATTACAATCGTTATTGATCATACATTAAGTCCCTGCACTTGTCAATGTAGCACTTGACAACGCTTGATGGAGCTATTAAAAATATGACGATTAAAAATACACACGCTGCACTTATCAAGTGCAGCTCTAATGCGTATGACAACTGCACTGTGTGTGCGTTGTTCTTATTGGACGTCTTTGAGAGTTTTGCCTCATATTACATGTTTAGGCTTCATGCCTGAACAGTCTTCATTTCAAAAGAGCACGAAGTTCCTTTGGGCTAAACGACTCGAAAATTTTAAAATCTTCTTCTGAAAGTCTTATCTGATTTACATAAATAAAAACACCCATTTAAAATTTTAGTATTATATGTTTTTTTTTTATTATTTTGTAGTTTTTTAACGGAACATACATTCTAAAAAACATTACATGAAGTATCCATACTCTTTTTCGCTTTGCATTTTCTTCTTTACATTTTCATACGCCTTAAAAATCTTAAATATCTGCATTCTTGTTTCTTCTTTTTTGTTTTTGTTTTTTTCTTTCTTTCTTTCTTTCATTTATAAAATAAAATGTACAAATAAAATAAATATTTTATGCCGTATATGCTTGTTTTTCACGCTTGTTTTTGTTTTCTGTTTTCTGTTTTTTTTTTGTTTTGTTTTTGTTTGTTTTTCTGCGCATGCGCAGCCTAAAATTAAAAAGTTTAGTTAAATTTTTTAGTGTTTTTTTGCTGATTTTTTTTCTCTGTTTGTGTTTGTTTTTGTTTTTTTATTTAATGTTATGTTTATTTTTATATATGTATATAGTTTTATATTATATAGTATATATTTATATATATATATTTAATTTATTTTACTTTAGACTTAAACATATAGTACATATACAGTTATTTTTAATATATTTAATATAGGTTTTTAGTTTAGTTTTTGTTTCACTTTTTTATATATATATTTTTTTTTATATTTAAAGTGCATTTTAAATATAATATATAAATTATACAAACATAATAGTTACTTTATATATATATACTTATATGGAGCTGCTACACTATGTAGTTAAGCAATTTTGTTTTTTTTCTTTGCGTATTTTGTTTTTTTTATTTTAGCTGTTATTAATTTATTTTTTTTTTATAAAAAATAATTACGCAATTTCTTAAATTTTCTCAACAAATTCGCGCATAGTTTTAACACTTTATGACTTTATATACAACTTAAGATCCTGCTAGCTTATATTTGTTAGTTATAAAATTTTTTTTTCCTTTTATTTATTTTTTTTTTTTTTTAATTAGTAAAATTCCATTGCTAATACATTTATCATTCTTTTTGCTCTTCTGCACTAATTTTTGGAATTTAGTGTTTTAATATTTTGCTTCTTTTTTTAATTAGTATATTGTTGTTGTAGTTGTTGTTGTTAATTTTAAGTAAAGTAAATCTTTGCCAAGTTTGTTTTTTTATTTTTATTTTATTAATTTTTAATGTAGCTTGAAATAATTAATTACAGTTGTTAATTTTTATTTAGTAAAAATATTTGTTAATTTATTTTTTTTTTTAATTATATACATTTTTTTTCTATTAAAAAAATTTATTTTATGAAGTCTATTACATATAAAATACATTGTATGAAAGGTTTTGTTTTTGTTTTTAATTTTTTATTTTTTATTGTGGTAAAAATTTGTAAGAGATTTTTTGTTGTTCTGCTGGTTGTTCTTCTTGTAAGTAAAGTAAACGTATATATTTTTTTTTTTTTGCTTTATAAGGACATTTAGCATGTTTAACTATGATTTCATATTAAATTCGTTTTAACTGCTACTTGGACATTCAATTAGTACAATTAATTAAAAAATTTATTTATATATATATATTATGTGTCTGTGTGTGTGTCTCTCTGTTTTTAAGCTGCGCTCCTGCGACTGGAATTAAAAAATAGTTTTGCAATTGTTTGCATTTGTTTTGCCTGTAGAACGCAGTCTTTAATGTCAAAGCTGTGTGATAAAATGGACTGCATTTATAATTTAATTTTTTATTTTTCTTTTTATCTTAAAAATTTTTACTAAATATTTTTTTTTTTTTGTGTATATTGTGCTACAATGTCACTGCTTACTTATAAACATCAAAAATTTTTAGTTTACTTTACTTTTGTTCCATTTTAATTAGTTTTACTATACAAATTTTTCTTCTTTAAGGTTTTTATTAAGTTTTCTGCTTCTTCTTTCTTGGAAAATGAATGGAATTTTATGCATATAAAAAAAATTTGTTTCTTCTCTATACTCAGAACTTTGACTTAGACATTGAACAAGAAATTAAAAAAGAAAAAAAAAAAAAATAAGTAAAATATTAAACAGAAAAAATTAAACTTAAAAAAAAATTTACTAGTTTGTATAAATTTAAACAGGCTGTTTAACTGTTTATTTATAATATGTATATTTCAATTTACAAACATTTTTTTAAATAAATAATTAAACAGCCTGTTTAAATTAATACTAGCTAAACATAAAAAAACAATATAAATTAAAAAAATTAAAAAAAATTAAAAAATCAAAATAAAAAGTTCTTATCTTTTTTTTTGTTTTTAAATAACATTACTAATAATTAATAATTATCTGTTTGCAGTCTTTGGTTATTTAATTTTTTATTTATATTTTATTTTTCATACATAACTTAAAATTCTTTACTTAATTTTTTGTTTTCCATACTAATTATTTTTTATTTTCCTTTTTGTTTTTAGTTTTACATTTCAATATATAAACTTTATCAAAAGCATCATATCTTCTCAACTACTATGTTCCATTGTAAGAACGCGCGTTGCTAATTTTCGTCACTCTATTAATTTCGAAATGTTGCCAATTAATATCGAAAATTTTTAATGGGGGGACTTATGCTTTATCAAAATTGCTAAACTTTTCGCTTAACAATTGAATGCATTTATGTGTAGCCAAAATGTTTGTTTTTTTTTTTTTTTTTTTTAATATTATTTTTAAAATAATATATAAGCAATGGCTTTTCAACTAGCACTATCTCGCTCGCACGCACATCTCAAGTAAATGAAAAGTGTGCGCAAAAAACAGCTAGTTGGCAAGCTCGTGCCTTTTCTTGTTCTTTTTTCTTTTTCCCTTTTTTTTTTGCTTTCTGTTTTACTTAATTTGTGTGACAGTCCCTGAATGTTGGCGCACAGTTCTTCTGTGTGAGTGTACTCGACTAGTTTAGTAGTCCGGACTGGAGTCAAGCAGTCGCTTCTCCGGCGTCAGATCACCCTTGCGCAATATGCGACTTGCTGCACTACATTCGCTGCGTCCGCTGCTATGGTGTCCACCATCGTTCATGGATTTACCTGGTCCCAGTGCAATACCAACGCCGCCACTGTTGCCATTTTGTACACCATTCATGCTGCTGCCATTCACACTAAGCGGCACAATCGATGTTGCACCATTGCTCTGACAGCGACAGCCACGTCCCGCAAAACGGCCGTAACATAGTTCGCAGAGCTTCATGCAACCGCGCATCGGCCAATAACACCACAGACAGGGCAACACCAGCGATAGCGCGCCTAGCCAACACCAGCGTTGTGTACGCTTGTAAGGTCCGCAGGAGCAAGGATTATCAACACAGGGTGTACCGCTGCCATCGTCGCAGTCCATGTCATTGTCGCGTGCACAATGATAGAATAGTGCCTTGGCGCAGCATAGACAGCTTGCATAGTCAATGATCGACTCGGCGCTGCAGAGACAGGTCTTATTGCAGACCCAGGTCTGTGGCAGCGGTCGTGGACTCTGACACTGTTCACAACGACAGCGTCCACAGCGTGGACAAACTATAGGACTTAGTAGTGATGGATCACCAATGATAATGGGCGCACCCAGTTGTCCATTGCTGCTGGCGCCCGTTTGAGTATGATGCATATCGAGCAGTTCATCCAGCGAGTGTACATCCTTGGTGGCGTGCTGGTGTTGTGACGAGGCAGGTTGCTTGGTAATGGGCTGCGTAATGGGCTGTGCACCGGCAAAGGCTGCTGATGCGGCCGTTGCAAAGCCAGTGCCACGCAGTGGCGCAGGTGGTGGTGGTGGTGTAAGCTTACCGCCGCCGATGCCGCCGCCGCCGCCGCTTGCGTGTGGACATTTGCCCGTTGTTGCTGCAGCACCGCTGGAGCTTAACGTTGTTGCCGTCGCGCCACTTGTTGCTGTTGCAAATTTAACATGCGCATGTCCGTTTGTTGCTGCGTGGGTATGTTGCTGCTGTTGCTGGTGATGATGTAGCTGGTGCTGGTGATTGGTGTGCGAATGTAAGAAGCCATCTGTACCATCGGTACCCGCCTGTGCCGTTGCAGCTGAACCCGCAGCTGCCGCCAGTCGGTTCGAAGTAGAATGTATTTGGTGCTGTTGTTGTTGTTGTTGCTGTTGATGCTGCTGATGTTGTTGTCGCAACTCACGCTGCGGCAGCAGTAGCAAATGATGCGTTGTCGTTTGACCATTATCCTGCTGTCCGGCCGGATGTTGCGCACGCGTTGCATGTTGTAACTGCAATTGTTGCGCAGCATTGACAGCGGAGTGATTCGCAGCGACGACAACATTCGAGCGCAACGGCGTGTCGACATACTCATTGGTGAGCCGTTCGGATTCGGGTCGCGGTTGCGCCAGTGTGACTGGAGATGCAGGCGCTGCTGTTTCGACGCTTTGGAAATGACTAAGGAAGTTGCTGTTGTTGTTGTTGCTGCTACTGCTGTTGCTATTGCCGCCGGTACTACTTCCGCTGATGTTATTCAACAATGGTACAGCGCTGCCCGGTGTTGGCGGTAGAGGGCGTCGACGTGTAAAACTATTTGCCGCTGTTATTGAAGCGTTCGAAGATGAGGCGGTACTGACGTGACTGCTGTTGCGACTTAGGCTGCTAGGACGTTGCGGCAGAAAGGTCAGATGATGTATCTGATAGTCGTCGAATTCGTTTGCTGGTGAGATGATGGCAACGTTGTTGTTGTTGTTGTTGCTGTTATTGTTGCTAATGTTGTTGTGAATGATGCTGTTGTTGTTGTTGTTAATATTATTATTATTACT
The DNA here is from genome assembly GCA_035044805.1 of Leucophenga maculata. NCBI lineage: Eukaryota > Metazoa > Arthropoda > Insecta > Diptera > Drosophilidae > Leucophenga > Leucophenga maculata. The sequence continues at coordinate 808,603 of JAWNNP010001123.1, read as the reverse complement.
ATTCGTCGTCGTTGTTGTTGTTGTAATACTATGAAGCAGTTGCTGTTGTTGTTGCTGACTCGTTTGATGATTGTTGTTGTTGCTGCTGCTAAAATTGTTGCTGAAATTGCTGTTGCTGCTGCTGCTGTTGCTGTTGTTGCTACTATTTAAGTTGTTTGTACATTGCGGTGTTATTGTTGTTGTTGATGTTGCAGTCGTTTCGCTCATCACCGTTGGCTCCGGCGCCCTAGGTCGATGCACACGCGGTAATAGCTTTGGGGGCCGTGGTGGCGCCAAGGGATCGCCGCCATTTCTGCGATCCATGTAGTGTATAGCCGTTTTTGTCAACAGAAACCTCAATGCCCTCGGTACATGCGTCGCCGAGTTCTATCAGTTTCCGTCATCCTCTCCTGCTGTATACAATACAATACTTTTGAATGAATGCAATTCACTCGTTCGACAGAATAATGAATGTATCTGATATAAGTTGTTGTAGCACGATTTCGTTTTGGATCGTCTTTTAAGTGTCGATTGCTCTCTGTAAATAGAAGAGATATTTGCAAAATTTTAATTAATATATTTTTGTATACATATTTATTTTTAATTGCTAAATGAAAAAAAAAATTCCAAAATATTTCTCAAGGTTTTTTGCGCATTTTCGCACCTTAACCGCCAAGGCGGCGCCCGAGCATGCTTCCGCAAAAGCGCAGAAAAAGAAAAATTCCTCAATAAATATTTACTGCATATAGCGCAGCGTGTGGCAAGAGTAAGACAGAAATATATATAGAGTGAGCTAATAATGGCATACTTGCGTACGTGCTTTATGGTGGTTGCCTAGGTTGTTCTTGTTGTTTTTTTTTTTTCTATTTTGTTTAGTTTAAGCAGCGTACATAAACTTATTTAATTGTTTTATAATTTTATTTTGTTGCCAGCTTCGCTCGTATGTTTGTAATTAATTTAACTGATGAGTAGACGAACGAACGCAAGAACGAACGAACAAACGAGCAAACTCAAAGGTCATAAACTTGTATAGTGACCAAGCAACGCATTAAAAGCCACAGCGGTAGCAGTAGAGCAGCGTGTCATTGCATAGACAATAGCTTAAGTTGAGCTTAGCAGCCATTGAGATGCGCTACATGTTAAATTTAAATCGCAAAAGTCTTCTCTAATCTTCTGTGTGTCTAGCCGAACAGCGAAATATTGGTGCCTTGAAAAGTAAGAGCCTTCATAGTCTTCAGTCTTCAAGCAAGCTTCTAGCAATTTCCCTTGAATTTAAATGGCGCCCAACGTGGCGCACTATTTATCAATAGTTATATGTAGTGCTTATATACTAAAAAATACCACACTTTACTAAGCTGTGCTACAATTAGTCTTAAGATACCTAAAACGTCTATGCCACACCTAAGCACAACAAGCAAACATATTATATAGGGTATAAGCTAACATAATTATGACAAGCGTTCTTTTGGCCTGCAGAAACAAGCATTCGCTTGTAAAACTGTTAGAAATAAACAATTTTATGTTGTAGTATTTAGTATTTTGCTATGTTCAACGTACAACACACATCTGCGTATGCCTCATGCCTCCTAATTGTTTAATTTTGTTTTATCTTAACATGCTGACTTCTTAACCGAAATTGTTTAGCGTTTCAAGAATTACAGCTTTGTACGAGGGCTGCTATTATATATTATGAAAAATTATTTTTTTTTTTTTTGAGGTAATTTGCAAATGGCGCCCGGCATGGAGCTCAGTACATATATAAACTCAAAAATAACACACTTTGCTATGCTTTCTTCTGAGTTATGCTTCAAGAAGTAAAGCGGTTTAATTTAAATGGCGCCCAACGTGGGGCTCAGCGTATATACTAAAAAATACCAAACTTTACTATGCTCTCGATGCAGTATACCGAAACATAAATAGCAAATCTCTTATAAATGCCGGTTAAATTTTTTTCTTTTTTTTTTGTTTTCTTTTTTTAAAAACATTTGTTTTGGCTGCTTTGCCTGCTCATTAAATTTAAGGTTTAAAAAAATATTCTTTTCTTATTTTATTTTTTAACGTTTTACTTTGTCGTCATCATTCGAATAATTAAATAAGCAGAACGCACGAAAAAGAGTCAAACAAAAAAAAAAATATCTTTAGTTGGCAACAAATTGTTAAAACGTGTCTTGTGCTTACTACTAAAAAATTCACACAGATACAGACACATACACAGCGACTTACAGTCTTTTGGGCATTTAATAATCAAACAAAAATGCCAATTGGCAACAATATTTAAAATTAAAGACGGTATTGACTTGCATATAAAATAATAAAAATAGGTTCGTCGTACAGCATGGCTTATTTATTTTTTATTATTGGGTCATGTTGACATTTTGGCAATAACTTTAATTAATTAATTGGCAATAACTGTATAATCAGGGTGCTGTTTAATTTTTATTTGAATTTTAATGCGGTTTAAACTTTTTTTTGAGACAATTTTTATTATATTAATTATTATTTAAGTTAAGTTGTTTGGCAAACATGTTTCTTACTTTTTTTGTACACTGTAGACAGGAGTGCCAAGCGTATACATATATAAGTTTGTGCAAATGTAGGTAACAGTTGTATAACCGTCCTTCAACTGTATGTACAACGAGAGCGCTCAAGTTTAGATTTATAGATACTTCTAATAAGTTTCGATAAAATATACCAAGCCCATAATAGGTGCTCCTTTTTCAATGTCACTACATGTGCAAGTTTTTAGGGTACTTTATATTCGTGCATAAAAGCTTGCAGCATTTTTATTTTATTTTTGTTTGATTATGTTTTTTATTTTATTTTTATTTTTTTTGTTGTTCAATTCTTTGCTGCCAGTGACACTTGTTTTTCAACAAACAAGCCGAGAAAAAAAAAATAAATAAGAAAGATACTTGAATGAATTATACGAATATTTAATTGTTGTTGTTCTTGTTGTTGTTGTTGCTGCTGTTAATTCGATTCACAAAAAACAAACGCCACACAAGCAGACAACAACTCTTATTAATGAAAAGGATTTTAAATCGTATTTCATGCGCTCATCAGCAGCAGCAGCAACAGCAGCCGAAATACAAAATAAATTAAATACAATATATTATAAATATATATTTTGAAAAACAAAATAAATTGGCTCCCTGAGCAGCAAGTTCTGCGTGTGTGAAAGTATTGGCAATAGTTGTCACTTATCACGCTGGCAGCAAGGTCAAAGTTTGTTGGTTTCTTATACCGTTTAGACATTTTCGAAAACAAAAATAGGCTACATAAAAATTTTTTTATGCGAGTAGTTCTTTAAATAAATTATTATTAATCTATCTATCATATATCTATCTATCTATCTATCTATATATCTATCTATCTATCTATTTATCTATTTATCTAACTATCTATCTATCTATCTATCTATCTAACTATCTATCTATCTATCTATCTATCTATCTATCTATCTATCTATCTATCTATCTATCTAACTATCTATCTATCTATCTATCTATCTATCTATCTAACTATCTATCTATCTATCTATCTATCTATTTATCTATTTATCTAACTATCTATCTATCTAACTATCTATATATCATCTATCTATCTATCTATCTATCTAACTATCTATCTATCTATCTATCTATCTATCTAACTATCTATCTATCTATCTATATATCATCTATCTATCTATTTATCTATCTAACTATCTATCTATCTATCTATATATCATCTATCTATCTATTTATCTATCTAACTATCTATCTATCTATCTAACTATCTATCTATCTATCTATCTATATATCATCTATCTATCTATCTATCTATCTATCTAACTATCTATCTATCTATCTAACTATCTATCTAACTATCTATCTAACTATCTATCTATCTATCTATCTATCTATCTAACTATCTATCTATCTATCTATCTATATATCTATCTATTTATCTAACTATCTATCTATCTATCTATCTATCTAACTATCTATCTATCTATCTATCTATATATCATCTATCTATCTATCTATCTATCTATCTAACTATCTATCTATCTATCTATCTATATATCATCTATCTATCTATCTATCTATCTATCTAACTATCTATCTATCTATCTAACTATCTATCTAACTATCTATCTAACTATCTATCTATCTATCTATCTATCTATCTAACTATCTATCTATCTATCTATCTATATATCTATCTATCTATCTAACTATCTATCTAACTATTTATCTAACTATCTATCTAACTATCTTTCTATCTATCTAACTATCTATCTATCTATCTATCTAAATAAAGCGCATTGAAGCTTCATTATAGCCAAACATTTTATTTTCCTTTGCTCATATATATGCTAAGATAAATTCAAGCAAACAAAACTGAAACAAAGCCAATAGAAATTGCTTTTTAAGAATGAAAACGTTTCGAAAACGATTTGTAATTATTTTAAAATAATTTTTTTTTTTTTTAGAGTGAAATGTTAATATCTTTTAGACGTTTTTCAAAAAGATTTTTCAATTATTTTTTAAGACGATTTTGATATTGAAAATATTTTCTTCACAAGCAATGAAACGTATAAAAATGACGTTTAAACATGCGGCATGAATTGGCAAACAATACTTAAATGGGCTTAGAGCATCATGAAAAGTGTGTGCGAGGAGCTTGGTAGTAGACCACACGGATCTCTCGCTATATAGGAGTATAGCCATGAGTGTGAATGAATTTCGAGATACTACTAAATGTGTTGGCGTCGATTTTATATCTATTTTGCTGTCTATTGCTTGCTTTTTTTTTTTTCTTTACACTCAAAAGTATATATAATTTTTTTTTTTTATTTTGTATTTTGTTGTATATGTTCTCAATTGTGGTCATCCTCGAAAATTGTTTTTGAGTACCGGACATGACGTCAATAAGTGGGCGTTTGTGTTAATTTTATTTTATAGATACATATAGGTATCTATCTAGCTAGCTAGCTAGCTATCTAGAAACATTTTGCACTGTGCCTTTTTCATTAGAAGTATCATTTGGGATTTCTTGCTGTTGCTGCTGTTTGATTTTGTAGATTTTTGTTTAAGTTTGTAAATTTTATTTTAATATTTCTATATAAGTAATTTTTGTTACTTGGCTAATAGCAATTATTTATTATTGACTTGTAATTAATAAAATTAGCATAGCTATAATGTTTGTAATGTCCTATGAAGGTGTGTATTTTTAAATTATATGTTGAAAAGTTATTCATAATATCTTTCTATATAGACAAGATAATCTTGTTTGTGCCCATAAATAAGTGTGGCAGCCACAATTATTTAATTTTTTGTTTTTATTGAAATTATTTCCTGCATTATCGCATAAATAGTTAATTATTATTTGTATATATAGAAATTAGCTAATAGTAGACGATGTAAAAGCTAATAATTGACAGAAAAGCGGAAGTGGAAATAGCAGCAATTAATATTTATATAAACAATAATTATTAAAACAATTATTGGAAAAATTTTTAAAAAATATAATTGTGAAAATATGCAAATATTTAAGCTGTATAGCAATGATGCTTTTATAATCTATGGAGAAAGTTGTGTTGTAGCAGCAAACTTACTTTTCAATTTATAACTCTTCAATGGAGAGAATAATATTATTTATATGGGTTTCTGAAGATAATGATGATTCCTCAGACTAAAAAAAATTTAAAATTTAGACTTTTTACTGATATTCAGTTTAGGTTCCATATTATTTATATATAATATAATTGACCATCTTGCATTGAGAGCTGACAGAAAACCTCTACTTCAGACACAATTTTTTAACAATCTTCGTTGACTTCATACATTATCAATAATTGGATTGGATGGGACAGAAGACACTGTACTGTGATTTATTTGGTGGCTGGACGTGACGACACCTGTTCAGCTCTGCTTCAAATCTATTTAGGCTTGCTTTATGCTGGGTTACATACAAGTAAACTGATCATCGTTCTCACTTCTAAACAGCGTAAAAGGTCTGTGGAAGTAGCCAAATATAATAGATCTATCAATCTTATTTCGATTGACTAATCGAATAAATCACATAAGGCAAAAGCTTAATATTTTGTCTTCTCTTCATAAAAATCAAATCGCCTATGAAAAGCACTTCATCCTTAGTCTGCAAAATATAATTAAATCTAATAAACGAAAATTGAGCTATGAACTTTTGTGAACATTTAGGTTGCTTTTGAACAAACTTGCTACCACCATTGAATTGGTGAATGATATGTTGAAACAGCGATGCATAGCGTACTTCATCGGTGATAAGTCCGTTAATATCAAAGCCATCAAAGAGTGTTCTTTTCTCAATTTTATGGTGTATTTATATAGGAGATCTTACTAAGGTCGTGAACTTGAATATGGAGGCAACCTAGTCACCATTAAGCCTATTTAAGCATTGTTCAGAACTTCAAGTGATGACCGGCGAATTGTCTCACCACCTGCATAAGCAATAGAAAAAATTTAACATATCTTGGCATCGATTTGATGTACAGAGATGAAATTCATTAGATATTTTAATGGAATAGGGATAAGTACTGCTGATAAGTTTGGTCAAAGAAGTAAGAACATATAATAAATTTAGTCTAAATCGTAGAGAAATAGAAAATCTATTTTGTACGATTAGCAAACTGACAAACAAACAAATAAACTACAAAAAGTATTTGATCAGTTAATCTGAAATTTTGGTTCATATATAAAGGGCACTGTTAAAAATAAGAACAAATGGAACACTTAGTGCTGATACGTTCTTAATGTACAAGAAAAATAACAAGTTATTATATTTAAGTAACTGTATGACATAGAAATTAAAAACCATATATAAAGGGCACTAGGAGAAATGAGAACCATTGGAAAACTTATTGCTGCTAGGCTCACTGAATAAATGAAATGCCAAATTCTTAAATTTTAGTAACTATTTGACATAGAAAATAGTAATCATATATAAAGGACAGTCTGAGAAATAGCAACCAATATATAATTTGGCGCTACTACGCTCTCTATATGAAAGAAACAGCTAATTTGTTATATTTTAATAGCAATTTGACGTTAAAAATTATAAAGTAGGATCCATAAAAGTAAAGAAAAGTCGCTTCTGTATGGATGTCTATAAAGAGGGAACATATATACAAGCCAACAATATTCATTTTGAGAAATACTGCACACAGCAAAGCGTGCCGCAAATTTAAACTTTTTTTCATATATAAAGGGCATTCTAAGAAATTAGAACCAATAGAAAACTACGCGATGCAATGCTTTCTATTTAAATCATGGCATTTTAATGGAATTTTATGGTGGACGAAGGTATTAGAAGTGGTTTGCTATTTCGACTTAGTAGACGAAGAACAAACCGGACAGCCAAAAAGATTTGAAGATGAAGAATTGCTCGATACAGAGATGCGTGCCAAACGCAAAAAGAATTTGTAAATGCTTGGGGAGTTGATCAAGCAACCATTTCTAGATGTTTAAAAGCATAGGGATTCATACAAAAGCTTGGATGTATGGAAACCTAGAGACGTCGAACGTTGATTCTGCATGTCGGAAATGTTACTTGAACTCTACAAAAAGAAGAAATTTTTGCATCGGATTGTCACTGGTGATGAAAAATGCATGCATTACGATAAATCCAAGCGTAAGAAATCTTATGTGAAGCCTAGGTTCTAATCTTTAATTGGTGGGATCACAAGGGTATGTTGTATTATGAGTTCTTGAAATCGGGACAGACGATCAAAGGGGACCTCTATCTTTTTGGATGGAATCCCAATGTTTAATTCTAAACTAAATAAGCAAAATATGAGTATGCCAAGTGTGTTGGCTCAATGTGCAAATCATGAGTGGTTCAATCTGTGCAAATAATGCCAAATCGAAAAGTAATAGTTTTTATCCTTTACGGCATATAAGATGGAAAATGTGATTTGAATTCGAAATAAATTAAAATCATTTTGTAAATTAGGCACAAAAACTTTTTTAATATTGTTTCTAAGCTTAGTTTGAAACTTAAAAATTAGTAACACTTTTCTTTATAATATTATTATTATTTCTTCAGAAATTTGTAGCCAAATTTGCAGGCCTTTGAACTGCTAACAAAATATTATAAATTAATTAATTTTATTAAAGTATAATAAATATTTTAACTTGGTAATAAAACATTATGTCTAGCATTACTCATACGCCACGTATTAGTTAAGCTTATTTAATCTTTAGCAACAAAATCTAAGCAAAATAAAAGAAAATATGCCAGCAAACACTTTTTAGACACAGATTTATATATTCAAATAGGTAGCAACATGAAGTAAATCAAAGCCAAAGTTCAAAATTTAATACAAATAAAAAAAAAAAATTTTAATATAGGCGCCATCATATAAACATATAAATCTATAGAACCGCTTTAAACTGGATTTGCGCTCAAATGCTGAGCATATTATTTTCTGTGGCAAAAAAAAAAAAAAAATTACAAAAAAAAAAATTAATTATAAATTTATAGTTAACAACGAGTTTATCAGTATTGAGCGGAAATAAAATTCCAGAAAAATGAATAAACAAAAATTAAAAAAAAAAAAATGGCAAGAATAAATATTTTTTATATTGTGTATAGAAAGAAATCTGCTGATATTTGTGGAACGTATGAAGCGGCGGCTGTTTATGGCTGTATAAGGCAGCAGGCAGGCAGGCAGGCAGGCAATAAACGCACAGGCAGGAAATGCTAATGACTGCAACCAAGCAACCAACATATGAGGCAATGCAGTAGAGCAAGGGGGGCGCCGCACTGCACAGATCATTAAACTAAATGCCCAGCAGAGTGACACCATATGCGCACAAAACCATACGAAGCAGCAGCAACAGCAGCAGCAGCAGCAGCACAAACTAATAGTTTTCAAAGCAAATGAGCAGCACATGTGGCACATCCGTGCTGCCTGCTGCCGTTTGTTGTGCGTGCAGCGCGCAAAAGGGCTTAGATACATTTGTAGCTGTAACTTGCAGCATGCATGTGCGCATGTGTTAATGAAAACTGGCAGCAGATACATAGCTGCTCTTAGCAGCCAGCAATCATTCAGTAGACATAAGTTGTACATTGGTGTTGGTGTAGCTCTGAAAAGATCAAATCACCACCAAATGTGGAAAACATGTATTTAAAAAGCAAAAGAAAGGAGAGCTCAGCTGTAAACTAAAGTGATCGACCTTAGCTACGTTTCTATATCTGTCAGCTGCGCCTATTTTCATTTAGCATCTTCGTCGTTGTTGTCGTCGTCGCCGTCGTCCGGTTGCTTAAGTAGGTAGATCTCGCTGCGGCTGCTGCTGCTGCTGTTGTTGTATACAGGTAGAAGAAAGCGTAGATACATTTACAGCAGTATCTCTCTAATGTGTGTGCGTGTATGTGTGTGTAAGATAATGACTATTTTACGACTACTACGATTCATGCTTTTCTATTCATAGTTAGATGGATGTCATGCTGCGCTACTCAATTGTTTGTTGCACGTCCACTCAGCCTAAAGTGGCAACTTGAGTGTATTTCATTTTCAGTTTTATTTTTTTTAAGGTTTTTTTTTTCAAACAATAGCTATTAAATGTATGAAAGAGATAGTTGTCTGCTAGTGAGTTAGCGCTAGGCGCTGAGCCACGAGAGTTGGCGCAGAAGTAGCTGATCAGAAATTGCATGGCGCTTATAGCATAAAGTTACAAACTATAGCAACTATATTAAAATTTTTAGCAACTTGCATCATTAAAATTATGTTGATTGGTCATGGAAAGCTCTTTGGATAGCCAACTGCATTATATACGTCTGTCTAGCTACATATATTCAAAAAATTTCACAGTTTGAGTACTTCTAGATCCACCCTCGTCTCGTCTACAGGAAACTGCAACATAAGATACTACTGCTCATTGCATGCGTTTCTAGCTCTAACAATTTTGGTTTAGAAATAAAATTTTGAAATCGAAAATCAAACTAAGACAAGCTGCTGCTAGCATAGTAAGTTAAAAAAAGATGCAGATACTTTTGGAAAAATTTATGGAAAATATCCAACAGATGTTTTATTTGTTTCATTGTGAATTTTCTATTTTTTTATGTTTTTTTTTTCCGTCAGTTTATCTCAACTGTTTGTAAGCATTATTTTATTGCTTCATGCTTTCATTCAAATATACACGCTCTTCGATATATATATATACTCTATATAATTGTATATATACCGACATTATTTATACTTTATAGCATTTCGAATGGTCTGCTTGAGATTTGGTTTTCCATTGTTTTTTTTTTTTTTTTTGTTTCACTTCTATGCTTGATTGAGAAATTATTCGTGTAATAAAGTTTTCCGTCAAATTTTCCATTCAATTGTGCGTCATAGTCGACAGAAATACAAATACATAACTTCAAGAGCTATTATTATCGCATTTCAGTGTAAGCGATTAAATGTATTATTATTATTTAGAGGTATTGCGAATATAAATAGTTCAGCGATAAAATCACTTTCTATGACAAACATTTTTTTTATTATCTTCATGGAGTGTATGATTCAGTCACAATGTTTGCTGGTGATCAGCTAAATTTGCCATGGAACTTGGAACTTGAAAATATCTTTCAGAAAAAAAGTCATCGCAAATGAGCTATTAGTCATCAAACCGCTCTGCTAAATGCAACTATTGATGAGAAATTAATGAATCAAATATTCTTTATTCAACATATTCAAGTGGATTTCTGCTCTTTAAAAGTGAAGTATTTAAAGAGTGAAAAGCCGTAAATATTTTGTTTAAGCGCTCGTACCGGGAGATAGCAGTTTGACATGTACCGATACTTTTTTGACAGGCTGTAATTATTGGATGTATGCATTTAATCGTGCTATTACCTAAGAGAGGGCGTACTAGTTTTACTTCGCGTCGTGTTCATCCGTGACTATATTAATTTGGAAGCTCCTGTCATGGCGGGTATGAAACGTACCAGAAGTGGTTTGCACGGTTTAATTGGTGGAAATTTCGACTTAGAAGACGAAGAACGACCCGGACAGCAGAAATTGTTTGAAGATGAAGATTTGGAGGCATTGCTCGATGAAGATACGTGCTGAATGCAAAAGGAACTTGCAAAAGCTTTGGGAGTTGATTAAGCAAACACTTACAGACGTTTAAAAGCATTGGGATTCATCCAACCTAGAGACGTCGAACGCCGATAGTACATGTCGGAAATGTTGCTTAAACGTCACAAAAAGAAGTAATTTTTGCATCGGACTGTCACTGGTGATGAAAAATAGATTCATTACGATAACTCCAAGCGCCGAATATCCATGGCGCTTAGCTTATGATCTTTATTTGGTGGGATCACAAGGGTGTGTTGTATTACGAGCGCTTGAAATCAGGTCAGACGATCAAAGGGGGCCTCTACCGAACACAATTTGAAGACATACATTTTTCCTAAAAAGCGCTCTGCCTTGCCTCAGCAGTTGTTTGATACTGTTGTATGAGATATTTAGTGTATTGAATGGGTTGGAAGAAAGAATAACCAATGGGTATGGTAGTTAGAAAAGAGATATGTACTTTATTCCATAAGAAATTGTCTTTTAAAAGTAGTTAATACGCCTAGATACTGATCTGTTTATGAGCGCAATTACGTCAGTTCAAGGTGGACCCGCTTTGCAAAATTAATTGCTTACCCTAGAAGAATTAAATCTAATAGGTTTATTGAAATTAAAATCTTTCCGTTGGCGGTTTAGTTGGGTGTTTCATTGAAAAGAAATTATAAGCTACATGGAATTGTGGGAACCGTTATTAAAATTGTTTTTCGTCTGCCTAGTGCATAGAAATAATATTGGCTACGGCCAGAGTTACTGTACAGCCATGGATGCCATGGAACTGTATGAAACATTTGTCAGGTTTCTTTATAAAAGTTTCAACATAATGTTGAACTCCATTCAAAAAAATGCTAGGTAGGCTACGGAGCAGGAATATAGCATCTGTAGTGTTTTCTATGTACACGAGTATTGGATACTGGTTTTTTCCTCTAGAGATATCCAAAAATAATTTTAATAAATTTTTTTAAATTTTTTACTGTGGAAAACTATTAACCCATCATAAAGGTTATCTATTCTCGCAATAATTTGAGAAACTTTGTCAGAAAACGAAAATCCAAAAATGTGTGTGTTTTTTTTTTTAAATTGTTTTAAGTCTCTTTGTTCGATTATATTTCCGAAATTGTGGAACAGATTTTGATCAGATTTTCATTAGGAGTCACTAATCTCCAATACAAAGTGCCACTTTCACAGTAGCTTAGAGTTAACTATTGTTTAGCGGTAAATTCAAGTTTACTGACATTTTCTATATTTATTTTACAAGTATTTTAAAATTTTATCAGTCTCTTTGCTTATCCGAACATAACTCCAAAACAGTCTAACCGATTTTGATGAGACTTTCATTAGCTGTTAGATGACTTTTCAGAGTGTTATATTAATACTACTTAAATTCGGAAAAAGAGTTGGTTTGATGCATATAAGACTTGATACATATTCTATATAACATCGAAAAAAACACTAGCAAAATGTCAAAAAAAAAAAAACAAAAGGGCAGCAGTAAACCCCGGCTTAGTTAAATATTAATCCACTGTGTATTTGACTTGTCGTACAATACAAACAAAAGTTCATAATTAAAAATTTTCCAAATGATTGTAGAAAGTTTAATTAAATTGTAATTAAATTCTAAGAAAAAAAAAGTACAAGAAAAGTTTGACCATAGAAAGTACAAAGTAACTTTACTATTAATTAAAATATGCAAGTTTTTCGAAAGTAAATAAACTAAAGATCAAAAGCTATATACAATTTAGATATTAGAAAAGTATCTATAGGCAAATAACAAACAAATATTATTTGGTAAATAAAATCTATTTAATTTGCTGTTATTAAATTTGAATTCTATCAAGAATATGACAAAAGATAAATACAATTCAAAAAGTAATATGTACATAATTTCATTTAATTAATTTTTGTGATTTAATAAAGTCGACAGCTTAAGCAACTAATAGAGTTTACCACTCAACTACACATACAATACACAAGTATTTGTTTTTTCAATTTATAATTTTTGTTTCATCTTATTTTTTTTTTTTTTTTTTTTCATTTTTGTCATGCCGCCGCACATCCTTTGCACGCGCATAGACAAACGCCCACGCATACAGATACAGATACACTTAGCTACAGCAGTGCCAGGCGACAGCTGTTTGGGCTAAGAAACGCGCAACAACAATAGAGTATAGTATGAGCTTTGGAACGTGCAGAAAAGTACACATACCAACATAATATATATATACTATATAAAAATGGGGGAAAAAAAATTGCCAAAAATTCATGACATGTTTGTGATGACGTCAATGGCACGCACGCACACACAGCTCTACACAAATACACAAATACATTCGATATTTGTATGTATGAAGAAAGTTATAAATTTTTGCCTTTTATATATGCATGTAGTACTAAATAGGTACAAGTATAGATGAAACCTATTTATAGAAGTACAAAGAAAAACCTCATCAAATAACAACAACAACAACAACAACAAGCTTAATTACAACAACAACAAACCGAACCACAATCTAACAGAGGGCGTTCTGGGTCAGGCACTTTATAGAACAAGCAAATCAAGTGGTGTCGTGTTGAGGCGTTTTAAATAAACTTAAGGCAAATGCTTTAATCCCTCAGAGAGCAGAAAAAAAAAAAGAAGAAAAAAATGCGGAGGAGCTGACAAGAACGCCAACGCAAGCATGCCATGGAGGCAGGTGCCAGCGCAGCCTTTCTGTGTGTGTGCATGTGTGTGTGTGTGTGTGCATATAGCAAACGCTTTACATCCTGACCCGCCTTAACTTTTGAATTTCTTATATCAACGGAAGTTCGTAAGGGGGTTGGTTTTGTGCAGCTTTTTTTTTTTTTTACATATACATATACAACTGTTTGTAGGTGTTGCTACATGCCCCTAACAAACTGCTACATATCGCTCTTTCACTTTATACGCCTGTCTGTCTTAGACCCTTTGCACGCACACAACTTCATCATCACATTGTCGTTGGAGGCCTATCAAGAAAACTTTTTTTTTTTTTTTTTTCTGATTTTCGGTAAAAAGCTATTTTTAGATCAAAAATTTTTTGCCAAAAGAAAACATGGAAAAACGACCCCTAAATAGGCACAACAACAACAAAATTTTTAAGGTTTGAGTGAATAAGATGTTGTTTGCTATTACTGATGACGACGACCTCCATGTTTTTGTTGTTGTTACTGTTGTTGTTTAGTTAGACCTTTTTGCCCTTCACCAAGCAGCATCAGCATCAGCCGCTTGCTACATATCTTTATAAACGCGTATGTATCTAGATAAAAGCGTGGCAAAGCGCTTAAAGTGTCTGCATTGAATTTTATTTACTCGCGTAGGCCAAATACACACACACAGATACTAAAACACACACACATATACATGTAGCGTAGAAAAGGCAAGGCAAAGTCAAGCAGTCGTACGCCTTCCAGCCACCCACTAAATGTCTTCTTCTATTCTGCGCTTTTCTTGTATTCTAGATACTTGCTTGCTTGCCAGCTTGCCTGCTTGGTTTTTCCTTTCATACTGTCAGCCAGTCTGTCTCAGTTTTATTCTCAATGTTTGTAAAGTAGCTTTTCTAAGTGCGACTATATATAGCGAGCGTTTGCTGCCATGCTGCCATGTGGGATATTCCAAAAAGTAGTCTAATATTTTTTTAGCGTTTAAGTTTTTGAAGAAAATAAAAAAAAAAATATGAGAAAATATTATTTTTATTCGTTTGAAGATTGATTAAATGTTCTATATATAAAAGTAGCAGCTACTACACACTTATAATCAAAAGAACAAAAATTACTTATTCGCTGTTCGTTTGATTTTGTTCCTCTTGCTTATTCCTTCGTTCGTTTTCATTATGTTCTGTTGAAGATGGAATACCAATTTTTTATGCATGATAATCAAATGAACAAAAATTATTTATTCGCTGCACTGAACAAGCAGAGGAATAAAATTAAACTGTTTATTTGATTTTATTCCTCTTGCTTATTCGTTCGATCGTTAGTTTTGATTTTGTTCTATTCACTATTGCGAATAGTCGTACGTTTTCATAATGTTCTGTTGACGTTAAAGGATCAATTGTTGTATCCTTTATAATCAAGTGAACAAAAAATACTTATTCCCTGCCCTGTACGATCAACTTAAGTTCAAAAGTGTTTGTTTGATTTTATTCCTCTTGCTTGTTCGTTTGCTCGTTCATTTTTATTCTGTTCTTTTGCAGTTAAAGGACCAATTGTTGTATCCTTTATAATCAAATGAACAAATATTACTTATTCTTTGCACTGAACGAACAACATGAGTTCAAACTGTTCATTTTGATTTTATTCCTCCTCTTCGTTTGCTCGTTCATTTTCAATCTTTTCTGTAGAAGATTGAGAACCAATTGGTATATGCTTTATAATGAAATGAACAAAAATTACTTATTCGCTGCTCTGAACGAATAATTTAATTTTTTCTGATTTTATTCGCTTGTTCGCTTGTTCATTCATTTCCATTTCTAATTAATAAACTGATTTCCCAAATAGTCATATTGTTTTCCTTTGGAATATACCATATGCAAATATAACGCCTTCTATGCTTGCATGTCCGTCCAGATGTCTGTCTGTCTGTCTGTCTTACCATTTGTCTGCACGTCTTTGTACACACCCACAACGCATGCTATACTATACACATATATGTACGAATATATATAGTTCCATATATTGTATTGTTGCGGCAGCACATCAATATAAGGATTTTTCTATTTTTGGCAGCAAAAAATTTTCCATGCGCTTGAATCGTGTTCATCTCAACATTTTATGCTCGCTTTTCTTTTCTTTAGACTCGAAAGACGTCTTGACACGTTGCGCTACTTGACGTTGTCGCTTGTAGGTGTCAGCTTTATACTTGGTTGCCAGGACAACATTTCATTCATGCTTCCTTCCGTCCGTCCTACGTTCTGTCTTTTATTTTGCAATGCTGACACTTGTATAGTTACCAGGCAGTATATATGTATATATTTTAAATAAATATATTAGAAAAAAAAAAAAAAACTACGTAGGCGTGCTTACAATGAAATTAAATTTTGAAATATGCATAAATCAAAGGATTAAGTACTTTAAAAATCGTATAAAACAAGATCAACAACAAATGTCGGAAGCAGTCGTCAGTTGTCTGATAATCGCATGCGATATTTTGCAATCGACGTCATCAAAAGCAATAGCAATAAAATCTAGCTGAGATTGACGACATCTAGCAGTATATAGCAGCAATAGCTTAGCAAATCAAATGTATCTAGATACAAATGTATATAGTATGCAACACATTATGCGCTGCACTATTAATGAGCGTATTTAGTACGACATCGAAATTGTAATGCGCAACACAATTTTATTTTGTATCTTTTTTTGTTGGTCGGCCACTATTTCTTATAAGAAGAGCATTTATTATTGTGTGCGCTTCTTGTTGTTGTTATGTATTTTTAAAAATGTATATATATATGAAATTTTTGTTTTCAATTCTACGATTTTATTTTTCTCAACAACAGCCAAAGACAAAAATAAAAACTGTCCAAACCAAAAATAATGAAAATCACATGTTTTGCCTCGGTTTGCTTGCGGCATAAAATTTGTTTTTTTTTTTTTTGTTTTTTTTTTTGTCTCATCGTTGTGTTGCTTTCGTCAAAAGTCTAAGCAGAAAAATATTTTGATCAACAAACATACATAATATTAAATACTATATCTGTGCATTTTGAGATACAAATGTATCTAGACGCTTCATTCAAGCGTTCTAGCAAAGTAAATGTCACATGCGTGAAATTACGCTCTTTTGTTTATAAGAAAAATATTCTATACTAGACTAAGTACAATATATGCTTATATATAATATGCCCTCTTTCACTCGACGACAAGAAATACAAAAAAAAAAAAACCAAAAAATCATCAACATCGTCATTGCATATTTTGCCATTTGCCATTGTTGCAATTTTTATATCTACTTGTACATTTTTTTTCTTTCGTCTTCTTCTGCGCTATATTTAGTTAGCCATTGCAATTAATTTGCTGTCATTGGTAGTCTTTTTTCGGAATAGCAATATAAAATTGGAATTACAGCAAAATAACTTAAATTTGCATACTTAAATAAATTTTTAAGATACGGAATATCTGAGTTAAATAATATTAATGCTTTGAATGCATTCGAATGCTTTGTATACATTCGAATGCTTTGAATGCATTTGTATGTTTTTAATGCATTCTTATGCTTTGACTTCAGTCGATTATATTATGGAAAAAACTTTCTCATGTTTTACTGATAAATTTCGAGTTTATTAATGCAATCTTAGCCTTGCACAAATTCATTTGATTTATGAAACGAATGTTTTTGAATGCCTTCGTATAAATTACACTTACAACTTTCTTATATTTGACTTATATTGTCAGGAAACAACGCTGAAGAATATCCTTCGAAATAACCAATACCCTTATGGAACCTAAATTTTTATGGAGAATAAAATTTTTCATATAAAAACTCAGAGGAAAGACTACGGATTTGTATGAAGGCTACTCCTTCCATTGCCCAATTTGGTGTTTCTAGCTAAATTAAACCAAAAATATAAAATTTTTCATATAAAAACTCAGAAAGATAGGTTTGTATGGTACGTGCTTTCTAATTTGAAGATTCAGCTAGTTGTATGCATGCTGTAGAGAATATATGTAGTCGGTTTATTTTTAATCTTTTGTTGGATCGATTTAAACAATTAGACAAACTTTTTGTAATTTTTATCTGTTAATTATTGACTTTTTTTCATACAATGATTCGGCACGAGGGTACATAAACTTTAAACAATTATCAAGTCTTAACAAAAATTTAAGCAACTGCGTCAAAGAGTTAAACTTTGACTTAATTTATATTGATAAATTATTAACTTTTCATTCATGCAATGATCCGGCTCGAGGACCTAAAATTATAGACAAACTATTAAGTAACACCAAACAACTTAATCAACTTAGTTGAGTTAAAGTGATTTCGAGTTGCATTTTTCTTTCTTTAACTGCATTTTAATTCACTTAACTTTTAATTTATGCAATTATCCGGCTCGAAGTACTTTAACTATCAACAATTATCAAGTATTAAGTATTTTAAGCAATTGAGTAGAGCTTGAATTGTACTTTTTTTCTACTTTAACTGCACACTTATTCATTTAACTTTTCATGCAGGCAATGATCCGGCTCGAAGGCACAAAATTATAAACAATTATCAAGTATTTAAAAAAAATTAAAGCAACTGTGTCAAATAACTATATATATATTTTTTAAGTAAATTTTGATTTAATTTATATTGTTAAATTATTAAATTACTTTTATGAAATGATCCGGCTCGAGTGCACACAATTATCAAATATCACCAAACACTTAAGCAACTGTGTCGAGCTTATAGTAGTTTCAAGTGACATTTCTTCTGCTTTAATTGCATTTTAATTCATTTAACTTTTCATGCATGCAATGAACCGGCTCGAAGGAACTAAACTAAGCAACTGAGTAACTAAAAAAAGTCGACCTAACTATATCTAATAAAGACTAATTTCTCAAAAATATAATTTTAATTATTTTGAGTTGCTGCTGTTTATAAACGTTGCCGGCTCCTAACTTTTAAATACTTTGGAGGAATTTTCTTTTTATGTAGAACAAAAATTTCTACATTAGTGGTTTACGCTGAGTACCACAAACCAATACGCACAATTGTTTATAAAATTTAATAACAAACAATTAAATTTGTACTATTTGATGTTTTTTTTTTTTCTTTATAGTTTATTAATTTAATTTTTATTTTCGTTGCCTTTCACTAGATGAGCATGAGTATGAAATAGCTATAAATAAATACAATATTTTGCACACCATTATAGCAAATAATTATAGCGCAATAAAGTTTTTTTTATTTTTTTTTTTTTTTTATATTTATGGCTTTATATATTTATTGCTTTTTTAAACATTCGAAATATTCAACAATTATACGAAATCAAGGCATTTACATGCCATATGTTTTGTACATTGTAAATCGTATCTAAAAGTTATGGCAAGTTCTTGAATGATTTCGGCAATAAGCGTTATAAATTAATTATTAAAAATATTATTAGTAATGCTATTTCAAAGTAAAAGTAAATGTATAAACGTGACTTTAGGCAGACTGTGCTGGTTTTTACGGCAAACCAATTGTTTGATAAGTTTTTTTTTTTCTTTTGTTTTTTTTTTTTCTTTTTACCTATATGCGTCAACCAATTCAATAACAAAATAATCTATATAAATGATTTCCGGTAATATAGTATATTACTTCGATTAGGGCACTAACCTCTACCAATTTGTTAATTTTTTTTTTTTTTTTTTTTTTGTAGCAATGAAATAACAATAAAGTGCTTAAGAACTTAAAGCAGCCGTGCATAAGCATTTAATGAATGCTTTATAGTTTATATATATATATATATATATATATA
Source organism: Leucophenga maculata (assembly GCA_035044805.1). Lineage (NCBI taxonomy): Eukaryota > Metazoa > Arthropoda > Insecta > Diptera > Drosophilidae > Leucophenga > Leucophenga maculata. The sequence goes on along the minus strand of JAWNNP010001123.1, from coordinate 789,082 downwards.
TATATATATATATATATATATATATATGTATATATGCTATATGTACAATATATAATAAAAATGCATTTATTTATTGCAAATTACTGGAATTTTAGTTGATTTTATGAGCTTGTATATTTGAGTCTTAAAATTACAAAAGACTTGCTGCCACATGTTTCTTCTTAGCGAATTGTTAGAAGTGCAGTAAAAATTTTATTACTAAATAATCGAGTGTAGATTAATAATTTTGTGATTATGTTCTTTGAACTATACTAAGTTGTGTGAATTAAAATTTAAAATATATATGTGAAAATAGGAAAGAAATGCTCTATTAATAAACCATTTAGTGTGGACTCTATAAAGTACATCAATTAATACAGTTCGATAGGTGTTGTGCTCAAATATTTGCGCTTTCCTTATAACTAATATTCAAAACGAAGCAAGAGTATCATTACTGAAAGTAGTTGGTCTATTAAGATACCGAAAAACTGCATGCAATTCAATTGTTTAACACATTTTTGACTTAATTTATATCATAAATGACTAATTTTTCCGGCTCGAAGGGCCAAAATTATCGAAATTTAGCAAGTATTACCAAAAATTTGAGCAACTGTGTCGAGCTTGTAGTAGTTTGAAGCTTTATTTCTTCTTCTTTAATTACATTTCGATTTAATAAACTTTTCATGCATACAATGAACCGACTTGAAGGACATAAACAGCAGAAGTCATGGAAGGTATAACTATTTGATTGTTTCGTCTTTATTTAATGCCCCTTAGAGTCGTCTAACAGTTTAAAGATGTATAATCTTTCTTGGTGTAGCAATGTAAGAGTTCATTTGAACTGTATTGCTTGAATTTCAGTATAATAAATTATTAATTTTTCTTTCATATAATGATCCGGCTCGAAGGGCCATAATTATCAACAGTTAGTAAGTACCATAAAAAAGTAGAGGGATGTTTATAAGGTGATAATGAGTGATACAGATTTTCACTATACTTTACGTAGTATCAGGTAATTCAAGTTATTTAAAAATAGATCAAAGTAACATCCAACATATAATAAAATATAATATATGCCGAGAGAAATTATATCTTAACAAATATATATAACTAAAATTGGCTAATGCCAGGCCTAAAGCCACTTAATTTTATTTAATTAAATAAGAAAACAAAATGGTTCATCTAAGCTATAACCCAAGGTGATTAAGGCCCGATAAACATGGGTCGTATATAATGTCAGGTCGACAAAATGCTGCGCTTAATGCGTTTTATAGGACTTGCTTGAGCCAAAGGTCAGGCCAGACGGTTTTGGTGATTAAGCAGATGATCATAAAGCTGCTAGAAAATATGCAAATTTGATGGTTCACATGAGCTACGTTGTGTATCCCATATACCAAGTGCAGCCTGTAATTTTTCATATCGATTAGATTTAGGTGCAATACCCCAGATCTGGATGCGTTCATCCAAAAGTTCAGCAGAAAAAAATATAAAAAGATACTGCCCTAAGCCAGTCCTGCGCAAACAGAGCATAATGGAGAGACACTTCTGTAAACGTTCCATGCTATGAACGAAGCATCAAATAAAACCAATATTGATGGCATTATCTCCATGATGCGTTGTCAACTATTTTACTTATCGTTTTATTAGTCGGTCCTCATTAATCTGTACTTAATGGAAAGTATGCTTGGAGTTAAAGTACGCTCGAGTGCCTGGATGTGGTTTCTCGCAGTCTTTAAGCCACCTTCATTGAGTTCAAGGGAAAATAAATCAAGAATGAAGAATTTTTAGTTAGCTTCCAACGGTTTCGGTGTTTAGAGCTCCAATAAGGCAGAGTTTTATGCTTCTTTGTCACCTATTTGCATGCTTTATGCAGGTTCTTCAGTTCATAATTTATAGATTGCAAAACCATCTTCTCGAGATGGCCCTTTTTTACATGCGTAGAAGATTATGTGGTCATTCTCTACTGTTTCTTTTTTATTTAGCCCAGAATATCACGCAGATTTTTAGACTTCACTTATTATTGAATGCAAGATTTTTTTTCCGGCTAAACTTCAAAACGGCTGAACCGATTTTGACGGAACTTTCACTGCCTGTTAGTATATGTTATAAGGATTAACTTAGGCTGCATTTATTTAAAATTGGAGGTTATGACGCCCTACTACCCATATAAGCGTTAGACAAAATTCGTCGTAATTTTGCACATATTTTAAGCACAGAGATGATAAGGTGTGGAAAAGTGTGGATGGTTCGGCTGTCTATAGGAAACATACGTAATTCATTTTGACTAGTCTTTTGTATAATCCTATTTTCTCAATATACCGTTAGCTTCTAATGCTCGTTAAGCGTAAATCAGGTTAAGTCTTTAACAAATATTTATATTGTTTGATTTTATTTTTATTTAAAATATTTCAGTCCAATATACATACTTTTAGCTGTTTGTGATGCAGTGTTGCCACACTATTTTTGCCCCCATTCAGCCATTCACACATTTGGTAGCACAAATGGGGAAAGCAAATGTTTAAGCTGTATTAAATTCAATTTTCATTTATATATTTCCAAAAAAAAAAAAAAAAAAAAAACATAAATCATTAATCGCACAAACTTGCCATAAGTTTAATTTTCTATTTGCTGATAATATTTTTTCCACTTTTTTTTAGTTTTCTAGACTGCGTCATAAATAGACTAGTTTAAATGGCAAGCAAGCATATTCTTCTTCAATATAAGAACTAAAACGCACAACGTACTATGAGCGATCGATCAAATTTTTCTACATTAGTATTTTCTTACGAAACTTATCGGTTCGAAAAGTTTTTCTCTGTTACTTTATTTATTTGGTTTTTAAGTACAATTCCAGAAAGAAAAAAAACGCAGCGAAAAATTAACAAGCAGCGCAAAGTAAATAAACTTTTTTTTTTTGTGTAAGGTTTTATACGTATTATCAGGCATTGGAAAAAAAAAAAGAACAGAACGTTGAGATATGTTTAGTTTATTTATTTTTTTAAAGGCTTTTACATTTTCTGTGCTTATTTTTGTTATGTTTACTCATTCTTTCACACTAACTCTATGTGATATTTTAAGCATGTGTCATAAGTAGGCACAACAGATTGTTTATCGCTTTATCGTTCGAGTATTTTACAATGCGTCGTACACAAAAAATAGAAAATATTACAAAAAAATAAATAAATAAATAAATAAATAATAATAAAAAGTTAAAGAAAATTAGACATTTGTCTATGACGAAACTTTAAGTCGCTTTGCAGCACGTGATACTACTAAGAAAATATATTTTAAATAAAATACTTTCAATAAAAATAAACTGCAGCCATACGAAAAAGTCAGTCAGTCAGCCAGCCAAGCCTTGCAATATCTTCTTTGCATATATTTTATTTAATTTTCTTTTTATATATACAATTTATATATATATATATGTATATATATAAATACCTATTAAGAAAAGCAACAAACTTCGAGCGCAATGTATAAAAATAAAATTTGCACGCAAACAAGAAAATAAAATACAAATAAATAAATACAAAAATAAAATATTTTACAAAAAAAAAAAAAAAATGTAGAAAAAGTCAAACTGTCTGATTTACTGAATGAAGTTGAAACGTTGAATCGGAACGATCGTTTATTATCAGCTACAATGTGAGCATTGTGTGATATTGTAGGTAATACTTGCAGATAGCGAAATCGCGCATATAGTAGCAGCAGTCGATTGAAAATAAATTTATTTGGCTTAAAAATTTTCAAAATGCATTTATTAGTTATTCTATTTAAAAAAAAAATTTCCTTTCTGCTTAAAAATGTAACCAGTCTGCGCGACAATATTCCGCTTTTACTTTTCATTTTAATTTTTTTATTTCTGTTCTGTAGTTATTTTTATAATTTTTATGCTGCGTGTGGAAATTCATTTATTTTTAAATTTTTTTTTTTTTTTTTTTGCATAAATATGTGCGTATGCAAGTCGACATATGTTTGTATCTAGATACAAATTGCAAACAGGCAAAACGCAAAATAGGCAGCATGACAGCAGGCAGGCAAGCAGTCAGTAAGGCAGCCAGACAGCTAGCGAATCGTAAATAAAAAATGTATTTTTGAAGACGCAAGTTTTTGTGCATAGGTTTATAAATATTGAAGTCTAGTCATATTGAGATTTTTTTGTATCTTTTTTTTTTTTGTAATGGATTTAAAATGAGAATTATGCCATAATGTAGCTGAGTGTAAAGTTGCTTTTTAACATTATTGTTTAGTTAGACAAATTTCTGAGCATAAATTGTTTAAATATTATAGCAATATGTAAAGTTAAAAATGATAAATTTAATTAATTAAATTGGCTGTGGGCAGCCCTTCTTGATGAACTCTTACAATCAATTTAATACACTTTATTTAAAAAATAAAAAATGTGGAATATAAATAACCGAACTTAAGGTTTCTAGCTATTATGGTCTTCAAGTTACATTAATGCAAACAGAAACTCAACCGGACAGACGGACATTTGAACATTGACTACACTTTACATATTGATCAAGAATGTATTGAATATAAACTTTAACACCCTCCCCTTTTTTGCATTGAGACAGATAATATTTCGTAGTGGAAATCGAAACAAGTGTCTCCGTTGCTCTTCGAATTTTATGTTTTAAAGTTGTTGCAAATAATTTTCTCTTGATGTGTATCTTGCAAATGACTTTCCAGCCTGCTAAAAGTCATGTCTAATAATAATACATTAACAATATCTCAATATACCCTTCTTCCACTAGGGTATAGAGTATACAAAATAGAAGAGAAGCGAGCCTATAGTCGATAAATCTAATGTTTGACTAACTCCATTACATATCAAAGTTAAATATAGTTGAAAAATTTAAGCAAATCGTTGGAAAATCTTGGTTGCCACACTCTCGTCAAACAACAAATTTTAAGAACGAATTTGGGTTCGTTCGCAAATAAATACATTTTTTGGAGATATTTTCTAGGAAACCGAAACAAGCAAACGAATAGCTGATGATGATTCTCCATTTTTTAGATTTTCCACAGAATTCATTGTTGCGCGGCACGCTCAGATTGTGAAACGTGCAAAAGTTCAGCCAAAATTCATACGAAAAATTGATCCTTTACAATAGGAAATATTTTTAAAATAAAGTTCATTCGAAATTCTATAAAAAGTTAAAATAAAATCAAAATCGTTAAAAAAAATTTTGGTCGATTTGTGCACGCATCACATAAGAGCCACACATTGTACTCAAAATCGAATATATGAAAGATAAGCAACTTTATTTTGCTTAACATTTAGCATTTATTTCATCAAAATCTTACTGCAGAGTCAAAAGTTATTAAAGTTCAAATATACATTAGGTATCTAAGCTTAAGGATTGCAAGAAACTAATGCTATTCAAACTGTTTTCAAGCGCTTTGACATATATGCTACTCAAACTGTACGCCATACAATTGCTTCAAATTTTATCTACATACAATTTATATTATCGGCAATGCCTTACCTATACAAAAGGAAGACAAAGTTGCATCGTAGCAGCACAAGCCGGTCCTTCTGCTTCTTAATAATTTCGTAAATTTTTTTACTGATTTTTCACAAATAAACTTCAATTTTTTTTAACATTATTCCCCACAATTTGTATATATTATTTTATTATATATTTTTATATTTAGGATCAAATTTTCAATGGCTTTTGTATCTCCGAAACTATGGATTCTATTTAAAAGTGATTATACCTATGAAAAGTGAAATGTTTGCTCTTTCAATTAGTGTAAAGATGGTTTTGATGCTAGCAGATTGATTTGATTGATTTACCCTCTCAAAGTTGAGTTTTGCGCTATTTTTTAAATTTTCTTAACTTTAATATTTTTTTTAAATTATATTTTATATGTTAACATATTTCCTTTTAATTTTTTTCCAAAAGTTGCCTTAGTTACGAACTAAATAAGCTAAAAAACAGTAAGATTAATCTAGAATTAAAAGAGGTACGATTTTTTTTTTATAAATATTAATTATTATTAGTTTCGAGTCAGAGCTTATATGCAATTTGAACTATAGTAGAACTCTATAGGACTTACGGAGAATTCTCCGTATTACCAAAATATCTCAAATCTCGAATGGTTCGCTGTAATGATGAGCCTTAAAGTGTCTGTAAATGTCTCCTTCAGTAGAGCTTGATCAGATAATCTACTATTTTTTTGGAACTGTTTGTCTTTCAGTCTTCAGAAGATTCTGAGCTATTTGAGGAGCTTCAAGATGCAAGTCCTTATAGAAGCAAACGCGTTGTCTGATTCAGATCTATATTATTTTCTATGTTGGTGTTTGGAAATGTTTAGTTATCAACGATTACCGTCGAAACCAAAGTCAAGCTATTTGAGGACTTTCAAGTTGCAATATCTTCTCAAACGCTTGACCCATAAAAATTAACTCATTTCTTTTATTTGTAAAAGTTTTATTTTAAATTTTTCAGCCCCTAACTGTTGACCCTTTATAATAAATATTTAACAAAATTCTTCATTATTTAATATTAAATTAAATATTAAGCAATTGTAGATACTTTTTTTTTATTAAGATACTTTTAACACTTTTTTGTAGAATGCATTTCATTTTGTATTGTTTATATTATTATTATAATTTATTTATTACTAAAAGTATTACAAAACCCGCTGACCTCTTTTAACGCCAACGATTTGCTGACGGACGGACGGACAGACTGGCTACGGAGTGGATTGGACTTGAGTAAACAATAAACGCAGAGTCGCAGTGTGCGCGCAGTAATCATTTATATATTTATTTAAATGGTATTTTTTTTTACAATAAATAAATTGTGTAGTGTATATATATATATATATATATATATTTTTTTTTTCTGAACAGCAACAATTAAATTGTACGTACGTTCATTAACAGCAACTGGAATGTGTCGCTATGCTGTGTGAGCGCGCGCGAGCGCTTAATTAAAATAATTTTTTTTTTTATTTTTTGTTCTTTTTTAAATAGTATAATAATTTTTTTTTTTTTATCTTGTTTACAATATTTTTGCATTGTACAAAATAAATATTTTTTTTGTTATTAATACAAAAATTTTAATGATAAAAAAATGTAATTGAAATGTATCTTTTTATTGTATCTATTTAACTAGAATGTTTGTAATCCAATATAAATGCAAAATAAATGTTTTCCTTATAACACTCAAAGAGCATTTTCTATAATCAAGTTAATCCTTCAATTATATTAGTGCATTGAAAATCAAAAGGAGCAGCACTTCTTGCTTTTTCACTTAATCGTGTTCTCAATTTATTGTTGCGTATTTGTCGTAGTTTGTCTGATAATCAGATAAATCCATTGGAAAAATATCATACTTTATTTTATTATGCAGGAATACATATTTAAACTAAAAACATTCAACTTGGCTGAAATATAATTTAAGTATGCAACAAATTTCTATAAGAACAGTTTCTTATTTATTTCAATGATTGATAAATAGTTGAATTATTTATCAATCAATTAAATAAATAAGAAATTGTCCTTATAAAAATTTGTTTCATATTTAAATTATATTTCAGCAAAGTTGAATTGAACTAATTTATTTATCTACAATAATATTTTTTTACCATAATAACTCTACTCAAAAATACCAATTGTTCGGACGTTTTGCAATTGGTGAAAATTATTTTAAAAGATGCTGTAACATAATTTACTGGTGTTCTTTATACAAAGTCGGAATGATTGTTGGTGGTTTATATAGAAACTATCACAGAAAGTAGAGGAATACTTCCATTAGTATATATGTGTGAAATATTCGTTCAAAAATTATTTTGAAAGATCCTTTAACGCAATTTAATGGTGAAAGTACCTTAAAAAGTATGGAGAATACGTCTATTAGTGAATGTCTGTGTAGCGAGCGGACATAAGAAAGTCCTATATATGTTTGAAGCTGATATTAGTAATTAATTTGTATAATTAAAGAAGTTTTTCATACAAAATTTATTATTGTTGGTGTTTGGTTTATATAGAAATAATCACAGAAAGTACAGGAAGACATACATTACTATATGTATGTGAAGTGTCCTCCCAAAAAATTATTTTTAAAGTTTTTGAATATCATTTTGTGTTGGAGATACCTTGAAATAGATGGAGAACAAATCCTTTGGCATATGTCTGTATGGCAAGCGATTATAAGAAAGTCCTACATATATTTTGAAGCAGATATAGCAAAGTTTTTCATACAAAACCAATGTTTTACGGTTGGTTTATATAGCAACTGCCACAGAAAGTAGAAGAAGCGTCCATTATTATATATATATATGTGAAGTAGCCGTCCAAAAAAATTATTCTGAAAGTTTCTGAACATAATTTAGTGGTGGAGATACCTTGAAACGCATGGAGAACACATTCTTTGTGTAGCGAGCGGCCATAGGAAACTACTATATATATTTTTAAGCTGATATTAGCACAATTATAGAAGTTTTTCATACAAAATCGATATGTTTGCTGGTTGGTTTATATAGAAACTACCACAGAATATTTTGAAAGATTTTATAACATAATTTTGTGGTGGAGATGCCTTAAAACGGATGAAGAACACATCCTTTGTTAGTGTCAGCATAGCGAACGGTCATAAAAAAGTCCTATATATATTTATAAGCTAATATTAGCACAATTTAAGAAGTTTTTCATATAAAATCAATATGTTTGTTGGTTAGTTTATATAGAAACTGCCACAGAAAGTAGAGGAACACGTCCATTAATTTATATTTGCAAAGTAGCCGTCAGAAAAAAATTATTTTAAAGGATTTTGTAAAATAATTTTGTGGTGAAGATACCTTGAAACGGATGGAGAACACATCCTTTGGTATATGTCTGTGTATCTAGTGTCCATAAAAGAGTCTTATATATATTTTTAAGCTGATATTAGCACAATTAAAGAAGTTTTTCATTCCAAATCACAAAATGGCTTAAGGGTTTGTAGGGAGTCTTTAGCCATAAAGACCAGATTCATTAATCTGTTTGCTTCAGATTTGATCTTTCCTATTCAATTATTATTTTAGCCAAGAGCTAAACTTCGCTTACTTGACTTTGGTATTTTCAAAGCATTATTTTTTCTTTATAACCAAAAGAAGCCAATATAGAATACATATACTTAAAAAGGACTAAAAAATAATGACTTGAACTAGTTTTGTTCTTCTGTCTGTCTCACATTTTTCATATATTCTTGGTATGTATGTAAGTATAATGAGTCTCTAGGATCAATATTTATACAGAATACTTAAGAAGATATGCCAGGAGCACTTTCAAAGAATTAGACTTATTATTTAGTTTGTAGTATTAAAAACTTTTTAAAATGTAACTTGAATAGCAGAATACATGTATCTATGTTAAAAATTTAAATAGAAAGCTTTATATATTGACAGTCGCAACTTGCCATTTTAAAGTTTTCAGAATTTTGAGCGAAAATTTTCTGATTTAAAGACAAAATAAAATTTTTTAGCGCGTTTCTAAAAATTCCTTAAGCTTTGTTTGTACCAAAGTTGATTGAGTTTATAAATTATTATAAACGAGGCTGGTACCAGTATATTTTTTATGTAATTTTCATTACATATATGTAAATAAATAATAAATTAATTAAGAAAAATTCATAGTAAAAACTCATACAATCTTTTTTAATACTCGTTATTTATAAGTATCTGCAGTCACTTAGACAGAAAACAGATTTAAAATACTTCAAAAATACAAATGCTTAATTTTAGGCAAGCCAATACTATATTTCCGCTTTTTGTTTACTAAAAAATTCTCATTTTTTATAAGTTTTCAATCCAAGCAAAGTAATTTAAAAACTCTACAGAAATGTATCTTTTTATTGTATCTACATATAAATTATTTAAACTTACATTGATTTTCAAAAGCAATCCAGTGTAGCAAGTTGTAGGTAATCCTTTTTTTTAAATTTTTTTTAAATATATCCAATTATTTTTGCTATATTGTATCTATGAGATACTTTTTGTTTTTGCTGCTGCTGCTGCTGCTGCTGCGGCTGCTGATGTTGTTATTAAATATTTCGTAATCCACAGTGTATGTTTGTATTGAAATATACTAATTATTGCATTTAAGCCAAATTTGTATGATAGACACACATATATATGTATATATATACATTTATTTATACATATATATATATATATATATATTGTATAGGTAGGTACATATATATATAGCTTCGTCGACAATGATGTGGTTGTTGTTGTTGTTGTTTTGATGATGATGTTGTTGATGTGTTTTTGTTGTAGCACGTTCGTTGTGACGTTTAATCAAAAAATCAACGCATACAATTTGAGACAGGAAGTGCGAGTTTAACACTGACAGACAGTTGTATCAAAAAATATATTTATTTATTTTTTATTTTTTTATTATTTAAATATGTACAGCAGTTGGCAGCTACATACATATGAAAGAGAGCGAGCAAGTATGCATATATAGTATATATATAATAATTTTATTTATACATATTTACATACAAATTTTGTCGGTTGTTGTTTTTTCGAACTTTTTTTTTTTTGAAAATTTATTTATTTCTTATTATTTCTTTTTTTAGCGTATATTATTTGCCTGTTGTTGTTGTTGTATACGTGTGCTGTATTTATTTAGCATTTATTAAAAAATATTTCTTTGCTTTTTTTTTTAAATTTTTTTTTTATTTTTATTTGTCGCGCATTTCATTCACAAAAGTAAATTTAATTAACACTCAATGGGGCGGCTGAACGGCGTTTGTGTTTGAAGGCAGCAGCTACGGGCAACGCTTTGCGTGCCAAAAATCACAAAAAAAAAAAAAAATTTAAATTTTTTTTATTATATTTTTTTTTTTTTAACGATACACAGTTATTAACTTCTTTTTTTTTTGTGTGTGCGTTTTCAATATATTTTTAAGCAATTATTTTTTTTTTTTTTTTAATTATTTGCTGTTGTATTTGTTAGGCACATGATTTTTAATGGAAGCAATTAAAATTTTTTCTTCTTGTTGTTGCATGAATTTCTTACATTTTTTTTTCGTGTTGCACTTGTATACACTCGTTTCACTTTCGTTTTAATTAATAAATTAATTTATTATTTTTTAATTGAAATACACGCTCGTATTTTATTAAGAATAATAATATGAAAAATTCGTGCTGATCCGTTTCCGATCCGATCCAATTCGATTTCGATCCGTGCCGTAGCCGCGTTCAATATTTGACTCGACTCTCAAACTTTTTCAAGCGAAATGATTGAAGGCGCTGTGCACAACGAGCCGACAACCTTCAAGTGTTTGAAAGCACTCAAGAGCGCGTTGCGCTGAGTGTGAGCGAGCGATACAGCGTTGAGTGTTTAAATGCGGCGAATTGTTTGCAGTGAGTTGAGTGTTTTATGCTTTAAATTCGCTGCATACAAAAAAAACTAAACAAAACTCAAAGCAAAGCAAAGCCGGCGAACCGCTACGATCGTTGTGTGCGCTCTTTTTTCTATCTTTTCTTTTTGGTTTTGAATTCGCTGCTTTTTATGTCAATGACGTTTCGTTTTAATAGATTCGCCGTAAATGTTTTGCTTATTTAATTGAACAAAAAATTTTTCATTCTCAAATTCGAATTCGACGACGACGACGACGGCCATCAACGTAATTATCAACGGCGTACACACACAAGCACACAGTTTAGTAAAATACACTGACATTTAATTGTACACATACAGCTTTGAAGTATCTATATATGTATATGTGTGTGTGTGTGTGGATCATTTGAAATAATGATGATCATCCGCTGCTGAATGGGCGATTTATGTTTGTATCTGCGTTTGCTTTCAATTTTCACGCGCACATTTAAATAATAAAATATAATATAGCGCTTGATTTATTTTTTTTTTTTTCTTTTTACGTTATGTTAGATTTTTAGCTGTAAAACCATGCGCGCACCAGACATTTGCTTTAAGGCGTAGTTACATGCTACAGTAGATACATTTGTATCTTTCTATATACAATATTCCGCTTACTTAATACACGCTTAATGCAAAAACAGCTGATTGTTGCAGTTATTTATTATTGTAATTTTTTTTGTATAAAAAAAAAAAATTATACGCTTGCAAAAAACTATAAAAAGTATCTCAAGCAAATGTATATATGTATGTATGTACAACAGAGACAGACAAAATCAGAGACGAACGAACGAACGGAACGCACGCACGCACGCACGTACAGACAGACAACGACAGCAGGTCCGCTTTAGCGTATCTTACGGGCACGACTGTCTGACGGCACGGCGGCTGTTACGAATACACTTGCAGTCTATGCAGCGAATTCAGAGACACATACACAGTTACACTCAAGCATACTCTTTTACTCACTCATTCGCTCACTCTCTCTCATTGAGTGTTTCTTTATGTTATGCTCAAATTGTACTTCCGTAGCTTATGCTTAACTCAATTTGCGGCGAATTTAGTTTTAAACATTTTTACGCCAGCGTTCGCCTAATTGTAAAAATATAAACACATACATATATATATATATATATATAAAGATATAATAAAAACGCCTATGATATAGTAAAATAGCAGCAACAACAACAACCACGACAGAAGCATTACAACAAAGCTTTGCCGCTTGCCATCTAATGAACGACGTACGTACGTACAGCAGCAGCAACAACAACAACAACAACAACAAAAACAACTACGACGACCAGTTTTTCAAACTAAAAACCAACCGGACGTTGCCGCAAACCGCGCGCCCCACTTTCAACATACACGAACGTATGCCTATATGTATGTGTGTGTATGTATCTATATACATACATATATAGCTACGAGGGTAGCACAAGAAGTAACAACGAACTGTATATTAAGATTGTGCAGAAGCATGTAACAAGCAGAAAGAGGTAAGACACTCATTATAGGGACTATAACCTTGATCTGTATTGAAATTCGATATAGATCAATGCTCGACACCGGCCACCACCACCTTTTTTTGGCTTTGGCAAGTGCCTTTGGCTCTTGCTGAGTTGCTTTACATTGTATAAACAATTTGAAAGGATTTAAAAATATAAAAAGAGGTCAAATTTTGACAAAACAAAATTTTTTCAGTGTAAAGGTAGAAATCGTCCTTAGACAAAACAACTTGGTGCCGGTAGAAACGTCATTCCAAAGTAAATATGTTTGTATTTTGTGCCGAGCACTGATATAAACACTTCCCCCCGTTCGTCTATCTGACTCTCCATATGAAACTCGAAAAATTGACTATAAGCAATTGGGCCTTTAAATTTAAATATTTAGATACTCCTTCCTACTCCTTCTTCAGATCACTTGTATTCATTGTATTCATGCCTAAGATGACACCATACCAGCCTATGTACACTTCATTCTGATTTTTGTATGAAAAACGTTTATTATTGTTGTTAATTTTGTTAGAAACACCGAATTTAGTCAACCTTACATTAATCCTTATAAAATATTCCATTCAGGTTCATATCGGGCACTAGAAGGGGTAGCCACCCAAATAAAACTGTTTAAAAAAATCACCTACGCGCCATATTGTAGCGTTTATGCACTATCTAAACGTCTGTTTAGCTGGACAGCTGGCAATTCATCCCTGCGGAGTGTGTAGCAAAAGTTTTTTCATTTTCCAGGGTTCCGTTTAAGGTTCCAAGCAGGTAGGGGTACACCTGCACACAGGAAGCTGCTTCACATACGCTTGTCCACGAGTATAGAAAATAAATATCGTCTGGATATGTGGCGAGCAGTAATTTGGGGAAGACCAGCTGCCATCAAATGGTGGAAGGAGATTGTGATTGTTACTTTTATTTGGAATTGGTGATCTCGCAGATACATCCTAAGTATTCTATTGAATATCAATACAATGAAAATGATCGCTGGATCCGCCAGAGCCATTAGGGTGAGGTGGCATATCATGTCAGGCCCCTTCTACTCTTATAACCGTAATAAGCAGGTTCATCTGCAAGGGGGTATACAGATCCCTTTACGTTTCCATCACCTCTTCGACAGATTCTGTTTTGAAAGGTAAAAATCGATCTCCAGTTGTAGTGCAAACGTTTCTGCAATCTCCTCATCTAACCTGCATACTTCGGCACATGTCTCAACTGCAGTCGCTTAAGGGACCTAGTAGTCTTCCACAGAGCGTGTCCGGAGTCTAATGTGTGGTCCATTGCCTCGAGTTTATTCTCGCTTTATTCGCCAAAGTAATATCCTCTGGAAAGTGAGTGCGAATAAATATCCTTCACTGCTGTCTCTTGAGCCTATTCAAGTCCCTTGTTTGTCTATCTACACAAGAGATAGTTGAAGGACTTGAATTGCTGATAACAGGACTCGACAGAGCTGTTACAATATGTATTTTTGGGTCAAAAGATCCACTGCAACATCTATGTCCTGAAATGTCTTCAGCTCCATATTCAAATGAATGAACTTATCGAACTTCTCAGGAACCTTGGAATAGATGAATGCCTAGCGAGAAGGCGGTATTGAGGTATAAAAGCTGTGGATTGAGTGTGGTCACTATGTAACTTTCAGTTATCTGTTATGTTTATCAGCCAATCAGAACAAAGTCTAAGCAGGACAGGATAGCGCCTTGGAGACCCAGTTGCCAATACTTTAGCTGTATGAGATGCTAGGCATCAAACTAATAGAAAGCCTCTAGCGTTGTTGTTGTTGCAATCTCCCCACGTACAGTGTCGAGCGTTCCAATTTCAACCTATTTTTACTATAGATTTAAGAATAACGTTCAAGTCGTGAAGCTCACTTCTGTACTTAGGCTGGATATATATTGAGCCTAATTTCAGCACGCCCAATGTGGTGTCCACACTCATGGAGGCACACTGAAATTAGCGGTTGGCAATGATATATAAAGCATATATAAATGTTGATCAGTAACAGCAGTCAAGTCGATGTGGACATATATGTACATCTGTCTGCATATAGACATGTCCATATCGATATCCATATGATTATCGAAATTTTGTAGATTATAAAGTATGGCGCCCTGAAATTTTTATATTTAGATTATTTTAGTAATTTTTAACAGGGTATCTCGTAGTCGAGCGTACACGACCGCAGCAATATTTCTTGTTTTTCTAAAGAATTTTTATTTCTAAAAAGTTATAACAAAAATAACAGTTATTATTTTTGTACAATACTATTCAAACGGTATTAATTTGCTGATCGAGTTTTCGTTGCTACTTTTAATACAAATGGCAACACTGCTGCTAGCTGCTAATTACTCCCACGCTCAGTAGTTCTTAAGCTCTTTCTCTCTCTCGCCGAACTGACTTTTGCCCGATGGTAACTCTTACATTTTAGTCTAATTCGCGCTTTTGCTTTGGAAAATTGACAAATTTAATTGTGCGTGCATAATTATTAAAATTTGGCAATTTAAATAGTGTTTCAAATTAAAATTATATGCAAAATCGATTAATGAACAAGTGCAGAATTGATTTGCTATGAAATATTAGTGCGGGAAATATTTCTACGCGTAGAAATCGACGGGAAAACTTTTTATTGTACTTAGTGAAAAAAGGTTTAAAAAAAGGCATTCTGTACAGATGTTTTTTATTTTATTGTTTTTGCTTTTTGTTGTTTTTTTGCGATTCAAAAAATGTGCAATGAAGTGATTAAATTTCATGATCTTCGTACCCTGTTGCCAATATGTAGGTAAAGTAAATTTCTAATTAATTGTTAAAAAACAAATTTATTTAAAAACTACATTACATCAATTAAGAAACTTTAAGAATTACCCTCGTATAAATTTATATTTGTACGTTTTGTTTTTTTTTTTTTTTATTTTATTTTTTAAACGGAAATTGAAAATATGCCAACTTGTAGGCGCGCGCTCGCTTGCTGGCGTTGCTGTTGTTGTTTTTGTTGTTGCCGTTGGGGCCGTTTACGACGTCGACTTTGTTGCCAGCAGAACCAGCACAGCACAGCGGAACGGCGAATTCATGTCAGTTGCTTTCATTTCATTCATTTAAAATTGTAGCTACAAATGCCTACACCAGCGTCGCCGTCGCTACACCGCACAAACAACTCTTTGGCATTCTAAATAAAAAAAGCAAAAAAAAAAAAAACAAATACACCTTGGCAAAGCGACAAACAAAATTTTTGTTGAATTAAAATAAATGCAACTGCAACTTGCGGCGAATATAGGCAGGCGCTCGCTTCATTTTTGAAGAGAGTCTGCGCTAAATCTGATTTTGAAAACAAGTTTTCCAACACTTTTCGAGCGTAGAGTGCAACGTTGCAGTTTAGTGCAATTTCACTGCCTGCCGCCTGCCCGACGCCCACACACTCAGCTGAACGAAAGCTGCCGCCGCATAGATTTCATATTTTATTTTTCTCAATGAATTTTTGAAATTCATATAGGATGGCATTTTTTAGTTGTTTTTTTTTTTTTTTTTGATTTTGGTCTTCATTAATTTTTTTTTTTTTGCTAATTTAAATTGAATTTTTTTTTTTTAATTTCTACTTTTGGTCGTCGTCGGTCTATACCTCGTCGCAATACAAGTCAGTGTACGCGGTGCTGCTGCGCTATTATTTTTGTTGTACGTGTTTTTGTTGTTGCTGGGTGCCAATATGAATGAAATACGCATACAAAGAGGACAAAACCAGCACAGTTTCACTTTACTATGTATGCACGAGTATATCTACGAATGTATCTATGTATGCATGTGTATGTATGTATCTCGTATCTTGTTTGCTTACTCTTTGCTGTATGCTGCTTTTTGTTGTTGTTGTTGTTGTTGGCACGGTGAGGTAAGCATAAAGTCGTGTGTATGATTGTATGTATAGCTGTGTATTAGCATGTATGTATGTATGTATGTATGAAAAGCAAACAAGTCTTGTTTGTCGTTCAACGTAGCATAGGGTTGACAGTCCATTTTAAATTTCAAACAAAAACACGCGGTTTTCAAAAAAAAAAAAAAAAAATAAGGTTTCATGTTTTGCATTTCGAATAAAAATTAAAAATAAATAATAATACGACGTTTGTCCATCTTTCTGGCAGTTTGTGGGTTCCATCCCAAAAGTCTTGTTCATTGACAATTGCCTCCAATTCTTCACCTTCAAACATTTTTGACTGTCCGGGTCGAAATTGCTTCCAACTGAATATAGTCAAGGATGAAAATGACGCAAAGTAATATGTATATACTTAATCAACAGATGAAAAAATTGCCCGACAGCGTAGCAACATGTGGGGTTTAATAACAAGGAGCTCAGAGATGATTTTCCCTTCCTTGAGGAATAACAGAGACCTGCAAAATACGATTTTTACCAAGTTACAAGAGCCTTTTGGTTTTGTGCAAATGTATGTAA
The DNA here is from genome assembly GCA_035044805.1 of Leucophenga maculata. Taxonomy (NCBI): domain Eukaryota; kingdom Metazoa; phylum Arthropoda; class Insecta; order Diptera; family Drosophilidae; genus Leucophenga; species Leucophenga maculata. The sequence continues at coordinate 771,774 of JAWNNP010001123.1, read as the reverse complement.
CAGGTAAAAATAATGTTTGGAGATCCCCATTATGGCCAGGAGCGCTAGAGGAGTTGATATAACCACGTCCGTCTATAGACTTCGTACTTTTAGCATTCGATTAGGTCTTCGTCGGAATTTTACGAGTTTATTTTAAAATCTTGCCCCTCCCACTTCCCATAAATCACCCACAAGGCAAAAATTTGTTCGGCACAAGAAGTATACAATATAGAGATAACATCCCTCTAATCCAAAATTTCATCATATCAGATGATAAATGTCAATTTTATAAGCAATTGAATTTGAACGACCTATGATGCTTCCGTCCTCCATTTTTATAAGGCACTTATTCATACTGTGAGAAGTGGAAGGAGCAAAATACTTTTCTTCAGTATCATTTTTGTTATTAGTTTCTTACATTTTTGTTTTGCTTGGTGCCTAAGCTAGGGACACATTTAATATGTTTGTTAGGAAAGAATTTAGAGCCTTAATAGGTTTGAAAGCGTCCACAACTAATAACGATACACATATTGATTGGGCGCCGAATGTAATGGAATTGGAAATAGGGAATATTTTTTTAAATAATCTCAAGTTGACTCGAAGGTTTTATTTTGATATCCCATTGTCACAGGAATGGCCTCCTCGCAGTGTTCCCTGGATACCGAATTGAGTTTACATAATCGGGAGCTTAATTGAGCGGCGACTTGTACTGGTACGGGGCCTAAATCGTGTAGCTTCAGCTAACAGACAGTAAAAGTCTCGTCCAAATCGGTTCAGCTGTTTCGGAGATAAGTCGGAAAAAATACACAGACAGACGGACAAAAATTTTGATTTTAATGTTTGAGTTTTTGGAAAACCCTTCAATTTTATTTATATGCATAGATAATTTCATATGTACACGGACAATTAGAATGCTGAACACATACACGCGCGTTGGCAACTCTAGATCAGATCAGCTTTGCTGCTATCGCGCGCTGCTCTAACTCGAAATCTCAAAACCAGTAGCAGTTTTTCTTTGGGCACGACGGCAACAGCAACAACAAAAACACTAAGAGTAATAATGATACAAGCAGCGTCAACAACAACAACAAGCATGCGTTCGAAAGCGCACGAGTTAACGTGAAATACATACAAATATGTATATATATATTTAGTTATGTATGTAAACGCCATCATACATACATATATGTAATTGCAAAATAAGCAAAAACAAAAAAAAATGCAATGCACTCCAATTCGATGCAATTCTGCTCAAATGCACTCAACTGCAGCGCACTGCAATGTAATGCAAAATGCGCGGGTGTGTAGCATTGGGGGCCATGGTGCGCTCTCTATCGTACTCACTCATTCGCATGCTCTCTGCAAGGCAACATAAAATGCAAATTTTAAACACAACACATGGCAGCCGCAGCTTCTCCCGCAAGTATAAATCAGCATTGAGTGATTTGCTGCTTCCGCTCGAAGCGAATTCAACATAAAAATTGTTGCAGAGAATAAGCGGTTTTTCGTGTGTTTACAATGTGTCGGGCGCGGGTGTTAGTATGATGAGTTTGTATGATGAATGAATTCGCCATTCAGTTGGCTGCTGTCATTGAGCGAAACATTGCTCTCTCACTCTTACGCTCACACCACTCTTTGTATTATGCTCAATTCAATATGGTGGCGAAATAATAATTTCGCACTCAAAATCAACTCAACACGCTCAGCATCTCTCACAGAGTTGAGTTAAGTTAAATTTGCTCACTCATTTGTTTGTTCGTGTGTTCGTTTTTATGAATGAAACACGAACGGAGCCATTATGAATGGAGGTCTGTCTACGTAAATGCAAAGAAATTCTCCTCTTGTGGCTGTCGTGCATGTTGTTGTTGTTTTTGGTTTTGCTTGATTTTATTTTCGTTGCTTTTTTGTTTTTTTATACGTTATTTTCGCTTGATGAGCAAAATATATACATATTACCCTGTAACTGTGTGTGTATGTGTGTGTATCTAGCTAGCTGTCATGCATCTGTGTGTATGTATGTGCTGATCTGTGTATCCGTCGGATACTCTGTATTCAAGCACTATTTCATCGTTCTATAATTTCATTTAGTTTTCGTAATTAAGAAAATTAAACTTTTTTAATGTGAATTGCAGTTTCTCATGTTGCTTATTTTTTTTTTAAGCAATTTTCCACGTATTCGCAACAAATTAAGCCAAGCTGTTCGTCCGTCCGTCCGTCCGTCTGTCTGTTCCGCTGTTGTCCGTGCCGCAGCCATTGAAAAGCATTCAACGCTTTAAAGCTTCAAGTCAGACTCACCGCCGCCATAAATCAGCGTTTATTGAGTCAAATAACTATTTAGCGAACAACAATGTCTCTTAATGCCTACGTATCTTTTTTTAAAAGTATCTTTTTTTTCCGATTTATGTATTTTGTTACTTTATTCAGTGCTACATACAAATGTCGAGTTGTAGCCGCAGACTTTTTGGCATAATGATTTACTTTTAGTATTTGTTGTTGCTGTAGTTATTGTATGAGTTGGCTTTTTATTTCTTCTTATTTTATTTTATTATATTTTTTTTTTTTGCAGTTTTTTGACATAAAAATTGAGTGTATATAAAATAATATATACGATACAATATTTATTTCAGCGTGGGCGTTCAAATATGCTGTGACTTTTTTTTCGGTTGGTTTTTTTCTTTTCAATCTTATTTTTATTTTATTTTGTCGTTTAATTTTCAATTTTAATGAATATATGCTAATATATGAGCGTGGATGTTGTTATCTGTCAGATATGTATCTGTATATTGGCTAAAGAGTAATAAAATCGGCCTATAAAAATACAAAAATTTGTTTGTTCTTTGACAACCGGCTTGATAAATTGATAATAAGCATTCGAACAAAATAAATTAAATATTCTGAAATGTTGTTTAACCAGAAAGTATAGTTTTATAGCACTCTTTGCTATCAATGGGAAGAGCAGGAGACGAAGAGAACCAGGAAACTCTCTGGAACTTTACAATAACATACATTTTTAAATAATTTTTATTTTAAGATTAAAAAAATTTTAATAGTTTCGATGACCACATCTAAAGGGAAGTATCACTTCAACCATCGTTCGGTTATGAAAGCATTTAGGACGGCGCGCCAGCTACTGTTTTCTTGTGCGCGCTTGCGCTAGTTGTTTACCTGTTTATTCCAACACATGCCCGGTCGTCATCCTCCAATCAAGTTTGGGCCCCCCCAATGTAACCCATGCGTGTTGATCCTCTTTCATTCATTCGAATAAGGTGACTAGCCCAGTGCAGTCGTTAGAAGCTTATGCGCTGGACTATGTCAACTTCATCACATACATACATAGCTCATACAGCTCGCGGTTCATACGGGACCTAATCTCGTTGCCGACTCTAATAGGACCAACAGTTCTGCGAAGAATCTTTCTCTGTTCAATCAATGTCCAAACCGCTGTGAAATACTGTAGGACCAGGTATTCCGCGGTAGTTGGCGCAAACAGCGGGAGTCTTCTTAGGCATAGGACAAAGAACACTGAGATTCTAGTCGTTGGGTATGTGTTCATCGGGCCATATCTTACATAAAGTTGATACATACTCCTAACCAACTCTTCGCCGTCGGTCTTGAATAACTCAGACCATCAGAGCCTGTCGCTTTGTTATTTTTCAGCTTTTTAATAACCGAATCGACATCATTATAGTCGGATGGCTCTACAATAGTGTCATCTTTAACTGGTGTATCCGGTGTCATTTCTTTATTAAAGATCTTGTACGCTTCATCCCCTTCTAGTATGTTAGAAAAATAACTCGTCCATAATCTCAATGATTTCTGAGCATCTGTAATCAGATTTCCATTTTCGTCCTTACAGAAATTTACTCCAAGTTTAAAACCTTCGGTCAGACGCTTCACCCTTTGATAAAAATCTTCATTTCTGTGACATAACCTCTCAACATCCTTACTCCTTTCTTACTGCTATTTCTTGTGTCTGAAAAGGCTTTTCTCCTCTCCCCGTCTCTCCTCTCTCCGTTAGCTAACAGCTCGCGTTGCTCCCGACTACAGACTTCGCTGATAGGAAGCGTTCTTCTCTCCAATAGCATTGCGACACAGGTTATTTATAACTAATGGCCTCCTTGGCAGGCCTATCCATGAAGCAGGTGATATCTTCCCAATGCACACATATATCTTGAGAAGACGGTGAGGTTTCGCGGAGCAGTCGGGATATCGTGTTTGAGAAGGATTCGGCGGTGTGTTCTGATTGTTGCTTGCCGAAGTCTAGTTTGATCTGGACTCAGCCATGTAGCCATATGTATGTTGAGGTGTTGAAATCTTGTGCTGCTTACTACCATGTTCCGACCTGCGGCGAAATCGATTATCTTCTTCCATTCTTGGAGGTAGTGTCGTGAAGGCTAAATTTTCCGATGGTTAGGCCAAAGATACCTTCCTCCCCACTTTTTATATTAAAATCGCCAGGCGTGTAATTTGTCTGGGCACAATCAAGTAGCCTTGTGGATGTTATGGTGTTGAAATCTGGTGCGAAATCGATTAGCCTCTTTCCATTATTGGAAGTATATCATGAAGACCAAATTTTCAGACGGTTGGGCCAAAGATTCCTTTCCTTAATTCCCAATTTTGGAAATTTTATGTTGGATATCCAATTTTATGTTGAATATCGGATTTTGTGTGTTCGGTGATCTCCAAAAAGTTACGAAGCCATCATTCTTATCCCCAATTCGGATAGTGCAAGAAATTGGCGTATGCTATTTTGAACTTCGTTATTGATTTGTGTTTTTGTTCATTTTACAATCGGTTAACTGCGCGAGCTCACCATGGCTAATCGCCAATACTGAGTTTCCGAGTCCTTGCATCGTAAGGCTACTTTTTCTTGTGCCCACTATGACGCCATGAACGTCTATACCCAGGAACTTTTCCATTATCCACCGTCACCATCGGAGGTTCCCTGTGGATCGGCACAAAAAGTATGGGTTCACGCTTAGTGATTCAAACGAGATATCGTCAAAAAAAATCTGGTACAAAATCAGAATTTCGTGCTTAATACATTGGAAACAAATAAATATATGTCCGTCTTTTTTACTTTATATGCAAATTAATAAATTTTAACCACTGATTGATGTGAAAAATGTTCTCGTTGTTGAAATCCAATGTTCCATAATTAAAACTGATTTCATCAGATGACAGGTTCATGCTCTGAAATATAAAATAAGTTGAATGTATACACTGAAACAATAACTCCACCTATTTCTCATTTGGGACTATGAACCTGTCAATTGTTTTAAGACCCATTGCTAGTGATCATTCCGAAAAGTAATTCTAAAAGGAAATTGACCACTGGATGACCTTTCGGCTCTTTCTGAATCCGGGGTTTAAAAGACTAAATATTTCGAAAGAAATGTATTTTGACCTTGATGCTGACGTGATGGCATTATACGGATAATGGGATCGCAATCAGCGATCTCAAACAAGACTTATAAGTCGCAAGAAGTTTAGGCACAGTTCGATTTATATAAGCCATCGATTCTAGTGCATTTGCTTATAAATTTTTATTTTAATAATCTTTATTTTATTATATATTTTCTTTTACTTAATTATTAAAGTCCTTGTGTTGAGGTGAAAATTAAAGACAACAAATGCATTTAGGGTGCATATATTCTTCGTATGTATTTGGTATATATTTGGTGACCTCCAAATCCTTCAAGCATGTAATTTTAAATTCTGCAGTCGTTATTTTGAAGTGCTTTATGTATTTGTTTCACGGTCATATTCTTCATTTTATAATCTATAAACAAGTTGGAAATTGTATTCTTGAACAGGTGCTAACTGTCATTCAGCCAAGAGATTAAAAGAGGAAATTGACCCTGAAAGGCTAGTTCATGAAAAAGGTTAAAGCGTATTCGGAAGTAAAATGTTACAGGCTTTCAGAAATCGGCGTCATACGGAAACCGGGATCGCAATCAGCGACCCCATAACATGAAGGTCAGCCAGGCATAGAACATGTCCACCTCAATTTAACTTCGTGATCTTCTGTGATACTATTACGTAAGTCGTAGGAGCTTAATTTTAATGAAATATGTTTAAGGATCTTTTAAATTTTTTCCAGTTTGTGTTTATGTAGCCAACTGTTGGATTTTACAAAAGGTTGAAGTTCATTTCAGATATAATAAACTTGTGCCAGCGCTTTTCCAATCCTCAAAGCACTTTTTTTATGCGATTTTTTTTTAGTTATTCCAGCGGTGTGGTCTTTATTTTCTCAATTGTGACAAAACGTCGTACTTTCGTGGGTCTTTACAGTATTGTTCAGTAAATGCGGTGGCTGAGGCATGATTACTGTGCTGAATGATGTGTGAGCAGGTATTTTATCTTGATAGAAAACTATGAATTGTTTTGCCACAAAATCGGGCGTTTTCTTTTTAATGCTTCACGTAAACGAGCATAACTTCAAGGTAATATGCCTTATTGACCGTACGACATACTGACAGCACGTCTCAAAATGCACGTCTTGGCTCTTCTAGCCGCTTTCATTGACATGGTTGGACTTTGGTTTGGACGCTTTAAGCTTATTGAATTGTGATCAGTTTTGACTGTTTTGAGAAAATCTTGAACGTCTTTGATATTACTTAAGAGCTCCTGAGCTATGCTTATGGGACTGTTCTTTTTGTTTAATATTTTGCAATTTCGGAGCAAACTTCAATGCCACTCGTTTTATGTTGGAAAACATCCGAAAAATTTGCATAGCTTGAGCCAATCATATGCCAACATTCTCAGAGACTTCTCTAATAGTGATTTAACGAATCTTCATAACAATTTTCTTCTCTACTTCAATGTTTTCCAGGACAGGCATTATCAATAACATCTACTCGGCCTCATGTGAAGAACTTGTACCATTTATAAAAATTTTGTTTTGCTCAAAGTTTCAAAATGAAACCAAATGATCTTTATTATTAGATCCTTCCTCTATATACTTGCACCATATTCTATATATTGCTTAAAAAATTTAATCTGACTTTGGAATTCTACATATGTATATTTAAAAGGCAACTGATCTCGTATAGCATTCAAATAGTTCTTTCTCAAATTCGAACCCTTTGTTGTTCGCCATTATAGGAAAATCTTAATAGTACTCAATTTTAATTCGTACTTGCTACAGTTTAGGAATTTCATAATTCTAAACCCTCTTGTTACACTTCGAAAGAACAAATTCTTGCGCCCAGCTGTGTTCGATACCAAATATATATATATCTAAGACATTGGAATCTTATCTGTGTGTCTGCAGTGGCTTGTGAATTTAGGCGCTGTGGCGATATCGAAACAGCTTTCCCAAAAATAAAACTAAAAAAAGAAAAATAAATAAAATTATATGAAATCCATTGCGCCTTCGGAGTTTTATAACTTGACAAACATTCAAATAAACTAATAGAGAAAATCGCGTTGTGCGAGTCTTGTGTGTAACAGCGACAAATGTACAACGCCAACTCGCTTCCGCTCTGTGCGCGTACATAGATACTATTTTAGATACATATATATATATATACATATATGAAATATAAGCCAAATTAAAGAAATAAGCAATAGCAATAGCAAATATTTACGAAGTTATAAACAAATTGCGCGGGTGTTGCCAGCATATATAGATAGGCAGTTAGATTGTCGGTGCGACAGCCGCTCATACGTTCGTTCGTTCATATATTCATAACTGAGCTGAGTATATTGGGTGGCATGAATAGTCAGTCAGTCAGTCGGTCCAATAGTCTGTCTGTGCGTATGTGCCACGCTCGATGTTCGATACTCGATGGTTGTCGTTGTCGGCGTTGTCGAACGACCGCATTTGACCATAAACGGTGCTGGGTGCCAGTTTATGGCATTTAGTCACTAATAGATAGAAAAAACGCGAAATGAACTGAAACTTAGTAGGCAGACCCCATCATATACACTCATAGTTAGTAGTACGCGTACGAGTATGTTTGGTATAAGCACAGCATGTGTGCGTTTAGTATGCAACGCATCCATCCGACGCACGTTTTTTGATCGAGTCATCGATTCGTTCCATCGTACGTTGTTGTAGCTGTTGAGCGATCGAATGCGTCGGCAGTGGTACAACTTATAGATACAACTTGTAGATACTTAGATACTTTGCCTACATATATATATGTTTAAGTAGATATGTATGGTATATACATTGGTTTGACCAAAAGAGTTGACAACACACATTTGCGCATATATGGCAGAGTCACTAGTAAGTTTTTTTATACCCTCCAGAAAAAAGAAGAAGAAAAAAGAATGGGCTTAAAAGTATTTGGCAAAGTTTGTAACGCAAGAGTGAAAACGTTTTTATCAACAAGGCTAGTCGAATTAGTTATGCAATTCTATTTATACGTTCTATTGTATTTTTTTATACCCTGTACACATAGTGTAAAGGGGTATATTAAGTTTATGCAAATGTTTGTTGGACACAGAAGCAGGCTTCATCATAAAGTCGATCGATATACATATATCCGTCTGTCTGTATGGCTGTAATCGGCTACTACGAGGCTTTAAGAGTTAGAGTCTTCAAAATTATATGTTTAGATTCTGTTATTCTTTCTTTAGATCAATTCTATTTATTGAGTATGTTAATCCCTCTCCCTAAGAGCAGGTATGTACTTACTGTACAAACCTACTCCTCATTCTAAATAATTGTATACAAAAATGCTATTGACGTACCTTATTTTTGCTAGAAACGCAAAATTTGGTCTACCTAACGTTAATCCATATAAAATATTTCAGTACAATCTAGAACGGACCACTTAAAAATGTAGCACCAAAAGTTGATATAGACATGTTCATTCTAGATTAAAATAGATGGAGCCCTAAAGTTTAATATTGAATGTCTCCTGTTTCTTCTTCAGTTAGGTAGTATTTAATGGACGTGCCTACCCCTCTATAAAGGGTAGTACCCATAAAAACTATAACCTTCTTTCTGAGTTTTTAATGAAACATTATTTTGTTTTTCTTGTTATTTTAGCTAAAAATGCTAAAATTTAATGAAATATTGCATACAGATCCATATCCGACCACAAGGGAAAGTAGCCTTCATAAAAATCCGTTCCGGTTTCTAAATGCTGAAAATGGTTCTCTGGACTTGTACCCCATCACCTCAAAAGAATTTGCTCCAGTGGAGACGCAAAGCAACCATTGAATACAATCATCCTGAGATGACAGATATGTACCTGGAATAACCGTACCGAAAGTGTACGGTTATTCCAGTCAAAGTCAAATCACTGCAATTCAGGAACTGCGATAGATAGGACAGAGCTGCTTAAAAAATCATCCTTTGATATTTATATTAGCTGCCGTTTCAGTGCACAAAAATTAGGCTTCCTGGTAAATAGGAAACTACTCAGTATCATCTTCAGAGAAAGACTTCGAGACCAAAAATAAATTTAATGAGCGCTGCCCCAAACTCCAAAATTGAGAAGAAAGATATCTGTAGCCCAACATTCGGAAAAATTAGCCATCACGACATTACCTCCGGCAATGTATGAAGACTAATCAATACCGACCCAGATCTGAAAATCGTAACAACACATGGTAACATATCTTAGATCCAATCAAAATATATGCAACCATATTGATCATATTGTAATTGACGAGCATGTGGGACACGCGAATGTTTCGAGATCCCAAAATCGATTTGGAGCAATATATTTTCATAGCCAATGCGCATACTGGACTCAGCATGGCATACGCCGTAAGTGCCAACACTTAACAGACCGCCGGAGTCTTTTTACCCAGACTTTTCTGACAGGTCTGCGAAACATATCCGTTTTCTAAATACATAGGTGACTAGTGGAGATAAATGACCAGTTCCATGAGTATGGCTGCCAAAGAGGTCATTGGTTACGTTAAACTTGTGCAAAAACTCTGCTTATGACCAGTAATGTCGCAATACTACTGCAGAGAAGATAGAATTGTTAGAGAGTGATATCGAGAAACACTGAAAATATGGATAAATAACTTCTCTAACCTTCTTCTAAGCGTTGAAGAACACAAAGCTGCCAGAACAACCAGAGATTCTGCTGTTTGCGCATAAGTCTCCTCTCAATCGGTTAATAAATTTAGCCACAGGTAATGTGAGAATGGCTGGAGCAATATACAGATAGGGCATCTGGTTGGAGAGTTTCAGTTTGTCTTCATACCAAAATAATCTATCATTGATCAAATATTTACAACGCGCCAATAATGAAGAAATCCCGTGAGCTTAACTCAACATCTATTTGTAGACCACACAGACGCTTTTGACACCCGAATACCAACGATGTTTTTCGAAGCCCTATCTAAACTAAATATTCCAAGCATGAAATTAATAACCCTATTATGCTGTTCAGGTGTTCCATGGAACTTAGGAAATCCAAATTGATAGGAGGGTATCCTTCTCCTAACTTTAATCATGTCAAGAATTCGTGTCGACAGACAGCGCTCAAACAATTTTGAAACAGTAGCCAGCAGATTTATAGGACTTTACGAGTCCAAGTTAGAGGGGCTTTTGCCATGCAGATCTTTGCCTTCTTCCATTGCTTAGGAATACATGTCCCAGCCTCAGCCCAGCATTGAAGATGAGCACCAAAAAGAGAACGGCTTTAAATGGCAATACTTTTAAATTAATGTTATGCAGTCCATCTTCTCCAATGATTTCTTTTTTTTTTTTTGGATTCAGAGCTTTCATATGAGTTGAGACTTTTCCACTGTTATGTGTGCGACTGGAAGTCAAAGTTCGCAGGGTATATCAAGCACTGACAGGATCCCACGTGCTCTGGTCGTTGATGCAAAACCAAACTGTTGGAAACGATTTTCTAAGTCGTCAGCAAATGCCTATGCGCGTTCGCTTGGAAATCTTGCCCAGGATCCGTCAGCCATCCGGAATGCGAATTTAGTTGAAGTTTGCATCTAGTCGTCTTGGTCGAGTGTGGGGAGACATTTGCCAAGAACTTGTCAGTTTCGTATTGTTTATGTTTTGCTGGAAGTTTTTAACCCGATTTTCTACTCTGCGGTAGTCTCTAGTCACATTGGGATCCTGGGTGCGACTGTATTGTCTTTAAAGCCTTCACCAATAGTGGCTCTAGCGCAAGTGGGAGTCTGGTTCTTGACCTTAAGCATCGTGATGTATTATTGTGAATAAACTCATTCTCCTACTAATATACAAACTAGGGACAGCTTCACTCCCATCATCTCAACATTCAGTTTGGACTTCAAACATTTGAAAAATTTCGAACAATTTTGTCCTTAATTTTACTTCTTACGAGAAATCGAATTGAACCAGTTTTTTTTTTTTTTGTATAGCATAGAGTATAGTTTATTCGGTTTAATTCAAATTAATGCTTATAATTGTTTTTTTTTTTTTTTGGAATTTTTGAAGCTGTAATTGAATTTTTTTGTTCTCTCTCAATTTCATTTCAGTTTGCAAAGTATTCAAAAGTATGCAATGGCACACCCGATCGAGCTTTATATAGGTGAGTACGAGTATATTTCTTAATTTCCAAAGGCATTTGCAATATTCGCGCACGCTTAAAAGACAAAAGGCGCTCGCACAGTAGCCGCGACCGCTGTCAACTTAAGAAATTTACGCAGTTATTCATGCAATTATGCCGTCGCATGGACAGTGAGTGGTCGGCCTGGTCTGGCCTGGCGTCCGCCCGAGTCCAATTGACCGCCAACCCAACTCGAACGAGCTGACAGCACAGCAACAATCCTCGAGGAATGCGCCGCAGCAGTTAAGCCCTGGCATAAAATATGCGCATTAGTCTCAGTCAAGGGATACTAATACAATACAATATGCTGCTGCTGCTACTGTTGTTGCCTGCCGCCCTTGCTAATTGTCCGGTCCGGTTGCTTCACCTTCTTCAACAATATCGAAGCCAAAATTTAAAAAAAAAAAAAAACCCCCTTTTATGCATACTGTTGAAGCTGTTGCTTTTTAAGCTTTAAAAGCCAAAGTGTGTCTTCTGCGATCTTGATCTTTCGCTGTGAGATTATACAAATTCAGAAATATTTATATGATTTTTAAGTCGTCGTTCTTTTGTGCGATACACCGTCGCACTTCATTCGTCATGCTTCTGGTCTTGCGTATGAAATGCGCTTTGGTTGGTTTGGCGCTACTGAAAAATACTTCCACGACATATCGACATCATTTTAATGGTGTCGAAGCTTAAAAGAACTAAATTAGCACTCATTCTTTTTTGAAGCCAAGCGAAGCATGGTGATGCATTAAATGCACGGATTTGTTAGATTCATTGTTGTTCAAATTGAAAGCCTTGTATAGAAGCTTCTCTGAATGCAGTCGTATAATAAAATTTATTGGTTCCTTAAAGTAGCTTTTTGATAATAACAATGGTGCTTAAGGGAAAATATCTCCGAATGCTATGTTCTACATAAAGCCTTTTTTATTACAATGATTTGATCCCATTTGAAATCTATAAAATTGTAAATATTTCATGAAACTCGTATCGGAAACGAGAAACAGCATATTGACAGCTCTTATACAAAAACTTCCAGCAAACATTGAGAGTTCATCGGACAAACATTACCAAGCAAGAGAAATATGGAGAATCGATCTTTCAACTATAAACAGCTCCTTCAGAGACAAAAGAATAGTAACTGGGTATGATCCATCCAAGCTAAAAAAAATCATATGTAAAACATGGTCAGTACAAATAATCTAGATCCAGTGGTATCAGAAGGCTATTCCCAGCATTTTGAATCACATGAACCCGTTATGCAAGATCGATACCAAACCTAACTGATGTGTGTTTACTCGAGCACTGGTAAAAACAGCTCCAATTCGTCAAAACTAACTCGAAAACACAGAATTTTTAAGTCCCATTCACCCACTGTGTCGATAAGACTTTGCTCATTTTTATTATGAACTGTTTCGATCGATGAATATTGCCCTGACCGCACAGCAAACCATAAGAAAGGAAGTGAACGTCATTTGCTTATCAATTGAAGAAGAATGGTTTTCTGAAGGACATTATAAATACTTGTATATAAAATTTGAGCTAAAATTTTTTAGTTTATCAAATCAAATTAATCATTCCAATCAAATTTCATCATATTATAGTGTGCTGATTGTCCTTTCAACATAACCAAACTGAAAGGATTTGTTAGTCAAACATTTTCTAATTCAGTTTCTTAAACAATGGGTGCTGCCAGTTAAAAAATGGATGGAATTATTGAAAGAAATATTATGATTTGTAAAAATTAGTTTTAGACTTGATCCTGAGAGTAAAGAGTGTTAAGTAAATGACTCATCTGTTGCCAACTTAACCTCCTTATATTAAAAGTCGAGTTCGACGTCTGTTTGCTCGGCTATCGATGTTTAGACTTTCCAATTCTTGCTTAAACTAATATATCAATTAAATGTTCCACCAACTAGAAGGTGTAACTTATAAGCTTCAGATCGAACCACTAAAATAGTGCCCCCATTTGTTTGTATACTGTTCCCAAATGGAAAAAGGGTATACTAGGTTTATGCAAAGGAGGCGAGAAAGACCTTATTAAGTACATATATTCTTGTTCAACATCAAAAGTCGAGTTCAGTAGACATGTTCTGCTGTCTGTCGAGATCTTGGATATTTAGATTATTTTACTTATTCTTCAGATTAATGGTAACGGGTTGTTATTTGTGCTAGAAACACCAAATGTATTTCATTTAGGTACAGATAGGACGACTAAACGGAGTAGACCCTATAGAAATCTGTTCAACTTTTCTGAATTTTTCTATGAATATTTTTTATTGTTGTTGTTTATATTTCATATATGTATACTAAGATTGGACTACTAGGTCTAAGTGGTAGACCTCGTACAAATCGTAAGGAACAGGGTATCTCATAGTGGAGCCCATCTGACTGTAGCGTACATTATTGTTTTTTATTGTAAATGTATATATTATTGTTATACCCTGCACAAAATTATTTTTAGCAGGGAATATTGGGTCTGTTGAAATATTAATATGTGTCATATCGTAGATCCCATAAAGTATATAGGGATATATTTGAGACGAATCGAACTAACCATGTCCGTCAGTCTGTATGTCTAAGAGATAGTTTCTCTGAGTAGAGAAAAGTTAGAGAAACTAAACTTACGAATGAAGACACTCTATGCGAAGTACATTGCAGAAAGCTAAACAGTAGCGCTATTCAAACTGTTTGCTAGTGCTTTTCAAACTTGTGACATATCAGCGTGCTACTCAAACTGCACGCAATTCCCTTAAACTATATCTATTTATATAAAATGTTTTATTATCGGTACTGCCTAACCTATACAAAAGGAAGCCAAATATAGTACAAATACACCAGCGAAAGCTGGGTCCACTAGTATTGAAATACTTTTTTTCTTTATAATAGTATGCCTTGATTTGCTTCAAAAATTGTTGTTGTACTTTTTTCTTAGCCAACTTTGTAAATTGTAAGAAAATCAAGAACATAAAATAGTCGGGTACCCTTGAGGTTCTTTAGATTTAATGCAAGTACCGCCGTTTCTATAAATTGATTTCTGTAAGATTTCTTTAAACCTAGAAAGGGCATGGCTGGTAAATTCTTCTAGATGTGTTCCATGATGTCGTCATCTTTTAAACATAAGCTCCTTTCGATACCAATTCTAGATTAGTTTTTTTCAGAGTCTATAATATCCATACAGAAAACTTGATCTCAATGCATATTTAAAATGGTCCTTGTAGAACCTATATGTGACTTCTTCCATGTATCTCATCCGGTACGTCGAAATGGCACTAGACAAATTAACAGATTATTCATCTCACAGTATACCTGCGAGTCCAGGTATCCAGCATAATATTAGCATTTTAAAATCTTTCTATAATGGATTGTCTGTTGTCCTAGACAATCTAAGAATAGCTAACATTGAATCACATTTGAATTCAATGCTCTGGAAGTTGCTTGACTGTCGGTGAATGATGTAATATTTTAATTCCAGTACTCACCAGTAAACCTTAAATTGGGTTCACTTTCCCAATGCATAAATACATACAAGTTCTCATGGTCCTTTAATAGTTATGCATGCTAACCTCACAGTTTTTGTTGTATTTTTTGTCAATAGTTTTAAAATATCTCACTTGGATCTTGATCAATTGCTCCCGCAAATTTCATTTGTTTAAATGGAACATGTATTTAGAGTCATCTACACTCGACTCACTCCTACAAAAACATATGGAGAACCTAGAAATAAAAATCAACTTCATCAAAAGATTTAAGGTAGGCGTCACCATTAAAGGAATATGGGGAAATATAGCGATAAACTGCGATGTCAAACCAGGCGGCTCCTTAACAGATGAGAAAAATGATGCAGGGGTTTTCGCACTTAATACTTCGAATGGCTAGGGAAACTCACCAGTATTTTCCAGGCAGAAATATATTCGATAGAAAATGGAGGTTCAAAAACCAAAACATCGCCTTTTTCTCCAATATTAGATCAATAGGATCATCTGTTATCAAATCTAAACTAATCATGGATGCATAGGTAAATTAAACTACCTAGGAAGATGGAACAAGATTACTCTATACTGGGTACCAGGTCAAGCGAGCATATCAGAAAACGAGCAGACAGACGACCTAGCAAGAAGCGGAGCAGCATCTACTTTCACAGGTCCACAGCCTTTCTGGTGACTCGGATCAGGTACAGTGAGACTGCTGGTAAAAGAGAATGAGTATAAAGCAAGATACTCTTTCTGTCGGACTGCTATAAGAGGTAGCCTTTATATAAATATACTCTCAATGGGGTATATATAGCGTATCTCAAAGTCGAGCACACTTTATTGCACCATATTTTCCAATTTTTATTGACAGATTGACATTTCTATTTAACAAAAATGGATGTCTAAATATTGTAATTAATTTTCTTTCCAAGTAGAATTTCACCGGAAGATCATTCATTTGCTGGAAGAGAGCAATAATATTTTAAATTTCACTTTTCATATCCGACCCATTTCGATTTAATATGTTAAGTAAATAGGACAAATTCGCCAATTGAAGTAACTCTATGTTGGAGATACTTAATGTGTCAGATCTGCATCAAATTTGAGTATCAGTAAGCTACATTATGTGGCTATACTGCTTTGAAGAAGTTCCTTTAAGAGTTATTTTTAGAAGCAATAAACCGAAAGACATTTCCAGTTGTTAAGTTAGACGAAAACTGAAGAATCATTTAATAATTACATAGGACATAGGAGGAGAATATAAAATAACTTATAAATAATGTTTTGTTTCTTCGATTCGAAAAGTTTTTTGAAATAAAAATTTTAAGGCAATACAATGGCGCTCTTTAGGCGTAAAGCTATATCTTTTATTTAACCTATACCAGTACTATAATATTATTTTTAACATAGGAGTTTCTCCATAGAGATTAACAATAATATTTCAAATCTTAAGACTATGTGATACATACTAGGGCACCATTTGAATGATTTTGTAGTTTGAGCGACCCTAATTAGTTATAACTGGGCTGCTTGGTCATATTTGGGTACATACTTTATTACGTCAGCTATCTTACCAGTGAGTTATGGTGGATCTTGAGTCTTTCAACACTTGAATCGCACTATTTTTTACTAGCAGAAAAAATAGATCTTTTTAATGGACCAGAGTGGGAATAATCCCATAGCTGGAAACCACAGTCCATATTGGTTATATAATGGTGTTGTAAAGACGTACCTTATAATCCAGACTTAAGCGTAAGCGTGATTTACTCTGCCATTAGAAGGAGTAACTATGCTTCATAAGGATTTCGAGACGAATGCAATGAGCATTTATAAAATTCATATTTAATTGGGTCGAACTATTTCTATTCAATAATTTGCTCTCTAGATGCTTTGATAGGTGTTCGGTTGCTTGTACTGGGCAACGAGCTCTGCTTAGAATTGCTGTATGTTGTTAGTCTGTGATCTATTGGTATGTCTGATGTGTACGGATCAACATACAAAATTGGACCGAAAACGCTGCCTTGTGGTACGCCAGCTTTGATTGCCGAACTCTTGTGTTAAGAAACTATTCAGTCGTCATCCTTTTGTTGAGACAGTAAGCTTAAGCAGCAGAAAAATTGTTTGTTTACTTTTATATGTGCTCGGAAAGCATAATAAAGCAATATTCAGAGCGATTAGTTGAGACCGTATATCAGTGGGTTTATTGCTCAATAGTATCGAGTTTTTCCCAAAACCATAATTGGTGAGCAGAATTGATGTCTCGCATGTCTGTCTCAATTTTAAGAAGAATTACGGTCTCAAAAAGTTTTTATAGGCGGTATAGAAGGCTTATAATCGTGTATGACACTGTCAGTTTTTATTTCTTTGCCGGGCCATAAAAACCATGACAGACATCTTGCCCTGGAAATGTCCGTATTTGAATATCGGATTAAAAAGTATTGTGATATAGTTACCAGCGAGACTAAGGAGCTCAATGATCATTTTAGTTGTAATGAGATTTTGAGCTGCAACCTTTTTTGCTTTTAAACGTGTTTTTATATTGTTCTAAAGCACAAAGTGGGTCAGTACAAATGATTAGGCAGTGTTAATAATCCAATTGAAATACAATTTTGAGATGAGTTGCATTATCTTCATCGTTATAAGCCCAATTTTCATATACTATATTACTCAATATTAAAGTTTTAGTAAAATTTCCTTAATAGATTTTGCTTCTTGAAATGATGTTAATGCAAATCTAAAATTATTTTTATTTTAGTTTATATTGGACCACCTGTAGCTTCTTAGTGGAACAAGTAAGAGCTCCATAATAAATAATTGCTTGAAATATTAATTGAACAATTAATTTTCGATAGATTTATGGATATAAAATTCCAATAGAATGTTTGATTCGAGTTGCTTTAGAATTTGTATCAAAAATAATATCTAAGTGTTAAATATTTTGGTCTGCCAGGAAAAGTTGATTTTCTGCTGTGAAATATAACTTGGATCTTTTGAGCATTTATAAAATGTATCCATTTTTTCCCCGATTGCAAGTGCGCAATGCTAAAAGATGCAACTACAACTTAGCTGATAACCACGAAGTATAGTGGGACAATATTGAGATGGTTATAGGAAGACTGCTATAAAGCTATTGTATAGTAGAGGTGTAAAGCGCGTTCATTTTGGAGAGCCTGCATTAATGCTAGAAGGAGTGGAGTATTCTTAGCTTAAGCTAACAGAAACATTTCAGTCATTTAAGTAAAATTTATTGGAAAATTTTATTAATTCGGGAGAGAAAGAGCCATCATGCCAGACTGAGTCAAAGACTGACTCTATGTTCAAGAGCAGTATTCTGATGACTTAGAATTGGTTCGAATTTTATTTGATAAGGTTCCAAACTCTGAGAATGGTGCGAAACCCAAATTGTTGGTAGTAATTTATTGTCGATAATATTTTTCTTTCAAAATTTTTTCCAAAAAATTGCTAACAGCAGAGAGCTGACTGTATGAGTGAAGATTTATAAGACTTGCTGAAGGGAACAAGCTTTGATAATTAATATGCAGATAAGAGAGAAGTACAAGCAGAAGCTAAGACATGCGTTGTTTAGTAAAAGAACAGTTTTAGAACTTGTCTTCAGGTCTTGATGTAACTAAGATCAAAGAATATACTAACTGCGCATTTAGTAATTGTTTATATAAAGTATATTTTAGATAAGTTATTAATATATTATATATAAAACTTAAACAACTATAATTCAAATATAATATAGGATTTTTTTTTGTACTTACCATTGTTGCTCCCAATGGAGTTCTTAATATTAAATTTCTTCAAAATT
This sequence comes from Leucophenga maculata, assembly GCA_035044805.1. Taxonomy (NCBI): domain Eukaryota; kingdom Metazoa; phylum Arthropoda; class Insecta; order Diptera; family Drosophilidae; genus Leucophenga; species Leucophenga maculata. The sequence goes on along the minus strand of JAWNNP010001123.1, from coordinate 753,016 downwards.
TCTTTTTGGAAAGTTTTTGATTTTTAAGATTTTGCAATTTTTGTTGACTTCTTTTTAATATTATAATGAATATTGTTTTTATTAATTAAACACAAATTGTTGCCAGTTAAATTTCAAATTTTATTTTAACTTTTTTTCTTAATGTTAATTAATTAATTAATGTTATTAATCAACACATCATATAAATGCGAGTGCAATTAATTTTTGTGCGTTTTTGACATTTGTGCAAAAATTTTTAACAATTCACAGAGATACACAACACATATACGATATGTACATGAAGCGTTATAGTAATTAGTTTATAGATACTTTGTCTTAATTAATGTGACATTTAATTGCAATGCATAAAGTTATGTTTAAACACTTAATTAAAACACTTATTAAGCATACGCACTGTTGTTAGAGCAAACAATTTTTTTATTTTTTTTTTATTTTGGTTTTTTGCGTTTTAAATGTTCGCGAATTATTTTGCTGCTTGCTGTGGTTGTTCTTGCTGATATTGTATATTTTTTTGAGGTGGAGCCTTTTCTTTGGTGAGTGCAAAAAAAATAGGAATCAGTTGCACAAATATTATTTCCACAAAATGTGAACTTACACTCTGAACTCTCGACCAGTAACTGAAACTGAACAGAAAAGTTGCAGATTTGCATCGGAAAATGATTGCAGACGATGATGTTTGGCGACGACGGCAATTGCAGTCGTCGAAGTTACGTTACGATGTTGCAAACGACGTGCAGCGATTCGTTGCAATTGTGATACGAATGCGAACGAAAGGATGCACGCGAAGCTATTGCGTGGGCAGTGCAGCGGAGCGGTGTAAAAAACGCAGTTGGTCGGCATGTTTCGTGAGTGCGAAACGTTGGAGCTGAGCTACATGCGAAGCCACACGAAGCCAATGTATAACTGTTGGCTTGGAGGACGAAGCCTTTCGCTATGCTATATCGGTGGTGTACCGATGTCTATTTGCTCCTTTTAACGAAAACGAAACCGAAAACACTTCACATAACATCTAAGTGTGCATACTCTAATTATGACTGACCAAACCGCATAGCAATTTTTGAATGCACAAGTGGCTAACAATGGCTGAAGAGCAATAGGCCTAGCCTAGTTAAGCTGACTAGCAACTAATGTCCTTCAGTCTAAATTATGCGCAATTTTAAGTTTTAATAAATTTGCCATTTGTTTGTCTTGCTTTAATAATTTTAATACTTTTATTGCTGCACATTTTGCAGCTACTCCTTTTTTTCTCCCTCTTTTTTTTTTTTTTTTTTTTTTTTGCGCTTCCTACATGCAAACAAAATGGCTGCTCACCTTGACAGTGAACCAAGCCAATGAGCATTGCATGCTCAAGGTCAACTATGGCGGCCATTTTGAAATCGCATGTAGTACATTTCACCGACTGCAATGTACGCCTGCCGCTTGGCTGCCACTATTTCCGCTGCAAACGCAACTACAACAACATAAAACCATAACAATGCTGCATCCTAGCTGCAAATACAGCAACAGCTTCGTTTCGACGTTGTACTTTGCCAATAAAATCCTCTCAGCCCACATGTTTTTTCAATGGGCGTAACCTCGACATTGACATTGAGAATTGTTGCTGCAAAGTGGTTGCTTTTCATCGAAGGAGAAATTCAAACTGCAAGGTTAACGGGGTACGGCGTAATTACGCCTTCAATATTTGTTTTCAGGGTTACCAAAATATTGCAAAATATTTACTTCGAATAGTTTTATTAAGCTTTTAGCAAATAATAATATTTTCCATTAATTGCAATGAGCTTCAATAGCTAATTTCTAAATTGAAATGCTAAAAGTCTGCAGAAAATCATGCTCGAAGCGAATGTAAAATTAGAAACGGCTGTGCAGCTTAGAAATAAGCCAAATTTGCATAAGATTTAAAAGAAACTACGCAATTATACTTTTTCATTGACTTTTGTTTCCAGTTGAATGAAGATGAATTTAAAATTTCATATGTCATGTTCGAACAATATTCATTTTCGGAAAGTTTACGTTAAACTGAATTCTTTATAATGGTATGTTATTCACAGATTTTATAGATTTTCCCGATTTGTATTGACTTTCATTGTACAAAATAAATTTCTCTTATTCAATGCCAAGTGATTTCAAATAAAGAAATCCTATCAGACGTGTAGAAGGCATTATTTGAGCGAATCTTATTACTTAAATGGCCCTACAACGATTTTATTATAATAGCTCCACTTGAGAAAATGAAATAGTATTCTAGAGAAAGAAAAAAGCAAAATTTTTTAGTAAGCCTGACCTACAGACTGACATTGTTATTATTAGATAGTTTTGCTCCCAGGCAGAATTTTCTTGAAATTCGCCATTGTCACAGAGCGTCCAAGATGCGGTGATGGCGTGTGAGTAAATACGAAGTTATTCGTACCCTAAATCCATGCTTTTCAATATCTGAGGATGCCTTTAATATAAGAATGGTTCGAGACGTTTTGCATAAAACCTAGTTTTTCCGGCCAATAAGCGATTTAATTTTTAACATATTCGCCTTTTAGCTCTATACATTCATTCCAGCTTTTACCAATTTGTTTATTCTCTCCAAATTTTAGGTTTTCTCGAGGACCTGAAATTAGTTGTTTGTGTCAGTGCTGAACTCTTCCTTTGATCCAAATATTTAACCGCACAGCCATTTTTTCATGTTTGAAAACAAAAAATTGTTACAGGTGGCTTAATGTAGATTATGCTAGATGTTTTAGCAGTTTGTAACTCAATTTGTGAAACATATATTTCAAATTAATATTGAATCGTTTCAAAAGTTCTAAATAATGTTCGCCGGTGTTCGTTTGACGCTATACAAAGTTATCGATGTGAATGATATCAGCTTGATCTTCTTTGAAGCAGTATCAACAGCAGTAAATCCACTGTCTTGATTGTTCCTTGTTCTCTGGTGTGGCACTCGTGTGTTTTGTGGGTGAACATTGCCAAACATTGCTTTGAAGTGGTCACACATATGCATTTATGCTCGAGTGTAAAAAATCAAGGCTTATTCCATAGCTTATTCATGTCCAAATATTCTATAAGATGTAATGTATTCACTAAGTTAAGATACCTACAGACTCAGTCACCTAAAGCAATTTCATTCACCAATCGGCCAACATCGTTCCATGGATTTTATCGAATAGTTTGTGTTTATTCCTTACCAACTCGTAGCCACCAATCTTTAATAAATCAACTGGCAATCAAAGCCTGCCTGCTGGAGTCTAACTTGTTATAGTCTGATGGTTCTATAATACAGCCACATGTTACTGTTAAAACCGGCATCGCTTCTCTATTGGCGACATTATATATATCACGCATTGCCTCTAATGATAGACTAGATAATTAATTTCTATATATTCTCATTGAAACCTGCGCTTCTCAGCTAGACATCCACTTTTCTAACTTAACTAATTTATATCGTATAGAAAAACATATTAAAGAATTAATACGTTTTCTTTTGTTAAAGCATTTCATCAGAAGAACTTCTTTTTAAATTTTAGTATGCGAATTTTTAAATGCATGTACATTTGTATAATAGCAAGTATTAATCCAAAAATAGAAAGTCTAAATTGCGAGAGCAGCGCGTGTGACTACAAAAAAACTATATAAACTTGGCTTGCGTATGTTTGTCAACGAAGTCTAAGTCTATTAAACAAATTAGTTGCGTCTAACCTTATAGTTACTGACTGACATTTAACTGTTTCCTCTATTCTAATCAAGCATATACATTTTTATGGCATTTGTCAAGCCTACGCTGCTTGTCATATCTAATCAACGAACTTATTTATACTCTTTGTCCTTTAGCATACACAAATTGAACTAAATGCATCAGTTAATATGCCGTCGGTTTTCAAGAAAACCTTTTGGCAGTATTTGTGTTGCAACGGAAAAGCGTGCAGCTTTCTCTTAATAAGTTAGAAGAGTTAACCAATGCTTTTGGAGATTGGGATCGTTTGCTCAAGTGCACATTGTGTGAAAAGTTGTTGACTGCCATTCACCTGGGAATGGCCAACAATGATTCTTGTGTCAAACGATCCAAGCAACTCACACGTATCTCCTGGGTAGAGCTAACGTAAGAAGGCGAAGGGGCCCCCTCTCCTTTAATAAGGGGTTGGTACGCTGGGCTTGGAATCGCCACTTTAAAAATAACCCCCCAATGAAAACAATAAGGAAGCCTCGGAATGTAAGGCTGACATAAACGCAATCCAAGAAATCCGTCGGATAGGACAGGGTTGTTCTAAAAAAGCATCCTGTGACATCTACTACAGCTGCTATGCGAGTAAGCACGAATTTGGATGTGGTTTCATGGTGAGTAGGAAACTACGTGGCCTCGTCTCTAGGTTCACGCCTGTTGACGAGCGCCTAGCCGCGATACGCATCAAGGCTAAATATTTTTATATTAGCCTGATTTGTGCGCACGCCCCGATGGAAGTTCTATGAGTGCTTGGAATGCCTGTACGAACGCTGTCCCAAACACGGTGTCAAAATCGTGCTTGGCGATTTCAACGCCAAGATTGGGGAGGAAGGAATCTTTGGCCCAACCGTGGGAAAATTTAGCCTTCACGACACTATCTCCAATAATGGAGAGAGGCTAATCGATTTCGCCGCAGGTCGGAACATGGTAGTTAGTAGTACCAGATTTCAACATCTTAACATCCACAAGGCTACATGGCTGAGTCCTGATCAAAAAACACGCAACCAAATTGATCATGTTCAGATTGACGGAAGGCACGCATCGAGCGTGTTGGACGTGCGAATGTTACGTGGTCCCAACATTGACTCGGACCACTAACTTGTCGCAGCCAAGGTACGCACTAGGCTCAGCGTAGTGCACGCCGCACATTCCAACATGCAACGAATGCTAGACGTCGGCGAGCTGCAATCAGAGCAGACCGCCACAGCCTTCTCAAACACACTCTCCCGACTGCTCCGGGAAACCTCTCCGTCTTCTCGAGATATATGTGAGCATTGGACACATATCACCCGCTCCATGGATAGGGCTGCCAAGGATGTGATTGGTTATACAAAACCTGTGAAGAATTTTCGATATCGAGAGAAACGGAGAGAGGAGAAACGTCTTTTCAGACGCAAGAAAAAGGAGCAAGAAAGGCGGGAGTTTGAGGATGTTGAGATGTTATGTAACAGAAATGAAGCTCGAAAATTCTATCAAAAACTCAAGCGTCTGACTGAAGGTTTTAAGCCCGGAGTAACTTTCTGTAAGGATGACAATGGAAATCTGGTAACGGATGAACAGCAAACACTGAGATTATTGAGGAGTCATTTCTCCAACCTACTCGGAGGCGATGGAGGGCACAATACCGCCGATAGAGAAATGACACCGGAACCACCACCACCAGTTAGATGGTCTGTCGTGCGATTTTTTCAATCTCCTGATGGAATAATACGCCAATGCCCGTACATACAGAGTATGTTGGGCTCGATCTTCCAAAAGGAAGTGATGCTGCTCGCTTACGCCGATGACATCGATATCATCGGTACGCAGGAACGGCGAGTCAGCAAGGCGTTCTCGGAGATTGAAAAACAGTCTCGGCTCATGGGTCTAGCGGTGAACGAGGGCAAGACGAAGTACTTGGTGTCTTCTCGCACTCCGTCAATGCGTCTTGGACGGTCAGTGACGATGGAGAATTTCAACATCAGTGTTGTAGAAAACTTCGTCTATCTTGGAACAGAGATAACCTTGCAAACCGATGCTTTTTTGGGCTGAGCAAGTAAATGAGAAGTAAAGCCCTCTCTCGACGGACGAAAATAAAGATATATAAGACGCTGATACTCCCGGTCCTACTGTATGGCGTGGCATGGACCGTGATTGAGTCGATCGAGACAGCGTTGGAAGTCTTCGAGAGGAAGATTCTTCGCAGGATCTTTGGTCCTATTAGAGTCGGCGACGAGTTTAGGTCCCGTATGAACCGCGAGCTGTACGAGCTATTCGATGTGGTTGACATAGTCCCTCATTCGAATGGATGAAAGAGCTCCAGCACGCATGGCTTACATGGGGGGCCCAAACTTGATTGGTGGACGCCGACATAGAGGACGACCGGGCACTCGATGGAACGACCAGGTATGGAGAGATCTCTCCGTACTTGGCATTCAGAACGACTGTCGCCAGCGCGCACAACATTATGGAGGCTGGCGCGCTTTCCTGGACGCGGCCATGACCGGCAGACGGTTGACGGCCATTTAACTAACTAACTAACCAATGCTTTAGACAATTCGCTGATGTTTTATATCATCTCTATTTAAAGAAATGTCGTTAATTATGCGATATATTTTTTAACCGAAACAGTGTAGCTCTGCTTTTAGTCACTCCAGTGCATATTTTACAATATAAAATTAAGCTACTTAAATCCACAAAGCATACATAATGACATTTTCGAAATTTGGCATAATTTGTTACTAGATACGAGATATGGAGTTGTTCAATTCAATTATTTATTTTGCACAAATTACAAACATTTTTAAACCCAATTTTCATATAATTTTGGATGAATGTTCTAAATTCTAAAATCATTAAAATTGAAAGACTCCATCAACACAAAATATGAATGAATTTGGAAAGTCGTTTGTCGACCGCATCGTGTCAGCTGCATGTGGCGCACTTGCGACAACATCAAAAGCTGTATCTGCCGTCGGACTATTTTGCCACCTATGCAAGAGATTGAGTACATCATTGCTTCTAAAGTAAAAGTTATAAACCCATATGAATATTTTATTGTATAGTTTCCTTTGGCTATAATTAACTTCCATTTATAAAGCTAGCACATAATAACAAACATTTTTTAATTTTATTTTATTGTTTTTCAAAATATTCTCCATGCCAATTTATGCACTTTTGCATTCGCTCAAACTTTTTCCATTCCGATTGAGGCAGCTCCAAAACATTAATTGTGAACGCATCAAACGCTTCTTCGGGCATCAACATACGTTTACCAAGCAGTTTATTTTTGATGTTTGTAAATAAAAAGAATTCATTGATTGATAAATCGGGGTTGAACGGGTGATGACCCGTCAATTCGATATTTTGAGTGGTCAAAAACTCTCTTGTGTGAGCCTATGTGTGAGAAATGGCATTGTCATGGTGGAGGGCGATACGTCTTCGGCGGTTGATTTTGCGAATTACACCAAAGACTTCAGGCAAACAAATGGTCGTGTACTAATCAAAATTGACCGTCGTACATTGCTCAAGTGGAACAGTGGCCACATGACCCATTTCGACGAAGAAACAGGAGCGATTGTCAAACTATGCAAAATTCAATGCGAACAAAACTTTTTTAAGGCAAGGTGTTCATGCAAACTCTTACATACGCTGATGTTTAGGGATGCCTCAATCACACGGTATGTCACATAACGATCTCGCATTATCAGTTCACTAACAGTATCGATGTTTTGTAGCACAGCAACCGATTAACCGATGAGCGAACTAGGACCACGATTAACTTCACTTTACCAGCGATATACAATGGTTTTCGATGGTGCTTCATCGCCATACAAAGCATTGAGTTCATCGACACACTTTTATTCAGATAATCTACGTCGAAAGTTGTGAAAAATAATCCAAAGAATACCTTCCCTTGATATATAAATTTTTTGGCCAAATTGATTTTTTCAACTCACTGTAAAGAACAGAAATAGCGCTTGTACATAAAAAAGTTGTGAGTACATTTATGCTAAAAAATGTCAGACTTTTTTTTAGTACTGCCAGATTTTACCTATTGACATTAGTGTGCTGCCACTTCCCGAAAAATTAAATTAATTTAATTAATTTATTAATTTAATTATTAAATTTATAATTAATTACAACAAACGAGCACCAGCTTTTGAGGTACTTTCTAGATAGTCTTCTTCATGTATGCTTGCTGCCACTTGCAACAACAATATTTGGAACATTGTCTTTGTTGACTATGATTTTGAAATATAGGTTAATAATATTCCTTCGATAACACTACTCGAAGATAATTATCATCCTACTTTGTTGCTATCTTTCTGCTCAATATAGTGCCCCGCCTTGGTGATGTTAAGTCTCTTTAAAGTGTCAGATGTTTCAGGAAACTGACAACGCCAAGTTAAATCAGTTGTTATTATGATGATTCGACTGTTCTCGAGGCTTGCACTAATATTGAGGCGGCATTGAATATTTTCTATTCAACCCTTTTAAATAACATTGACCGCTGTATCTCTTATACAACTGTTTCTATTTCAACCTATTGGCTTCCATGCTTCTCTCGTAGTCTCAATCATTTAAAAAATAATAAATCGCGCTTTTTTTAACCTTGTCAATATTAACCGGAAAATACAGCTCATTCTGCTAACTTTCGTCTTGATAGTAATGAAGCATCCTCTGATTCTCAGATATCGGATATGTATACTACTTTCTTTCATTCAACCTATACCAGTTTTTCTTCATATCCCTATAGTAATCTATCAAGTTTTCATATATCTCTGGTCCTGATAACATTCCCAGTTGTACCTAAAATATTTTACGAATTATTTTTGTACTCCTTTGTCTTTTCTTTTTAAACCATAAATCCCAGAAATCAAGCGAATTCCCAGCTCAATCTTTTATTATCCCCTTACACAATAAGGGAGGTAAGTCTCATGACTCGTATTATTGAGTTATTGCTAAACTAAGTGGTAAGTATCTAAATTATTTAAACAAATAATTAATGATCAATTGCAACAAATGCTTATGTCATTCGGTTAATCAAATTCAAAATGGATTTGTTAAATACAGCTCCATTTGTTTCAATCTTTTAGAATTTTAGAGAAACTTTTGACCTTATATATAAATTGACAGCCTTAGAATTTCAATCTTTTGTAAATTGGATACAATCTTACCTACATACAAGGAACTCAAAAAATCGTATATATTTTTGTTGATTGTCTAAAACTATAAAGTGTCTTCTGATGATCCACAAAGCTAGTCAGCTTGGTCCATTACTCTTTGTTGTATTCATAAATGTCCTCCCTTTAACAATAAATCATGATTATTCATTAATGTATGCTGATGAATGAATGAAACTTTGTACTACTAAACGTCTGTTTAAAAACAGTTTCTGTTATTTTCTCTTAGAAACCTCAATTGAGTCTCTGATATACATCTCCCTCCATATGTAGATCGATTGAAACTTATTGATCTTTCAACTCTCTGCCGATTTCCTTCTCAAGTTTCGTTAGCGTGGCAAATTGTGGGAACGATCCAACCGATTGAGAAGGTTCGAGTCAAGTTTTGTCAAAATCTGAGCGTGCTATGCCCCAACCCATTATACAAGCAATAAACAAAATTTAGCAAATCTTTGCATCCATTTAGGGTACATCATAAGGTTGGTCGAAATCGGCGGGGGCGTTATTGCGCCCTCATAAACAATAAAGAAAATTCGTCAATCTTTTCATCCTTTTGAGGTATAGAGAGAAAATTTGGTACACGTATTAATAAAATTGGGAAGTGAGATCAGACAATAAATTGGTCAAATTCGGAGCGGGCTGCTCCATTAAAGTATTTACACAAAATGGTTGAGCTTTGCATCCATTGAAGATACAGAGATGAAATTTGGTATACATATTAATAGCATCGAAGATCACATCATAAGTTTGGTCAAAACGAAGCGATAACAAAAAAAAAATACGTCATATCTTTGCATCCATTTGAGGTAATGGGTGTTCATGTTAATGGGACCAAGAAACTTAAGTTCATTGAAAAAGTGGTAAGGGTTTAGCTGTCTATAAAGAACATACATACATATGAACAAGTATATAGACAATCTTTATATCAATATTTACTGAGCGCGGCAAATCGAGCCGGATACAGCTAGTATACATATATTCTTGATCAGCATCAAAAGTCGTGTCGATATAGACATGTCCATCTGTCTTTCTATTTTTCCGTATGAAAATCGAGATCTTGCTGTCTATAAGAGCCTTCAAATTTCGATTTTTACATTTGCCCATTTATTCTTCAGATAATTTGTATTCAATGAATGTTCTTAGATACGTCAAGCTCTGTGTATTTTGCATGATTTCTAAGAAAATATCCAAATAGGCTAAGATTGCACCTCTGGAAAGGCTAACCCTTATTGTAGTCGTTAGGAACAGGGTAACTCGTAGTCGAGCGCCCTCAACTTATGGCATATAATTACGGTTTGAACGACGACTAAACAAAAATCATCCAACGGGTCTGAGCGTTGGCAATGTTCGGTGGCAATTCCCGTGGTGTGTTTTTTTTTCAGATTATTATATTTGTGCTTGTGCCTTGGATCGATGATAAGATGTCAAACGTCCATGAACGGAAATTTGAGACGATGGCTCTTTCAATGTTCCTATTTGTGGAATGTTTGAATGTTTGGACACAAATATAGACGGACATGTTTCAATCGTTGTGTTGAACTGCTGAAGAAAATTTTGCTTGAGCTTAGCAATATACAAGTTGAGCATGGAGCTGAGCTTGGGGATCAGTGATGTGACTATTCGCCGGCGACTACTTGATAAAAATTTGAATGCGCGAAGTCCACGAAAGGTGCCATTACTTGGTAAAAGGCATATCAAACCCAGGTTGGAGTTTGCCAAAAGCCACTTGAACTTGCCACTATCCAAATGGCGTAATATCCTTTGGACAGATGAGTCCAAACTGGTCTTATTTGGTGGAACAGGTTCAAGACAGTATGTCCGTCGACCTCCAAACACAGAGTACCACCCAAACTATACACTTAAGACCGTTAAGCACGGTGGCCTTAAAATCATGGTATGGGCATGTTTCTTATACAGCGGTGTGGGTCCCATACATATGATCGATGGCATCATGGACCAGCACGTGTATGTTAATATTTTAAGAAACGTTATGCTGCCGTATGCTGAGGAGGAGATGCCCTTAATATGGACATTTCAGCAGGACAATGATCCTAAACACACTAGCAAATTGGCCAAGAAGTGGTTTAGTGAAGAGAAGATCGATATAATGCCATGGCCAGCACAGTCCCCGGACTTAAATCCGATTGAAAACTTATGGGGGGGACATCAAGCGTTACGTTTCGAAGAAGTCCCCGACTTCTAAGCCGCAGCTTTGGCAAGTTGTGCAGGAGGCATGGGGCCAGATTCCCCGCAAGCGTTGCCAGGACTTGGTGGACTCCATGCCACGTAGGTGTGAGGCTGTAATAGCCAATAAAGGCTACACAACAAAATATTAGGTCATAACCAAATCGTTAATTAGTAGGATTAAGTTATTTATAAGCTATTTCGAATTTTTTTCATATTTTTTTTTCAATACTGCTATTTCAATGAACATCATAATACATCCTTTTTTTTTGTTATTATTAATTTTCGCTAAAATATTGAAGAACCCAAAATGTAAAAAGTGTTTAATTATTTAAAATTAAATACATTAAGCTATTATAATTCCATTTTGTCTCGAAGTAGTATTTTTAATAGTTTTTTTTCAATCTTAAACGTGCAGGTCATAAGCACTGCTATTTCAATGAACACAGCTGTACGTAGCTCGTATATATTATCAAATTTCATTAATAGTGCTTTGTACCTAAAAACTTCATGTGGAACTAACAAAAAACTCAAGAAAACATCATCTGAATCTACATTTACTTACAAATTGAAAGTTATAGAAGCGTAAGATGTCTTAATAGAAAAATATGTAATGCCAAATAAAATTTCAAATAATAGCAATTAATGAATGTTGAGTATATTGAGTACTATTGTGAAGTATATATACGAAATCGGTTTATAATTTATGCATATGTATAACTGCAAGTACTTCATAAATATTTTTTAATAATTGATACTTTGCATAATTATATCATCTAGAATTATAATGCGATAATTATCACTTAATAATTGCTATAATAAAGATTTCACCCACATCCGGTGACCGTCAACGCAACCATTTCAGACGCATTTCTATAGCAGCCGAGCCATATTTTATTTTCCATCCATTGAAAACGTACGCAGTGCCGCAATTATTTTGTATTCAGTCAAAATGCGTGTCTCTGATTTGCATAAGCAGAAAAGAGTGTATAATGCAATAATGCACAATAATTTCAATTCAATACAAAACAAATAAAAGCAGCAATCATGATTGAGACTTTATAATACGCTGCATATTAAGTAGAAAAAGGAAGTGTGTGTGGTCGGTTAGATGGTACTTCTCGGAGAGAAAAAACTTAGAAAATGTCGACCGAATTTATTTATTATAAACATTTGTAGCAGTGCCAGCGTAGCACTAGAGATTTAACTCTAATTTGGTGTTTCCAAGTCAAAAAAGAAGTGTTCGTCCAGCATAAGCTCACGCTCTAAATTTTATAGCCTCTGACATGACCTAAACATAAAATCTCTATGAATAAACCCAACTCTTATACTTATAATATTATATGCAGGGTATAAGAAAAAGATACACGTTTCTACAATTTGAGTATATATTTATAAATTTCATTCAAAACAACTACGCCAAAGGTCTTCTGGTGTATGAATCAAACTCTGCTGCATATACATTTTCATTGAGTATGTTTCGCCTCTGTTGTTCATCTGTCCAAAAAAAAAAAAAAATAATAAAAAAATTTAAATAGCACAACGATGAGCGATGCTACAATAATATATCACATGGCACAGTTTCCCATGTGAAGGTGCTGTTGCTTGTGACGGCGGCGGTGAGGTGAGGTGACAGCAGCATCAGAAACAACATTGATTGCATTGTAAATTTCGTTGCACGTTGACGTCATCAGTGTCCTAGATCGTACTGGCAATCATTGCACCACACTGACTTGACTTGATTCAACCAACCCAACCAACCAACCAACCAACTTGATTCGAGGTAAAATCGCATTCATGGCAATTTCGAACGCAACATTTACCGCATGCAGGTCACCATAATACGCTTTATATAAATAGCTCCAACAACAACAACAACAATCATAATAATCACACGTGTTCATAGCCAGCAGAAGCATTTGAAACATCCAAGTGCCAATATTGCAATTATATTACTAAATAAAAACCATTTCGATCTCATCCATTCTCAATCGTTCAAGGCAACCGCCACACAAAACATAAAAAATTAGAATGGCGCCCGAATCCTTTCGTTGCTTTGATTTTCTGAATGAATCTACTCGGCTTCGTCACCGCCTTGCCAACTCAACTAACCCACCCGAACACCAACAATACACCCATTGAATCGACCCAGCACGGAACTTACCTATCCCCAACAAATTTTCTGTGCCCTAGTTCCACATACAAATGGATGCCAAGTGGATGCTATGCAGCTGTGAATGAATTTTGTGTGTTGGCCATACACTCGCTCTTTTCGTCTCTTGCTCTTTCTCACTAGGATTTGTGGCGTCATTCATTGGCGTTTTGTTTGGATTTATCCTTCAGCGAAATGTCACACAGTATCCCAACCACCCTCATTGATTTGGCTTTCTCTATCGCTCGCTTGCTCACTCGCTCCCTCACTCACTTATCTATGCATCTTCGAATTTGTAGCTTTTCGAGTGGCATAGAAAGTTTTATAAGGCTATACACAATACAGACCTTCATACTCGCGCTTACATATATGCATGTGATTCTATGGGCTTTGTGCCGAAATCAATGAATGAATCGTTTTTAATGAATGAACTTTTGTTATGGCTACTGCAAATTTTATTTTATTATTATTTTGTTTAGGGAAAAAATATATTATGTATAAAAATAAGTTAATATTAAACTTAACTAAAATTCTTAATAAAATTTTGAATATTAATTTAAAGGTTATAAAAATTATTTTAAAAAAATCCAAAAGTAATAGTTTTCTAAGGAGAACAACATATTTATTTATATTATTTTTATTTTATGAAAAGTCAAAACACTCGAGATACAGTGAAATCAAAAAGCAAGACAGCAACAAAAATGGGTTAAAAAAAAAAGATCTGGTATTCAAGATCCTAACCAGGAATATCTTTAATCATTTGCATTCAACTGATCGATGTAACGTTTGCTTTCTATGTTTTTTATTCATTTCAGATATGTTCCTTTATAGCGTCCAGCAGTAATCTGCCATTTTATTTGTACACCACGACATCGTCATTGCATTTCTTTGATATCCTGATGGAAATGTGCTTCTTGCTCTACACGTTAGTCAGCAACATTTTATCTTATATACGTGAGAATCTAAAAAAATTTAGCTTTAAGTTCATTAAGCAAGCCATCCTTACTAATATTATAAAAGTGAAAGTGACTTTGTTTGTTTGTTAAGCTTGTACGCCTAAATCGTTAAAGCAATTAAAATGAATTTTAATATGGAGATAGATGAGATGTTGGAAAAGATTATAGGGTAACTTTTGTTACACTACCTGAAAAATAAACAAGTAAGAAAATGTAAGTCGGGCGTAACCATCCAATACAGGTCGTCTAACAAACACATTAAATGTTTCCCGAGCTTATGACCAAGTTTATGACCACTTCTCACTGCACGAGTAAGTGCCTTATAAAACATTTTTTTATGTATGAAAAGAAAAAGGGAGGACGGAAGTATCATAGGTCATTCAAATTCAATTGTTAATAAAATCGTCATTTATTATCCGAATTTGATGAACTTTTTGGATTTTTGCTTAGAGGGACGTTATCTCTATACTGGCATATATTTTTTTTGTGCCGAAGAAATTTTTAGCGACCTCCTTTGGGATTAGTAGATAAATAAAAGCAAGATAAAACGTTAATTTGGTTAAAACAATTCAATTCAAAACAAAACAATTGCAATTATTTTTCCCTTCATCATTAGCTTAGTTAGTTATCTCTAAAGCAGCTAAACGAGATTATGAGAATACACTATTTATTGTGCTTTTCATGATTTATATTACTTACTTACTTATGTGGACATCAACCGTCTGCTGGTCATGGCCGCGTCTAGGAAGGCGCGCCAGCCTCCATAATGTTGTGCGCACTGGCGCCAGTCGTTCTGAATGCCAAGTACGGAGAGATCTCTCCATACCTGGTCATTCCATCGAGTGCCCGGTCGTCCCCTATGTCGGCGTCCACCAATCAAGTTTGGGCCCCCCATGTAAACCATGCGTGCTGGAACTCTTTCATCCATTCGAATGAGTGGCCCAGCCCAGAGCAGCCGCTGGAATCTTATGCGCTGGACTATGTACAGCTCGTACAGCTCACGGTTCATACGGGACCTAAACTCGTCGCCGACTCTAATAGGACCAAAGATCCTGCGAAGAATCGTTCTCTCAAAGACTTCCAACGCTGTCTCGTCCGACTCGATCACGGTCCATGCCTCTGCGCCACACAATAGGACCGGGAGTATCAGCGTCTTATATATCTTTATTTTCGTCCGTCGAGAGAGGGCTTTACTTCTCATTTGCTTGCTCAGCCCAAAAAAGCATCTGTTTGCAAGCGTGATTCTTCGCCTGATCTCCAGGCTGACGTTGTTGTTACTGGCTATCTCTGTTCCAAGATAGACGAAGTTTTCTACAACACTGAAGTTGAAATTCTCCATCGTCACTGACCGTCCAAGACGCATTGACGGAGTGCGAGAAGACACCAAGTACTTCGTCTTGTCCTCGTTCACCGCTAGACCCATGAGCCGAAACTGTTTTTCAATCTCCGAGAACGCCTTGCTGACTCGCCGTTCCTGCGTACCGATGATATCGATGTCATCGGCGTAAGCGAGCAGCATCACTTCCTTTTGGAAGATCGAGCCCGACATACTCTGTATGTACGGGCATTGGCGTAGGATGTATTCCATCAGGAGATTGAAAAAATCGCACGACAGAGCATCGCCCTGCCTGAAACCTCTCTTGGTATCAAAGGGATCGGAGAGGTTTTTCCCCACCCTGACAACGCTTTGTGTGTTAGATAGCGTCGCCATGCAAAGATGGACAATCTTTGCCGGGATACCTAGTGCAGACAGGGCGTCGAAGAACTTCGGTCGTATCGGCGTGTCGAAAGCGGCTTTATAATCGACAAATAGGTGGTGAGTGCC
This sequence comes from Leucophenga maculata, assembly GCA_035044805.1. NCBI lineage: Eukaryota > Metazoa > Arthropoda > Insecta > Diptera > Drosophilidae > Leucophenga > Leucophenga maculata. The sequence continues at coordinate 737,025 of JAWNNP010001123.1, read as the reverse complement.
TTTGTTGAACTCACGGGTCTTTTCCAAAATTTGGCGTAATGTGAATATTTGGTCACTGGTCGACCTTTTTGGTCTGAAGCCACACTGATTTCGTCCTATTAGTGAGTCGGTATATGGCCTCAACCTATTACACAATACGGCCGACAGAGTCTTATATCCAATGGAAAGGAGACTTATTCCGCGGTAGTTGGCGCAAACAGCGGGGTCTCCTTTCTTAAAAATGAATCATATTAAATTGTTTAATACTAATTTTTTTTTTTTTTGTTATCTAGTTTTAGATCTGCTATAATTTTGCCGTTTTTTCGATGTCAAGGTGCATTATTAAGCTCGGGTGAAATTAAAGCAAAAGAAATGTGAGCAGTTTTGTTCCATTGCTGCCTTTTTTTTGCCAAGTTAAGCGACTTTTGGTCAAAATTTTAGTCACAAATTTGTGGAAAAAATCGTGGATACTTAAAAATTTTAGTATTTGGACGAAATGAAAAAAGGTTTAATGAAAATTTTGCTTGATATTTGATGAATTAAAGTGCAATTTCGGTAGAAAAGTCTGAATATTAAGCTAATCTTTGAATTTATCCAAAGTATTCAATAAAAGCATGGCTATGAAGCTCCATTATAATATTTGTGGAAATAAATTATGATATGCAGCCTTTTTAGAAATGAGCTGGGCTAAAAGTCCTCTTTATATATTTGTGTGAACTCTGGGGGGGTTCAGAGTATGTAGTTCGTAGTCATAACAGAGGGACGAAAGTCTGCGTTTGTTGATGAATTTGGCTGAAAAACAATTCTTAAATGGGTAGTAAAAACTTTTGATTTTTCGATGTCCGTGTAAGCTCTCTTTCCAGTGAGACCGCTAATGGTGGTAAATACTATAGACGGTGGTTGAATGTAAGATAAGTAATGTCTAATGAACGTACTAACCCCCTCAAGGGGCAAATTTACCTTTTGCTTGCAATTTGTGGTATATTTTACTTAAATTCTAATGGAACATTTCTTTTTGAAAGTTTAGGGTTAGCTCCATAATAATTTGCCCTCCTTCCTAGATTTATGTAGAAAAAAAAAAACATTTTGTTGTAGTTTAGTTTGGTTTAAATCGACGAATTTGTTGTATCTTTTACTAATCCAAATAAAATAATCCTCACGGATCCAGATGGGAATTTAACTCCTTCACAAATTTAAAGTTCGATGGTGGTACAAGGTATCTCGTTATCATAACACTACCAATAATTTTTGAGTAAGGTGTTTGCCAGCCATTGAACGCGAACATGAAAGGCAGCAAAAGACAGTGTATTCAGCAATTCAGCGCGGCAACCATCTGATTTGTCTGACTTTTATAGCAGCTATCAACGGCTGTCGAATAAAAATTTAGTGGATTGTACAAAGTTTTATCTCATACAGCTCGCGGTTCATACGATATCTAAACGGAAAATCTTTCTCCCGAAGACTTCCAACGCCGTTCCGTCTGATTCAATCACGGTCCATGCCTCTGCGCCATACAGTAGGACCGGGAGTATCAGCGTCATATAGATTTTGATTTTCATCTTCCGAGGCTTTACTTCTAATTTGCTTGCTCAGCTCAAAATAACATATATTTGCATGTATTTCGGATCCAATGGACGGTAGTCAGAAGATGTATGCCATCAGTAGATTTGAAAATAGCGTATGACAGCGAATCATCTTGCCTGAAAGCTCTCTTGGTATCAATGGGTTCGTTTAGAGAGCTTCTTTCCTACCCTGACAAAGACGAAGTATAATTTGTGAATGAAAATCTTTCTGATCATCAAAATTTAATCAATTGAATGTGTAATCTCAACAATATTATGCTGAGACACTTACTTCCTTTTCTTTTACTTATTCACCTTTAAAACTATAAATGATTCGTATTACCAATCTGCATTAAAAGATTATTACAATGAAAAAGTCTAGAATTGCTTTATAAATAAAACAAACCACCAGTAATTGTTATCATTAGCATTTCTGAATTGTTTAGTTAAAGTGGACAACTTAAATGCTTCTAATGCCCTAAGATATTGTACGAAAAAAAAAGCCTTTACACTTTTTTGAGTCGCATCCTTGTGCTAGTTAAATATTCTCTTTCTTATTTTTGTACTACAAGATAGATTAAAACGAACTTGTAAACGACTTTCAAGTGTCCCCTCGAAGCACTTTTTACATAATGCGCTAATAAAAATTCCTTTTAGAGCTACTCATCGCCATTGTCCCAGTGCAGAGCATCATTGAAAAGCGCATTTGAAGGACTTTTGAGTGTCATTCAATGACTGCATTTGCGTCATAGACAAAACCTCGAGAAAACTATGTACGGGGTATGTTGTTCGGTAGGTGCGATACATATAGCCAGGATATATGTATAACTGGAGCATAAACATAGAACGCCACAATTGTCCTTACACATACAGAACAACGACAACGACGACGACAACGACGACGGAACACCGTCATCAGCTTAAGTAAGGTTTAATGAACTCGTATAGTCTGACCCAGTTTCGAAACGGAGCTGCTACTGCTGCTTCTGCTGTTGATGCCGGGCTGGTTGTTTCCACTTGCTGACGCCGCTGTTGAAGACGCCGCCGTTCCACAAAGCAGCGCAGCATTACATTCATTCAGTTGCAGTTCGTGCGACGTACGCCCTTACATACATAGTATATGGTTACGTATGGACCTTTATGTATCCTTGTCGCTGCTGTTGCTGCTTTTAAAATTGAGCACAATCGATTTTTTAGCCAGGCACGAGATGACGGCGTCATACGACAACGCCGGATGACTGTGTGGCATCTAAGGACGCAGCGTTCAATGACATCTCGCCAAAGCAGCAGACGCAAAAAATGCATGAATGAAAATGCGTTTTGGGCGCAGCGGCAGCAAATATGAATGCAGCAGTCAGTTGTTGTCAGTGCGCATGCCAAGTAGGTCAATATCCTTTGTTGAGGTTATGCTGAACTTTGGCGCGGTGGGGCAGCATGCGACGTGACGTCATCGCTTAAACTAAGAGTAATGCATAGAACGAACGACTTCATGTATATTTTCTGTTTATTTGTTAATTTTTACATTTTTTTTTTCTTTTTTCATCTGTATAAATGATATAACAAAAAATTTTCCAAAAATAATTTTTTTTTTTTTTTTAGAAAAGATAGCAACTTAAATTGATTTAAGATCCTAACTAACAAAAAACCGGAGTTGTGATACATGCTTGCAATTTTTTTTCTTTTTTTTTTTTTTAACAAATTAAAAGCGTAGGCAGAGGTTGTTGGAGCGCGGGGCGTGCGGCATATATTCGGGCGGATAGCATAAACAATTGTTCTTATAACGAAAAGTACAAAAAAAAATCATCAAGTAGTTCCAGTTCATCAGATTGAACAGACAGTTTACAAAATCTCAAAGAGTTTCTTCAGTTCGACAATAAGCGCCCAATCGGCCTTGATCAGATCGTCACGGAAATAATCCTTGCAGGCATCGATACTCTGTCGCGAAATCTGTAAAAAGAATAAATGCGAAATCGAAATAAATTAATAAAATCGTAAATCACTCAGCGGCAAAATGCATAAATTATACAATTTAAAAACGCGAAAATATGCGCCATAAACTTAAAATTGGAACGTGCCAATTGACAAAGACACACAAGCTGCAGGATGTCTGATGTCTATTTAGTCAACAGACGGACCGCCAAACAGACGGACAGACAGACAATGCCGCCATCTAAAGCCGATTAATCAATGCAATCAAGCGGTAACGATTCTCTACTCGGCGTATAAATCCAAAAGCATACAAAAAAGGAAGATCTTTGTATTGAAAACGAGCTACAACTGCGACGCACGGCGAGACGACATATGGCGCATTATAATTAAAAATTCAATAAATATGTTTATATAAAATGTTTTAATTTTTTTTTTTTGTTTTTTAATAATGTTTTTGTCGTTCTTTCGATCACAGTGACTGACTGGACTGGGCTGGTGCTTTGTGTCGGCAGTGAGTATGGTGCGTTGCAGCGGCGAAGTAGCTCTATGCGCATTTTTAATTAAGGCTTTTTATAATTTTTATGATTATTGCCACGTTTTGTTGTCGCAGCGGAGTGCCCCATTGTATTGATTGCCATTGTTGTAGTTTTTATCGTTAAGGTTGCGCAGCGCATGTCGTTGTCGCTGTTGTCGGGCTTTATCCTGAATTAGTATTGTTCTCACTATTGGGTTGAAAATCTTTTAATTCTGCAGAATAATTTTGTTCCGAGTTGGGTATAAAATAAAATAAGGTGTGTTGTTTTTTTTTTTCTGTTGTACCAAGATAAACTTATATTTGTCAAGTTCCAGAAACAAGTAGCTTTGATTGGAAGCGCCTACAGCTGCTCAGTACTAACTAAGTGGCTCATATCATGCAGTGACTGACCACACTTAGGACGAAAATAGTTGGCACTGACGATTCTTCTTTAATACTTCAGCATATTGCTCCAACCGAACCTTTCTCGATCAACAATAGGTAGTGGTGGACTGCCAAAATATTGTTTTGAAGAAATCTTTTTTTTGGATCTTCAACTGCACCTGTATACCAGTACGCCATACCGGATTTATAGAGGGTCTCTTTACTTAGAGTTTGTGGTGCAAATCTACAAATAATACTTCATCCAGCACTGCCGCCATGAAAAATGCCACGAGATCTTTGAGATTAAATACATCCACCGCCCTTCCTGTGACAAGATACTTGTGGCTGGTTAGGGTCAAAGCTGGGCAATCCCCCAAAATATGTTTAGGTGTTTCGTCATCTTCTAGACAGAATCTACAAGTCCTGTCACTTTCGATTCCAGTTTTGCATGTGTCTTCTAAGTCTTATCCTGAAACCATTCTTTGATAATTTTTCTTGAGTTCTTTGCAAATTTTCGATATTTTCTTATATGGGCTAGCAATATTTTATCTTGTTTACAGCCTTCACAGTTTTCCCAGAAGAAGTCCCTGGCTTTACACTCTTTTTTGTTTTTTAATTATTCTCATTGTAGCTGGTCCGCGGATCCTTGGACGTTAAGTTTACCTATGCATTACAGAAACAGTTTAGATGTGTTTGTATGGGAACTTGCAGCTCTAATAGCCGCTTGGCTATCGGAGCATATGACATTGTTTTGGCTCCCCCATATTTAGATTGAGCTGGGCACATTTTTGTATTCTTTATATTTATGCCTAAAAAATACTGGTGAATTTTCGAAGCGATTCAAAGTGCGAGGTCCCCAATCCCCGGTGCCAGTTCTTTTGTTAGGGAACCCTTTGTAAACCAGCTTCTTAAACTAGTTCAGCGTCATGTTTCTCCATTGTTCCTTAGTGGTGAGCTCCACTTGAAATCTGCTGATGAAATTTTGTTCTTTATACCAAGGGTGCCACTAGATTATAATAATAAAGAGTGTAACGTCCGTTAAGATATCTTTTACTCAATTGTTGATGTATTACCTATATATCTATACTAATATTATAAAGCTGAAGAGTTTGTTTGTTTGCTTGAACGCGCTAATCTCAGGAACCGCTGGTCCGATTTGAAAAATTCTTTCAGTGATGGATAGTACATTTATCGAGGAAGGCTATAGGCTATATATATATCTATATATATAAAAATGAATCTTGTATATATCTGTCTAAGTATGTATGTATGTTCCTCATAGGAAGCTAAACCATCTAACCGATTGAGCTGAAATTCAGTTCATTTAGGAGATTGTTCGAGTAAAGTTTGGTCAAAATCGGAAGGGGCTATGCCCCACTCCCCATACAAGCGATAAACAAAATTCAACATATCTTTGCATCCATTTAAGGTACGGGGACGAAATGTATTACACATTTTAATGGGATTGGGAAAAGTAATCGTGCTAAGTTTGGTCAAAATCGAAGGGGCTATGCCCCACCCCCCATACAAGCGATAAACAAAATTCAACATATCTTTGCATCCACTTGAAGTACATTGATGAAATTTAGTGTACATGTTAATGGGATCGGATGAAGTAATCAAGTTAAGAAAAGGGAATAAAGTTTCATAGTTTAAAAGAAATAATAAAGTTTTTGAATATTGCTGGAAGAAGTAAAGAAGTGCTTGGAGTCGAGAAGGAGGAGAATATATTGTGTAATGAAAATAATTTTTACTGGGCGCAGCAAAGCGTGCCGGGTACAGCTAGTGATATATATGACGCTTTACAAGCATTACCGTTGAGTACCACTGATATAAAAAGTTGAAAGCAGAGCTGCATAATTTAGAACGAATCATTCCATAGCTTTATTGGTGTAATTTATAGTCTTAACTATACCACAAGATGTTCCAGCTTTGGCTTTCAGTACTTCAGTTTCTCGTCTAAACCCGATTATTTGCATTGATGGCATGAGTTGTCAATCTAAGCAGAGGATCGAAAGGCACGAAGTATTGTCGGGTACTGAATAGTCGAACATCGCGCAAATACGCCTCTTTCCAAACGAACCTCTTTAGAAAAAGATGTGAAAGTGGAAACTGCTTGTACTTCCCAACGTTAAAAAAAATTAACAAATTCTCTAAACGCCTTGACAAAATATTTAGGATGAGGGCAGCGCATCGTAACCAAGTAAAGCTTGAATATGCGATAACAATAGTCTTCGCACCCCTTTACTTTACGGAGATCATCCTATCATTACTTCGTTATTTTTTTTTTTAATTTTTAAACATTAATTGCAAATATTATGGGAGATATTGACTAAGTTTTAATTTTTAAGTTATTCTTTACAATTTTTTTTTTTTGTTCTTTTTTCGTTATCTCCTTGAGGCAACCGGAATATCAATAAGCTTGCAGCAAATATCACATAAAATATTGTGTGCCTGGCATAGACAAATAGCGTCAGGATGTTATTTGTTATTTGAGATTGTGCTATAAAAAGCGCAGCAATCGTCTCATTAATGTTTAATGAATAAAATGCATAAAACTTGTTGCAGATAGAATGCATAGATAAGAGCAAAGAATTTATGCGTTCTGTAGTCGGTTGTGACGTAGTTTTAGCGCTTTAACACAACATCGGTTGAACCGAAGCGTAGATACCTTTTAGAGCTACTACTAAGTATGTATGAGAGCAGATCTTTTACAATTAAGTTTCCGTTGTCTTTTAAAAATAATGTCATCTTCAAGCCCATATGCAAGTCTTTCGCTTGTAATCTCGGAAACTACATGAGACAAATTTAGAGTTGTCTTTGTTTAATATGAATCATTTCTCGTTTTCAAGCAAACTTTCGTGAATAACTTTTATGCTCAAAGAATACTCTCAATCTAGACCATCGTTGAATCATGGCTAGCTTATAAACTAGATTTGCCATATTGATTTATGTATTGTTTTTATTATAAATCAGCTTTACCTCTCCAGTCTTTATCCCTACAACTCTTATAAAGTAATATACCGATGATGTCTCTTCATATTTTAAAAAATATTTCGGTATTTTTTGAATTACTACCGTGATAAAATGAGCATTTCATGTTTGTCCACAGCAACCTATAAAACATTGCCAGCACATTGTTTGCTGACAGACCCAACTTAACTTTCTTTGATGTTGTTTCCCCATAACATCCAATGTTTCTATTGTTCTTAAGTTTCTAGTATGTTACAATGGATGTAAGATTCATACAAAGTTGCGAATTATAGTCAAACAATACTTCGAAATGGGTACACAATTACGTTTATTGGTGGCTCACATCTGAAGGGTGACAAGTTGCTCATATGTATTCAAATATTGATGCAGTATATTATTAACTCGTTTTGTGTGAGATACGTATGTCTTCGGTAATCTCGAGCCATTTTGTGGGATGACGCGCATTCTTGGCCAGCCTGGGTGGTCCTAATTAAAAATGTTTGTTTGACAGCGACTAAATTAATCTGTCGAATAGTTTGTGGGTAATATCGACTGTGCAGAGTTCTCATAAACATCGTCCTGTTCGTTTTTGTTCTCATCATTTATCTTCTTTGTTAAAAAAGGAAATCGAATAACCCACCACCATATTGAATTTTGCGAATCTGCGAATCAACTCCCATAAAAATAAAAATATACGGTATGGCTTCTAACTTGTTCTTTTAGCAAAGCCGATTACTTTTCAGCATGTTCTCGTATACCTATAGGTGCATTCCTCCACATTTAGGTTGTTAAAAAAATAATGTACCATGCAAACCTACTCCCTCACTCTAAGTTTTGGGTCTACCTTAAGTGAAATCTTACAATATATTTCATTTAAGTTCAGATAGCACCACTAAAAGGGTTCAGCCCCATACAAATCTGTCCCACCTTTCTGGGTTTTTGTATGAAAAAAAATTTATGGTTGAAGTTTAATGTCAAATTTGGTATATTTTGCGTCAATCCTAATAAAATTTCTATTAGGGTCCAAATTGATCCACTAAAAAGTCAAGTCTTAGTTAAATAATAGCAAATATGGGAATGGAATGTAGGTCCCATTCAAATTTCATGATCAATATCGGTACAGGGTGTGTCAAAGGCAAGCACACTCGACTGCAGCTATACTTTTTGATTATTTTAGTTATTGCAACCGTTTCGAATCGCACTTTCGGAATCAACGTGTCAAAATACATAAGAATACAATAAGGTCCTCCTCAGATTGTGAAATTTTTTTTATTTTTTTTTTTTTAACCTTACTTTTCTGATCACTGTGATTCAGCAGCTTTACATTTCGTTAATTCAATCAAATATTCTATATAAACAAAACAAGTAACGCAATAAAGGATCCTAGACGAAACGAGTTGCTCTAGACAGGATTGACTGTCTCTCTGTAGGTTCCATACAAACAACCTTCATATCGTAGCTTTTTAGGAACAAACATTTCACACAAATATCTATGGAGCGTATTCCGGTGAAACCCGTCACCAAACTTTATTTAACGCTGCTTAAAATACAATTTGAAATTTTGCATTCTATTCAGCAATTAAAGGTTTTTCTTGTTTTTAGGAACTGCATATTGTGGGAACTCCATATTGTATAGAGAGTTTAAGCACTGGTCCCACCTAAGCTATTGTTTTCATGCTTCATAACTAAAACTTCAGGATTAATAAATAAGCACATAGCACACCATTATCTCTAAAAATCCAAAATTGTAGTTCCAAAACTACGTCATACGCAAGCACTTATAAAGTAATGTAGGTCAAGTGAGCCCAAAGCATACGAAATATATAGAGCAGAAACTGGGTTATTGCGGACGTATTCAGAACTGAAATCAGCAAAAATTGCAAGCAGTCAATGAACTCGATTGCACGCGCATTGACTGTGGAAGGTAAAATGTGACGTCAGTAGTAAACTACATACACAATACACACACACACAGATACAGTCAGATAAATATAGAGCGGTAATCTGAAGCTAAAACTCCCAACAAGCTAAGAAGAGGTCAGCGGTGCACTGACATGAGTTGACATTCTAACCTCCACAGCAAAGCGTACTAAAACTGCAACAAAAAGAAGCATTGAAGCTAAAAATAGAAAAATGCGAGAAAAAGTAGATGTATCTAGGTGTATGCGTATTTATGCTGTGGAGGCCACTTTCATCCTTGAAACAATAAAGCATTCGAGAGCTTTAAAGTGGAAAATGAAATTGAATTATAACCGCTTTTTACACACAGATACACGCACAAATACTCGTGCATATTTATATAAATAATTGCATTAGCAGCGTGCCACATCAAGGAACAATAAGCAGAAATTACACTGTGCAACCTTCAGCATGCTAAGTTTCATCATTTGGTTGACTATGCTATGATGGTCTTGCCTCGTTTGGGGCTTTGGTTGAATGGTTCATTATGTTGCTGACGTCATTGTTTCCTATTTATGAGAAGCAGACAGACATGACAGACAGATAGATAAGAGCATTTTATGTGTTTACGAGTAAAAGTAGCTACTAAAATAGAACATAAATGGCCAAATTAAGTTCATTATCGATTCGAGTAGAAGAAAAGTGTATCCAGTCGCGGCATATGGTTTGGTCTTGAGCGCTTTTTATGGCATAACATCAGCAGCAGCAGCAGCAGCGACAGCAGCATAGAAGAAGTACGCTGGAGCACCTACTAACAGGCGAGCGTCAGCAGTGCTTAACCTGCGCAATATTTTACGTCAGCACGGTTCGCATTTAAGTAACTTTTCTAGTTAATGTCATTGACGGCGTGCCGTGTCGTGCTGGGCCGGGCCGGGCCGGGCCCTACCTTTATGTGCTGTGTTCGTTCGTGTCTAAATGCGAGGTTTGGCGTAAATGTTTGATGTCATTTTCAGTCTATTGTTTTAGGTGTAATTGAATTGCTCTATAATTAGATTATATTAAATGCGCAAATGTTACGTCAATTTAATTTAGTTAGTGTGTGTTGTAGAACTTACATTAAATGGAATTAATTAATTGTGCTTTTAATAGCTTAAACAAGGAACTGAAGTAATTATTTAATTTGCTTTTAGTGTAAAATATGTTGGCTAAATGTTAAAAGGATTCAATGCTAACTCATTTCTGTAATATAATATACGCAATTTCTTACTAAATTTAAAACAATTTCCATTGTGTTCTTAGTGTCTCTAGTGAATTATTATTATTTTATTTGTGACTTAAGCTTTGTGCAGGCGGTGGAATATACACTCTCGTCACATTGCATTGTAAATAGTTTTAAATATGCAAAAATTAATAATTAGTAAATCGCTTTTGCCAGATATTTGGCACGTGTCAACCTGCCTTTATTGCACAAAAAGTATTCCAATGAGAACAACGACTAATTACTCCTAAATTTATTTATTTTATTTCAGCTCATATTATAAATATTATTTACTGACTTAAAGAACCTGCGGCATTTAAAGAACTATTGTTCGACCAACTACTCCATGAGATATGCTGCTCTAATCCTATATGTTAAATGAATCTTAGTTTTTTCTTGCTGTTCGGTAATAAAGTAATTGCCTAAAACTTCTGCTTCTTATTATTATACCCTGTACCCTATACACAGAAAATGGGTTATTATGTTGTGACAGGCAGAAGCCGTGGCAGTACCAATATGTCCGTCTGTCAGGCTGTCCATATGAACAATGAGAACTGTAAATATATTTTAAGATTTTTCTTTTCATTATTCACATAAATTATATTCCTCTTAACCCTCCTCAAACTATAATTACTCCATGAAGGTCCATGGGAAGTATACCCGATCCTCACATTTATCAATAGTTTATTTTTATTGAGATTTAAAGTTGCTTAGTACGGGAACTAAAATTTCATTACAAGGTCCGTTGGGACTTGGGAATTAAAAATTAATAAAATTATTAAATAAAAAAAATTCTTTCTAAAATTTATTATACATTTATAATTAATAATAAAACAAAACAAAACAAACAAAAATTGAAAAAAAATGGCGTTCTCTTACAAAAATCCATATAAATAGAAATAGGTGCCTGCGGGCTTGTGCCTCGTAGAAGGTCAACGGATGACTCATAGGAAGGGGGCTGGCATGTTCATTGAATATTACTTATCAGGTGTATAAGCTTGAATCCTCCATGTCTTTTCATAGAAAGCGAAAAAAAATACATTCGAAGTACTGAATCTCGCCAGCTATATATTTTCCCATCTTTCGGGCTTTCATCACGCCCTCATCAAGCCACTTTCGGACATTTTCGTAATTGAAATGCTGCACAGCGAGCACGTTATCCATTAATGGAAACCAGGATGTGTTCAGGACAGGTGAATAAACGGCATGGGCTATCACCTCTTAATTTACTGCCTTAAATTAGTTTTGAACCAATCTTAACGTGTGCCAGTCAAAATCCGATGCAGAAACGAATCTATTTTTACATGAGGTACCTATTTACGAACTTTTCCATGACAGCTTGGCTAGGTATATGGAAATGGCTGCTTAGGTACAATTAATTGTTCGATTGAGCATCATCCACGTCGAAAAGAACCTTCAATTGATGGTCTTCAATCTACCTGGGCTGGTTTTCAAGCTCCTTATCGCTCATATCTTTGTACGTTGATTGCAATAAAGCACTGTCGACATAGGCCTCCACAGACATTTGATGCGATTCTTCAAATTGAAGCAAATCTTTCCGCATATGCCACATTTTTGGCCAGAAACTTACTCTTCAATCTAAGTTTCATTGTTATTGATGTTAATTTAGCTAGAAACTTGGTCTAACTTAAATTAATGCTTATAAAATATTGTATTTAGGTATAGATTGGGACCACTAAATGGGATAGCTCATACAAATATGTCTCACCTTTTTGTATATATTGCCTCAATCCTAATAAAAAAATTCCATGAAGGTCTATATCGGACCAATAAAAAGGGTAGCCTCCTACAAAGAGTATATGGACAGGAGCTTGGAGCATAAAACATATATATTTTCTCTTTAGATTAGTGTTGAATAGACGTTCCAAGCCCCATCTAAGGCATAGTGCCTTTAAAATCATGCACCTCACCACCTGAGTTTTTCAACGAATAAATGTTTGTTTTTATTTTGAACTATAAACTAAAAATGACAAATTTGGTGTAAGCTATTTAAATTTTATATGTCCATATTGGATTACAAGAAGGACTAGTCTCCATAGAAATTAGTCTCACTACCTGGTTTTTTGTAAGAAAAACATTTTGTTGCTGGAAATGACAAATTTTGTGTATCTTCTAATTTAAATAAATATTCTCCATCTGGTTCCAATTAGGAGTACATTCCCTAGAAATATTAAGGGTGCCATGGGGGTAAAGGGTATCTCGAATTCGAGTACACTTAACTGCAGTTTCTTTCTTGTGGTTTCATGTACCGGAAGGATGTGAAGAGAAGTCTAATGCTCACTTTCACAGCATTTAGATTCAGGGAATTTGATATAATCCATAACATATATACAGGGCAAAAGCAAGCCTTTAGTAATCCTGTCTACAAATATGTCCTAGATTTAGTTTTGTCATACAAAGTTGGTTTTGGATTTTTTTACTGCCGGGGCTATAACTTACTAGGAATAGCATTGCTTCATTTAGTCTTTGCATCGTGACGCAGTACTGCTTTACTATATTTGCTTCTGAATAGAAAAGTTTTTAAAAATAAAATGGCTCCCAGAATGGTTCTATTCCTATAAACGTCGTTGCTGCCGACTTTCTGATAAGTTTTTCAGTCTCATTCCTAGATATGCACCAACAACTCTTTTGTGTTGTTCAAGCTATCCTCTATCATCTATAGCTTCTTGAGTTGTGTGTCTTTACATACTATTTATTTACTTTCTACTTCATTATTCTGTGGGAATCGCAATGGATATGATAATATCCTATCGTATATATGGTACCGACAGAAGTGTACGTAAAACAGATTGTCTTCATTAATCATGGCGCAAAGTTCTGCCTGAAAAATGCTGGAGTACTGACTCATAGACTCCTTGCGCTAAAGCTTAAGTGCTACTACTCCTATGCCAGTAGCCTCAGATTTCAGTGATCTATCTGTATACCACTTGATTGTGTGTGGTTTTAGTATATGGAATCCATCTCTCGTGCAGAGGGATCCCATATACTGAATCACTTAGTGGTGAAGTCATTTCGGTCTTTTTGTAATTTCTTCTTTTTTTAAGTTCATATTCTAGATGAAGTGATGTTAGGTCTAGAACTGTCTTTGTACGAATTGAACCAATGGTATACTTGTCAACAAGTTAACCAGTAGCTAAGATACCAAATATAGCGAATGAGGATCGAAATGGATGTTTACGCAAGAGCAGCAGTCGTTTCAATTTTTTCAGCCTGTGGTCTGTTAATTGTGCGTTTATTCTGAATATTTATTATGTTTTTTTTTTATTAGTAAACCACTTGTTTTCTTTTAAGTCATACTTCGGCCAGGTAGGCCTTGCTTTCCTACAAGTCTGCAACCTGACATTGTTTCTTGACTTCTGTAACAACCGGTAATTCGCTCGGATATTGGTGGTACACTGTCACAATCTTTGCGGTTCTTGCCCTGAGCAGTTGGTTAGCTATTTCGTTTCCGTACACAACTTGGTGGCACAGAACCCAAACCCTAGTGACGCTGAGTTTCTTACTTATGCAAGTGATGCCACATATTTGCAGATATGCTCTCGTCTAATATATATGTATATATTTAAGCTGGTATTGACTTCAATGAAGAAGTTTTTCAATTAAAGATTTCCAGAATTTGGAAGGACATAGCTGATATAGCTATATCAACACTTTTCGTCCGGCTGCTCAAGAATGTATATAAAGTATATACACGATGCCTCCTTTTTTTTTTTTGCGTTACAAACTTCGAATGAATAATTTTAACATTTGAAGAAGTCTGATGTACCAATTTAAATAACAGATTTTTTACTTTGGTTTCAGTAATCTATAAACTACTCAGTTATGCTCTATATTTTACTTGCTAATATTTTACTTACCTTGCTTATAAGCATATCATCCGCTTCGAAATGTCTTCCAAACATTTTCGGCGATTCACCAGGTATGGGTTCAATCTTAATGCAAATCTCCTGACCTTTCCGTGCGCTATCAATATTTTTATGATTCGATTCAATGGAGGTGACAATACCAATATCGACAAACTGTAATGAAATTAAATAAAATAAATAATATTTTTAGTATTTGGTGGCTTTCATATGCTTACTATCTAAAAAAATAAATCAGCGCGCTTACAAATGGGGCAAGTAAGCTAAATACCAAAGGCACACACACAACGCAAACAAATATAGCGGTACATTCAATGGCCGCAGCGGCGCTGATGATGGGCGATGGCGTTGGCGGTGACAACACTTCCGGGATTCATTTGCTGAATTTACGATAAGCGCAGCACTTTGGCGTGGCCAGCGTTTCAATAAATAACGTGAGTGCTGAAAAATTTTTACACAACCGATTTCTACCGCTGCTCGCTCGCTCGCTCGCTGTTGCTGCCTTCATTCATTCATTATGTATGCCGCTGGCGTTTGAATGCGACGGAAAAATTCTTTTATGGCAAGTCTTCTACAGAATGTCAGCAATAAAATAATTTCAACGCACTTGGCAAATAGTCAGTAAAAAATAAAAAAAAAAATAAAAAAACTTCTTGTATCGTATTCCAATATTAGGTGTATCAGTCAGGTGTAGCTTGTAACCTAACCTAACTTCATTGATCATTTTTGGACAGCAATTGGAAGACGAAAATGTTTGATTGCGCTTATCAAATATTTAACATCAGGCGACATGGAGGAGAAGGCTTTCATAGAATTTGCGCAGTCAGTTGCTTGCGTTGCCAAGTTGATAAGTCAAAACTCATTTCTAGATGCACGTACGTAGGTGGTTTTGATAACGGCTTAAATAAAGTCGTTGTGATGTTATAGCTCCCTGTAGGCGCATAGTTTTCCCCCCTCTATTGCCAGACATTTAACTAGTTTGTACTCAACAGGAAACTATCGCCAACACACATATTCGTGTTGCGTTTCCTGTGGGCGATGTCTATATACATATATACAAACACAAATACCAGACTGCAACTACAAATGTAAACTAGGAATAATTTGAATTTCGTTGGAACCGAAACTTTAATACACTTTATATGAAATGATAAAATAGAAAGCAGCTTGGTAAAGTCAAGCATAAACTGGCAAATTTCTCAATAAGACATAGCTATAAGCCAACTTTGCTTATCATACAACATTTATTACTTTTCTTGAATCAATAAGTGTACGCTGAGTTGCAGTCGGTAATTAATTTTGCAATATGCTATCCAATGCAATTAAATTTGTTGGAGAGTGCACACAATATAGCATGTCGAACGAGCAGTTGAACCCATCAGAATCGCGTTAAGCTGCTCGTTCGACATGCTGTACAATGTGTTTCACACTTATAAATGACAAAAAAATGTATTGTTTTCTGAACTTTTTAAGTTTTATCAAAATTTAGTGCCTTTAACTTTTGAAGGCTCTATTGAGCTATATTGACTCACATTTGCAAAAACTTAGTACATATATCTGTGAATAGAATGGACTTTGCTTTCACAACCGTATAGATATATATAGTCTAGTTTGGATTTTATGTATTTTTTGAATATTAAAAGTATTATTATCCACATTTCTAGAATATTATATTCTCGGATTCGAAATGCCTTGTACCTAGCTACAAGGTCTTTATTTGTTTCATATAGTTTTAAAGTGAGAGTTTTTTAAGTAGTCACGAAAAGTTTTTCATTAAAAAACCTCAAATGAGCAACAAGTTTATACTAGAGCCGCACATTAATTTAATTGAAAGCATGAATGAAACATTCAGATTCAAATGAATGTAAATGAATGGTGTAAATATTCATTTAGTTAATGTGAAATAAATTAAATCATTTGTTAAATGAAAATGCATTCTAATGCAGTGGATGTCAGAGTAGTCTCAATCTTTGAATGTTTTTAAAAACGTAAATCCATGAATGAATGCATATGATAAATTCGTATACTCTGAATGAAACTTATTTTAGTGTATGCCTCTGTTTCTCGACTCGTCCTCAGTGGCAAAGGGTGTAGTGGAACTACGCCACTTACAAACACTTTCACATGGTGTTTTTTTGGGACTGAAATTAGCTACAATTGGCTGATAAGCATATGCAAAACTGGTGACTAAAATCAAATTTTGCCACCTCATCTATACAAATAAAAAAGTCCTATTGAAATTGTTGCTTTTTGTGCGCGTATCCCTTATAAACCACACAATTGATTCAAAATTGAATTTCTGAAAGTTAAGAGTTCTTTATTGTGACTAATATATAGCGTTTATTTGAAAGATATTAATGTTAAAAATTTTAACTTAAAATATAAATTAAATTTCTAAGCTTAAAAATTGCTATAAACTAACGCTGTTCAAACTGTTTGCTAGCGTTTTTCAAACT
The DNA here is from genome assembly GCA_035044805.1 of Leucophenga maculata. NCBI lineage: Eukaryota > Metazoa > Arthropoda > Insecta > Diptera > Drosophilidae > Leucophenga > Leucophenga maculata. The sequence continues at coordinate 720,187 of JAWNNP010001123.1, read as the reverse complement.
TATCACATATGCAATGTGCTACTCAAACTGCACGCAGTTCCATTGCATTCAACAATATTCAGCCGAACTTCTTGAAAATCTGGGAAGTTATTGAGTACACTTCTGAGCAAATTTCCGACATAGTATTTCATCTCATCCAGCATTTTCCAACATTTTTTTAAACATTTATAATTCTCAAATAGTTTTAACATATTACATATGACTATCATAACAGTAACCGAACAATATTTATGCGTTAAGTTTTGGTGTGTGATATAAAATTGACTAGAAGGGTCACCAAGTTTTGTAATGCTTTTGCAAGCATCTATGCTCCCTTTATGCTGAATGTGTAGCTCTAGCAAATAGCAGTCTTAATCGACTGCAACTGAATGCAATCGAATCATTTGAATGAAATTATGAATGTTTTGAAAATTTTGTATTAATAACACAGGCACACAAAAAAATAAAAAAGTGTCGTGAACCAGAGTACAGATCTCTATATTCCTAGGTTTTTGGAGTCGCTGAAACCAATAAGAAACAAATTTTTTAATTGCTCATTTTCCATACATACATCCCATATCCCTTGGTAGTGACGTTCCAATTTCTCTCAGAACCTGGTGAAACCTTTCAACTTGCTTCTCGCTATAATACCCTAAATTCGTCGGAAATTAGTTTACATAGGATTTGGACTTTATTTTTTTTGTCTAACAAATTCTCTTTTCCAAAACTTTCATTGCTTCTATAAATTCAGGGTCGCGCAACAACATCTGAATCTCCGGCACATACAGAACTCCTTATTTCAGTTAAGCTTTTATCTTTTTTGGAATTGCTTCATGTGCTTTAGGTGCAGTGAAGGAAGAAGATCCTTTTCCGGATTTTGTCCACAGGAGGTGTAAGGGGGTGGTAGCAGGAAAATGGGCTATTAAACATTTTTTTATATATTTATTTTATATTCGGTTTCCAAAAACATAGAAATATAGATTCTGCCCTCTGGGTCACGACATTTTTTTTTGTGTGCCTGTGTAAAGAATGGAATTAAAACTTCATTCCTACAAAATGAATGCTAGTGAAGTGTGACTTATACTCATTGAAAGTGAAATATTTATCAATTGAATGAGAATGAATGAATATCATAAAGCAGACGGCATTAATTCCGTAAATATAAGAGTAGAAATATTTAAATTTGCTGAGTCTATGTCAAAGCCCTTAAGATCTTAGCATTGATACAGTTGGCTAAAGGGATATGGCAAAATCGAGTCCTCTTTTTCACACATTCATTTCACAGTTACAGGATATAATAAATTGTGTGTACAACTAATAGCTGAATCAGTAGTTTGTAGACTTCGGGTCAGGATCTTTACTTTATATTAATAACATTTCAAATTTTATAGTTTCTGACAAGTAAACTAAAAAAGTTTCTTATAGCAGGACAAATGTTTGGACTATAAATTTTTATGGAATTATATGACACTATATATGATTGCGGCACGAAATCAAAAGAAGTCTCCATACCAAGTTCTATTTTTAAATAAAAAAAAACTGCAAAGGCAGAGGCAAACCCCGAAAAGCTTAAATCAACTGTTCTCCTCGAGCTTACCCAATCAAATTAAATTTACTACAAATTTGCAGAGAAACCGAAATACACATTTTCAAACAATTAATGTAGGGTATATAAAAAAAAAAAATCAATATATCAAACAGCGAAAATTGTTTAAATTTCGCTAGCAACTATGTCTTTGGTGGTGGCGATGGCGGCTGCCTGTTGCTATATAGAGTCGACAACGTCGATGTCGACACGATTTTACACATACAACCCAATACATTTTCGTTTCAGTTTTGTTAGCTTTTTCTATCTTTTTCCGCTTTTTTTTTTATTTCGGCTGTGCTCGATTGTACGAGTATGTTTGTCACAATTTCCTGTTGTTGATTACTCATATGTACAACGAACGAGTGTCTTTCTATATTTTTTCGATTTTTCTGTTTTCGTAGATTTTCATCAAACACGATTATTTATTGCGATTAGACCTATTTGTATATTTTTCGTAATTAAATTTTTGTATTTTCCTAAAAAAAAATTAAAATGTATACTCAAGTGTGAACTATGCGATATATTCTAGTTGCTTTTGGATTGTGGAGAGTTTGAATGGAAGACAATTTTGGTGGACATTTTTTTCCCCCAATAATATGATTATTCAAGACTTCGATAACTTTTAAAATTGGGTCAAAGACGCATTAATAATTGAAAAAAAAAAACAAGAAGTAAGCTCTCTCTCTTCAATGATTCAATAAAGTATTAAAGAAAATTGCAAATGTGTGGAGATTAATCCCACGAGACAGAACCATCGAGACCTCAGCGTATTTATCACAAGCACATAATTTTTTTCTTCATTCGAGCTAGCCTTTGATTTATTTCTTCAATATGAAGATATCTTGAGCTGAGATACATCAATTGTTTGTATAAACATCAAATAGGAGGCGTTCAAGCATTATGTAAGGCAATTTGGGGGAGGGTGCGGGGGTCTTATAGAGGAGGGGGAATAGGTTTTGAAACAACGCGTTACGTAACATTGTTTTTTTTTTTTTTTTTTTTTTGATGAGAAATAAGAAAATCTCTTGATTATGTTTGGGGAATCCCTCGGTTGTATTGTACGTCAATTTTATTTTGATTTCATTGTCAGTATTCGTTAGTATTTACGCAGAAGTATATTGTTGTAGTCAGTGTGGTTAAAGTGAGGTCACACTGTAATGTCCTCAAAAGAGGGAGATTTGCATCATCAGTTGTTCGTGGCCTACGAATAATCTCTTGCTGACTTGCCAGCGCAACTCTGACTCGCCGCCGAACAGCGATGATTAGGAGTTGATGGGATTGCACATTTCTCGAAGCGGCACATATCTTCAATTACGCCCAGGCGTTTCTAACAGTCAAGAGGGAAGGTTGCACCAACGAAGCGTACCTGTAAAGTTAGCAAGGCCACAGAGCAAGATGCACAAAATTCACGAGGACGAGGAATTCGGCACTGCTACCATCAGGTCCTTGCAATCTCTCACGTCACTACTGGTACCGCAGCAATTATTTGTAATCTCTGAAGACGGTAAGGCTCGTGAACCAATAGGTTTACCGTCAAAGAAAAGTTAGAGCCCTCTCTTAATGCATGTGGAATACAGAGTACTCACGTGACACGTACGGTGTCAACGCTGAAGAAGAAGCTGTTGATTCCAGCAGACCGACTCACATATCCACGAAGAATGGGACAAGCATCCTCCACAGTGAAGACCCATGCTTGTGATTTCGCATCATTTTTATCAGTGTCAACGAACACAATATACCCTATTCACACATATTGAGTATAATTAATAGCTAAAAAACCAAATTTAATAAATTTTTCCAAAAAAAAAAATCATCAATGACTCTGAAATAAAAAAGCTAAAATAAATAATAAATTTCAACACAGCTCAAAACGCTTTTGCGATCGCATAAAGGCAAAAGTCGATAAAAATTTCCTATACATATTGTACAAGAACATACAATCGTTTATCTAAAAATATGATTTATATTTTTCATGCAGACCGGATGTCGTCTATTTTCATACCGAAACAAAAACAACAACAAAAATAATTCGAGCAAAATGAATGAGCGAAATAAAAACAAATCAGAAGATAGAAAAAAAAAAAAACTTTATATAAAAATCAAAAAAAAAGAAAACCAACAAAGGCAAACAAAAAATTGTTAAATTTATGAGTTCAAAAATACAAAATATTTGATAGATATATATGTATATATCTTTGCACTACTTAGTTAAATACCCAACATTGCTCGGGTATCAAAATTACAAAGCTTTTCATAGGATTGTGGATTGTAAAGTGTAGCAGGATTCAAGTTAAACATGTCAGTCAGGCTGGATATTGCTGCTCATTATTAGAAGAAATCTAACTGTGATAAGGCGAAAAAAAAATCACCCTTAATTAGGGGTTAAAACAATAAACCAATAAAACAAAAAGGAAGCTTCGAATGGAACCCTATTATGACGACCTTCACAAATGATGTGGACCACGATTTACGGATATGCACCTAGAATGTCCGGACTTCCTAATTCGGATGGTGCAACTATCCGATGGATAGAACAGGGTTGCTCTAAAAAAGCATCCTGTGACATCTACTATAACTGCCATGAGTGTAAACACGTATTTTAATGCAGTTTCGTGGTGAGTAGGAAACTACGTAACTTCGTCTTCAGATTCACACCTGTTGATCTAAATATTTTAATATAAGCCTGATTTGACATGGATAGCATCGGCACGCAGGCTCATGGGTCTCGCAGTCAATGAGGTCAGTACGAAAATACTTGGTGTCTTCTCGCACGCGGTCATCGCATCTTGGACGGTCAGGTCAGTAACGATGGAAAATTTCAACTTCAATGTTGTAGAAAATATCGTCTATCTTGGAACAGAGATAGCCAGTAACAACAACGTCAGCCTGGAGATCAGGCGAAGAATCACGCTTGCAAACAGATGCTTTTTTGAGCTGAGCAAGCAAATGAGAAGTTAAGCCCTCTCTCGACGGACGAAAATAAAGATATATAAGACGCTGATACTCCCGGTCCTATTGTGTGGCGCAGAGGCATGGACCGTGATCGAGTCGGACGAGACAGCGTTGGAAGTCTTCGAGAGGAAGATTCTTCGCAGGATCTTTGGTCCTATTAGAGTCGGCGACGAGTTTAGGTCCCGTATGAACCGCGAGCTGTACGAGCTATTCGATGAGGTTGACTTAGTCCCGCGCATAAAATTCCAGCGGCTGCACTGGGATGGTCACCTCATTAGAATGGATGAAAGAACTCCAGCAAGCATGGTTTACATGGAGGCTGAAACTGGATTGGTGGACGACGTTATAGAGGACGACTGGGCACGCGTTGGAATGAACATGTATGCATAGATCTCTCCGTACTTGGCGTTCATAACTGGCGCCAGCGCGCACAAGATTACAGAATTTAAATTAATCTCCGAGTGGAAGACTTAGATACAATGTAACTCCTACTCGAGCACAGTCTATTATATTTGAATGAATTATGTAGGTTTTGTATAAAATTTAATTTGTATAATCTAATGCAGGGTAAGACCACAACACTTAAGGACTGTTTTTAATATTAATTTCTTGTTATTAGTATTTGCCATTTATAGTTCCACTTGCCCTCGTTGTCTACGCCATCATACCCGTTGCTCTCGAAACGCTGTTGTCAGCAGGAAACACTAAATTAGCCGCAACAGCGTCAGAATAATTTTGAGCGTATAAAACAACAGCAACCGCAGCAAACCGAGAGCAAATAACGAGAGGAAGGCGAAAAAAAAACCAACGAAATTTATTTATGCCATTTTCAGACAAATCAGTTCCAAAAAAATAAAAAAAAGACACTCAAATTCGCAACATCCGTCCAAAGTCAAACTGTTCGTCGTCGACGTCGTCGTCATCATCATCCGACGCCGCCGCAGCAGCATCATCAAAAATCATCAAGCATTCAACAAAGCTCAACGACGTTGAAAACGTATCATATCAAGCGCGCTTTAAGAACGCTCTAAAATTCAACATTTCGGGATTTGCCAAATACTTGTAGCGACCTTTTTTTTTTTTTTTTTCCATTTTTTGGATTTTTTTTATTTTTGTGGACATCTGCATTGGAGCGACAGCTTCTTCATAATAAATGCGCAGACATGCGCTCGTCACTAGCGTTTTTGTGGCTGTTGCTGCTGCTCCTACCGATCGTCAATGATCAGCAGCGTCATCATTCGCATTTGAGTATCTTTTAAAGCAGCAACAGCTATAACAATAAGAACGAGCGCATCTCAATGATGCTGAAGCAGCAGTCAGTGGCAGCAGCAGCAGCAACATCAGTTCTAAGTGGCATGTCTGCCCGTTTGCTCGCACCCGCTCTATCGCTTGCCCGCCTACCAGTCGACATACATATATACTTACTTCTTCTATATGTTTGTATATTTATAAGGGCAGCTGTGTGCTATTGTTGTTGTTGTGTGTTGTTATGGTGAACGGATATAGTCTGACTGTAACATGATTATTGCTTTCAAATGAAATCAGCACCAGGCTGGCAGGCAGTCGAGCAGACAGACAAATGGACCGACAGACAGAGAAATAGCCAGGCAGGCACTCAAATCCATTGTTTGCCGCATATAGCATTCATTCTTATATGTGGTATATAGGTACCAAAATTTATAGGCGAACTAAAGTGTGGAGGAGTAGTAGTCAACAGCAGCCGCTATGCAGAAATAGTCGACTTTTGAGTTTTACTATTTTCTTTTATAGTATGCCACTTCCTACATTTCCACTTGGTTTAGTTTAGTGCGTCCTACACAAGTTTTGAAAAAAAATTAGTATATAGAATAGGCATGTAAAGAATCGGGAAACTATATGGATAACAACTTTTTAGAAAGTATCTATAAAGAAACACTTATTCTAATCAAAGCATTCTGTCAGCAACACTCTCACGCTCTCTTTCTAGGCTTGATAAAAATATCTCCAAAGCCTAATTTTAAATCTCCCGGTTTGAAGTTAGGCCCCCTAGTTAGCTACCCTACTAGTCAGCCAGCTAGCTAGCTACCGTCCTAGTCAGCCAGCTAGCTAGCTACCGTCCTAGTCAGCCAGCTAGCTAGCTACCGTACTAGTCAGCCAGCTAGCTAGCTACCGTACTTGCCAGCTAGCTAGCTACCCTACTTGCCAACTAGCTAGCTACCGTACTTGCCAGCTAGCTACCCTACCAGCCAGCTAGCTACCCTACCAGCCAGCTAGCTACCCTACCAGCCAGCTAGCTACCCTACCAGCCAGCTAGCTACCCTACCAGCCAGCTAGCTACCCTACCAGCCAGCTAGCTACCCTACCAGCCAGCTAGCTACCCTACTAGCCAGCTAGCTACCCTACTAGCCAGCTAGCTACCCTACTAGCCAGCTAGCTACCCTACTAGCCAGCTAGCTACCCTACCAGCCAGCTAGCTACCCTACTAGCTAGCTAGCTACCCTACTAGCCAGCTAGCTACCCTACTAGCCAGCTAGCTAGCTAGCTACCCTACTAGCCAGCTAGCTAGCTAGCTACCCTACTAGCCAGCTAGCTAGCTAGCTACCCTACTAGCCAGCTAGCTACCCCACTAGCCAGCTAGCTAGCTAGCTATCTAGCTACCCTACTAGCCAGCTAGCTACCCCACTAGCCAGCTAGCTACCCTACTAGCCAGCTAGCTACCCTACTAGCCAGCTAGCTAGCTAGCTACCCTACTAGCCAGCTAGCTACCCCACTAGCCAGCTAGCTAGCCAGCTAGCTACCCTACTAGCCAGCTAGCTACCCTACTAGCCAGCTAGCTAGCTACCCTACTAGCCAGCTAGCCTACTAGCCAGCTAGCTAGCTAGCTACCCTACTAGCCAGCTAGCCTACTAGCCAGCTAGCTAGCTAGCTACCCTACTAGCCAGCTAGCCTACTAGCCAGCTAGCCTACTAGCCAGCTAGCTAGCTAGCTACCCTACTAGCCAAATACCCTACTAGCCAGCTAGCTACCCTACTATTAGTTAAACAGCTAGTTGCAAGCCAGATAGCAAGCTAGCTATCTGCTGGGTCTTTGTCTTCCAAGTTCTTCATGTTCCTACAGACAGACAGAAAGACGGACATGTCTATAACCTGCCTTGTTACACGGAGATACTTTTTATCAATATAGCCTAATATCAATAATTTGTAATGACAACCTGTTACAGTAATAGTTAAATGTTTTTTGACTACCAAACAGAACAATAACTTCTCTCCTTATTCACATGTAGTCCGGACGCAATGCAGAAACTCATTAAAATCGGAAAATGTGAAGGTGTGCTTCATAAATATTTATACAATTTAAACTCAAGCTATACATGGTATATATACTCGTCATATATCTGTCCGCACATTCATAGTCGACAGGAAATTAGTGGGCTATAAAATGCGCTCGCCAGACTACGAGTATATTACATACAAACAGTTGAATGTGGGTGCCACAAAATTTAGGTACCAACACCAAAGCAACTTAATGACTCTCGATCGATTGGCAGCTGTTATTCAGAAGTTCCAAAGTTTGCAAAAATAAAAATAGCAAACAAACGATTACAACAGCAAAATAATACTGATTATCAAATCGGAAATACGTCCAATATAGACAAGACACGACAAGGCACTTCACTTAACTCTCAAGTATTGTTTACTGCGTTGTCAATCAATTCGCGCACCAAGTGCAAAATAATCAATTATGAATGAACTGCAAAGCAATGGCAGACTAACTGAAACAGAATGATGTTGATGTTGATGCTGATTGCTGATAATATAAGCCATTTATATTAGCAATTAATGCATTAATGCATGAGAACGGCGACAAGCGATCGAAAATTTATAAATAATACTCGTCAAAGTGCGAGAAATTAGCGCTCTTCAATCAATTTAATCGCTTGCATGTTTTTATTTAATTTTTTAGACTTTTAAAATACAACCTCGTTAATTTTCTTTTTCTTTTTTTTTTTTCTTTTCAGCTTTTCAGCTTTTTGGCAAATTCAGCATTTCCGGTGCTGAAATGAAATTGAAATCGAAATGGAAAAATGCCAGCCAAACGAGCAATTTGCTAATTAAGCTAATTTCTTTGTTGCTTCAATTACTATGATTATTTGTTTACTTTTAATAGTAAAATTATAAAATACAAACACACAAGCGCGTACCATAATAAAAAAAAAGAAGATAAAACAAATACAATAATCTCTAGTTTGGTTTTCGGAAAAGGAATATACTTATATCGTACGTATGTATCTGTATCTAAGCGGATTTCACTATCTTATCTTTCGACAGTTGGTTTGCTCATTTTAGCTCATTCATTTTATGACTGAGCAAACAAGAACAACATTCGATTCGTTGCGCTTCGTTGCGATTTCATTCATAATACTACCGCATAAATGACTTCCTCTGTGTACTTCCCCAGCCCAGACCGACAACCAACAAACAACGCCTTTTTGTCTAAATGTCTGCCGCTTCTAGGCTAGCTTACTAACGTATCTGATTGCTGGCTTATCTAGATATTGTAGCGCAAAAAAATTGCAGAATAATAATAATAATTTATACAATAGAGTGCTCGCATTCGCACGTGCACTAGAAATAAATTATCAGTCAGTCAATAGCTGCTAGTAACTATTTAGTTCAAATAGCCTTCTTACGTTACGTTATTTCGGCAAGAAAACATTTAGTTCTGAGTGTTCTTTAAACATACTTGTATCTATGAATGCGTCATTCGAATGTACTTCATAGAAAGGTCGAGTGATTTAAAGCATTTGTTGATGACAACAAGTACGATTTGCAAAGCTTTGACTTCCGTTTGTTGCAATTGTAAACTTCTTGGGAATTATGAAGCACCATTGAATAATAAACTCAAAGTTTTCTGCGACATCAAGACACTACTATGCTGGCAGAAGATTAAATAAGGCACGTGTATATGGAGTACACATGCACTAAGCACTATTAATTGGCACATCTCATAACAAAATACAAATATCAAGTTTGTTGATGTTCTCGAAAAATACAGGGCTAAAACTCAACGATGCTAAAGATGCAACATTGGTTACTACTACACCACGCTCATCAAGAATCCTAGATGACGACTTCTGTCACCAGGTAGTCATATGGCTACATTTTGCCGCGAGGTCGAGGAAACCTCGAAATCCTTCCTTAATGAGGTACACGCTGCTGCCATTATTGCTACATCTGAAAGCTCAACGCAAGTACCAAGGCTGCAAAGCAGACTTCTACCACCTATAGAAGTACTGCTGCTGTTGAAAAAGAGACTTAGGCAGCAGTATTGCCGCACCCGAGATCCTATTGCGGACAGGGTTTACCTCAAAGTCGCCAATAGAATTAGGAAGCTGACGCTGCAGAAACAGAGGGATATTGATCGCTTACAAAAATATGTCACCTCAGATGCGAGCACATAACACTCCTTATGGACTCTGGCTAAGAGATACAAACAGCATGTGTTTAAAAAATTTCCGATTAGGAGGGTGGATGCTTTCTGGGCTAAGTCCCCAAACGCGAGGAAGCATACGATGAGCATTAAGAGACCGCTTCCAGCCCTGTAACTACAACTCAGGGAGCACGAAACACATTGTCCAGGCGATCCTTGACAGCGCTGGCCAGCGATGCCTTCCGGTCACCCCCATCACGATCCAAGAAATTACGGCACACATAAAAGATCTGAACACCTAGAAGGCGCCAGGAGAGAATGGGCTTGATAATATATCACACGCAAGGCTTTGCCGGCCAAAGTGGTGCTCTTTCTGCTCCTCATTTTTAACGCGGTTAGAGGCTTAGACACAACATCTCATCACAATGGAAGAAGGCCAGGATATGTATGATTCACAAGGCTAGAAAAATTCCATCGTCTTAGGAATCATAAAGACCAATCAGTATGGTGTCCACTATAGCATAGCTATTCGAAAGGTGTCTTCTAACAAGACTACTTGCGATCGAGAAGGTAAAGAGAAAAATACCACCCTTTCAGTTTGGATTCCGTAAGTGCCTTGGAACTCCAGAACAACTGAATAGTAGTAAAATTCATTTATAGACTCATATAAAGCCAAAGAGCACATGGTGGCTTCGTTTTATTTATTTTTTATGCTATTTACTCTTTTTAACTAAATTTTACTCGCCCAAGTATTAAAAACAAAAACAATTATCTCATTTTTCTGCTTCAAGCATTGTTTTTCTAGTATACTAACCACTTCAGCTTGTATATCAGAATCATGCGACTTTATATAGATATATATATATATATGTGTGTACGAACATACATATACACAAATACATACAAAGACAGGAAATAAGCATTTTTATGAATGAAACGAAAGCGTAAAACTAAGAAGCTATAAAAAAGCGCAAAAAGTCTTAAATGGGCAGAAAAATTAATAGAAAAAAATCAACTTGACTCTTATTTTTACACTTCACATTTAGTAGAGTGCATAGTATTATAATTTTGTTACGAAGTTTGTCACGCCTTAAATGGTAAGTAAATACATATGTTCTTCAACAGCTCGAAGAGTAGCATCAGACATAGCTAGGCGTGTGACTGTCCATATGAATCAAAATTAGTGTAGCTCAGATTTGAAGATATCTTTCAGAAATTCAATGCGAAGATTTCTTAATGGGATCGGGAGAAGTAATCCTGTTCAGTTTGGTCTAAATCGAAGGGGGATGCCTAGCCACAAGTGAGAAACCAATTTCAACACATCTATTTGAGGTACAAGGATGGAATTTAATCGGGAGAAGTCATTCTGTTAAGTTTGGTTCAAATCGGATAGATTAAATTCAACATATCTCTGCATCTCTTTGAGGTTAAATGGTGAAATTCCATGGGAGAAGTGGGACGGTTTTCCTTTCAAAAAGGAACATAGATACATACATATGACAATAGCTTTTACAAGGAGCAGCAAAGTGTGCCGAGTACAAAATTTCTAATGGAAGATATAGCGCCATATAAATCTCCCGCACACTTCGAAAAACATTTTCACTATAACTCATAAAAACTTGAAAATTTATAACGGATTATTATAGACTGATGCATCACAGATACATCAATGGGCAGGCCCAACGATTTGTAGGGGTAACTTCCATACAGACTTTTAGTTGACTATTGACTAGTTCACCCGGTCTAGTCAGTGCACTAGTCACGGTTGATGCAGAAATTTGCATTAAGAGTCGCTTGGAGACACGATCCCGGGTCCCAAAATGACCAATCACGTAAGGATAGTGAGAAAAGTGAGTGAGTTTCAATAACTTTTTTCTCTTTATTGTGACGTGCTACAGACAAGGTCTTAAATTAAAGCTGCACTCTTCGACCCATATGTGAAAGAGAAATTTTAGAATTTTGTGGATTTTTTGTATCACTTTTAACGGTTAGACCCATACCATGTCTCACCTTTATTCACACTTTACTTAAAATGCTGACGTGATGCGCTATTTAGGGACCCTGGCACGTGTTTAGCAGATACAAAAACATTAGAAAGCACTCCTATAGCAAAAATTACGGAAATAAAATTATTAATGGGTTTGCTCCGCAAACTTTAAGGAAAGTTCAAAATCATTTAAAAATGGTTTGAAAACTTCAAATACTAACTGTACAGTTGTAGATGTAAGTGTAGTGTATTAAAATTTCGATTCAACTGAGTTAAATGTTTACTGATTGCTCTATTCTGTTTTCTTGAACATATTGTTGGGGTTTTTTTTCGCGCTTTCAAAACTTGTTTTATTTTATTATTAGAATATTGTTTTTGATATTATTTTTATGGTCTGTTTGCGTTATTTACAATAAGAGCAACGATGAAATGTTATAAATTCAGCGCACGCTCTTTGGATTTTTTCCTTCTTTTTTTTATAGGGCAATTCTAGAGACGCCCACAACACTTTGTCTAATGAAATATTTATTATAATGCCAATGCCGGTGGAGAAGGAGCGAGGGTGAAGAGATGCAGCGATGCGAGGAAATAAAGAAGATGTTGTTTGCATGTTTGTAAAATATAAAATCATAAAATTGAAAGCGCGTAGATTTTTTAGTAGTGTTTCATTTACTACATAAACACTGACAGCAGCAGCAGAAGCAGCTGCGGCAGCATCGACCGAGACTCAAATAGCAGGCGCTGTGCTTTCATTTCCGCTACAAGTTACTCGTACAAAATAAATTCATTCAACAACAGCCAATCAACTTGTGCTACCGCCTGCCGGGTTGGCTCACTGACTGGCTGGCTGGTTGGCTGGCAGTCTGTCTGCTTTCTTATATGAATGAAAATATTAAAGATATCGATCGCAACGATCTGACTGAGTGACTACTGCTTGACTCGATGCGGCAAGCAGGCAGGCAGGCAAGCAGCACAGGAACTTGCACAACGGGTAGCTACTGGGGCAAACTAAGCTTGAGTACCAGCGAGCAACAAGTCTTGAAAGTCTTGCAACAAGCGACGAGGGTACTGCCAGTATAATACAAATCTGGTCTCGAAATAAGTCAAATTTTGAGCAATCAGCATTATTAGGTTTGTGTTTGTTTAGCAGTTATTGGAATTAAATTTTATTGATAAGAAGTCTATAAGCGCGTTCTGACGTCTGATCATCTACTACTGCTAGTAAAACCGCTCTCATTAGTGGGGAAAGTAATTAACTGTCATTCAATTAAGAATGTTAAAAAAACGATGCTTTTGCAAATGGGTAAAGTAGCTCATGGGTCCACATGACCGGGCATGCGGAACTGAGCACATTGTGAAAAAGTGGCAACTTCATTCACCATCTACCAATATTAGAGGTTGGTGCATTGAGTTTTATACCGGCCATAGCAAAACAATTGCTCTAAAAAGATCATCTACTATAGCTGACATGAGAGCAGCCACGAAATTGAAAGCGGTTTTGTGATAAAGACGAAACTGCGCAGCCTCGTCGTCAGTTTTAGACTTGTTGACCAGCGTCTAATATTCATAGTAGTCTAATTTCCGCCGGACGTAAGGGAAACACGATTAGATAATTTGTACGATCGCCTGGAACAAAAGATCAAGCGTCTGTCCGAGGATTTTAAGAAAGGATGTCTGGCTAAGTTTTTAGACCGCAAAGGTGGAAAAATTCTGGAGAAGAACTGTATGTTTAATAAAGATTCACACCAGTATAAAGCCGCTTTCGACAAGCCGATACGTATGAAGTTTTTCAACGCTCTATGAAAGATCTCCCAAGATCGTTTGTTTTTGCATGATCCTATCTCACACACAATGCGTAGAAAAAAATCTTTTGATACCGAACTAGATTTTAGACATGTCGACGCAGTATTGTGCGGTTCTACCTTCCAAAAGAAAGTGAAGGCTGCTTGTCAAGCTGATGACATTGACATCATCGCCATACAAGAACAGTGAGTTAGCAAAACTTTTTCAGAGAATGAAAAATAGTCTTGATTAGATTTACTACAAGTCGAAGTACTTTTGATATCTTCTAGCGAGTCGTCACCGCGTCTTGGACGGTCTGTGATTCGATCCGAAATAACCAGCAACAACAAAGTCGGCATAAATATCAGATAGAAATAGATTCCACTCGAAGGACAAAAATAATGCTCGATCATCTAAAAGGAAATGTGACAATCGCGGATGACATTGCCTTCAGCGACTCACAATATCGGCGACTTAGCAAGGCGATCGATCGCAGAGATTGAATAACAGTTACAGATCATGGGTTCAGTGTTGAATGAGAACAAGGCGGAGTACTTGGTCATTCAAGCACTTTGCCATCCCTGCTTGGACGATCTGTGACTATGACGATTTTAAACTTTAATGTTGTAGAAAACTTCCCATGTATGTAGGGAATAAAAATTGCATGCAAAAACCACGTCAGCCTGGAGATCAGGCAAAAATTAGCACCAACCAAACTAAAAGAAGATGAGACCTCTCCCGAGTAATATATGTAAAACGCTAATAATCCCAGACAGATAGATTAATTCCTCGTAATCTAGAAAAATTGGCGCCTAGTCTCGGTTCCGTATGAACTACGAGCTGTATGTGCTAAACGGCAAGATTATCATAATCCAGCGCAAACAATTTGAGCAGCTGAACTGATGGACGACGAGGCTCACGAATACATGGTTCACATAGGGTGCTTTAACTTTATGGTTGGAAGACGTAATAAAGCAAGAGATCTTTGCGTACAACCACAACTGGCAACATTGCACACAAGAACACAGCAGCTGGAGCGCCTTAGTGCAGCCATAATTGAACGAAGGTTGTATAACCATCTAAAATAAGTAATGGTGCATATTGCTCAAAACTTTGCTGTAGTTCTGTGATCGATGGCACTATCCTGGATGGGTTTTGCAAATGAAATAGGACTTACGGATTTTTCGAATCCTGCCGTTCAGAAGAACTATGTCCGATTTCATTCGAAAATTAAAAAAAAAAAGTTTAGATTTGCAGGGCAGTGTGGTAAATCAATAAACAATGTTCACTCGAAAACGTGATTACTGGCTTATGTGAACACTTTTTCGTTACATCTATAAAACACACCATGAAACTTTGGAAATTTATTGAGTACACTCCCGTGCATAGTATAGACATCTATTCTAAAATATGATCAACATCGCGATTCACAATTTTTGAAATTTGTCAAGCAATTATGATAAGCTAAAGAGTGAAGATGGAAATATAGTCGCCATGTATTTATACCCAAATACCACACCACTAATACAGCCGATGAAACAGAATGATATTTAAATTATAAATCTATACTACAATGGCGGAGTAAGATGCTTATTTAATCAAGTCAATGAAATAAGAATGAAACAGATTTAATATACTGGTTAAAAATGTAGATGATTCCGAAGAACAAAGTTTGAAGCGTACTTAAGGAAAAATGGTATAAGGACCTTTAAAATTTGACGATCTACTTCACATCATAAATCTGCAGGTTTGTTATCAGTTTTAAATCTAGAATGACATTTAACCTCTATTTTATATATAGTAGTATCAGCAATGATGTGTGGAATGAGAACCTTTTAGTCGATAATGTCTCTCAAAATCAATAAGACGAAGAAGAAGAGAATAAGGACTGCAATAAAGAAACACAGGGGAAGTCGAGCACTGTATTTTTTTTAAACTACATGAAACATCGATTGGCTACTGTTGAAATTACCCTCGAACCAAAAAACTGAAAAAATAAGTGGAGAGGCGGGAATTTTGTGATTATGCAGAAACCAGATCATTTAGCTGCATACGAAATCGTATGAGCCAAACCAACGATTCAGTCTTATATATATTGTTGCAACGCCTCCAACTTCCGTTTTGAAGTTTTTGGAAAAAGAAAATATTCACTCAACGCCTTATATGCAAAACTTGTGTGGGGGACGTCAACGACGACGACGACTACGATGACTAGCTAGCTAGCTAGCCCGTAATGTGTGAGTGATAGTCATTCAAATATTGTAAAATCCATCACATAATAGTACTCCGTATAAGCTATCTATGTATAGATCGTAATAAAAAAAAAAGAAATACTACGCTTTAGGCAACACTCTGTGACAGGAAGTCAAATGCCATAAATACGCATTAAAAACATACACTTTCAGATATCCCCGCAGAAGTTCTACACTGCATACGAACGAGTAGATGGTTTTATTTATTTTATTTTATATTATTTTTTTTTTTTTTATATACTATAAGCTGAAACAAGATACAATCCAATAGACGTCAGCGGTACGTGCAGCACAAAGACATACTTAAGGCAAACGCAACTCTTAAAGCGCGCACTAAGAACCGGAACAAGTAATTATATGGCAATAATGAATGAAACGAAATGCAACGAACAGCAGCTGATATGCTGATACGATCCGGAAGTATTGCAAGCAGGCAGACAGACAGACATACCGACAGCCGGTCAGACAATCAAAGAGACAAAACAATATGCGGGTAGCATGCTACACAATATTCCATATGCTCGGCTCTAAGTGTAAGAAGAAATTAAAAGAAAATACATAAATAGCGCCTGCAAAACGGAAGAACGGAAGTAAATACTTCCGCACGTACACGTACCTAACCAGCTAGCTAGGTAGGTATTGTATATCGATTCGCATGTGCCTGGCTTGGCTGCATAAAATAATGCAGCGTTCGGCGTTTTGCTCAATACTCGCACATATACATGCATACATATTAATAAGTGCGGGACGGACAGACTTTGCTGTCTTTTGTTTAAAGCGAAGCAGTTGCTTCGGAAACGCTTTGAGTGCCGGAAGTAACATGATATATTTTTATATTGCCGACATATGCAGTAGCACATTTTGTCATTTGAGAATATTAAAGAGAAATCTCAGCAAAATATGGAAATCAGAAAAAAAAAATATTGAAAGGGAAAATGCATAACTAAATTTGTCGCCATATAAAAATATGATTTATTAATGCTTAGAAAAGATAAGTTCAAGCGCGGAAAACTCACGAGGCTTTGATGTGAAGCACGTTCAATTTTTAAATTAGATTCTAAGCAAATCGTATTCGAAATCGATTGAAAAAAAATTGTGTCATAGAATTTTTGCCAAACCAAATTTGTAATAATCCAAATTCGGCTTCATTTAAATATTGACCACGTTTCCCCTTTAGGAGTACATTTTTCAGAGGTAACGAGACAATAACTAAGTTAATTCATGAGTAAGATATCCAAACTCAATTGAAATTGCAAATGATCGAATGAAATTTTGCTGAATATAATCGTGTTAACCAAATAAAAGGTTTGATAGAAACCGTAAATTATAAAATAAAACACAGTTCTGGGAGAAAACCAGAAGTGTCGGAGCAGCATCTCAATATCCGCTATGACACATATTCTGAGGTATTATGAAAAGAGCTCCAACTTTCTTACCTCGGCATAAGGCAACTCAAATAAAATTTGCTTGGAATAACTGGACGTCAGCAAGCTGCAATCACAATCAACTGCCGAAAGAAAGGCGGGAATGTGATGAGGTTATGTGACAGATCTATAGCTCGAAATTTTCAAGGAAGGTTTTAAACACGAAGTAACTTTCTGTAAAGACGAAAGTGGAAATCTGGTTAAAGATGCACAGGAATCACTGAGAGTATGGAGTAGTCATTTTTCTAACCTACTTGGAGGCGATGAAGCGCACATACCGCCGTTAGAGCAATTACACCAAAACCAACAGTTAATGATGGCTCAATTGTAGAGCCACCATACCATATTGTTGAGCCATCGTTCTATAAAGAGATCGATTCGTTTATCAAATAGTTGAAAAAAAACAAAGCGGCAGGCGCTGATGGGATGCATGATGGGTTATTCAAGACCAATGACTGGTCAGATAGGACAGATCTTTAAAAAAGGAGACTCCGTTGTTTGCACCAACTACCGAAGAATAAGTCGGATGTAAGATTATGTCGCGCGTATTGTGTAAAAGGCTGAAGCCATATAGTAATAGAGCCATATCAGTGTGGCTAGACCAAAAAGGTCGACAGGTGACCAAATATTCACAAAAGGCGCGTGCGTTTAACAAAGACACATCATCTATTTGTGGATTATAAAGCCACTTTTAATACGCTGATTCGAACGAAGTTTTTGGATGCCCTGTCTGCACTAGATATCCCGGCATAGATCTTTCATCTTTGCATGATGACTCTATCACACACAAAGCGTTGTCAAGGTAGGAATGAACTTCTTCGTACCCTCGGATACAAGAGAGCTTTCAGGTAGGGTAATGCGCTCAATCTGCTCATGGAATACTTCATCGGTACACAAGAACGGCGAATAAGCAGGGCGTTCTAAGATATTGAAAACAGTCTCGGTTCATGTGTATAGCGGGTGAATGAGGACAAGACGAGCGTCTTGAACGGACTGTGATGATGGAGAATTTCAACTTTAATGTTGTAGAAAAATTCGTCTATCTTGGATCCGAAATGACCAGCAACAACAAAATTAGTCTGGAGATCAGGCGAAGAATCACGCTTGCAACTAGATGCATTTTTGGACTGAGCAAGCAAATTTGAAATAAAGTCCGCTCTGAATAGACGAAAATCAAGATCTATAAGACGCTGATACTTCCGGTCTTGCTATATGGCAAAGATTGATTGAGTTAGACGTGACGGCGTTGGAAGTCTTTGAGAAGAAAGTTCTTCGCAAGATTTTTGGTCCTATTAGAGTCGGCGACAAGATTAGATCCCGTGCCGCTAGCTGAATGAGCTATTCAGTGAGGTTGACATAGTCCCGCGCATACAATTCCAGCGGCTGCACTGGGCTGCTCACCTCATTCGAATGGATCTCTGCGTACTTGGCACTTGAAACTAATGGCGCATAAAACCACAGCCGCTATTGCGCCTTTCTTAAAGTGGCTATGCCCGAACGACGGTTTAAGGTCACCTAGGTAAGTAAAATATGTTTCATAAATACGGTGAAGTTTCTTGGGCCAAAGTTGTAGAGTTTTAGATTATCCTTCTATAGTAATTCTGAGTACTAAATCCTAAGTCTCCGGATAATTGGCAAGAAGATATACAGAAATATAAGTTTGAAAACTCTTAAAAATTGTTTTCACTGCGCACTGAACCGAGTCGCTGTGTTTGCTACACATGAAATCCATACTCAACTGCCAAACAAATTACCGACCGGACCGACTGCGATACTATTAAATTTCAGTTTAACACTTTCGAAAAATGTGCACCGCACTGAACCGGTGTGCCATGCACACGCTTTTGTCTTAATTAAGACATGCATTATGGGTGCGCCAAAGAAGGTTAAGGGTTGCAGTGCTGCATGAACTTAAGGTTATGCGACACTGGCTGCAACAGAATGTTTCTTTTTTTTGGGAACTTCTGCAGTGAATGTAAGTTGGTAGGCATGTAATTGTAGAAAAGGTGTCTCGGAAGTGGAAGTGGTTTGTTTGTAAGGATAATTTTTTTTTTTTTTTTTTTTGCATATTGGGGTTGCGAACTGTGTGAACGGAAGTGTTTGGTCAAACATTTCAAACAAACAAAATAAACGTTAAGAATGAATGTAGAAACGAGTTTGTTACTGCAATTCATTCATTCAACAAGTGCACCAGATTTAATTATATAATTAATAAATGTAATCAACAGCGGCGGCAGCAGTTGAAGGAACAGCCAACAGATTGCAAACATACTGACAGACGGACATGCGCATGCGCAACAGCAGCAGCCGGACAGACAATTGCCGGCAGATGCGCAGGAAATCAATGAAGAGGAAATCGCAAAGCAAGTGTTACAGAAATTTCTGCTGAACGACAAGCAAAAAAAAATACAAAAAAATAAATAAATAAAATAAAACTAAAATCAGAATTCAAGCAAAAGGCAAACATTCTGCCTCAATTTCTTTTTTTTTTTTTTTGCGCCAGCATAAAGGCACAAAGACAGCAACGACTCCGGCGACTACAACAACGACGACGACGACGATTGCATTGAATGACGGGAAGCGCTCTGCTGGATAATTGAGGAAGTTATAATTGCCAATGAAATGCCAGCCAGCCAGCCTGCTTGCCTGCCTGTATGCCTGGACAGCGCTAAGCTGGTCGATCGGTTCGACCAGCCGCTGTCAAGCAAACTGGGAATGAGGCGTCAGTTGATGCCATGGTGGCAGTTGGAACCCTTTGCACAGGCAAACAGATACATGCAGAGTGTTGGCAAAGGAAATCATTGTATTAATTTTTTTTTCGCAATTTTTTTTTTCTCGTTTTCAATTTTTTTCTCTTTTTTTCCTAAAGCGCTACGGGAAACAGGACATTGTCAATCGTTGACTCTACAGCAGTACTAAAACGAAGTGCATAAATTGAATTGAGTTCCTGTCTGTCTGTTGTATCTGCGCCTTAATAAGCAGCCTGAATGACTTCAATTTGAGCGGAAGGACAAATGATTACTATGAAAGGATGTCTGCAATAGTAGTACATAATTGCTGTGTAAAAATGCTGCTGCGCAAAAAGTTATATACACAGAGTATTTTAATGCCTGATGATCACAGTAGTGCGTAGAATATTTGTACACACACACACACACACACATAAATATAAATAAATATGTATATATTTTGCAAAGATATTTAAACAAATCGAAAGCCCCAACGGCGTATGTAAATAAACAAATAACTTGAACAGCATTTAAAGTGGGTGCGAGAATTTAGATGAGCTCAAAGCGAATGCCTTGATACCCTTTAGATAAATAAAAGCAAAGAAGAAATTCGTTTGAAATTTGAATATATGTAGTTTATGACTGTCTAAAGATTTTATATGCATATTTTGATGAAGGAAAAAAAATAAAATAATAAAAAATAATAGACGTCATATTTTTATTTTATGTTGAAACTTTTAAAAAAGAAAACAAAAAATTTTATTTAATATTTCTTGGAATTTATAGTAAATTTTTGATTAAACTCTTTATCAAAAAAAAATAATAATAACAATAGTAAATCTTTGTGTATCAGAAAAATAAAATAGTTTCTGAAATAAGCATCGTTATTAAAAATTATGATTTATTTTCTATTTGCATATGAATACATACTAAATGTAGCCGACCTAATTGTTATATATATATATATTATATGTATGTACCTACGAATGTATATATGTGCCTTATAGACAGCCAAGCACACTCTACTTCTCCAGTTGATCTTATTTCTCCCGATCCCATTAATTTGCTCATCCCAGTATCTCAAATCAATGCAAAGATATGACAAATTATGTATATCTCTTAGATGTGGGATAGGGCACTGCCTCCTCCTATTTTGAGCATACTTAGCATGATTACTTCTCCTGATTCCATTAACATGTATGCAAAGATGCAAAGATATGACGAATTATGTATGTCGTTGTGTATTGCTTATGATGGGTTCTTAGCGGAACCCGAAACTTTTGTCACAAAGCTATGCAATATTTTGTTTTCAATATTTATTTTGGTAAAAACTTTAGTTGTACAAAAAGGTAAACACAATGCCATAACATTGCCAGCCGACTTTAAGGTCTTCCACGCGTTGGAGTTGGTTCATCACATGCAGTCCATTCGGCTGACGTCGCAAAAATTCAGGTTTATTACTACAGAACAGCTTGAAACACTGCTCAGAATCATTAATTCGTTTTTGTTTTTGATCGATTGTGAGCCCACATTGAGCACAGCTTTTGAATTCCCAAATCTTCATTCACGATATATCCAACACGTTCCTTTGACATATTTAGAGTCTCAGCTACCTCGATCTAGTTCACTTTAAGTTTATCCAAAATCATTTTGTTGACTTTTTTGATGTTTTCGTCGGTAAAAGCATCTTTGAGGCGTCCATTGCGTGCTTTGTACTCGGTACTCATTTCGCCTCATTTATACTTAGCAAATCACTTCTCAACAGTTGTTTTTCCTGGTGGAGACTCCGAATAATGTTTATCAAGCCAAGCCTTGACCAAAAAACAATGAATTAAGTTTTAAGAATGAAAGTGGCCAATTGAAGTTTTCGAAACACTTTTTGATGACTTTTCCTTCAAGTAGAGTGGGTTGCAAACTTTGGTGGATATTTAACTGTTATCGGTGCTGTTCGCGAGTCAAAAATGTCCACTCAGAACCAAAGTAGAGTGTAAAAGGGCAAAAAGAGGAGTTTATATATGATAGATGGTATTCGGTCAAATAAGTAAGAATCAATGCTAAATAGCCGAGACTGATAGCAGAATATAAATAAATGTTTAAATTGAAATTTCATGGGGAAAAAGATAGTGGCCTACATTCATGGCAACCGTGAACTCAATAATGGTATACAAATAGAACCCCAATATTGACCTACAGAAGTTTCGTAGTACTCAGACATCGGCGCCAACAAAGCGGTGGGAAATTTCTAGTGCAGGTACTTCCTTGAGTACTCGATTGTGTCCGGTAGACAACCCTAGTATGAGTTTCGGTAGATGTCTTCGATAGACAGGAACATTGGAACGTTGTATTTTTTTCGGCGTCAATTTAGTTTAAAACTATCTGGAATTTAAATCCTTCTTAATGACATTTAAAGATGTGAAGTTGCTTGTTGGGTCACTCCTAACAAATAAGTGGAAGTTTTTCTTGCATTTGGCACGAATTTTGATCCAATAATGCTCAGCCTCAACAAATTGTTCTAAAAATAATAGGCACTACTCAGCTACAAACTTTTTAGGCCCTGTACCGAAGGTACAAGAGCCTATTGGGTTTGTGCAAATGTATGTAACAGGTAGAAATAATGGTCGGAGACCCCCAAAGTTACCCCCATTATGGTCAGGAGTGATAGAGGAATCGATATAGACATGTCCGTCTGTCCGTCCGTATGAACGAAAGGATCTCGGAAACGGTAATAGATAGAGACTTCGTGTTTTTTGCATTCGACTAGGACTGCTCCGGAATTTCACAAGTTTATTTTAAAAACTTGCCCCTCCCGCCCCCCCCCCCTCTTCCCCATAAAATCACCCCCAAGGGTAAAAATTTCTTCGGCGCAAAAGTATGCTAGTATAGAGATATCGTCCTTCTTAGCCAAAATCCGAAAAGTTCATCAAAATCGGATAATAAATGACGATTTTATAAGCAATTGAATTTGAACGACCCCCCTTTTCTTTTCATTCATATCCGCGCAGTGAGAAGTGGTCATGTGTTTGGTCATAAGCTCGGGAAACATTTAATGTGTTTGTTAGGCGAACTGAACTGGTACAGGGCCTCTTACAGTCGGTTAC
Organism: Leucophenga maculata; assembly: GCA_035044805.1. Lineage (NCBI taxonomy): Eukaryota > Metazoa > Arthropoda > Insecta > Diptera > Drosophilidae > Leucophenga > Leucophenga maculata. Next base: position 696,987 of record JAWNNP010001123.1, on the reverse strand, counting down.
GCCCGACTGAAATTTCCTTACTTGTTTAAATTGGAGAAGTACAGTAAAAATTCCCACAATGCTTATTCGGACTAAATCTAGATCATTAACATAATTTCATAGTACCCGGGACGCCCTCCGATTTTGATCAAACTTAACCGGATTACTTTCGTGACCTACCCGAAGTTTATATATAAAGATATCGGTAAAAAATCATAAGATTACTTAGGGCTTTGAGGTCACAATTGAATAAATCACTTCCATAAGTCTAATATTAATTATTTCCGTATGTTGATGAAGCGGTGTCCATAATTCAACTCTTCATGGATCTAATCTAACATCTTCATCCTTATTTTCCTTGTAATAGTCAGTATAGCTTGCCTAAGCAAGGTGTTTGGTTGCATGTTTGGATTTTGATCTTGCAATGTTGTTTCGAAATTTCGTCGAAACTTTATTTTCTCATCAAACATCGACACTGAACAGATGGCGCAAGAACATATTTTGACAATGAAATATGCCTGGGCAGCATCTAGCATCAAACAAATTTGGCAAGAATTTTTGGCCATCTGTAATTTTTGTTCACGTTGGGCCCCACGTTGGGCGCCATATATTTCTTATCGTAAATAAAAAAATGGTATGATGCAGATTGGAAAACATCTGACTCTACATTGATGATAGTTGGCACATCAAACATTTCTATAAATTACAAGCTTTATTCGATGTAGAATATCGTTTCTAATAATTAACTTATCCAAGCCTTAGCTAAAATCAAAGCATATACAACGCTTTCTTTCACATTGTAGCGCACCAAGAGTTATTGAAGCACTAATAATATCACAAATCGCACAACAAACGCACCTGTGCAAATAATGCAACAGCAAGAAAAAAAACAAGAAGACCTTTGCAAATTATTACCAGAGGATCGAATCAACAAACGCAAATACAAACGTAAAGGGGGGAAAAAACGGCAGCGACGCAGCATATATTATATCTAGATACAACAAGTACTTGACAGTGTATCTTTGAAATACAAAAACATGCATTGTTATAATCGCACGACGCGCATTTCGACAGACAGACAGACGGACAGACTAGATAGTTAGCTAGCTAAATAATGCGTTTAAATGCGAATACAAACGATTTCATTGATTCACACAGCTAGACTAATAGCTATACACAGCTATAAATATTGTATATATATATATATATGTGTATATATTGTATCGACTCACCTCTTTGCTGGGCACACATATTGGCGTGCCTACTTTGACAATGCCATTCTCAACCATAACGCCCATGACAATCGGATCACGACTGTTGAATATAAACTGTGGCAGTATCTGTAAAAAAAACGAACGAAAAAAAATAGCATAAATTAATGAGTGAAGAGCAAAAGTTTTCAACAACTTTCTAGTAATGAACTGAGGCAATGAACAGCAGCTGATGTTCATTATGATGATCTGTTGCTCCTGATCTTAACTACTTTTTAAATAATGTTGCTTAATTATATGACGTTGCAGCAGCAGCAGCACCAACAGCAACATTGCCCCATAGTACAACTCAATTTCCGTTTGTCATCTAACTTGAGGGGTCTGCCGGTCGGTCGGTCTGCCTGCCAGTCGTCCGCCCGCCTGACTTCATTTAATAGCGCAGCTAGTAAAATAGCGCCATTATTGTTACAAAGTCATCTTGAAAGATAGCGACGACGACCAAATCTTCATATATGTATGTGCATCAGCCACTCTGAACGAGGCAATTACAAGCCCCTCGTTGGCTTCTTGCTGAATGTTCTTCTCCTCATAGCGCGTTATAATCTAATGATGGCCTATAAATCAAATATATGTGCTGCTTTGGTTTGGTTATTTCATTTTTTTCTTCTTTTCATTTTGTTTTCTTAGTGTTCACTGCCACAGCCTTCACAACTCGTCTTCGAAGTTTATTTGAGCAGGAAGTGCTGAGAGCCTCAAACGCTTTGGCGTTGGCTTTAATGGCACTCGAAACTGCTGCGCAGCTTTGCCATCATTAAACGCAGCTTGTATCGGGATTGTATGTTCGTTGTTGTTTTTGTTGTTGCTGTCTATGGCACAGCTGGAGCTGAAACTGTGGCCTCAGATCGCCGCTGCTGCTGGTTTGCTCTATACTAGCGTCTGATTGCAGTTTACACCTGTAGCTGGGTAATTACTAGACATAGCCTGCCTCATATATATATATACTAACGCACACATCCGCTCAGTCACTCATCTGCGCTCAATTTGGCGCTACACATGCAACACTTGGTCTTGGATTTGTAGCAGCGCTCTAGGCAATAGTTTGTACACTGAGAGAAATGACTTAATGATTTTATTCTGTCTAGTATTGCCTCCATTGAGGGAAATTGTTGCACGATCTAAGAAAAACTATAAGGTAGGATAGAATATCCCGGGTGGGATTATATTTTGTTTGTCTGCAAGAAAATTTCCGGTTTTGAGTTGTTCTCATGAACACCATACCTTTTAGATTGTGAGTTTCTCGTGAAGAACCAGCTTAAATCTGGACAGTTAGGAGCAGTAATTATTAGAATAACTCTATTTCAATTCCACTAAGTACCATGCATAACTATCAGTGGGTTCAATCCGTCTTTCGACTTCACTGCTAGTGGTTCACTACACACGTTTGCACCCTTGCATTTTTTGGAGGAACAAGCAGATGCATTTTAATACTGTGGATATGACCTTGTTGGAGAACAGAAGCACATTGTTCTCCTTTGCTGCACGTTTACTCGAAGAAACCTGCTGTCTTTATTGTTCCATGGTCTCTGGTGTAGTGTGATCATTCTTTTTTGTTTGTAATAATGACTCGGTACAAAAACTCGTTCGGATTGCTACGATCATCGCCAAACATTCCTTTGAAGCGGTCACACGTTTGCGTTTATGGTCGAGTGTGTGTAATCGCGGCACCCATTTCGCAGTTTTCTAATCAAATTTGGGATCCTATGGGATCCAAATCACGCGTGCTGGAATTCGTTCATTCATTCGAATGATTTGACAAGCCCAGTGCAGCCGTTGGACTATGACAACCTCATCGAATAGCTCATACAGTTCGAGGTTCATACGGGACCTTAACTCGTCGCCGACTTTAGTAGGACCAAAAATCTCAAAGATTTCTAACGCTGTCTCGTCTAACTCAATCAAAGCCCATTCCTCTGCACCATACAGTAGGACCGGGAGTATCAGCGTCTTATAGAACTTGATTTTCGTCTTCCGAGAGGGGGCTTTACTCCTAATTTGCTTATTCAGCCCAACATAGAATCTATTTTAAAGCGTGATTCTTCGCCTGATATCCAGGCTGACGTTGTTGTTGCTGGTTATTTTAGATCCACGATAGACGAAGTTTTTTTCAACATTGAAGTTGAAATTCTCCATCGTCATTGACCATCCAAGATGTGACTTTCTGTGCGTAGCATTTCTTGTGCGTAGAAAACTACCCGTTAAGAGAACTACCCGTTTAGAAATCTACTCGTTTAGAAAACTACTCGTTTATAAATCTACCCGTTTAGAAAACTAACCGTTTAGAAAACTACACGTTTAGAAAACTAATGATTGTCCTATCAGTGAATCCGTATATGGCTTCATCCAATTACCCAATACGCGCGACAGTATCTTATATCCGATGGAAAGAAGACTAATTCCCCGGTCCAAATTTTTATAGTGTACAAATAGTTAAGCTCATTGTTTATCCACCAGTAACTGAGTGAATGCTCTGTTTTTAATCGAGTTATGCCAAATTGTATGCCACTAAAATTTTATACGAACTAGTTCAGGACAAATTACAGTGTAGCATAGATTATACACCTAAAGAATGGCTTAAATTTGTCTTCAGTGCACTAATCTGATAACTTCTACTTGAATAAAGTGATGTTTCTAATCATAGATCAAAATACACATTAAGCAACGATGCACTTACTAGCTACTGGCTGTAACCATTCTACAAGACTTACCTTTAGTTTGCACGGGAAGACAGCAATCGAACGGAACTCCTCACGTTTCTTTTGCTTTAATTCCTCCCGATATGCAGTAAATTTATCGAATAGATGATAGATAATATCAGCCTGGAATATTTTAACACCCAAAGATTCGGCCATTTCCTGAGCTTCACGTTCTATCTTGACATCGAAAGCCAAAATTGTAGCATATCTAAAATTATGAGAAGAGAAAATGGAGAATTAAACAATTTAATATAATTAAAGAAAAGCACAAAAAATGGAGTGCATCGTACACTCTGATGTATCTTAGCTGCTTTAATGATTGCTGTTCCCAAAGCTAAGCGAGCGAACTTACATAGCTAATGATGTAGGGAAAAATAATTGAAATCATAGCTTGTTCAGCAGCAGCAGCAGCACAAGCATCAAAACTCAGAGAACCAATGAAGAAAAACAGGAAACGAGTGCCAGTTCTGGGCTTCACTTGTAAAGCGGAAAACATGCTGCTGCATGCTGGCAGTAGTAGGTATGATGCATGCCGCCGGACAGGAAGGGACAACAACTTAAATTGATTGCAGTGGATGAGTTGCCATCGTCGTCATCGCTGCTCTCCCTAATGAAGGTGATTTGTTAATTTATACAATAATGAATGTTAATGATTGATTTCAACACTCAACTCTTGCCTCAACTTACGCGCGCTCTGATAAAAGGCCAAAGACCTTCATGTAACGTCAAATTGTGTACAAAACAAAATAATTTCAAAACTTTATGATGATGACTTTCGCCTTTAATTAGATGCGCGTGTAATTATTTCGAGTGCTGTTGACCATAAATTAAAATGCATTAAGTTGCTTGATTAAAATAGGCTAACCTAATTTAGCATTTGTGTAATTATTTTGAATGTTGCTATTTGGAGACAATGTTTTGTGTTAGTTTGAGTGGCCGTTGGCAGAAAAAAGCCGTCATCAATTAGGTCTGCGAGGCATGTTGTAATATCACAAATCTATATTTATTTTATTATTTTTTTTAAAGAGGCTACATTTTCTACAACCGCTTAACCGATAAATTAAATTTCAGACCTCAATTTCGTATAAAAGTATTTTCACATGTGGCTGAATTTTCTTCTAATTCAGGCCGAGCAACCACATGCCTGTATTTTTTTTTTTTTTTTTTATATTACAGTGATATTTCGACTCGGACCACTATCTTGTCGCAGCAGCCAATGTACGCACTAGGCTTAGCGTAGTGTAAGCCGCACGTCCTAACATACATCGAAAGCTAGACGTCGACAAGCTGCAATTAGAAAAGACCGCCGAGGACTTCTCAAATACACTATTCCGACTGCTCCGGAGAACCTCTCCGTCTTCTCAAGATATATGTGACCAGTAGAAATATATCATCCGCTCCTTTGATATGTATGCCAAGGAGGTCATTGGTTATACAGAACCTGTGCCTTATTCTTGGTACGAGGCTTGTCGAAATGCTAGCGTAGAGAAGAATGCTCCTATCAGTGAACTCTGCAGTCGGGAGAGAAGAAAATCTAGAAAATTTTATCAAAATGTCAAGCGTCTGACCGAAGGTTTTAAACACGGAGTAACTTTCTGTGAAGACGAAAGTAGAAATCTGGTTACAGATAAACAGGAATCACTGAGACTATGGAGTAATCATTTTTCTAACCTACTTGGAGGCAATGAAGCGCACAATTCCTCCGAAAGAAATTATACTAGAACCACCAGTTAATGATGGCACTATTGTAGAGCCACCGGACTATATCAAGATCGATTCGGTTATCAAAAAGCAGAAATTAACAAAGAGGCAGGCGATGATGGGTTGCCAGCTGAATTATTTAAGACTGGCGGCGAAGAATTGGTTAGGAGTATGCTCCAACTTTTATGCAAGATATGGTCCGATGAATGCATACCCAATGACTGGAATATCGTGTTCTCTGTCCTATCTTTAAGAAAGGAGACCCCACTGTTTGCGCCAATTACCGCGGAATGAGTCTCCTTTCAATCGGATAAGAGATTCTGTCAAGTGTAGAATGTAATAAGCTACAGCCATGTACGGATTCATTGATAGGACCATATCAGTGTGGCTTCTAACCAAAAAGGTCGACCAGTGACCAAATATTCACATTAAGACAAATCTTGAATAAGACCCATGAGTTTAACAAGGACACACACCACATATTTGTCGATTATAAAGCCGCTTTAATCGCGCTGATACGAACGAAGTTCTGCACTAGGTACCCCGACAAAGATTGTCCGTCTTTGCATGACGATCTTTCAAAACATCTCGTGTACGCGGATATTATTTATTTCATCAGTACACAGGAACGGGGAGTCAGCAAGGCGTTCTCCGAGATTAAAAAACAGTCTCGGCTCATGGGCCTGGCGGTGAATGAGGACAATAAGAAGTACATAGTGTCTTCTCGCACGCCGTCATACCGTCTTGGACGGTTAGTGACGATAGAGTATTTCAACTTCAATGTTGGAGAAAACTTCGTCTATCTTAGATTCGAAATGACTAGCAACATCAACGTCCGCCTGGAGATCACGCGACGAATCACGCTTGCAAATATATGCTACTTTGGATTGAGCAAGCAAATTAGAAGTAAAGCTCTCCCTCGAAAGACAAAAATCAAGATCTACAATACGTTGATACTTCAGTACTACTGTATGGCGCAGAGGCATAGACCGTGGTTGAGTTAGATTAAACGGTGTGGAAGTCTTTCAGAGGAAGATTCTGCGCAGGATTTTTGTTCCTATTAGAGGTGGTGACGAGTTAAAGTCCCGTATTAGCGAGTTGTATGAGTTATGCGATGATGTTGACATAGTCATAAAATTCCAGCGGTTGCACTGAGCTGGTCACCTAATTCGAATGTATGAAAGAGTGGAGCTGTTGGAGCACGCATGGCATGGCTGACATGGGGGACCCAAACGATTGGTGGACGCCAAAATAGAGGACGACTGGGCACGCGTTGGAAAGACCAGGTATGGAGAGAGATCTCCAACAACTGGTGCCAGCGCGCACAAGACCACAGCAACTGGTGGTCCTTCCTGAATGCGGCGGTGACCGTTGAAGGCCATCGAAGTATATTCCAAACCAGTTTGAGATTTCGTCTAGTATATCTTACAATCTAATTGTATAAAAACTTTCCCCAGTATCTGTTTGAAAGTCAATAAGATTCATTATTGTGATATTCCATAATTTAAAAGTGGGGAGACTACTTAAGTTTTTATACTTCAGCTTTAGGTATGACATTTAATATATAGGACCTCCACACTCAAATCCCTTAAATACATGGTTCAAACATTCGAAATTCTCTAAGCAAGCTTGCTTACGTCTAAAAACTATGCATATTTTAAAAATCAAAACCGAAATTATGTTTCTCGCCATTTTTATTCGAAAAGTTAACACAAATTCAAAATCCTTTAGTGTTAAAAATATCTTCTGCACCGCTGTTGCTATGCACATATTTGTTTGATGCCGCGTTCGCGCGTCAACAAACCTTAATGAGTTAGTTAGCTAGCGAGCGCGCGTGCTTATTTGCTGTGAAAAGTAGTGCGACTCGGCAGATTGTATTAGATATACGAGGGTAGACACAAAAAAACGCGATTTGACATCGAATGATGTTTGTATTCGATACTGCATTGGATTGCTGTCTAATGGAGAGAAAGCACGAAACAGCTCCTTTGAGACTGACATAGCCAATTGTGGAGAACCTTTGAATGCACAGATACCTCATCAGGTAACTGTTAGGTTTCTGTCCTTCTGTCTTTCTGTTCATGTCTGCTTTCATTGGCTATCATAAACAAACTTAATAATGGATAGGTGGTGATACTTTAAACTTTGCCCTGATTCGGTCGCATCAATCCTCTGCCTATTCATCGGTGACGTAAGTGACTAGCAAACTTAAGAAGGGGATGTCGAAGCATATCAGTTTCTAGACTAATCATGCAGCATTCCTAAAACACAAACTAACTTCTAAAATACATTTCTAAGCGTAACTAAGCAGACATAATCTTGTTGCCTGCTCTGCCAGCCACCAGCTAAACACAAGTGGTTGATGAATTCACTAATTCGCATGTGGTCACTACTTGCCACCAGCTGAAATACAAGTACCATCCGACATCAGTTCGAGCACTTCTAGCAACACTCTCGTATGTGCAATTATGTTAGTGTGCTGTCTGGATTTTTATTATTAGCATTATTATGGCATCTGTGCTTACACAAAGCTTATCAACGGCTATTGTTAAGTGTGCATATGGCGCACACACACACACATGGACTGGTAGCTACTCGCAAAATAAGTTCCATACAAAGTATCTAAACTCAAAAGTATCTACGGGCCGCATCGCAAGATTTAATACATATGTCAACCGCTAAATTTACAAGCTGTAAATCTTTTACAGCATAAGCGAATATTTAAGAAATATAATGCATATAAATATGCGCTGGACAATCCTTTAATGACTCAAAGTTTGTGCCGACACCGACGATGTAAAAGAAAGCGAGCTTGCCGCCGAAAGCAAACAGACATAAATCACAATTCAGATACTTTTGCACTCAGAATGAAAAAAAAAATAAAAGAAAAAAAATGCATTTGCGCCGCTTAATGAATCATGCCGCGGGCAGCGCGTGCGAGATCAAGCGCGGGTTTTTTTTTTTTTTTGTTAAGCTTTCATTCGGCATCTTGGTGTTGGAGTCGTCGAAACCTTTAAAAGTTAAGTTAATCCGGTCAATTGAGATAGATTGTACAGACTTTCTTTTTAACTGATATACAGACATAGAGTATGACGCTAGGAAACATATATTTTTACAGAGTAGGCCCGGCCCTACATAAATTTAGTTTTGACTGTTCTGCATATGGATGGTTCTCAAGCAGGCACCATTAGCAAATAGCTGCAATGCATGACGGTGAAAGGTTCGTTAATAGTGGCATCGCAGAAGGATGTACTGTCTGTACTTATATGGGTGCTGACTATCGACAAGTTACTAAACCGTATGTCAGCGTAGAGAAGACGTTTTAAGTTGTAGCTCGCGCAGTGAAGTCCTCACCGGTCACTGTAAATGGCTTCGAAAATAAAAACCTCTCAGGTGGGAGATACGGCGTAATCTGATTCTGAAAAAGGGAATTCTGAGTCATCACCAAAAGACTATTCGTTGTGCTAGAGTGTGTCGATAATTCCAGGGGTACCCTGGAATCAAAATGCAGAACGTATGACAGCACACGACAAGCTTGTTCTAAGGAGCAAAATCTTTTCTCAAAGATCTGAAAGAAACAAAAATTCACTGAAATGGATTTAGATTCTCAAGCTGTGATCAATTCATCCGTTGAGATAAAATAGGGCCGGCATGTTTCATCTTTCCGTAACCATGTTGGACGTGCTTGGGGTAAACACCATGGCTAGCCAACTCAGCTGAATTATCAGCTGAATCTACATGGTATTCAATTTCTGTGTGCTCAGAAATTTTCTACATTCTATTGGCCACAAAAGCTCTCCGACAACATGGAGGTTTTTGTTGCCAACTCAAAATACTAGTAGAGTCAGTCCAACAACGTACTTGGTTTGTGCTTAAGGTTAAATATTGCTGGGAAGAACAAATTATGTTAATTAAGAGGGCTGCAGACAAACAGTCATCAGTTGAAATTTTAGAGGAAACGACTTTTGGAGCTAAACAGCCTGCCTGATCAAACAACCTAGCGATGATTGACAAAATTTCCCTTTTCGCAAAACACGCTTTAGTGCCGAAGAGTTGCGCCGTAAAATAAAATTTGTCAGCCTTTGCATTCCACCGGAGGCCTAAAGTTATTGCTGAACTAGCGTCTTCAATTCTCAAAAAATTTTCATTCAGCAAAATACCACTAGGAATCCCTGAGGAATCTTTTTGGTTCGCAATCCACTCTTGCATTGAAGTCTCCGCCGAATTCAATACTACTATCAGCTCATCAAGTCAGCGAATAGCAGTGGCTAAATCATGATCACCAGCTTGTGCATCATCCACATACATCATGGAGCGCAGAATTTCTGACGCTAGAGGATATTTATCCTGGACATCATCAAACTCTTCCTCAGGCTGACAAGGTGAAGTACTGTGGACTTTTACTAGACCAAACTGTTTAAGATCACATTGGAACGACGGTTTAAACATGCAGAACAAGATGCAGTGCTTACATTGCTGTCGAAAATCACCCAACAATTTGTTGTTCTCATCTGGAGATACGGAATTCAAATTTAGCATTACAGATAAAAAGTCGATGTCTAAATGGCAAAATAATATAAATGGGGAATTGGGTTGATAAAGATCGAAACGCTGGAAGTGCTCAAGGATTTACTAAACAACGTATATCATAAGTGCTTCTTGGATTGGAAAAAGTGCTGGCTTATGTCTGGCGTAAGTCACCCTATACTATATGGTTGCATATGTTTAGTTTGCGTCACACTAAAATTATCTAAAAACAAATTAAATTAGCTATTCTCCATATATGTATGTATTTAAGAAAATTTTTACATCGAATATTTTTTATGACACAAATAAAACTCGCCGCTGGAGCAGCAGTTAAAAACTTTAATCGAAAGCGGCTGCTGCTGTCGCATATTTGTATCTGCTAAACGCGCCTATAAAAAGATATTAAATATGCCAAATACTTATTACCCAGCTATAAAAGAAATAAAAAATTATTATAGCAGCTATACACACCCCAGCGGGCACACTATTGCACTCACATGCACAACACATCATTTGACCCCATGCAATGATATTTATTAGTTCGTTGTAATAAAAATATAATTCCAACGAAAGTTTTTTGTCTTGCCGAAATTTTAATTCGTAGAAGAGGACAAACGACAGACATTCGCCCATTTGCCAATTAGCTGCTTACATGCTATACTCATAGATATTTTATAGATATATCCGTACTAAAAATGTCTCGAATTTCTGAGAACATTTTTGCTAAAAAATTATAGAATTTTATTTTTTTGGTTTTTTTTTTTTTGCGTATGCATGAATGAACTCAGAAACATTGAAACAACACAAATCGCTAATGTTCAACAAAGCAGAAAATTATTAATTTGAGCTTTTCTCCGTTTGGGGTTTTCTTTTACATCAATTCGTTTGGAAACAATTTTCGAGTTGAATGACACAAACAGAACACATTGTACGACCAGTAGAGTAGAGTATGAAAGTTCAAGAAATGATTTTTCGACAATTTGGGTCAGCGCATTTCTAAGAAGCGGAAATTGTGTAATATGATATAGAATTTACTTACTGTGCTTCATGTTCGAGCATAGTGGACGCCTTCATGACATCGCGCTTGACAACGGGTCCGATACGTATGGCGGAATACTGTAAAGAAAGAAAATAAATAGAATAACTATTAGTAAATGAGTGAGTGACGACGACGACCCCAAAGGAGGATTAAATACTTTGTTTGCCTAATTACAGATAAATACCAACAACAACAACAAAAAGAACAACGATTACGACCCACATGACGCACCCAGAAAGCAATGTATGTATTTACTTATGCCACATGCAGCAGCAGCAGCAGCAGTAACACCCCCTGCCTGCAACAAAATAGGCAACAGCATTTGACCCAATGCGCGTGTTGTCGTCTATTTTTGGAATGTGCTCGTAGGCATCTATTTATATTAATCGGTAAAAACAACATCTACAAGTGCAACATTGACGATGCTGTGCATTAGCAGCTGCAACAGCAGAAGCAGCCACACAAGAACGACCTCCTTGAATTGTCTGCAGCAAGTAGTCCCAGTCAGTCAGTTCATTCACTCTTTTGTACATTTAAGTGATCATTGATAAAAATATATTTGTATCTGGTATTGATGTGCATCGATTGACAATTGATCAATGAATACATGCTCGAGTGTGTAAATGAATATGTATGAATGAATATGAAATAAAAATGTATACAATGTATACAAATGAGGCATCCTGCTATCATGATGTATCACACGTATCGACTGAGACTTATAAACTTTATCTCACAGCGGAACAAATTAATCAAACCGTAGATATTTTCGTGCAATATATTTAATATAGTTTTCTATATCTTTTAATAGAGTTAATAGGGTTAAGGCACACTGCTGCACCTAATTCACGGTACACGGAGTTCAATCGCGGACGTTTTCCGATGAAATTTAAGTATTATTGAGTATTATCCTAGATAAAAAATTTACTTTAATAAGTATTTTGTCGTCAAAAAATTTGCACTCTCTTGGACCCACATTGGGCTCCACATAATGGCTATGAGAAAGCACTTTAAAAAATCGCTTAAACGTGAAAATCGGTGCCTTTTTTAGAACGTATTTTAATTTTCATGCCTGTCGGAGACACCTATTGACGGAGACTTCTATGGCTGGAGTCCTATGATCGTAGACTGCTATGGATGGAGTCCTATGATCGTAGACTTCTATGGATGGATACTTCTATAGACGGCGACTTCTTTAGACGAACACCCCTATGGACGGAGACTCTTAATGACGTAAACACATATGGACAGAGATTCCCACTATGGAATCTACTATGGACGGAAACTCCTATGGACGGAGACTCCTATGGACGGAGACTTCTATAAGCGGTGAATGCTATGGTCGGAGATTTCTATGGACGGAGACTTCTATAGACGAAGACTCCTATGGGTGGAGACTCCTATGGACTGAGACTTCTATGAGAGGTGAATGCTATGGTCGGAGATTTCTATGGACGGAGACTTCTATAGACGGAGACTCCTATGGGCGGAAAATCCTATGAACGTAAACTCCTATGGATGGAAACTCCTATGGACGAATACTCCTATGGACGGGGACTTCTATGGAAGGAGACTCCTATGGATGGAAACTCCTATGGACGAATACTCCTATGGACGGGGACTTCTATGGAAGGAGACTCCTATGGATGGAAACTCCTATGGACGAATACTCCTATGGACGGGGACTTCTATGGAAGGAGACTCCTATGGATGGAAACTCCTATGGACGAATACTCCTATGGACGGGGACTTCTATGGAAGGAGACTCCTATGGATGGAAACTCCTATGGACGAATACTCCTATGGACGGAGATTCCCATGGACAGAGAAATCTATGGGCGGAGACTCCTATAGATAGAGAAACCTTTGGGCGGAGACTCCAATAAACGGAGACATATTCGGCAAATAAACCAAATAACATGAAAGCTATGCATTCTGTAAAAGCAGCCTGGCTTAAGATGCAGCCGGGGCACTATTTCTATTTCGAGAAGTGGCAATAGTAATATCAATAGGTAAAATCTGTAAATACTTAAATCAAGTTTGACATATTTTAGCAAGCTGTGCCTGAAGTGATAATGCGATATCGTCATGTAACATAACGTAAGACTGAGGCATCTCTAAACATTAAACTGAACACCTTGCCGTAAAAAAGGTGTGAATAAATACGATATATAATAAATACGATATATAATAAATACGATATATAATAAATACGATATATAAATATAAAATAATATCAAATATAATACTTCTTGGTTTTGGTTTAAAGGTTACAGCAAATTAAAAATAAAAATAACTGTTCGAAATATTATATGCAAATCAACGTCAATAAAACGAATAATGCATTTAGCTCATTCAATACGTTCCGCCTACGTTGTTGCTAAAAATTACCAAACATTTCCCTGGAAATGACAGCGAACGCCTAACTGCACTTAGGGCTGCTCATTCGGGTGCAATTTGATTTTAGTTGATTAAACATTGATTTTCCATTCAATTTGCTCTTTTTAGTTTCGTAAATGTTAATAATTATTTTAAGATTTTTGTGCTTAATTGGTTTAACCTTTAAATGACCCTGCCGCAGTATTTGCTTGCAACATTTGTTGTTGCTTTTGTGTGTCTTATCTTGCAATAACACTTCACCTTATGCCATTGTGTATTGTATGTACATATGTTGTATGCATCTATTTTTACCTTGCTTTGCATATCATTCTGATTGGACCATTTGCCAACGAGCAACGTGGCGCAGCTTACTCTTCTATTTGGAGTACGTATTGTCTTCCTGTGCTTACGTCAGCATTTGCTTTGCTTTGCATGCTACCGTTATTCAGACACACACACACTCATAAAAAACGCATGCACGCACTTTGCCGCTCTCTTTCTCGCACAATATATCAGTGATACTTTCCCACTGTTTGGGTTTTTGTTACGCAGTTAATTAAATTGCTTTTGTTTCATTCTAATACATTTCCGCCCACGCGGCATTTATCGTTCGATAACACCATTGAGCCTACGTGCGTGCTTTCTCTCTTTCTCGGAATTTTTTTTTGTGCTTGCAAAAATCGTTGGCGTTGCTCCACTGTATGTGGCTCTACTCGTCATCCCTCAAAATACCGCCCGCATATTCATTCGATTAACGGTATTGCTGCCTGTCTTCCGCTCGATCTATTTCCTGTCCATAGTTGTCTCTACACTTCACATAGCTACATTTCACCGTTTGCTATTTACGAGAGGGTATTAAAAAGTATTGTATTGGTTGAAACATGTCTTCTCTTTATATAATACCCTTCGCAAATATAACTTAAAAAGGTGCCGTTGATAGCTCAAATGTGTTACCAACGTCCATATTTTTCTAGAATCATAGCTCGCGATTCACTCACTGCGTAGGGATCACTGCCCGGGATTATACCTTCAGGATCATCATCTGGATCATCAGCCTGGGTACTCTCAAGACGCACAACTACGCAGGCGCCCGTTGGTAGTCGAAAGGAACAATAATGTTCCCACAAATTATGGATATTCTTGAATATGCCTAATCAGAAGGCATGGGAAGACAGAAATCATTATGACAAAAAAGGTCTGGAGAACTCATCCTGTCGACCTGGGCGACAGAACCCTATAAAACTTTATAAAATATAAAGTTCTTTTGCCCAATAACATAGAAAAACAAGTAAGGAATTTACAGTCGGGCGTAACCGACTGTAAGAGGCCCTGTACCAGTTCAGCTCGCCTAACAAACACATTAAATGTTTCCCGAGCTTATGACCAAACGCATGACCACTTCTCATTTCGCAAATATGAATGAAAAGAAAAGGGGGGTTAGTCAAATTCAATTGCTTATAAAATCGTCATTTATTATCCGATTTTGATGAACTTTTTGGATTTTGGCTAAGAGAGGCGTTATCTTTATACTGGTGTACTCATTTTATTTTATGCCGAAGAAATTTTTACCCTAAGGGGTGATTTTATAGGGAAGGGGGGGAGGGGCAAAATTTTAAAATAAACTTGTGAAATTCCGGAGCAGTCCTAGTCGAA
Source organism: Leucophenga maculata (assembly GCA_035044805.1). NCBI lineage: Eukaryota > Metazoa > Arthropoda > Insecta > Diptera > Drosophilidae > Leucophenga > Leucophenga maculata. Next base: position 681,745 of record JAWNNP010001123.1, on the reverse strand, counting down.
TGCAAAAAACACGAAGTCTCTATCTATTACCGTTTCCGAGATCCTTCGTTCATACAGACGGACAGACGGACGGACGAACAGACGGACATGGCTATATCGACTCCTCTATCACTCCTGACCATAATGGGGGTAACTTTGGGGGGTCTCCGTCCATTATTTCTACCTGTTACATACATTTGCACAAAACCAATAGGCTCTTGTACCTTCGGTACAGGGCCTAATAATTAAATAATAAATAAAATCCAAATTAAGAAATTTCCATTCTGAGGCGTTAAAAGGTTTGGGTTAAAATTATATACGGGAGCGTTACTTTTTTTAAACGGGTAATTTTTTAAACGAAACGAAGTCTCTATCTATTACCGTTTCCGAGATCCTTCGTTCATACAGACGGACAGACGGACGGACGAACAGACGGACATGGCTATATCGACTCCTCTATCACTCCTGACCATAATGGGGGTAACTTTGGGGGGTCTCCGTCCATTATTTCTACCTGTTACATACATTTGCACAAAACCAATAGGCTCTTGTACCTTCGGTACAGGGCCTAATAATTAAATAATAAATAAAATCCAAATTAAGAAATTTCCATTCTGAGGCGTTAAAAGGTTTGGGTTAAAATTATATACGGGAGCGTTACTTTTTTTAAACGGGTAATTTTTTAAACGAAACGAAGTCTCTATCTATTACCGTTTCCGAGATCCTTTCGTTCATACAGACGGACAGACAGACAGACATGTCTATATCGACTCCTCTATCACTCCTGACCATAATGGGGGTAACTTTTGGGGGGTCTCCGACCATTATTTCTACCTGTTACATACATTTGCACAAACCCAATAGGCTCTTGTACCTTCGGTACAGGGCCTAAATATGAGATTTCTTCATTTCATTCTTCTTCTATTCAGCTGGTGTTCTAGAACCATAAAAATGTCAATAATTTTATTTGGAGAACCCATCTTGGATGCTATGAAGAAGGCGAGTTATAATAGAATAAGACTTTAAAGAAGCCTACCGACACCAGTCGAGTAGCATGTATTAATTATTATTCCAAAATGGAATGATGGCGCAGAACATATGAACACACCACATTGAAAAGGTGATGTCTGACATCACTAGGTGTGACTCCAACAATTGACAACATAATTGTCTTCATGACCGATTACGCAACAAACTGGGAAGCGGTCTGTAGGTATGCAGCAATAGCTAGAAAGCGCATGAAGACTACAAGTTCTACCACGTTAGAAGTAAGGCACACCAGATGTACTGCCAAGAGTTTTTCTAATGCACGAATGTTAAGTGACAGCGCATATATCTGAAGTGTTCTGCTAAAGGTAAAAATCTAGTAAAAAACTTTACCACCATGTGAAAGGCTGTCTCAAAATCTATGTAGTTCCAGCTTAATTCTGGACATATGCTTCAAGATTTGAGCCACACTAGTATTTCCAAACTTATTAATGACTCTGAGTTGTGCAACATAACAGATTATATGACTTAGAACTATCCCTCGCAGATGATGTTTAATTCTATTTCCAAATCGTACACACCAGCAGAATGGCACACCAGGTACTGGATCATTAAATACTAAGTATTTTACTGATGGTTCCCTTACCCGTTATGAGTGTCTTCGGACATAATACCATGATTTATATTGTCATGGTTCCTTCAACCATAGTCTTCTAATTTAAGATACCGGAATGAAATCATCTACATTCTGACAACTCACATGTAGATGATTAAAACAATGGTTCGACAATCTGTAATAATTTATGTAGACCGAGAGGTCATTGTTTGTGATGTGGAGAAAATTAAATAGTTATACAGCCCCTTCGGCGGCCATAGCTCATGCAGTAAATTTGCCATTTAGTATTGGTCTCGGTATCTGGGACTTCAGCAAGTTCAGAAACTTCTGATATGTAATCAAATATAAATACAAATTTAGCAGAGAGGACCACGTACTACCAGAGAGAGAGAGTCTAGACGCTGTCTAGAGAAAGATGAAAAATATCAAAAACTATATTTTTACTCCTTATCAGAATTACGAACCGAATCACCCGTTCGTGTTTTTATTTATTTTCAATCAATATGAGGAAGACATGGTAGAACTCTTATTAACTATTTATCTATTTTTTTTTTTTTTTTTTTTTAAATTTCAAATTGATTTGATTTCTGGTTTGTTTCGGTTCAAAAACCAGTTTGCTTCTGTAATTTAAAACAGTTGAAACCAATGTATCATTCTGTGTGATCCAGAAGATTTTCAATTAATTTTTTCATTGTCGTAGTCATACATAACGATTTCCTTCCATGGTCAAGTGCATTCTAATTTAGATATAATAATGATTGATGGATACATTTTTCTTTAATTAAAAATTCGATTTGTTTTTTAATAATTTTCTTAAAACTGAAAGCTATTTCAAGATATTCCATAACTATGCGAATGATAATAATTTTGATGTAGACGTTCGATGTTCATAAAATCCATAGAGCTATGGTCAGTATACGTGATGCTTTAAAACCATTAGCAATAACCTCTCGATGCTAATATATTTTTGAATTTACATATTGTCTTCCCTCGATTTTTAATAACTTTAAAGACTTTTGCAATTACCCTCGTACATAAGGTCAAACGCGTGTGTTTAATTTTTTTCTTCTCTTTTCCGCTCTAGTCTGTATGTATAACTTTTAAGTAACAATAAACTTCCGATTTCGTCATTTTCCTGTCATATACATTTTTACATCATCATATCTCACTTTAGTATAAAAACTCTCTCACTCTTTCTCCTTGACACAACTGTATAGTAACTGCAAAACTCTTTAACTGTTCTTTGTGCTATTGTTTTTGTTTTTGCCGTTAGCTTTTTTCTTTTTTACATTTTGTACAATGCCATTAGCACTGTTTCTGCCTTCTTCTTCTTGATATCTATTCTTTCAATAAATGAATGAAATTTTATGAATGAAGGCACAAAAAAAAAATTATTGAGAAAAATTAAACAAAACAACTGTAATTGAATTCAATTTACAATTGAGCCACTCACGAATGAGTTTTACAAGTACATATAGCCGAGCCGTGTTCCTCTCTCCTTCTCATTGAACTGCTGCAACTGGAACTTTCGTCTGATTGAAATTGGCTGTGCGTGTCTTTGAAGCATATGTCTGCCCGTTTGTTTTATTGAAAGTTATTGTTCTCATTCGTTCGCAATTAAATGCCAATAAGAAGTTTTATCTTTGAAGCTTTAAGAGTTCCACTTTATACTTTAGAATTAGGAAGAAGTACTTGGAGAGAATGAAATGTTACCAAGCTTTCAGAACAATACCATTTAACAGCTAAAAGTTTCTTCGAGTTTTAAACAATTTCGTTTAAAATAAATAAATGAGGTTTTAAAAAAGAAAAACCGTGGAACCGAAATTTAACACACTTCAATTGTCTTGGGAATGGTGAAACTTACTTTAGTTTTCAAATAATATAAGATTGAGATGTATTAATACTACGAAGTTCCACCGAAATTATCGTGACAGTTTTAAGTAAGAGTTATAGTCGAAGCTATTCATAATTTTAAGTACAAGACCCACCAATAATATGTCTAAATTAAATTTAATTGATAAACACTAAAAGAGCACAAATTTTTTGAAGGATGGCAAAAACTTGGCTCTTGAACGCCGCAAGAATAAATTAAACACATCACACTTTGTGTTTATCATTGAAAGTAGCATATCTTTGACTGGAGGAAGTATATGTGAGTTTTCTCAAATTTTTTTTGTAACAGTGTATGAAAAGCAATATGTTTTCCACTGTTTAAGTTATCCACAGGTTCCTTCTGTTTTCCACGCATTTCGGTGGGCTATTTACATCATATGCAGACACCAATTTTTAATAGTCTCAAAATATGAAGCATTCTTCGATTCTATAGAAATATGTATGAGAAAAAAAGAAATAATTCGTAACCAAACTCAAAAAAATTTTGTAGTCGAGAAGCTTGCTGAACGGAAGAAATATGGACAGAGAAAGAATAAAGAAGATACGAGACATAAGATAGATTTTAACGTCTATAACGTACCTGTTTGCCCTTCGTTTTTAGGCCATGTACCGAAGGTACAAGAGCCTATTGGTTTTGTGCAAATGTATGTAACAGGTAGAAATAATGGTCGGAGACTCCCAAAGTTACCCCCATTATAGTCAGGAGTGATAGAGGAGTCGATATAGCCATGTCCGTCTGTCCGTCTGTATAAACAAAAGGATCTCGGAAACGGTAATAGATGTTTTTTGCATTCGACTAGGACTTCTCCAGAATTTCATAAGTTTATTTTAAAATGTTGTCATCAGGGTCAGATGAGGATTTTGATCTGTATCGAGGATTTCGTACTTGATTGACAAAAAAGATGACGTTGGCAATGGACCGAATGGCGTTGTGAGCATCTTGCACTATCACCTGCAATCGTGAGTGACTCGAAAACTGAACAAAACTAATGATTCGCTTTCCTCCGTACGTGTCATATAAAGATCGTGCTCGGTAGTTACTTCTTAGCTAAGAACGTCCTCAATAACATAGACACGCATGAAGATCTACAAAACTACATCACCTGGTGGATATAATATAGTTGAATGGGCCGCGAAAGTTGTTTGGTATGAATGGAAAAACTAACTTAAAACATTCTATCAATTGTGACATTGGACGGGGTAAAAATGATGACATTTGCAGACAGTAAGGAGGTAGATTCGTTTCATATTCATATTCTCTTCAAACCGATCAATTGTCAAATGCCAGAAATCAAAGAGACAGTTTGTCTAACTCTGGAGCCTTAGTGGTATATTTATAAGAATTTTCGCATCTTAGTGTCGCAAAACAGGAGTTGGCATAGAAGAAACGCATGTTTCTATTACTGAAAAAGGAGTTAGAAACAAAGAAACGAAAGGTGAAGGTTTGTGGAGATGTTCTCGAACCATCTTCCTGACAACCAACATGTGAAAAGTTCATAATTTATGAAAAACTTCCACAAATTTTGACATTCTGGCTTTTACCATGTGAAAGAGCGGCACACACTCTATCCTAATCGTCAAAATTCCTAATATGTAGTTGATTAGGATACCCTAAAGTACAAGTTGGTGACTCCATCATTCAATGCTGCTTCAAAAAATTTAAATTTTAAGATCTACCACGCCTCTCTATAAATGTTACAAACATTTCTAGAAACGCAAAATATTATTTCATCCCATGGTTACAAGTTATAATAAAAACGCCAAGCAACTACGCAATTCTTGTGGAATTTTGTAAACTCTTTCGCATTCTACACATTTTTCTTATCCAGCTTAACTTTTACGCTGAAATTCTTTTATACTGCTGCGCCATAACTCAGAAACAAACACCAAAATTATATAAACTACGTCGCAGCTGTCTTTATTACCACGCACAACAGAGAAACTTACACTGCCACCACCAACCCGACCAGCACCACTACTTCCTTCCGTTTCATGTGACGACTTGCCAACCAGCCAACCAGCAATTTACGTTACCATTCATACAATTCAATTCATTCATAAGAAGAAAAGAAAAAAAGGAAAAAAGCAAAAACAAAAAGAGAACACTGCGCGCCGACGTGTTTATGAATGAAATTAAGCAATAAGAAAACTAAACGCGGCGCATGTGAGACAGGAAGAATTGCTTCCGTTGCGGCGCTCTTCTCTACTATGTACTACTTTTTTTCTTTATTATTTTTTTGTAGCCTTCATTCATTCATGCTTTCCGTTTTCTACTTCCTCTTCTTCTACTTAGCATTTCCATTCATTGTTTTTTTTTTTTTTTTTTAGTGTGTGTTGCCAACTACGACGTAGCATTAATGAAAAATGCCCGCTGCGGCGACAGCGGCGGCGGCGGCGACTCTTCATGTGAACGGAACAGAATCGAATGGATCAACGGCAGAAAATTAAATTCATTCATGAATTCCATCATGCCAGCGAAATATACGCGCGCTGCTGTTTTTTTTCGTCGGTGAAGTAAAAGAAGCAAATCGCCAAAGCAGGGGGGCAGACAAACCATTACCGTTCAACGTTACGCTTCGTTAAGCTACGTGGCTGCTTTGTCGCCCAAAAAAAAAAAAAAAATTAAATAAAATGTAAAAAAAATCAAAAGAATAGACAGCGTCATTGTCTTGCCGCGCATTCTAAGCTAAAATAGCAACAATATTAGGCAAAAGCTGTCATTTCCTGCGTCGTAGTAATAAAAAAAAAAAAACAAAAACAAACGCAAGAAAAAAAATTTAACGTGATACTTCGTCTTACGTATTGTCGGAATAGTAGCATTACGTCAGTACGTAATGCACACGTTTTGCTGTTATGTGCTCATTTTTTGCGAATTTCACAGCGGAAGGATGTCGAATGCGTCATTTTGGAATAGCAAACATCTTTAAGCAAGAAATGTATATTACACATTCTAAAAAAAACATATATTAAATTGCCAATTATGCGCTACATCTGTTACGTCTCAAAATGGTTTGTCAAGTCAAATCAAGTCCGTCAAAGAATTTAGTCGTTTCGATTACAAAAGATCTAAAGACGTAAGTGAAAGTAAACCAAATGTCGCAAGTGTTTTTCGTACTCTATAGTAGGAACTATGTACAAAGACATGGATAGAAAGTTTTAACACTAAGCATATTTAGCATATTTTATAGAGAACTCACGCCGTTCGTGGCGGACTTACAAGTTCAAATTAACTCAATACCAGAAGTCTCTCTCTTGATCATTGGGAAGTTGGAAAAGTCCTAAATTTCAACGTAAACGATGAAGCTGATAAGCGTTATTGAACAGCAAACCGGAGATGTGATTGAACCATATTTTGTTGTCATAGAAAATTTTCACAAAATTGGAAGGCTACATTTGACCAGAATGGGAAGAAATAGACATCAGTAATATATGGGGCCACAGGATACACAGCTAGTCAAGCAATTGACTATTGACGTTTGGTGAAGTTTGGTAAACGCGTAATCTCGTTTAGTGTCTCTAAGAAATATTTTCTCTTTGAATACGCATGAAACGAGAGACACACGGAAATTCTGCCTTCATACATATATACTTTATGAGATCTCAAACACATACCTTTACACAGACAATGTGTTCGTCTCCCTCACTATTTTTCTCTTTTTATCCTGCCCCTTAGGAGTATATTTTCCCAAAATTTGCGTCTTAATAATCAATCGCGGTCGTAGTTCGCTTAGCGACGAATTCCGTGAAGGTCATTCAAATTCGGTTGTTGTGCCACAAGCCTTCGGTGCTGTGCGTAAACTGATCGTCATGTGACACACATGATGAACAGATTGCCTTAAAAATGGTTTGTTCGCGTTAGATTCCACATAATTTGACAATCGCTCAAAAAAAGGCTTGTATAGATTGGTGCAAAGAAATACTGAAAAAATATGATCGCGGTGCTTCAAAAGACGTTTATAAGATCGTCACAGGTGACGAATCATGAATATATGAATATGAGCCGGCAACAAAACAGCAATCAACCGTGTGGGATGCTCCAAGACAAACCAATTCCAACAAAAGTGGTTCGCGCACGAAGCACTGCGAAGCAAATCATCGCCTGTTTCTTCGACCGAATGGTTCATGTGAGCACTGTTCCACTTGATCAACATAGGACGGTCAATTCTGAAATATACACGACCATTTGTTTGCCTGAATTTTTCAGAAGAAATTCGCAAAACCAACCGCCAAAGTCGAATCACCCTCCACCAAGACAATGTAAGCTCACTCAAAATATTGAATTGATGGGTCATCTGCCGTACAGCTCTGATTTTTCACCCAATGATTTCTTTTTATTCTTAAAACATCAAAAATAAACTGCGTAGTGAACGGTTTTCTATGCCCGAAGAAGCTGTTGATGCGTTCACAAGCCACGTTTTGGAGGAGCCTCAAACGGAGTGTAAAATGTGCTTCGAAAATTGGTTTGAGTGAATGCAAAAGGTCATAAATTATTCATGGAGAATATTTTGAAAAACAATAATTTTCAAAAATTTTTGTTGTTATTTGCTATTCTCGAAATATAAATAGTTCCCCTCGTATTAATATCATCGGTACACAGGCATTCTCATATATCAACAAGGCATTCTCAGTCTCGTCTCATGGTCTAGCGGTCAATGAGGACAGTGCTAAGATCATGAAAACAATATAAGCTTGGACATTCATTAGTTTATATAAACCGCCCTGGTTTATGGAATTCGGCGTGTTTGTCTAACATATTTAGCTACCTCGATAACAACTTACAACATTTCGATTGTTATCGATAAATGCAGACCGTATGCAAAGTACCAACATTAAATTGAACATTTTTTGCTGTCATATTTTTTTTTTAGTTGATTATGACGGAAAAAATATGAATGACATTTTAATAGGCATACTACTACGAGCGACATCAGTAGACAGCAATTTCTAATGCCGCTCACTGTTAGTTTCCAATTGCGCTTGCACAATTGGAAACTAACGCGTATAGTTAGTAGTGTACCCTAACCTGTCTTTCTGTCTGTCTCTTTGCTGACTGGCTACATGGCGAAATGTTGTTGCCAACTGAATGTGACTGGACGACAGCAACGCCAACTTTTATTTATTGTATACTATCTGCCCGTACAAGCATTCACTTGCCATTCATAAAACAAAATGCAACAAACTTGCCGCTGACGCTGCCACTGCTGCTGCTGCTGCATACCGTCTTCAACAAATTTGGTTAGTTGCCTTGCAACAACTTGGCATTTTTTTACAATGCACCACCGCACACTTCACATCACCGCGCAGCACAAACACATTACGTACGCGCTCATTCATTATTTTTCGCTGCGCTGCGCATGGAGCATGGAGCATAGCATGAAGTAGTAGTTGGAGAAGATGTTATTGCATGCGAGGGTGTTCAGGGAGTCGTCGCCGTCGTCGTGTATACAAGTACTATATGCAGTTGTTGCCAACTGACTTAACCTAACCAAGCATGCCACCATACTCTGTACGCGAGTATCTACAACGTAGCAATTCATGTCGTAACCGTTTTCTTGAATTTTTTTAATTTTTTTTTTTTTAATTTTTTTGGTTTTCATGTTGCGTCGTCTTCAACATATTTCATTTTGTCTCAGGTTTTTGCATTTTCATGAATGAATGAAAAATTGGTGTAGTCAGTTTGCAACAAGCTCGACTTGACTTGCTAGTTACGAGTTGGTTGTAGCTTTCTTTCGCAATATTCAACTATGCTGCAGCGGGTAATGATGCTTGTCCCCCGCCTATAAGCACCTCCATGCGGGTTTTTAATTAAGTTGTGGCAACTTTTACTGAAGAAGAAGAAAAATGTCTGTCTTTGATGGAGTTTTTTCATGTTAGTTTATTGAAATAATTTAACTTTATTTTTTGTAAATTCGGAAATTATTTTTCTCGTTTCGAGCAGACCACGAAATGAGTACTGAACTCATTTTCCTTCTGTTGAGTACGTCATTAGGATGTTATATTTTTCATTATTAAAACAAAATTATAATCATTTTATGTATTTGTTTTCAATCTGAATTCGTCTGGTATTGAAAGTGGAATATAAAAGAGGACCTTCGTATTTCTACTGTCGGTCATTCATTTCAGCAAATTTTGTTCAATTAATCTCTGAACACTTGACAAACTTTAATTTTTTTTTTGAAATTTTGTTCAATATTCCAATTCAAGTTCTGTGTCAGTTTTGGAACACCCCTTTAATTTTTCTAAACTCTTAATAAACATGTACTTGAGTAGGTTGGAATTGGATCTTTTTGGTGATGCTGCGATCGGGTGCTACAAATCTGGTTCGGACTCTTCTTCAAAGGCATCTAAAAAGAGATATTTCACCTCAGTATCCAAAAAAAATTTTGACGAACTCGATGATCGATTTTATGAAAATTTTTTTCTATCAGTCAAAATTCAAATAATTTCATAAAACAGTTCTTGAACACATTCTTGAAATTTTACTGAAAATTTTTTTCTATCAGTCAAAATTCAAATAATTTCATAAAACAGTTCTTGAACACATTCTTGAAATTTTTAATAATAATTTCTTTGTAAATCAAAAATATCTTAGCCAAATGTGGAGTTACCAAAAGTTCAAAAGTATCTGGTTTGGTATACAAAAGGGATGGCCCACCGATCTAGTCGAGATCGACCGGTCAATAGGTCAGAGTAGGCACATACAATAATAGCTCTGGACACCGTTGTGTATCTTGAGAAAGGCTGAATCCATTTAACTATAGCAGGGGTAGCCAAGCAGTCGATCGCGACTAGACCGGTTGGCCACCCCTGGCATACAGAAACATATTCCCTAACATATTTTTCAGCGATGTTCAATATAACTTTTATTTCTTCATTGTTATCTAATTCTTGAGCAATGTGTAATTTTTCCAAAAAAGGCCGAACAGGTTAAGTCTTTCGAAACTATATCTTAGTTATTTTGACCATCAGAATTACTGATGTGTGTTAATTCACTCAAAAAATACAATAAGTGTTTTTTTTTCTGACTGAAGATAGTCACATCGCCAAAACAGCTAACAATTATCCTTTCCTATAAATAGTAATAGTTTGTAGAAGAATCATGAGATTGATTTAATGGCAATGAAACTTCGTGCCATATGAATTGAAACCGCGAGACGTGTGAACAGGTCCTCGAACGCCAAAATCGAAAGGGTTTTTTACATAACATTGTAACTGGCTATCAAAATTGGAACCATAGCGACAACCCCAGGCGCAAAAAGACATGGGTTTTCTGCTTTCAACCATTTACATCCTTCGCAAAGTCGAATATTCATATTCATGCAACTTATGCTGTACTTGGTGGGACCTGCGCGGTATGATCTACTACGAGATGTGCTCAAACAGAATGTAACGATCACGGATGAAGGCTTTTTGGACTCTACTCATGCACTCTACAAAGGCAAAAACTGTCGGAAAACGAAGAAAGGCACGACAAAGCTACACCACTCGCCGTATTCTCCAGACATCGCTCCATCCGACTGCTACTTATACTAGTCGATGTCACATGGCCTGTCCCAGAAAAAGTTCATTTCACTTGAACGATGCAAACAAGTTAGAAATTACAGTCGGGAGTAACCGACTGTAAGAGTCCCTGTAGTAATACAGGTCGTCGCTCGAATTAGCTCACGATTATGTAAACTCAAATCGGTATGCAGGGAACACCACGAGGTGTCAATTCCTGTGACAATGGGGTCTCAAAACGAAACCTTCCAGTCGACTTATTATTTTTAAAAAAAAATCTCCTAGTTCCCAAAAAAAAAAAAATATATAAAAAATCCTTGACATATGACGCCCAATCAAAATGAGTATCGTTCTTAGTTGTGGGCCTACTGAGGATCTAAATCCTTTCCTAACAAACACATTAAATGTTTTCCTAGCTTATGCACCAGTTGTTTGCTAGAGCTGACCAATGTATTTGACCTTTTTGGAGAATTCTGCCAGCACACCTATTTCTTTAACTGAACGAAAAGAACAAAAGCGGTTTAAGTTGGGCTATTAGTAAGTCCCACATTGAAGCACCGAATGTGTTTAATCTTGATGACCATCTTAATTTGATCGCTATCCTAAAGAGTGAATAGTCTCCACAAAAATGGAGGTAGAACTTCTCCTTATTGGCATCCTTTGAAAAATTTGACAGAACGAATTTTATTGGACAGATTTCTTTGAATTATCCTCCAGCTTAGTAGTTGGCCTAGCATAATTGCAGGAGTAAAATCTATTACTCTTCTTCTAGTATCTCTAAGCTCTTCAACAAATAAAAAAAAAATTGAGGCTTATTGGACTGGAAGACCTATGCTGGAATGGATCTTGGCGACCATTATGTACTTCTAAAAAATCATGGATCCTACTACCTGCTTTTCGGAAGTATAGCTAGGGAAAGTTGATCTATAACAAAGGATTATTACGGTTGGAATCAACTAATAGCTCATCTTTAACTTTAAAAACCTCATGCTTATCTTTAACTCGCCTACGAGCAAATTTCGTTAGTTAATTTCTAGTTTGCTCTGCTAGGATTGCATTGTTGGAGATAATTTGCGTAAGTCTATATCCGGATGTGAGCTTCGAATAAGACGCGTACCTTCTTCACTCATGTCTTGTGAATGTCTGCTTTATTTTCAGGCAGAAATTTTAGCCGTTTTTGTATTAGAGAAAAGCCTTAAAAAAATCAAAAATGGGTGGCAGTTTTGTGTGGGACTGTACCATTAATTTAATAGACTTTCTTAACAGCATTTAGGCGTTTAAAAATTTTACGATAATCACTTGCAAAGTCATCGATTTTCTTTTGTTAAAAATATAAAACTTTTTTATTGACACAGGTTGGCTACAGTTTACCTACTCTAATAGACATTGCCGCCAGCCAGCAATAATCAATTGATGTGCAAACATATTGATTATTTGTACAATGACTCCAGAGTGGGGGCGTCTGTGAAGAGCAGCGTGCTCTAGTGACGCACGCAGATACAAGGCAAAACAAATGAATGAGTGAGTGAACGATTTTATTTTTTATGAATGAACAACGTACGAGCAAACGCGCAAAACGCGAAACAAATTGATCGAGTGTCTGGTTGTGCTGCCACACTTTAATTTGTTAAAATGAAATAATGTTTATTTGATCAATGAAATGAATTATTCCAACTAAGCGTGTGTGTGTGTGTGCTTGTGTTTAAGTAAATAACTTAAAATAATAAAAAATGGCGCCCAATCTATGCAACAAAGTGATCGAGAGTTCGATACTGAATGATTTCGTATGAGTGACAATTAATATATATTTTTAGAGCATTTCTCAACGCTGTCAACAGCTGCTGTAGCTGCTGCATATTTATTACAAAATATTTGTGCAAACAACAAAATAATTGATCTTATTTTAACTGAACGCTTTTGTTTATTTGTGTGCATTGTCAATCAATTGAAACAGCAGACAGTTGAACAAACAAGCAGACACATTCATGACACAAATGAAGATTCGGCAGCGGCGACGATGATGAAGATCATGTTCACAGCGTTGAGGGATGAGGCTGCGGTGAAGTATGTAACATGGCGCCTTTTTTGCAATTTAATTAATACAAATTTATTAGTCGAGTACGGCGGCAATTTTTATGATTAAAAACAGGGTGACACAAAAATAACTGTGTTGTAAAATAGAAAATATGTCACTTGTAATAATTAATTTGATGGTTCAGAAAAAGCAAATAGTCTTTCTAGTATTAAAATTATGCGTAAGTAGTCATGAACAATCCAGCATGCTACAGCATCAGCACATAGGAACAGAAACACGCTTGAATAGCACTTCGTCATATCTTATCAAGATTTTCATAATCGCCAAATCTAACTTTAATAAACTACAATATTTGGACCATTATAGAAGCCAAGTTCTATACAAAGGTACATGAAAATTTTTACTATGAAAGAGACATTTAAGACTCTGTTTTCGTCCCATGACAATCACTTTGAGGGGCGATAAAATGGCGAACTCCACCTATTGTCCAAACTACAATTATAGTAGAAAGAAAGCTATCTCTGCAAATGTATCTATCCATAAAACCTTTCACGTAGTCTGAAGTGACCAGAACTATCCGAAGCCTCAACAGAAACAAAACTCCTGGGCACGATGATATATGCAACTCAACGCTGAAGGTATTACCAAAGCAAGCAAACCTTTTTATGGTGTTAATTTTTAACTCCCAGTGAAAGTTCGCCGTGATCTCCATGATCCACATCTTCTGCCTTCTATATCAAATGTTTGGGAAAGACTGTTTGTGGCCCGGCTTGGAGTCTTTGTGGAATCCCGAGGTATTATCCCGGATCATCAGTTTGGAGATCGCACTCCCGAACAGCTACATCTTTTGAATCAAAGGAATACTGCAATGGTGCATTTATTGACAATCAGCATGCATTCGACCGTGAAAATTTCGAATAAAAATCTAAAAATTGTTGCCCGCTCCTTTTTATCTTATGCTGAATTCGTACTTAAGGGGGAGACAAACTTGACTACCTTCAAGGAGCAAATTTCGGTTTTCTCGAGCAGATATAATGATCGCCTGCTGACCCATGAAAATCGATTGGTCGATCGATATGTCGGGCTCGATCTTCCAAAAGGAATTGAAGAACTCTGAGCTGTATGAGCTATTCGATGAGGTTGACATAGTTCAGCGCACAAAATTCTAGAGGCTGTTGAACTTGGAATGGTCTTCTCATTCGAATGAGATGAAAGAGCTCCAGCACGCATGGTTAACATGGGGCGCTCAAATTTGATTGGAGAACGCAGAAATAGAGGACGACCGGGCACACGTTGCAATGGCCAGGTATGGAGAGATCTCACCATACTTGGCATTGAAAACTACTGGCTACAGCAGCTGGTGCATCTTCCTGAATGCGTGCATAACCTAACGACGGTTGAAGGACATCTAAGTATATTTCTCGCATGTAACATTAATAGCATGCGACATTTCTCGCATGATATAATTAACGCATTTATTTCCCACCACATTTCCTCAGAATAGTTTCTCATGCTATTTGGACCTTAAATTAATAACACTCCCCTGCAAATCTGATACTTTTTCTTCTAATAATAAGGGAACACTGATTTCCCGAACTTCCAATCACGTTACGAAAAATCCAGGGATGATTTCCCTAAATGTAGCGTTTTTGCCATTTTGGAAATTTCTTGCAGACTTAACAACATCAATAAAAATTGGTTTCATACAAAAACTATGAATGAAGAGTAGATTTGCATGGTAAGTGTCAATTCCTACTTAGGGATGAGGGTTCGCACGTTCATTGAATACAATTGATCTGAAGAAAAACTAGGAGAGTAAAAATGTTCAAATTTTAAGTCTCTATCTTTTATAGTCTTCAATTTTTTTATTTGCAAGCAGAGGAACATTTCTATATCGACTTAATTAATTAGCCTATTCAAGAAAATATTGTAGTTCCAGTTGGTTACTTTGCAGAACTTTGATTTATATACATTTTCTAATATATACATCCATGTTCTAATTTGCTGCTTAATTCGAAATCAAAAATATTTGTACTGTTCCAAACTTTTTCATAAAAAATTAAATATATATTTCGACCACTGGTCATATGATACCGCCACCGCTGGACACATAACATTTTGCCGGCATATGTGGGTGCCACATTAGGTTAGCCAGTATACAGAGAAGTACATACAAGTCTCGGTGATTTTATGGCAGTATACTACTACATAACTACTTCATTTTTAGACAAACACAATCAACAAGTTACTAAATTTGGCACACCCGAAGGCAAAAACTTGTTCAACCTCCCAGCCGCCGCCGCCGCCGGCAGCAGATTTAAACCACAATCTATCAGTCAGTCAATCAGTTGCTCAGTCAGTATGGCGGGCGGCGGCACATGTACTCAATGTCGTTATTCATTCATAAAACTCGCGCTTTGCGTGTAATCATTAGTCGAGCGAGCACAACTGCTCCATATTCGATGCGAATCGATTGAAGTGACAAAAAAAAAAAATTCGAATAGCAACGTTCGAACGCCATATGGCTGTCATATATTACACAAATCGAACATCGACCGCCGCCGCCACCACCACTGCCTATTAAGTAATTTCATTCATGAATTCATGTCACACAGTGGAAGTGTGCGGGGGACGCGCAAAAGATTGAAAAGTTTAACGAAGATCTCTGGGAAAATAATTGCCATCAATTCATAATTTCGGCTTTGCACCATTGAAATCATCTTCTTCTTTGTCAATCAGCCACTAAATCTGCTGTTGCTGGCCGCTCTTGACTGCATTTTTAGTGGCTAATTTGCATAGCAAACGCGGGCGTTATTGGTTCGTCGCTTGGTTAGCTGGTAAGCTGGTTTGTAATGCCGGAAAGTGTTTGGCGTTTGCGTAGGTACATTCATTGCTTGGGAAAGTTGCAAAGTATAGCACCGTCTAACGACCAACTTCAACGATGTCTTCGCTTGCTGTTTATGATAATGGCAAACTGTGGGAAATAATGTCAGCAGCAGCAGCACATGTGGGAGATTTCCAAATGATATTACATTCAGAGATTGTTGGTAATGAGGAGCTTTGATTGTTATATACGATCGCATTAATTAGTGAAGACATTTGGTTTCTTAAGTTATAACGTATTACTGAAAAAGGGTAAAACAAAACAAATGAAGTCACGAAACTGCTGAAAGAACTACATATTTGCCCAGAATTAAGATGTAAAGAGATAATTACGAAATAAATACATGGTTGTTGAAAAATCATTGATTGAAGCAAGCCGTAAACAAAAGAATCGAATTGTGCCCTTATTATTGGATCGGCGATTCGAGATCTCCTTCAATCACTTAGCTAACTACTATTCATTAGCTCTTAGCTAACAAAAGGCTGCACGTCCTAACATGCAACGAAAGTTAAACGTCGGCAAGCTTCAATCAGAATAGACCGCCGCAGAATCTCGAGAAAAACGGAGAGAGGAGAAACGCCTTTTGAGACGCAAGAAAAAGGAGCAAGAAGAGCGGGAGTTTAAGGATGTTGAGATGTTACGCGACAGAAATGAAGTTCGAAAATTCTATCAAAAGGTCAAGCGTCTGACTGAAGGTATTAAACCCGGAGTAACTTTCTGTAAGGATGACAATGGAATTCTGGTAACGAATGAACAGCAATCACTGAGATTATGGAGGAGTCATTTTTCTAACCTACTCGGAGGCGATGAAGCGCACAATTCCGCCGACAGAGAAATGACACCGCCAGTTAATGATGGCACTTTTGTAGAGCCACCGGACTATAAGGAGGTCAATTCAGTTATTAAAAAGTTGAAAAATAACAAAGCGGCCGGTTCTGATATGCTGCCAGCTGAGTTATTCAAGACCGGCGGCGAAGTTATCAGTATGTACCAACTTTTATACAAGATATGGTCCGATGAATGCATACCAAATGAATGGCACCTCAGTGTTCTTTGTCCTATCTTTAAGAAACGATTCCCTGCTGTTTGCGCCAGCTACCGTGGAATATGTCTCCTTTCCAATATAAGATTCTGATACGCGTACTGTGTAATAGGCTGAAGCCAAATACAGATTCACTGATAGGTCCATATCAGTGTGTCTACAGACCAAAAAGGTCGCCCAGTGACCAAATATTTACAATTCGACGAATCCTGCAAAAGTTACCCGTGTGTTTAACAAAGACACATACCACCTATTTGTCGATTATAAAGCCGCTTTCGACACGCCGACACGATCGAAGTTTTTCGACGGCTTGTCTGTCGCTTGTCTTTACCTAATGACACTATCGCACACACAAAGCTATGTCAGGGTAGGGAAAAACCTCTTCGAACCCTTTGAGATCAAGAGAGGTTTTAATCTGCTGATGGAATACATCCTACGCCAGGACTCGTATATACAGAACGGCGAGTCAGAAAGGCGTTCTCAAAGTCTCAGCTCATGGGTCTAGCGGTGAATGAGGACAAGAAGAAGTACTTAGTGTCTTCTCGCACGCCGTCATTGCGTCTTGGGAGCCAAAACTAGATTGAAGGACGACGCAACGTTTCTATTAAAAATATTAATGTATTTTAAATTGGTTTCTTTTAAATGCACTAAAAACAATTTTAAACTCTATAATTTTGAGCGTTTACAAGAGAAAAATAAAATCTCCTCTATACAAGAGTATATATATACACAGCAATAATAAGTGCTACGAGGCAAGGCCAAATGGTCTATTTTCTGCTGGCTTCTATATGCGATGTTATATATCTTTATTTTTCTCATTGAACATTAAATTTCATTGAGAAAAATTATTACGACAAAGAAACCTTGAATGTAGCGTAAAAAAATAAGAACAGCCTTTATTATAGAACTATATAGAAGAACTATATAAACCGACAAACGAAGAACGGCATGAATAATAACAAATCCGTGGCAAATAAAACAATCGCTCGCAAATGTTTAAACAAAAATAGAAATGTAGACATTATCGCAAAAACTTAAGCGTTTTCCTTCTTCTTCTTCTTCTTTTTAATTTTATCCAACTTCCGCTCTCATTTCCGCTAAATGCGGTTCTTGCTGCTGCCGCCGCTGCTGATATAGCAATCCGCTATACAAATATATCCGCTTTATATTTTTGTATAGCGAAACGGCTGAACTTGCGTATATTCTGATTTTTTTGTTTTATATGGAAGTCGGTAAAAAAAACACAAATAAATCCATTGAGTAGCCAATTTCTTAGGCAATAATTTTAGCTTGAAGGCTTCAAATTTCCTCTGTTTAATGAAATGTTTCATTTATAAAATATTCTCTGTTTAGCGCGTCCAAAATTTGTTATTAATTGGATTTTCGAGAAAGCACAACAAATTTAAATGAAATTTGAGTCGCATTTCCGTTTGTGTGTTATTTATTGTTATTTATTGGAAGTTTACCAAACCAATTAAGCCAACACCTAAATTTATACCTGATTTATATGATTATTTTTTTGGCGTTAATGCAAGTTCGATGAGAACTCAGAAACAGCAAGCTGGCATTTCACGCGCCGGCCTCCACCAAGTACAACAACGGAGACCGTCTACTCGACTTTTCGCTATCTTGGGCTCCCACCAAATGTTCGTTAGCGTTAGCAAATTTCCGCACCATGGCATCAACGCATCTAGGAATCAAACCAATCATCTGCTGATTAGCATATGATTACACAGTTCTCTCATGGTTCAACGCATGATCGTCCAAAAGGAATCAGAAGACAACAGCAATGTAAAGAGATCGTCAACCTTGACGTCCGAAGAATAGCGGCGCCCTCGCATGTCAAAATTTTAATCCAACTTAGAAGCAAATCCAAACAACGGTTAGCTTACAGCACTTCAAAAGGATTGAGAAGCGCTGGGTATTGAATCCACAACTAAATGCAACTGCAGTACTTAACCGCAGCAAAACTTCTTCAAAATTAGTTAGTGCCGATATGAGAACTTTTTTGGAGTCTATACAGTAGTAATGAAATTAGGAAACATTAAGCCCAATATTGCACCTATCAGGACTAGGGATGGGTCCAGTCTAGCGATTAAGATTAAGTCGCACGCTGCAAGGAGTACTTCGAAGTCGATGACACTGAGTCAAAATCTCTAGTCATAACCATCACCGAGCAGTGTCGAAACACCAGATGAAGGATTTTCATTAATCCGCCCACTGGAGGCGAAATAACCCTGGCCTTAAGCTAAAAAACAACAACATTTAGCTGCTGGGCTAGTTGGTCTACCAGTTGAACTGCTAAATACCGCACAAACGCTATCTCAAGCACCGTACACATTATTCGTGAGGCATAGATATATGCGTACATCCCAGATGACTAAAAGAAGTGGATGAACATCACTATTCCCCAAAAAGGATGACCTCAGTCAGTGTAAAAACAAGCGCGGTATAACGTTTCTAAGCTTCATACAAAAAGTACTGGCTTTCATTATGTTAGCGAAAAACACCCATATATGGCGACAACAGAACAGGAGTGATACCCGCCGAGAAAAAGGGTTAATTAAGTTTGTGCAAATATAATATATAATATAACAGACCCCATAAAGTACATACATTCTTGATCAACAGCTTAAATCGAGTTGATAAAAACTTTTCCGTCTGTCATCGAGACTATAAGAGTTAAGTTATAAATATTGTCGTAAGCTCATTTGGTTGTTTCTAACGTTAATAATACTAAAATATCCAATACTGGTTAACTTCGGACCACCATCAGTGGTAGTCTCCATACAAATCTGAGCAATTTAAATTCGGTTACACTTTTTTACCAAACTGTGTGATAAGTTTTTTGCTGGTGGAGATTATAATACCAAAAACCCCTGGAGAATATCACGGATTTACCCTGAGAGTAGGGAACTATATAAATATATAAACAACATTACAAAATACCTGATCTTTTGGATTTCATAGTATGCATTCATAGTACACATTTTTCTTTAATAAAGTGCACTCGGCTGACCTCAATGCATCTCAAGAAAATTTGCCCCAGTGATTCATATCATAAGCGGGGATACAACCAGGCACAAGCGTTTCTCCTAGTTAAGAGCAGACTCAGAAGAGAGTAGTTTTTGGATAGAGTGTGCAACAGGGTCAAAAAGCGCTTATCAAGCAGAAACAGCAAACCTGTTTGTAGTAAAGGTTACTCCGAACACGAGTACGGACTATTCGTTGCGGTCTCTTACGGAGCAATATAAGAGACAAATAACACCAAAGTTCCATATTCGTAAAACAGATGAGAGCTGGGCCAAATCCCGTAAAAGCGTGCGGAAAGTTTTGCAGAACACTTAGAGGCTAGTTTCCAAACTTTCTACTCCACATCCGGTAATAGACCAACTGGCTCTCCAAGCCAATCAAATCACTATCGAGGAGATCCCACGCAAAAATAGAAAGGCCCAGGTGAAGATGCTCTAGACAACAGGACTTTGAAAGTGCTAGTTCTTTGCAACGCTGCATTGAGACTTAGGCACTTCCCAAAATTTTGGGAAAAGGACATCGTTATGATTCACTCATAGCTATTTGAAAGATGTCTGTTGATGACGATCAATTAATTTAACCAATGGATACAACCCAAACTGTTTGGCTTGAGGAAGGCACACGGAACCCCAGAGCAGCTGAATAGGGTGATAATTTTTATCCTATATTGGTTCCAGGCAAAATAAAATACCGTGGCTTTTTACCTGGACATCTGTCAGGCTTTTGACCTCAGCTGTTTTTGATATTTTGTAGTTTCCTGACCGCAGGAATTTTTCGATGGTTATGAATGGTAAGGAGTTATTTGGGACATGCCCAATATGCTTACCAACGCGATGGAGGGGATTTTCTGAATAAATTTAAAAAAAAAAAAAAAAAAAAAGTGAAACATGAAAACTGCATTGTGCAGTGTCACAGTGCAGTGTTTTGGGATCTTTACTCTAAAC
Source organism: Leucophenga maculata (assembly GCA_035044805.1). NCBI lineage: Eukaryota > Metazoa > Arthropoda > Insecta > Diptera > Drosophilidae > Leucophenga > Leucophenga maculata. Next base: position 660,832 of record JAWNNP010001123.1, on the reverse strand, counting down.
AATATTCACTGCTGATCCTCATAGTGAGTGATCACTATCGGGCTCAATATTTATCGCAGTGTTACTTGGCAGAGTCATATAAAAAACAAACGAAAACAACTCAATATAAAAACACAAAAATTATGGGGCACTGCAAGTCAGTCAAACATAAAAATACTTCAACGCTACCAGTGCCAGTTTTTTTTTTTTGGATACTACCATTTAGAAAGGGGTTGGCAGATTCATTAAAAAGTACTTATCTGAAGAGGGAATAAGTGAGACTAAATATCCAAACTTGAAGGCACAAACTTTTATTTTTCAATGTTGTATCACACTTTTTTATAGAAAGAATTTTATTTGTTCTCGGATGCGATAAAGGACACAACTCCCCCAATATAGAACCGATACCAGAACCATCAGTTAATGATGACACTATTATAGAGGCACCAGGAGTACAACGATTTGGACTTGGTTAAAAATAACAAAGCGGCAAGCTCTGATGAGTTGCGTTATGCAACACCGGCGAAAAGAGTTGGCAAGCACAAACTTTTATACATATACAAGATAAAGTTCGAGAAATGGGACGCCATTTTCACAACTACCATTATAGAACTCGACTTTCAATCGGTTACGAAATTCTGTCATGCAGACATATATGGCATACATATAAATAAGAAAGTAAGTAAGAGTCTTAAGCGTCTTTTAGTATCTCCAAGATCAACTTGAAAGCGATTTCCTTTAATAACATAAAAATGTTATTTATATACAAATCTATTAAAACTTTTAGACTTAATAAAAACTATTGAATATTTGTGAAAATTGTCTATAATTTAAAAACTAGCAAATCCTTAGGCAATCTGATTCCAGAACACATGCTGCTATGCACTACAAGCACACACACACACACACACATTTTAACAATTTATCTTAATCATGCTCCATACTCACTGTCGCTTAAAGATTTGTGGCATCAGGTTGTATGCAACGACAAATCTATATAGCGAGCATTTATTTTCGAAATATATTTTTAAACAGACGCAGCATACAGCTACGCATCCGCCAACTGTTCCCCGTGCAACCGTTCAAATGAATGTTGATTATAACTGCATACATATGTACACATGTAGACGTTACGGCCTCGTATCTTCTTGGCAATGCAGGAGACAGCAGAACAGCAACAACAGAAGCAGCAGCAGCGTGAAGAGGAATGGTGGCCGGCCGACTGTTTCTTGTATGAATCATCATGTATGCCTCGTTGTTGTTGTTGTTCTTGCTGTTGGTGATGTCGTTGCAACTATTTGCATTTCATTTACGAAAATATATTTTATGTTTACGCATAATTTTTGCAGCAGCATGACCCAAGCGCAGAGTGATACGTACGGAAAATGGCATGATGCATCAACAGAAAAAGGGGAAGATTCGTAGCAGATTCACTAATGCTTGTGCTGATGCTGCTGCCTCATTGGCTGGCTTGCCCGCCGCCCTGTTTTCATGAAAGCAATTTGAAAATAATTCACGTAATTTTCAAAAATAGTAACACGTCGAGAAGTTTGAGTTTTATGCACCTATTTTATTTTACTTTTTAAACCGTAATTTACAACTCTGTCGCCTTTATTTAAGTAGCTACGCCAAAGAAAAGCGTTGTGCGCTACATAGATAGATCACACTTTCGTGTAGAATTTCTCAGAAAACACAGTGTTCTTTGAAGCTATGTTGGCGTATCTCCAGTTGCGTTTCATGCGAAACAAGAATTTTGTTTAGTACATAAGAGGTGTAAGAAAAATTCAACAAATTGTATGCCATTAAATTGAAACTGAAGTCTTAAAATTTGCATATAATTTTGCAAATGAATTGTTTAAACAATTCACTTAATTTGTTTGTTTTTGTTTACCGCTTGCCGCAGCGTGGGTAGCAAATTATTGACAATAAATCTGTACAGCAACGAACAAATGTTGGGAAGGAAGCAAAGGTATACATATTTCGGAAAATTAATAAATAAAGACGTATGTTTATAAAACTTACCGGAATCTTCGAAGTGCGCAGAAATTCGAGTAATGCCTCTAGAGAGCCGAGTGTAGATGCTTGTACGTAGACGCCGGTCGGTGCTAGTTTAATGTGACTCAGTGCGCTCTTCAACTCGCGTGCAACTTCATCTCTGCAAAAGTCAAACAAATGCAATATTATACATGTTTGCTATAAAAACTAACCAAATTACTGACCTGCATATCTCGACCTCATCGGGTTTATGCGCTATGAGCAAATTCAGTCCAGCAATAGCTTTTTCCAAATCCTTGGCGGCTATTTTGACGCCCTGTGCTGCCTTCACTTCCTTATACTCTACATAGGCGTTTTTCACACGCAACTCTTTCATCGGTTGCGGCATAAGCAATGAACGTATCTGTGTTACAATCGGACCATCTGTGCCAGCCACAATCATAGTTTGTCCTTCACGCAGCTTACCATTAATCAGTATTGCATCGATGGTAGTACCCAAACCGGGTATGGCTTTTACTTCGAGTACAGTTGCTTGCAATTCCTCGGAGTACATCAGTCGCTTGGCAAGCATTTTCTGACAGAATTCTGTTATCATAAAGAGTAAGTTGCCCATGCCTTCACCTGTGATGGCACTGGTCGGCACAAGTGAAACATAAGTCTTCGGATCTGGATTCTCATAGAAGAGTGCGGCATTCAGACCCTGTTCGGCAAATTGTAATATAACATCCTTGGCGCGTTTGTTAAACTCCATCTGTGTATTAGTCTGCTGTTCCTTAATCACATCACGAACATCGCGACGTGCCAACAGTTTCCAGTCGTACAGACGATCAATTTTATTCAGCGCAACTATAAATGGACACTTCTTTTTCTTTAGCAGATTAATCGATTCAATTGTTTGCGGCTCCAGGCCGTGCATAATGTCAACCACAAGAATGGCAATATCACAGAGAGATGAACCGCGATTGCGTAAGTTGCTAAAAGATTCGTGACCGGGTGTGTCTATGATCAGCAGTCCGGGTAAGCGATGCACGAATTCAGAGGCAGTGCGTACGTATTTTATTTGCTCTTTAATGGCATCAATGGGCACATTAGTGGCGCCGATTTGTTGTGTAATGCCACCCGCTTCGGAGTCTTGTACATGAGTGCGACGCAATTTGTCGAGAATTTTTGTTTTGCCCGTATCGACATGGCCAAGTACACAGACTACACCGGCACGTAGTTCGTCGGTTGTGCGTTTCTTCTCCGCCTCATCCTGGCGCTTCAGTATGCGTGCTTCGGCACGCAATCGTCTTGATTCTGGATCGTTAGCAAGATGTACATGCTCCTTCTCTGATTCGCTTTCACTTTCAGAGTCTGTGTCGCTATTATCGCCACTTTCGTCATCGTCTTCATCACCATCGTCTGTGTCTTCGGCGTTTTTGGCATTCTCGTTGTTTGTTGTTACTGTGGTCTGTGACGATTCTTCTTCAGGCTCAGCTTCCTCCTCTGTGTCAGTGGCATCCCATGAGTCCTTTACAACTTCTGCCTTCTCTGCTGCTAAGGCAGCTTCTGCAGCAGCTTCCTCTGCAGCTTTGGCATCTTCGGCAGCTTGTTCTTCTGTGCTGATAGGACCTTTCTTTTTGTTGGGTCGTATACGCGTGCCTGTAAAATATTTTTTATTTTAGTAATACAACATACATAGAGTTTTAAATTATACGCTCACCTGGCCGTGGAGCTTTACGTTCATTTGGATCGGGTACATCAATACCTTGTGCCTTCAGTGCATCTAACATGGCCTGCGCACGTGCACGATCTTCCTTTTGCTTTTTCGTCAACAATTTGCCCTCTGCCTTCAGACGTGCCTTACGTTCGGCTTCTTTTTGCTTCTTTTTCTCCTTCTTTTCAGCTTCAAGACGTATAGCTTCAAGGCGCATATTATGACGCTCCTCCTCCTGACGTATGCGTTCTTCTTCTACCACACGTTGACGCTCCTCCTCCTCTTTGATTTTTTTCAAACGTTCTTGCATTGCGGCAACCATGGCTGACGACATGCCCTTTTTCTTGGCATCCTTCTTCTCTTCCTCAGCTTCGGCTTTTTTATCCTTTTTGCCTTTCTTTTTATTTTTTGACGTTGTCTTATCCACATCAGCTGCATCATCGCCATCAGCTTCGGCTGCATCATCGTTGACAACCTCTTCGGGCTCTTTAATTGGTGCAACTTCCACCGGCTCCGGCACTGCGGCAGGCTTCTGCTTAGGTTCTTGTGCTGCACGTGTCTTAGCTAAGGCAGCTTCGCGTTTTTGACGTTCTTTCTTTTCTTTTTTCTTCTGCGCTGCAGATTTCATAGTGCTGCCTTCATCATCGTCACCGTCATCATCAGCCGCGGCAGCATCTTCATTATCGGCAGTTACAGCTGTTGGATCAGACTTTTGCTGTTGTTTTTTACCTTTTTTCTTTTTGCTAAATTCTTCATCGTCTAAATCATCCGGTGAGACTATTGTTGTTGCAGCAGGTTTTGCATCGCCCGCGTACTCTGCCTGCAGTTCAGCCAACACTTTATCCAGATCTTCATCGTCATCATCATCTTTGCCTTTACGTTTTGATTTCTTGCCCTTCTTTTCGTTCTTCTTTTGTGGTTTGACTACCACCTCTTCGTCAGGTTCACTGTCTGGTTGTGCCACATGTTCATCCGCATCATCATCATCGTCATCCATAAGCAGCTCAAATGCAGATTTCTTTGCATTATTCTTCTTTTTGTTCGACTTTTTAGATTCTTCTGCTGCTGTCGAATCTTCGTCGGATTCAGCTTGCTTTGACTTGGATGCCTTTGCCTTCACATTGAGTTTCTTGACACCGCTTGTGATGTTATTTACCTCTGCATCACTATCTTCGTGCGAATCTTGTGCAGCGTTCTTCTTATTGCCTTTGCCTTTTTTGTTCTTTTGCTGCTGCAGGTTCTTTTTGTTCTTCGCATTGAACTCCTCATCGCCAGCAGCGTCAGAATCAATGATTGACTGCGCAGTATTAGATTCCCTGCAATATAAATATATTTAATTAAAATTATGCATATTTTATTTTAGTATTTTAGAAAGTTTGCCAACGCGACAGCACCACCCACCACCCGTTGGGTCTGGTCGGTACAACAACCGGCGATGCTGTCGTGTTCACAATTTTATACTAACATCTCATCAGCCGAAGAGCCGCCACCACCGGCAGACACTATCTCTTTCTTGCCCTTTTTAGCTTTAACCATTTTTCCTCGCGCAGTTTCAACACGTTTCTGAGTTGTTTGCCCAACGTAAAATGCTTTAACAAATTCACTATTGAAAACGTTTATGCGGCTCTGCTGTCGCAAGCTTAATTTCAACTTTACTGAACTGAACTACGTTGTTCCGCTTCGTAAACGAATACAGGCTACGCTAAATTTGCGCGAACAAAGAAACAATAACTTCAATTCTGTTATTTTCACAATGTATACTTTTTTTTTTTTGCAAAATCGCCAATTGCAACTCGTGTTGAGGTTATGTTGTTTACGGCCAGATGTTTTCGTAGTGTTGATAAATGCAGTCGAACGATGTTTTGTGCGTTATCGCGCAAGTAGACCGATTATTGTATGAACAAAACAAATCTCTAGCGCAAACATTGTTAGCGCAACTAGAAAATTTCTTTGCATGGTTGAGCACCTTGTCGTCTCATTGTTCGCGTCCTTTTTTAATTTCTTGAATTCTACTATTTTTTTTTGGTTTCAAATTTATTAAAAAAAAAAAATTATTTTTCTTCTCAACTTAATTTTTTTTTCGCGTACATAATAAACATTCTAATTTTTTGTTGTACGTACAAGAAATGTGAACGAAGCCAGCCATTGGCTCAGCAGCAGAGCAACCGGCTTCATAAATAATCTAAGCGTCGCCGGCAAGAATACGGTTGTATGTAAATAATATATATTTGTATGCATGTAAATAAATGTAGCACGATCAAATATTATTAAATATATATATACATATGTATATATGTATGTATATTCATAGATATATCAGTTAAAAATTTCCTGTTCAATGAAACGCCGGCGTTTTTTGTGTTGCAATTTTTTTTGCACACACGCACTCAAACACACATGTTACGGTGAAATCAAAAATTAAACGTACAACATTGAAATTCAAAATTTTGTTATACGAGCTAGTTTCACAGTTTTTTATTGAAACCTATTCCCTCGTGAGCTGGGCAGAATGACGAGTGAAATATCAAAAAAAAAAAAAATTTCAAAGTTCCATTGACTATTTAAAATAAAAGAAAAGTTATTTCATATAAATGCACTCGAATTACAAAATTTATAATGGGTTTGGCAGAGAATAAATTTAAATAAGAAAATAGTTTTGAAGTATTATCTTTATTGTAAACGAATATTTAGCCATACATAGACTATATACTGCACTCTTATTTCTTTCTTTAAAACAGTCACGTGATGAGCACAAAAATATAGACACACTTGGAAACCACTAAAACTGCAACATGATATCGTATCTTAAAACCCTGTTCGGTGATAATCCGGAACACCGGGAAGAGTTACGCGAAAAATTTGAAATAGAGCAACGTATTTTCGAAATACAGCTCGAAGAGGAGAAGCAGCAAAAATCAGACACGCCCGTGGCCTCTAAGATGCTGGACATTATAGGTGTAACCGTAAATGATACGGATGAAAAAAAAGATAATTTTTTGTTAGACGCTAATGATAATCCTAATGATGACATTTGCTATCGCACCAAAGGCATTATAACATCTTTTCTCGGTGATCATGGCATCATCGATCATTTTATAAAGTTCGATACTAGTGCAACAAACGATTCGGCACAGTTAGGAATAGGCGATAAAGTTCAATATCTTGCCAATCGTAAGGGTCAAAAGGTGAACGTAATCAAGATTGAGAGTGTCGAACAACGCTGGGGTGACACTGTATTGGATCACCAATTGGACGAACAGATTGATGAGCTGAAGAATGAAGCGCCTACCTTCTTTAAAACGCAACAACGTTCAATAATAGGCACGATTAAGGAACGACGCAGCGACAGCTTTCTTGTGGATACAGAACACAAGTTGTTGTGCTTAGAACTGGATGATTTAGAAATTGACTTTGTATTCAAACAGTTTGATCGCGTAAATTTGTTGTGCAATGTGCAGCAAGACGATACGTTTGTCGATAAGCAGGGCGAGATAGTGACCGTTACTAGAGTTGAGCCATTGAGAAAACTGCTCGGTGAGAAATGCAAAGTTGAACGCATCTATGAAGATATTGCCGTGCTTAATGAGGACATTTTTGTGCTCTTCAAGGATTTGGAACCTGCTGTGCAGCTGCATATTGGTGATATTGTTGAGTGTGACTTGATCGAATCGGCAATGGTGAGTATTATCTTATATAGTATAAAAGTTTGCATATTGAATAAACTTTCCATTCTGATTTATTGCAGAATGATTTTACTTGGCGCTGCATTAAATTGGTTATGCTTGAACAGACGTCCGTTTTGCCTAAAACGGCCGATATGAATCTTACTGCTAAGGGTAGCGAAAATCAAGCTATTACTGTAAGCGGCGAAGAACGTTGCGTAATTGTTGGCTTAGGCGTAAAGAGAGCTGTAACCGTAAAGTTGAAGAACAATTGCGAACATGCATTTAAAGTTTTGTCTGTTGATTTCGACAAACGCCGAGACACACAACTCAGCCTGCCTAATGCTTCCCAGAGGAGCTTTCTCATCGAAGCGAAATCTGAGACAGAACTAATTTTCGAGATTGATCCCAAATTTTTTGGCGAATCGAGAGAATTCTACACGATTAGATTTACAAAGTTTAAGATTAGTAAATTCATAACAGTCGTTGTATGTCAAACAAAAAATGAAGCAGAACGCCGTCTAGCTTCCCCTATGGTGTTGCCCAGCAACAGTGGTCGTAACATTGCACAACGTTCACGACACTACGCAAACCAAGTGTGGTCGTCCAAGATGGAGGTGGTACCGGGTGAACACTTAGGTAGTAAGCGACGTTTTGTAGCGGTACGCATTAACTTCTATGAGGTGCCCGAGAATCTTCGTCGCATCTACTTGGTCACGGATAATAAATCCGAAATGCGGGCTGAATTGGAAGGCATGTATCCATGCCTGAAAGAGGAACTGGTGATGTCAAATTACGTATATCGGTTCAAGTTACTCATACACTTGGAAGAAATTGAACATTTCATTAACTTTCGCACTTTTGATCGTGAACGTGCGCATTTTGTGCGTGATGGTGAGTTCCTGTCGCTAACAATCGAAAATTTGGCCGAGCGTCGTCCTTCCATAGTTATCGGTGATATTGTGCACGCCATTAATCCATGGGCTGCACATGGCGAAGGCGATTCACGCAGCTACGAAGGCATTGTGAACAAAGTACTCTTTAATCGTATATTGCTTAAGTTTAATGCAAACTTCCAGGAAAAGTATAACGGGGAAGATTATCGTTTGGAGTTTTACTTTTCACGTTTCAGTTTTCGGAAGCAACATCACGCCGTAGAACGTATTGTCAAACATTTGGGTGAAAAATTTTTATTCCCTTCAAAGGTGCATACGCGCGAAAAACTGCAGTTGGCGGTAACACTTGACGACGAGGATCAGCTGCGTTTGCACGATTCGCCGCTGCCTTGGTGCAATTTAAATTTAAACAAGGTGCAAAAGCGTGCCGTGTGTAACATACTTCGTGGTGAGACTGAAAATATGCCGTATGTTATCTTTGGACCGCCTGGTACTGGCAAAACCGTAACACTTGTTGAGACCGTACTGCAACTTGTACGCAATTTGCCTGGCTCGCGTATTATGGTGGGCACACCATCGAATAGTTCAGCTGATTTGGTCACACAGCGTATAATTGACAGCGGCGTACTACGTCGGGGTGAGTTTATACGTCTGGTTTCGCAGAATCAAATCGAGAAGGATCTCATACCCGAGGCACTAATGTCGTATTGTGCGACAGTCGATATTGGCACCGATGGTACTTGCCAAGATAATGTAAATATGCTTTTATACATTTGTATGTAAAAATAATTAAGTTTCGTTTTTTTTTTTTTAGATGATTACAACCGAAAGCGGTTTGAAGCTACGCTGCCAAATGAAATACCTGGGACGTCACCGTGTGACGATCAGTACCTGCACAACTTTGGGCAACTTTCTGCAAATGAGCTTTCCACCCAATCACTTTACACATGTGCTAATCGATGAGGCCGGCCAGTGCACCGAACCGGAGAGCATTGTACCTATTTCAATGGTCTCTAAACGTGGCCAAGTAATACTTGCCGGTGATCCACATCAGTTGCAGGCTATTGTCATTAACAGCTATGCCGCCGAGAAGGGCTTTTCACTGTCGTTGCTAGAACGTATCTTGTCGAGGGTACCGTATAAAAAGGATATGATGCGATTTTCGTCGAGTTCAGGCTATGATCCGCGCTTAATTACAAAACTGTTATATAATTATCGTGCCTTACCATCGATAATGAATATTTATAATGAACTATTTTATGATTCGGAATTACGGTCAATGGTTTCCGAAAATGATTCACGTGAAGCTGTACAATTAGGTGCACTACAAAGTGATATAATGGAACGTTACGAGCAAAGACCAAAAGCACATGGTGCCTTATTTGTTGGTGTACGCACCGAAAATTTACAAGACGAAGACTCACCATCTTGGTACAATGCTGGCGAGGCACAAATGGTACGTATTTGTATTAACAATTTTTACTGATGGAAATATTTGTATATGACGTTTGTATCAATCAACTCAATAGATTTTCACCGCGACTGTTAATTTGTATCGAAATCATGTCAAACCAGAAGATATTGGCATAATAACACCATATGTTAAGCAAGTCAAACGACTGCGTGATGTGTTTATCACATTCGATGTAGCTATGCCAAAAATTGGCTCTGTTGAGGAGTTCCAAGGACAGGTGATGAGCATATAATAATATCGAGTTGTGTACATGTTAAAACTTTTGCTTGTTTCCCTTGCAGGAACGTGACATTATACTCATTTCAACCGTACGCTCCAATGCATTTCATTTGGACAATGACCAACGGTATTCTCTAGGTTTTGTGCGCTGTGTAAAGCGCATGAATGTTGCCATTTCGCGTGCTCGCTACCTGATGATAATATTTGGCAATCCACATTTGTTGTCACTGGACGAACACTGGCGCAAACTGATAAAATATTGTTATGACAAGAACGCCTACAGTGGCTGCGATCTACCGCAGGTAATAACTGCTGTAGAAGAGGGAGATGGTTGTGTTGATGACGACAACGAAGACGAAATTGTTAATTGATGATCTCTCTTACTGAAGTACAGTATATGCCATACGAAAAATAATTCCGGCGGTTTTTTTTTTCTCTTAGACTAATAACATTTATAATGATAAAACATTTACAAACATGTGATTTATTAACGTCTTTAAGACAAATTTGAATAAAGGTTTCTTTGAAATACTTGTTTTTTTTTTATAGTTTTATACAAAGTGTGCAGCATCGCATAAGTTTTTGAAATCCTGCTCAGCTAGGCAAGACGAGTCGTTCTAGCCATATCATCAATATTTTTTATTAACTAGTTTATTGAAAACTGTCAGTCAACACATTTAAGTATTCAAGCACCGAACACAATATACTAATTATCCTTTGAAATCCTATGAAACAATAAATCTGAACGTTCCTTCTCTAAGGTAGCCATTCTTTCAGCTTGAGCAAGGAACAGATCAAATCAAACTAAATATTTCTTCACATAAGGCAATACAACAGAACATTATTGATATTTGTCCTGTTCGTCTATAATTTTGGCCTTGGTCTGAAGTGATTCAAGGTGCATATCAATCAAGCAGTTTCTCATGAGGTATGCGTGCATACCAAGAAACGATCTTCTATTGAAGCAATTACGCTTGGGATCATGCATTATTTGTTTTTCTTTTGCTTTCTAATTTTTCCTTATGAATTTTATTTTTCTCCGCGGCGGGACATCGTCGACGTTATCAGTTTAGTTAGCCGGCGCGACGTCTTTTGCAGCTCTTTCATGGTGCAAAGAGTTGCCGCGAAGGGCACAGCACAATCTCTTCTAGTTCTTTCTTTCCTTAACACTTCAATTGCAACCAATTTAAGCATTTAACTTTCATTTAAATGTTTCTACGCCTTCTCTTCAAAATTAGTCAATTGCACCTCGTTATTTTAATAGTGATGTACAGTTATAAAATGGAAGGAAATCGATTAATCTTTGTATTATTGAGCAAGCAAACCGTTTCACTTAACACATCACTAGGGCACAGCACTAGTAGCGCAGCAGAATTCCTGTTCATAATTGAAATTATTTTCAAGTTGTGCTGTTCGTTTCATTTATTTTTGTTTTGCGTATTTTAATTTTATTTTCATTTTACTTGAAAAGGATATACTTTTTTATCGTCTTATTTCATTCTATTCATTTCGCGTAAGAAAATAGTTTCAACTTTACTGCGTTGAGCGTACAAGAAATATCTACTGCGTCATTCAGTGGCACAACAGAAGCAAGTGGTTCCACACATAGTTAAAGAATCGCCGGCAATAACAGCGAGGTATGTTAAAAAATACAACGAATGCATATGCATGTATGTACACATATGTACATATATTAAATTTAGAAACACATATGGTATGATTGCAGATATGTTACTTTTGTGGTCTTCACAGTAGTCGCACCAAATGCTGTAGTCTTGTAGTCTATACCTTATAACTCCAACACTTGCCATTTTGTTCCTAATACGTCGTCCGCAAATCAAGTTAGGGGGCTCCCATGTAAACCATGCATGCTGGAGTTTTTTCGTCTATTTGAATTAGGTGACCAACCCAGTGTAGCCGGAATTTTTTGTAGATAAAATTGTGGATTTCCTTCCTATGCTTATTTCTATGCATTACAGGCACATATGACATTGAACATAGCGTATTGAAAAGTAAAATATTTACTTACAATTTTCTTTTTGCTTCTATTCGATGCATAGAGTGTCAAAATGGGAAAAATTAACCTTATTTCCTTAACCTCATTGCCTTATTTTCAAGTACATATTTTCCCCCTGACAAGATTGTGTAAAAGGATTTAACAGGTCATACTATCATGCGAGGGAGACCACATGTAATATATATGTGATGATGATATGATCAACAGAAAAATCCGTCTCTATGTCTGTCCGTATAAACAACGAGAACATTAGGACTAACCTTCCATGCTTGAGAATCTCTCTCATGCTGAAAGTCTCGGGTATTCCCTCTTCAGATAAATATTCTCTTGCTAACCTCTATCTAAGCTGCTCCTTCTCACTGAGTTTTTGTATACATTTTGCTAAATTTATGCTGCATTTGACTTTGCATCGTTTGCAACCAAAATAGTTCATCATCAATTTAGATTTAAAACATATACAAAAATGCTGTTACATTTTATGTGTGGATTATATTGTTTACGAACAGCTGTTTTCACAGCTCGATTATTTGTTGTGCTATCGAATAAGCAAACCGATTATTTTATGTGTTATCGTGCAAAAATAACATCACTAGCGCACGACACTAGCAGCACACCTGAATTCCTCCTCACAATTGAGCAGCTCTTCAAGTGGTGTGGTTCGTTCCTTTTCTTATTTTGTTTTCGTATTTTCATTTTATTTTCAATTCGTTACTGGAAGGAAAATTTTAATTTGTTTTATCAACTTCGCGTCTTATTTTCTTTTCGTGTACAATAAAGTCTTTATATTATGGGATTTGTCAACTGAGTCCGCCAGTGACGCAGCAGAATAAGCAAGCGGCTCCATAAATATTCTAACGTCACCGGGAATAACACCGAGGTACGTATGTATATAAATTCATAGATTATTAAATATGTAAATACATAAATACATAATGTATAATCGGCGGCTTAAGGTTGTTTCAACACATGCACATACTCCCATCGACATATGACATTCCACTTGGAGCACTGAAAAACAATTGCGCAGAAAAAAAACAAAGTATTTTGGCACATTAAATGGAGAAAATGCAAATAACATTGTGCACATTTTTCTTATCGTAATCTTGTAATCGCAGTAGAATGTCGTAATGGAAAAAAATAAAAAAAGTGTACCATATCTTCATCACATTTATATTCCTTGAAAAGTATGAGAAAACGTGTGTAACAGGTGGTAGGATGCGAGGCAAGACCATATATGGTATATACGTGATCAACAGCCAAATCTGTCTGTAGAGCCCTACATAAAACTGTAGAGAGCCGTACATAAAATGTCGACTTGAAGACTATAAAAGATAGAGCCTTCAAGTTTGAAAATTTTCTTTTATTCCATCTAAAGGTCATTATAGTAGCCATATCATCGTGATTGCACCGATTGTTAATTTTCGATTTATATATTTTTAAAAAACGGCGGTTACACTTTTTGTTGTGGTTTACATTGTTTACGAACAGCTGTTTTCATAGGCTTAATAAATCAAAGCTAACCGATAAATATGTATGCTATCGAGCAAGCAAACCAATTATTTTATTTGTTATCGTGCTCAAACCACATCACTAGGTTGAAATTGCGCAGCTCTTCAAGTGGGGCGGTTCGTTTCTTTTCGTTTTTAATTTTTGTATCTTATTTTCAATTCTTTACAAGAAAGAAAATTTTAAGTTTTCTTATCAACTTAGCGTGTTCTTTTCGTGTACAATAAAGTCTTTATATTCCGGCATTTGTGTGTACTAGAAAAGTCAACTGAACCCGCCAGTTGCGCAGCAGAATAAGCAAGCGGTTCTACAAATATTCCAAGTCAACTGAGGTATGTAAAAAATGCAGCGATTGCCTATGCATGTATTTATATATTAAATATAAAAATACATAAGGTATAATTGTAGATTTATCTGATATATATGTTTACATCCTTCCGACCTTTTCTTGTTTCTATGCAATGCCTGCATCCATTTCTATTTACAAATAAAGCACTGACATTGAACATAGCTCATTTGAAAGCAAAATATTTACATACGCCTAGAAAAGATTCATATATTTTGGTACGTTATATGGGACAGTGAAGGCAGTTGTGTTTTATATTGTTTACGAACAGCTGTCCAAGCAAACCGACTGTTTTGTATGCTAACAAACCGCGAGCAAACCGATTATTTTATTAGTTATCGTGCACAAGCCACATCACTAGCGCGCAGCACAGCTGTATCCCTCTACACAATTGTGCAGCTCTTGAAGTTGTCCGGTTCGTTCCTTTTTGTTTTTAGTTTTCGTATTTTAATTTTGTTTTCAATTCGTTACTTTACTAGAAAGAAAATTTTAAGTTTTTCTATCAACTTAGCGTTTTTTTTTCATTTCGTGTACAATAAAGTCTTAATATTTCGGCATTTGTGTGTACTAGAAATGTCAACTGAGCCCGCCGGTGGCGTAGCAGAGGAAGCAAGCGGCTCCACAAATATTCCTAGCATCGCCGGCAACAACGCCGAGGTATGTAAGAATATGCAGCAAGTGCATAGGCATAGATTATTTAATATATACATAAATGTATAATAGTCCTAATGTTCTTTATATGCAATGCCGACTTAAGATTGCTGCAATTTTTCGCAACACACACACACACATATATATATATATATATATTGCATTCAATATGGAGCACGGAAAATAGAAAATCGCTTGGCCTTAAAATGGGAAAAATATAGATTGGAAAATGGCAAATGTAATGTTCCGACATGTAGCGTGATAGATTGTTGTAAGAAATTGGTAATTCTATATTTTTTTAAGTGGAATTAATACTCATATGTAACCACTTGAAAAAGATGTACTTAAAATTAAAACTATTTTGTATATACATAGTTTCAACATGTATAGAAAATAACTTACTTAAAGACACTTTAGATTGGATACATTGTAATTGAGGAAAAACAAAGATTAGTAAGCAAGTTGCTGTATTGTTTGTTTCTCCGCGGCATTCCCATATTCTCTTATAAGGCAATTCCTTTCCCAAATGCACGTCGAGGTTTGAGCCATCAGTATAAGTATTGATGACGTTCCATTACGATAATTATTTGTCTAGAAATATAACCAATAAACACTCTTGCAATCTACTCCGTCATATATCTTTAAATTCAATGGAAGTCACTGTACAACAGCTGCAGGCCACAGCAGCCATTGCCATGTACTCACTAGATAATTTGATGTTTATTAGTTTAACTTTATATAAATAATAAATATCATTAGTGGGTGTAGTATAGTATTTAATCGATTATTTATTTATATTATGAATAACACTATTGTCGCAGATATTCTCAAGTGTATCTCTATTATATCTTTCTTTCATTTAGTCACGAAAATCGGAGACGCCAGCAGAGAAAACATTTGCACGCTTTCGAACTTGCATTGTCAGCGATTATAATTTTAAGCTGCAGAGCAACGTAAACTATTTGAAGCGTTTGCAAAATCTTCGCAAAGAGCTCAACTATATTAACGACACTGATTGGATGTTTGATACGCTCGATAGAAAGTCACAGCAATAGCCAAAAATATTATAACAAACTTTGAAGCGTCGCCTAAATCACCAAAATGATTTCGCTTTTTAAAAAGATTTTTGTTGATAACAATGCAGGCCAAGCAGACGAACTTGAGGATAGTATTTTCGAACATCAGTTCGAACAGAAGGACAAACCGAACCAAGCCGTACATATTAAGGATGAGATTAAACAGAATGCTATGACAGACGACGCTAATGCCAATCCAGAAGATGACAGTTTTTATCGCACCATAGGCATTATAACATCATTGCTACCAAGCGAACATGGCATCATCGACAATTTTATAAAATTCAATGCTAGTGCAGTCAAGGATTTTTCAGAGTTAGTAATTGGCCAAAAAGTTGCTTATCTGGCCAGTCGTGAGGGTCAAAAGGTGAACGTCATCAAGATTGAAGAATGCTTTAGTAACTCTGCAATGCCAAAACATTTGGATGAGCAGATTTCACAGCTCAAGAAGGAGGTGCCTTCGCTCTTTAATACGCACCAACGCCAACTAATGGCCACGATTACGGAACGCCGTAGTGATAGTATAGTCGTGGATACAGAACATAAAATATTGACCGTAGATTTGAACGATATTGAAATCGACTTTGAATGCAAGCCGTTTGATCGCGTAAATATGCTTTGTGTTGTGCAGCGTGACGATACGTTTGTCGATCAGCAGGGTGAGATAGTGGAGGTAATTAAAATCGAGCCATTGAGGAAACTACTCCGTGAAAAATGCAAAGTTGAACGCGTCTATGAAGATATTGTTGTGCTCAATGAGGATATTTTTGTTGCCATAAGTGATTTGCAACCTGCCGTGCAGTTGCATATTGGCGATATTGTTGAGTGTGACTTGATCGAATCGGCAATGGTATGTATTGTCTAGTATACATGTGTTGTATATATTTATTTAGTTCTTGTGATTATTGCAGAATGAATATGCTTGGCGTTGCACTAAATTGACCGTGCTTGAGAAGACTTTCGGTCTGTTGAAAACTGCCGACATGAGTCGTGTCTCTAGGACTAGCGAGAATCAAGCTATTACCGTAATTGCCGAAGAACGTTGCATTTTGGTTGGTCTGGGCCAGAAGAGAGCCGTATCCGTGCTTTTAAAGAACAATTGTGAGATACCATTTAAAGTTTTGTTCATTGATTTTGACAAACGTCGCGACACACAACTCGGCCTGCTTAATTCTGCCGCAGGAAGCTTTCTGATAGAAGGTAATTCGCAGGCAAATCTGGTTATGGAGATAGACTCAAAATTTTTTGGCGAATCGACGGAATACTACACCCTTAGATTCTCAAAGTTTAAGATTCGTAAATTTCTAACCATTGTCGTGTGTCAAACACAAAAGGAAGCAGATGAAGCCGAACGCCGTCTAGCTTCCACTATGGTGCTACCCAGCAGCAGTGGTCGTAACGTTGTACAACGTTCACGACACTACGCAAACCAAGTGTGGTCGTCTAAAACAGAGGTGGTACCTGGTGAATGCATAGCTACAAAACGACGTTTTGTTGCTATACGCATTGGATACCATGAAGTGCCTGAAACTCTACGTCGAATATATTTAATCTCGGATCGTAAGCCCGAAATGCGTGCTACATTGGAAGCCATGTATCCATGCCTAAAGGAGGAACTAATGATATGCAATTACGTATACAGATTTCATTTGCTGATTCATCTCGAGGAAATAGAATACTTTGTCAATTTTCGCAATTATGATCGCGAGCGTGCGCATTTTGTGCGTGATGGTGACTTCCTATCGCTGACAATTGAAAATCTTGCCGAGCGTCGTCCTTCGATTGTTATCGGTGATATTGTGCGTGCCATTAACCCATATGCTGCACTTGGTGATG
This sequence comes from Leucophenga maculata, assembly GCA_035044805.1. Taxonomy (NCBI): domain Eukaryota; kingdom Metazoa; phylum Arthropoda; class Insecta; order Diptera; family Drosophilidae; genus Leucophenga; species Leucophenga maculata. Next base: position 643,479 of record JAWNNP010001123.1, on the reverse strand, counting down.
GCGATGCGCGCAGCTTTGAAGGCATAGTGCACAAAGTGCTCTTTAATCGTATACTACTTAAGTTTAATATGAACTTCCAGGAAAAGTATAACGGCGAAGACTATCGTTTGGAGTTCTACTTTTCACGTTTTGGTTTTCGCAAGCAGCATCACGCCATAGAACGCATTGTTAAACATTTGGGTGAATCATTTTTATTTCCCTCAAAGGTGCATACGCGTGAACATCTGCAGTTGGAAATGAAACTTAACGAGAAGGATCAGCTTTGTTTGTACGATTCGACATTGACATGGTACAATAAAAATTTGAACAAGGTGCAAAAGCGTGCCGTGTGTAACATACTTCGTGGTGAGACTGAAAATATGCCGTATGTTATCTTTGGACCGCCTGGTACTGGTAAAACTGTAACACTTGTCGAAACCGTACTGCAACTGGTGCGCAATTTGCCTAGCTCACGTATAATGGTGGGCACACCATCGAATAGTTCAGCTGATTTGATAACACAGCGTATAATTGATAGCGGTGTACTATTTCGGGGTGAGTTTATACGTCTGGTTTCGCAGAATCAAATTGAGAAGGATCTCATACCCGATGCACTAATGTCGTACTGTGCAACAGTCGATATTGGCTCTGATGGTACTTGCCAAGATAATGTAAATATGCTGTAGTATATACATTTTGAATGTAAAAGTAATTTAGTTTCGTTTCTTTTTTAGATGATTACAACCGAAAGCGGTTTGAAACTACGCTGCCAAATGAAATACCTGGGACGTCACCGTGTGACGATCAGTACCTGCACAACTTTGGGCAATTTTCTGCAAATGAACTTTCCACCCAATCACTTTACGCATGTGCTGATCGATGAGGCCGGCCAGTGCACCGAACCGGAGAGCATTGTACCCATTACAATGGTCTCTAAACGTGGCCAGGTTATACTTGCCGGTGATCCACATCAGTTGCAGGCTATTGTCATTAACCGATATGCCGCCGAGAAGGGCTTTTCACTGTCGTTGCTAGAACGCATCTTGTCGAGGGTACCGTATAAAAAGGATATGATGCGATTTTCGTCGAGTTCAGGCTATGATCCGCGCTTAATTACTAAATTACTATATAATTATCGTGCTTTACCATCGATAATGAATATTTACAATGAACTATTCTACGAATCGGAATTGCAGTCAATGGTTTCCGAAAATAATTCACGTGAAGCTAAACAGTTAAGCACGCTGCAGAGTGCTTTAATGGAAAAATTCGAGGAACGGCCAAGAACACATGGTGCTCTATTCTTTGGTGTACGCAGCGAGAATAGACAAGAGGATGACTCGCCATCTTGGTACAATGCTGGCGAGGCGCAAATGGTACGTAATTGTCTTAAGAATATTTTTTAATATGTAGTAATTTTTAATGTTTTATATCAATCAACGCAATAGATATACTTCACGACACTTAAATTGTATCGAAATCATGTCAAACCAGATGATATTGGCATTTTGACACCATATGTCAAACAAGTCAAAAGACTGCGCGATTTGTTTATCGAATCCAAAATAGCCATGCCAAAAATTGGCTCTGTTGAGGAGTTCCAAGGACAGGTAATGAGCATATAATAATATTGAGTTGTGTACATGTTAAAACTTTTGCTTGTTTTCTCTGCAGGAACGTGACATCATACTCATCTCAACCGTACGTTCCACTGAATCTCATTTGGACAACGACTCGCGGTATTCTCTAGGTTTTGTGCGCTGTGTAAAGCGCATGAATGTTGCCATTTCGCGTGCTCGCTATCTGATGATAATCTATGGCAATCCGCATCTGTTGTCACTGGACGAGTGCTGGCGGAAATTGATAAAGTACTGTTATGACAACGATGCATATAGTGGCTGCGAACTACCGAAATTGGTAACTGAGGGGGAAGAAGCTGAACAGGACGAATGCTTTAATGATTTGGAGATTTGGGAATGATTTAATGAAATGCAGAGAGAGCAAAATAAATATCCAAAGATCTATATAGTATTTTCAAATTAAATAATAATACCGTCAGATTTTGTGCTCCGCAGATTTAATACTATGTATAACGTAAAATCATTCCACACATCAGAACATTCACAATTAATTGTATAACTAAAGAAACATCAACTCTTCCAGACATTTTTAATAAACGATTGTTTGAAAAAACTGTGTATTATACAATGTTTGCAAGACTTTAAAGAAAGCAAGGCGATCTGATTATTTTTTGCTATATATATTACTTTGTGTTTTATTATATTTATTGCCGCACAGCCAATACAACTCTCCACTCTAATGGCAACCTAGCTTGAATGAGTTTCAAATATGTAGCGTTAGAAACTGGTAGACAGACGGTTCGCTAACAGACGAAGAAACTGGTGTTGTGGTCGTTGCACCACTCATGAGATCGTTTCGGCAAAATTCCGTGACAATAAATAATAATTAATAAATTTTTTTTTTTTTTGTTCATCTTTTTATTTGCCATCAGTTCGATGCAGGAACTATAATCAAATTATTTGAGTATTTATATTATACGGTTAGTGTTTCACTTGAATTATACTCTCTACATTAATTTTGTATGGATAATCGTATATATTAGTATAAATCAGGTAATAAGGAAGCGAATAAGATTCAAAAGCAAGCGTAGCTATTCCACTGATTGTACCGGAAGCATTTTCAGAATATGCACATTTAGCCAATAAGCTTTATAGCATAGGTAAAACTATGACAGCACATATAGTTTTATTTCTAGAAAACATAAGTTTACATAGAAAACATACAGTCCAGAATATGTGTTGAAAAATATTGTGCTTCTAGCTAAGGAGGTGATAGCCTTCTCACAGTTAGCTTACCTCCGAACGGCGGTGTACTGAAGCTACCCAGGAGATACGTGTGTTAGCGGACGTTGTGACATACTTGGTCCGATTACACAAGAATCATTTTTGGTCATTCCTAAGTCAGCAACTTTTCTTACAATGTGAACTTCTGCAAACGACTCCCATCTCCTGAAGAAAAAGTAGCGCGATCTAAATTATTGACACGGTACTCTGTGCCACAAACTTGACTTGGAAATCTATATAAAGAATTTAAATTTTATAAACAAATCACACTTTATATAAGTAACGTGTACCAGGTGAAATGAAAGCCACTGCAAAAGATCCAATGCTCTTACATAGTCATGCTAATAAATGAATAAAAATTCTATGATTCTTGTACATATGTATTAAATGAATTAAATGCGAACTCAATGTACGAATTGAAAATGAATGCGAAAGTGAAAATCAGAACACGCCGGATTGGTACTTCAGAATGTATGTACATATGTACGCTTAAGAATACGTCTCTATACTTTCATCAAAGAACTTATAAAAGTTTGACGATTGATAATTATGGGCACTGATATGTTGATAATTTATTTTCTTTAAATTAATGTTTAAACAGTGCAAAGATCGCATCTATTTTACTTATAAAAAACGTCTAATGGTTTAGCCAACTACAATTTTTCTATTTATATATAAATGCTATCTATTTCCCTGCTCAAATTTAATACAGTAAAGACAAAAATTATTTTTGTTTTAAAAATACGTATTTGTGTTTGAAGCAACATTATTTTCAATTCTCTATGTGTAGCTCTTCTACGCAAATTAGATAATCAGCTGTTTCTGTTTTATATCGGACCGATTTACATTACGATACATTTGCGCATACAAGTCTGCGAACGATAATAAACTACCGTTACCCCAGTGCTGTGTGCGTGTGAATGTGTTTGTGCGGGACGCTGTTTCATTCTTCGTTTTGTGTTTTTGTGCCACTTTTAAATGAAAATTTCGACAATAAATTAACTTTAATTTGAGAAAAAGTAAAGATATTTACCAATCGTTGTATTAACAAATAATTTCAATATGGAGAATACAGCTGAAGACAGCATTTTCTTGCGCATTGTGCCATCGACAGACGATGAAGTCGCCAATGGTGGCGCCGGAGGACAGCAGCCGCAACAGAATGCAGACAAAGCGGTTGATGTGGAGGTACGAAAAATTAAATTTTGAAATTTAGACACCTTTTGATATCGTATATCAATTCGTATTACTAGCGCATAAATCATACACTCTGGGTAGCTACATACGCTGATGATATTTATCAGACGCTCAAGCAAGACGAATTAAAACGTCGCCAAGTACGCTTCAACTCGGTACAGTCACAACATCGTTCGGCATTACTGAAACTCATGCTATGTGCTACGGATGTGTGCAAGCTCAGCCGCTGCACTTTGCATCTGGCGGTCTATTTGCTTGATCGTTTTTTGGACAGTTTTACCATACGCGAGGATAAGTTAAATCTTACCGCACTCACTTGTCTGCATATTGCCTCTCAGATGGAGGATGCCGATCCGCGCATTCCGAAATATGCGCAACTCAATCGCCTTGTGGGCAACACATATGAATGGGGCGAATTTCGCAGCGTCGAACGTAAAATACTTTGCACACTCGAATTTGGCATACTACGTCCGACGGTTGCACATTTCGTCGAGCATTTATCGAGTTGCTTTCTGACTCTGGAGGATTTTCAGTGCTACAAAGCAAGCACAACTGTTTCAAAAAGTTGCCTTAAGGTCATTATGATCATGGATGACTCTCCTGCATACGACACCTACGAGCGTATGCTGTGTGAGCAAACCAAATTGCTGTTCGAGCTGGCCGATCTGACATTGACTTGTAAGTATGTAGTGTAATATTCAATTAAAATGATGAAGGAAACCATACAATTTATGTTGCGGTGTGCTTTTAAAAATCCACAGGTTTAAAATGTAACACAAAATTAAGCTGACGCCATAACGCATATAAACTTTTTATCAGCATAGAGTGGATATGAAATTCAGTATATGACACTTATCGAGCGTAGAGCCGTCCAACACAAATATTTAGACACAACTAAGATCGCAAAATGGTACCTCCTTTTCTTGATCGATAGTAAAATTATACACAACCGCTATTCGGTCATATCCGCACAACTTAAAGCACACCAGCCGAAATGATCTTATGACTGCTGACGCAAGTTATTGTTACTGCCAATTACTCAGAGATCTTTATATCTATCCATTTCTTATTACATCTTTTACACATTAAATACAGATCTGTCGTCTATCCGAATAATGACTTGTCTATTACAGCCGCTTGATTTTTTTTGTGCCTGACTATTGGACCTCATCGAAAAGGTCATACAGTATGCGGCTCATGCAAGACTGAAAGTGGGTGCTAACTCTAATACTTACTTTGGTGGCCTTCAGCCGTCGTTGGGTCTTGCCAGCATTTGGGTGCGTACTGGCGCCAGTTATTTTGAATGCCAAGTACACAAAGATCTCACCATACCTGGTCATTCTAGCGCGTGCCTAATCGTCCTTTATTATATCGTCCACTAATCAAATTTTGTACACCATGTAAAACATGCTGGCTGGAGCACTTTCGTCCATTAGAACAAGGTGACTAGCCCAGTGCAGAGGCTGGAATTTTATATGATGAACTATATAAACATAATCGAATAACTTATACTGCTCGTTGTTCGTATGGGACCTGAACTCTTCGCTGACTCTAATAGAACCCATAATCTTGGGGTTCTATCTTTCTTTTTAACACTTCCAATGTCGTTTGATCTGACTCAATCACGGTCTATGCCTCTGCACCATTCAGTAGAACTGGAGCATCAGCGTTTTGTAAATCTTGATTCTCGTCGTTCGAGAAAGGACTTTAATTCTAATACGCTTCCTCTGTCCAAAATAGTATCTATTTGCAAGCGTGATTCAATTACTTATCTCCGGTCTGAAGTGGTTGTTGCTGGTTGTTTCGAAATAAAGGTAGACGAAGTTTAAAGTTGAAATTCTTCATCGACGCATACCGTCCAAGAAGCGATGACGCCGTGCGAGAAGACACCAAGTACTTCGTGGTGTCCTCATTATCCATTAGACCCATGAGCCGGTTGGGTTCACTTTTGTGAGCAGCTTAAGTCATTTGCACAAGAGTCATTGTTGGCCATTCCCAATTGAATGGCAGTCAAGAACTTTTCTCATAATGTGAGCTTCTGCAAACGAACCCATCTCCCATATAGAAGATATCAACTAACTTAATACTTGCACCATCGCTGTACATGGTTCGCACATCCATAAATCATGGTCCTTAAATGGTATGCCAGAGTCATCATATAGTTTATATATAAAAACGTTCTTTTTTTAAATACATAATAAAACAATTTTAATCTTTTTAGGTAATCGCTTAGTCAATACACTACCATCAATGCTCGCCGCCAGCTGCATTGGCTGTGTACGTATGCGCTCTGGTATTGTACCACTCTGGACACCACGCCTGGAGCAGGTGACCAGCTACAAAGAAGACACAATTGTTAAGGTTATCGAATTACTAAATACCATGTATGAGGTGGACAAGCTGGAGAAAAACGCCATAGAAGAGGAAAAGAACAAAATGCGGCTCACACCAAAAACTGATAACAATGTAAATGATTATGGTAGTCCCGAGTCGGGTATTGGTTCACTGCACAATTGCAGTATAAGCTATACACCCACAACATCGACAAATGTAGAGTGTAAGAAAGAGTATATTGTAGTGGACGTACAGCCACCGTCGCTGCCACCGTCACCGCAAAAGGACTTAGTACCAATTACTATAGTAGCAATTAAACAGAATGACGCTGCAACAGAAAGCGTTGGTGGCATAGAGACATACACTATTGTCGAAGACAAGCCTTCGGAGCAAACTCTGAACTACGATGGTGATGATGAGGAGGGCTACTCACAGGCTGCCAAACGCATGAAATTGGCGTAAAAATATTTTGATTTTTCTTGCTAACATAAGATCTCCAATTTTTAGTTTTAGAGTAACAAATAATTTTTTTGTTTTTCTCGAATAATTCGATAAGTAATCTGTTTGACACGGATACACCATGTATATACATAGATATATAGCATATATAATATCGTTATATAAAATGTATGACCTAATAATTAACTGCTTTAAATAAAACGAAACCATTGTGATGAGTGAAATCACTTAAATTAAATTGTTTTTTTTTTTTATATACCCTGTAATCATAGTGTAAGAGAGTAATGAAGGTAGAAGATAACACTTAATTCTAATTCAATATCACACATGGATACAGTTATGGATTTAAATCCCTTACACAAATTTAAGGCTCGACTCGAGTACTGCATTCCTTCTTGTACGTCCCGCAACTGATTCCTGTGCCTATTCCATCATTAAATCGTGAATTTGTGCTAAATACTTTTAGTTTAAACAAATGAGTTTTAAGTAAACTTTTGTAGGATGTTTGTTAATTTAGCTGTACTTATTGGATGTGGAGTATTCCAAATTGGCGACCTAAGAACAAAATAAAATCCAATAAAACAAAACCAATGCGATGGTTAAAATCACTTATATTAAGTTGCTATTTTTTTAATACACAATACATAGTAGAAGAAGAAAATTTACAAATGCTTTTTATTTATGTTTCATAATTTTTTTCTTCATTGGAAAATTACGTTTAAAATATTTTCGTCTAGATTCTAAACACAAAAATAAAAGTAGCTGATTCTCTTTATAATGTAGTAAGTAGAAACTAAAAAATAAATTGCCTTAAAGTAAAGAAAATAAAAACTAAACAAATGCCATAAAAATGTTCAACAAAGCCAATAGTTTTTAACTAATTAAATTTACAACTAAAAGTAGTGTGTTCAATTTCAACAAATGAGACTAAATATTTTTTAACTAAGTCTACGACTTGGGGCGGGGTACGCGTTTGTATTTTTCATAATTATAAGGTACGACCAATTCACTAAATGCAATCAAAATATATAACAAAACATGCTAAACAAAAATATGTGTATCTTTAGAAATTAGAATGTACAACAATTTACAACAACTGCCTATATAAATATATATAAATACATATATATTATACGGGGCGCATGTATAAATATGTAAATAAGTAGCACGAGAAGGAATGTCTGAGTGTATGCGACTTTAAGTTTGCTACATATCACGCCGTTTTAATACATCGAATATAACATCGGATGCGCTCTCTTTACCCAGACCAACATCGGATTCATCGGAATCACTTTGCTCCAGCAATGGTACACGCAGCTCTGTTGATTTGTGCTGCTGCTGTTGCTTGTGCGACGCAACGGCACCGCCATTCGGCATAGATTCACTCAACGTGAATTCATCATCGGCATCATCCTCATCGACAACACCATTATTGTGTTCGTAAGTGTGCAGATCTTCTGCTTTAGTTAGTGTGGCATATTTGTGCACGAGATGGCAACAAATGCCGGCCAGGCAGACCACCAAACCGAGCACATTAATAATGCTCAACTGATCACCATTAAGCTCTACTGCCAGCGCTAGCTGGCAAATATCCTTAAAAATGCCTGCAATAGAGAGTGTAAGGCTAGAGGTTTTCGAGAGCACCATAAACTCGCTAACTTCCATGAGAAAGGCTAACAGCGCACCGAATGTAATTTTGAAGATTGTATACGCAATGACATCGTTTGAGAATTCGTTGCTTTTGAGCACAACCGCGTAAAGTTTCTGAGCTGCAAAAATGTGTATAAATTAGTAAAATATTTTAAAACTTATTACAACAAAAAAGTACCTTCAAAGCCGACTAGAAATGGAAATAATGAGACAATCATCCACGGTTGCATGTGATAGATCATATCGATGGGATTATGTAGACCCAGTTTGGATTTTTGCATTATAAATTGCGCAAAACTCCAACGCACGCCGCTGCTGAGCGAAGCGAATAGCAAAAAGATAAAGCCCAACGCATTGAACTGTGTTGACTTGTAGGTGAACATGAAGAGACCAGCAGCAATGAGCGCAACAATTAAAACAAGCGACCAGCTCTGCAAGTGTAAGATAAAACATGTATTTTTGTCATACAACACAACACAACGCGCTACATACCTTTCGCTCCAGACGCAACAATATGGCAAAGAACAGTATAAACACAATGGTCGATGATTTGGTCATAGTATAGAGTGAAATGGGCACCAATTCCAGGCCCCAATTGGAAAATCCAATATCTATGCCACTGGCAATGCCAGTTGGTGCCATTTTGCGCAATGCAATGCGACAATCCAGTTCAACATTTTGCTTGCCGCGACAGCATTTGTATATCTCACGCACCAGCACCGCAAGCAAAAACTTCAAAACCAAATGATACGTTACAATGGTCAGCGGAAATTTGTAATCACGTATAATGCCCTTCTGGTAGAACGTCAAAATAATTGAGAGTGTTAAATAGAGCAATATGGTAGCCAGCGTGCCAATAGCCATTTGCATAAGCCGTGAGCCACCATGTGTTGCTGCCGATGCCGTTGGCGACGTGGCACTGACATGATTAACATAACGAAAGTTAGCAGCATCCGCGCCGACTTGCTCCTTACGCCGCGTTGCCTTGGTCGACGCTAAACCTAATTCCAGTTCAATTTCTTCGCTGTCATCGTTGGAATCGTGATAGCGCAATGTGTGCGCCTGTTTGCCAACAACAACGTCGTCATCCTCATTGTCGGCGTTGCTGTTGTTGTGTGTGTTTAGGCGCTCATATTTGGGCATATTGTGTGCCGTTGTTCCGTTGTGGCGTTAATTGCGCAGCGTTCCCGTGAACTGATAGCAAACAATGAAACAAAGACACCTGGTGTTAATATGTATGTACATATATATATCTATACTCTTGATATCGTTGCCGCGTCGACTACTACTCACGGTTGTTATCTTTTCGCTCTATGCGAGTTTTGCCATTCCATATGTTTTGTTGGCATCAAACACGTCGACACACACCACACGTCCCCCCACTTGCTTTCCTTTGCAGCAAATCGAAGCAGCAACAGAAACACCAAACTCCCACGCGTTTTCTTTGTTTTGTACTGTTTTTCCTTGCACTTGCTTTTGTTATCTTTTAACTCGTGCTGACACAGCTTGCTCTTTGTTTGTTAATTTTGTTATTTACATTTTATCCAATTGATTTACTTATAATCTGTTGTTAATAATAAATAAATCGACAACGCGTCAAACTGTTGCTCTGCCGACGATAACATGGCAACGCGCTGAACCGAAAAACTTCGTCATAATGTTGCCAGAATGTATTGTTTGTAGTAATCAGGGTTCACAAAGTAGCTAAACTTTTTGTGGTCATTCAGCTATCAGTTGTATGAAATAAATTTGTTTATTATTTTTTAACAATTTATATCAGCTGTATGCAAGATAAAAAAAAAGAAATCAAAAGGAAAAAAAAAACGATGTGTGTAAGTCCCGTCTAAACGTCCGTAGAAAATACAACTTCGACTCTGTTCTTTCAACTACAAACGCAATTCCAACGAAGACATTTACGCACACCGACGGCAGAGTCGGTAAGTTTAAAACCCGTCAAAGACTTATGTGTTTTGTGCCGAACCCTGTATTAGGGACATATAAAAAGTATATTTCTGCGATAATAAAATGATGATGATCAAATCAATTATAATTTTTCTTTATAATTATTCAACAAATAATTGTTTTGTTTTAAAATACATATTTATTGTTACAGCGGACCGATCTACATTACGATAAATACGCACATACAAACGATAATACATTACCGTTATTGAAGTAATGCGTTATGCGTTTTGTGTAATTTGTGCAACATTTTAATGCATTTACCGACATTTAATTAACTTAAAATACAACAAAATTAAAGATTATTCTCATTTGTTGTTAAAACAATTAATTTCAATATGAAGAATTGAACTGAAGACTGCATTTTCTTGCGCATTGTTACAAAGCCGTCGACTGACCTTGAAGTCACACCAATGGCGTCAACGGCAAAAAGAAGCAGAAAGCAGAAGATGCAGCTGAGTTGAAGGTATGAAAAATTAATTTATAAAAATGTTTATACCTTTTAATAACGTATATCAATTTGCATTACTAGCGCATAATAAGTGCACTCTGGGTATCCAAAAAATGTTATTTATCAGAGCAAGCCCAATTAAAACGTCGTCGTCGCGCACACTTCAACTGGGTACAGACACAATATATATAGTTCGGTATTACTTAAACTGCCGTACTGCATTCGGCGGTTATACATTTCGTCGTGCATTTAATTGGCGGATCTATGACGCTGAAGAATTGGACACAAGGCTATTAGGAATATGGAAGAGTCTTCTGCTCACGACACCTATGAGTGTATGCTGTGCTTCTAATTACTGCTTCAGTTGGTCAACTTGACATTGACTTGTAAGTATGTAGTATAAAATTCAATTATATTGGTGAAAACCTTAAAAATTATATCGACATTATTAGACTGCGATGTGCTTTTTATAACCAGTACTCATAGGGTTATAGAGTGCGGATTCTATTTAATTTATACATAAGCCTAAATATACATTTATTAACTCTTAAATATTATTTAAAGTCGAGTCAAAATGACCGTCTAGATAGTTAAACTTTTTATAAATTTTCGATTTGTTGACAAGTATTATTAGGGGCGAGTTGGCAAAATACAAAGTATTTAAACGCTTGAGTCTGCGCAGCGTATTCGATTTAACTTTATTTGAAGTCAGTGTGGCTTATTCTTCCAAAGTAGTTCTTGCTTTGAAAAGCGTTTAAGGAAGACTATTCTAAAGATCTATTTATAATAGCTTAAGGATTGCTTTGTAAAACCTCAATTCAGCAAATTCTGACCATTATCTTAAGTCTTTGAGCCTCGTTTCTCCACCGTATTGGCAAAGCTATGCGCTGTCAAACTGCCAGTACTTTTGTTTCTTGCGACATGATCCATCATAATTTACGTGTGTTGTAAACTGTTGGTGGTCCTCGCTTCTAAACCAATATCTTCAGTGGTAATTTGAGTTGATGTGGTCAAAGAATCAGTTTGTCGATAAGTTTCTTTGTGTGCAAAGAATGTGGTTAGTTTTGGATGGTTTTTTTATTCGATTTAATTTGGGCAGCATGTTTCTTTCTTCTTTCTGAACCACTTCGACATTGTAAAGCCGAGATCGAAACAATACCAAAACGTCAATTAAAATTCTTAAAAACAATAAATTAGAGGTAACCATTGAACGTGCACCATTCAGAATTTAGGCAACCTCGTCGTCTTTGTAGACCCGTACAGTGGTTAGCTATTTCGTGTAGGGGTCATATACATATTTCCATAATTTGACACCTGTGTAGATGTTGTATAGAGTCTTTGTTGCTCCTTGATCGTTTTCAACATTTTCTTGCACTATTTGACACGTAAACGTCTCTTTTACGGGAAAATGATCATGTAGTCATGATGCTTGACATATTTATGAAAAATATGCCTCAAAAAATGACTTTCGTTTCGAAGCGAACGTTTACAGTGCTAAAGAATGGTGCTTCATCCGTTAGACTACCGGTTATCATAATCACTCGCCATCAGTCACCAAACTTCTCAGAGTTGTATTGCTATAAAAATAAAGAAATTTCTGGAGTTTAAGCAGGTTCGAATTCCAAATAAAACTCAATATTTTATTTCTCCAATATTATATTAGTAGATACATCTACTGAAAAATCCTTAAGAGCCTTAAGAGTGATGGAATGTGAAAAAATATTATATGTATTAACAAAATGCGTCTTGATATATATTAGTGAACAAATATTATATATCATTTACGCCTTTCAAGTCTGTATATCTTGTTCATGTACGCGTAGGGCACAAGGGAATTTTAGGTATGCTCAAATGTGTATATGACAGTCAGAAGGCGCTATGCAGACTCCATTAAGTATATATAAACTTGATTAGCATTAAAAGCCAAGTCTATATAGACAAATCTGTCTGTCTGGCTTTCCGAATGTACAATGAGCTTTTGGAGATTATAAGAGACGGAGCATTCAAGTTTGAATATTTAGATTATCCTATTCCTTCTTCAGATTCTATAAGAGATGTTGCTTTCAAATTATGATATTTTAATCCACCTATTCCCTATTCAGATATAACTTGTACTCATCGAACGTTCACATCCCTCTCTAAAGTGAAATACCCATAGTGTTTTTAATAAAAAAATGTTTTTTTGTGTTTTTTTTTAGCTTAAAACGCCAAATTTGGTGCATGTTGCTTTAATTCAAAGAAAATAGGTCCATATCGGATCGATAGAGTGGTTCCACAATACAAATGTGTCCCCCTTTCCATGTTTTTGTAAGAAAAAGGAAATTTCAAGAAACTGTAAATGTCATTAAAATATATCACTAATTTATTTAAATGTCTCGTATAAACGTAGTTTGTGTCTGTAGTGCATAAATGAAATTTGAAATGCGCGCGCAACACTTTCCGTCAGCTGCTTTCAAACCATGGTATTTTCTATGCGAGCAATTTTAGTACTTTTTTCAACAGTGCTGCCCGCTTTCATATTCGGTGTCACTGCTACTGCTGCTGCTTTGTAATATCCTTGTTATCCTTGTGTGTGTTTTCGTGCAAAGCAGTACGTCGCCAGTGGTTGACGGATGTAAAAAAAAAAAAGATTTTTTCTTATACGCGTCGCCGACATCAAACGCCATTGCTAAATGTTTGTGCGAGTGAGTGTACGTGTGTGAAAGGCAGTAAAGTTTGAAGGAATTTACATGAACAATTTTTAACTCTGTGCACTGTTTAGAAATGCATTTACAGCAGAAAAGTATTAAACTTGTCGTAAATAGTGTTATTGTGATTCATGCTGCTGCCGCCGCCTTAGACGATGGCGTTGTGTGCGTGCATTGAAAAATAAAAAGATATCAATTTTTTTTATACAAAAAAGTACAAACGCTGCAAAGTAAATTTATTTGCTTTAAGAAGTTTAAGGAAAAGGTTTGCTGTGTTAAAAAATAAAAACAAAAAAATAAGCAAATATGTCGTCGTCTACAACAACAGAACAGGTAATCATTAACTAGGCATATTTTACTTAACTTTTTTGCAACAATTGGCATATTCCGCATATACTACAATCGGCAAACGTTGCGTATGCGTATCATATAACATACTATGCGAGGAGGCAGAGGCAGTGTGTAAGCAGCGTGTACAAATACTATAAAGTAGTCCTTTGTATATACGATATATATATATTTGTATGTTTGTGTGTGTGTGTCTGCGTGCCAGTCAGTGTCAGTGTCTGTCGTTCGCCCCTTAACGTTGCATGTATGTATGTATGTACGTTCGTATGCCTCGGTGTGTGTGCGTACTGGCATGTGTTTGTTTGCATTGCCATGGCAATGGCGCTACTTCCTGCCGCTATTCTGGTTGTTGTTGTTACTTGCTTATTGCTGCTACTGGTTCTGCTTGCGTTTTCTGATTTGACAGCGAAATTCGATTAATTTCTAATCTGAAATCATCGTGACAAGTGCAGACACACACACACATAGTAGCAAACATTCATATATGTGTATAAATGCAAGCAAATATAAATAGCTGTTTCCGTTTTGAAGTTGCTCTCACACTCGCATTTACAGTAGCACGATCCAGCAACGTTTCTCTGATATCCTTTAGGACAATTAAGGTCTGACTCAAAAATTGTTTATTGAAATTTATTGAAAATAAGACAAAATTTTGTAACATTTAGTTTCAAGAAGCTATGAGCTCAATTTAATATATTTTGTTGCAGTTTGAAAAAATATTATTTTAGACTACTTCAATCCTCATCCAATCTTACCAGTTCTTCAAGTAATAGCGGTTTAGTTTTAAATTAAGTCAAGTAATTCTTGAATTTTTGCTTATTATGTACAAAGCTGAAATTTATTTTAAAATAAGATCGATAATTAATTCTTAAGAGTTAAAAATTGACTAGTTCTTACAATTAGAATGCGCCTCAACTGCGCCTAACTTCCTAGGATATGAAAAAAATTTAAAATTTTTTTTTTTTTTTTTTTATAATTTTATTCAATGTGGTCTACTCGATCGATACACCTAATCCAGCGATTTTCCAACATTTAGATGCCGCCCAAAATGTACTTTTCGGGGAGGCTGTATAATACTCCTCCGCAACGTTGATGATGTCATCGTATGACGTCTGGGAAGATATAATAGTCCGAGGGAGCCAAATCGGGCGTATAAGGTGGATGAGAAAGCAATTGGAGCCTTAAATCGTTGATCTTAGCCATGGTTGCGATGCTTATGTGTGCCGGCGCATTGTCTTGCAAAAACCAAAACTTTTTTTTGGGCTTCAATCGCTCCAAATAAGGCTCAGTTATACTCGCTATTGATGGTTTTTCATTTTTCTAGGTGGTTCACGAAGAGTATACCAATACAATACCAGAAAACGGACGCCATGACCTTTCCGTCCCATTGAGTCTCCCTCAGCCGCTTCGGAGCACTCGTGTCAGCTTTAGTCCATTGCCGGGCACTCATTCTGTCCTCTCTCGTGTAATAGTTGATCCAGGTTTCATCAACAGTTGCTAATCGACGCCAAAAGTCCACCCGATCCCGCATCAGCAGGGCCAAACACTCTTTCGAAGTGCGCTCGTGGTTGTATTTTTGGTCCGGAATCAACATGCGCCCAAAATATGGCGTGAGAGCTCAGTACAGTACTAATCCTTGTGGCATCTGTTAGCTCGCGCACCTTCACTTTACGGTCGGGCAACACCATTTCACGGCCTGTCGCTGCGGACTTGGTCGACAGTGGAGTTTCGGCCACCACGAAACTAGCAAAACCAATATGTCACGGTGTAATCTGAAGGAGCATTAGCCCCATAATATTTACACTTTTTGCGGCAATTCCTCCCAAGTATGGTTCAGAAATATAAATGCAGTGCGAATGGCGTTTCAAAAGAACATTATGTTTGCCACCGATTTTTTTTCTAGAGCTTCAATCCATCGCAGTTCTATATCTACCGGGTTCAATTGCGAAACTAAAACAATTCAGAAACCCACATGAAAAACAACAACAAATTCAGTGCAGCCTTTTAGGAGCAGATCAGCGAAATACAAAAGTATAAAAGATTTACGTATATTTATACAGATTTAACTAATTTCAAGTTCTATTTTTTTTAGAAAATACAATAAATTTCAAATCAAGCCTTGTACATGCGAGTACACTTTGAGTATTTGTGTGTATATTCGATTTATTTCAGTTAGCTAAGTTACAAGTTATATTGTTGTTACTTTTTCTCAATTTCTCCAAATGTAAATTCAGCTTATTATACTTCAACTTTAACTTTGTACATACATACAAGTGTGTATTTCCATTCGAGATTTGACATTTTGTTGCAGTTGCATCGTATTGAGTGGTGCATCAGTTGAAGCGTACACTTTACGTCACTTAGACGGGATATTGATAAAACCTTAAGTGGTAGCCTTATTACAATAGCAGTTAGTTGTTGTTGTTGTAGTAATAGTATTACTTACAGTACGAGTCGCGCAGTAGCGAGCAGTAGCAGCACTCTTGAAACGCTAATGTATTCCGATTCTGTAACAATTTTCATTTAAAAAGTTAAGCCAAATGTCAAGTGCATTTCAGCTGAGATAGTTTCGCTTTTGTTTTCACTATCAAGTGGAAAATTATGTTTTATGTACTTTGAGGTTGTCTTGTGCTTTAGCATTAGATAACTTGGAGAAATAAGCTGTGCCTTGCAACTTTGCTGACACAATTTTACTTTGCATTTATGGGCGAAAGATTTTATTAAATAATTAATGAATAAACTTTACTTTGCAATGTTTTAAGCGCTGTTCGTTTAAATGCGAAAATCCGGGTATTTTTTGATGAGTGGGCGTGACATGACTTAAATGATATAAAGCCTATGATTTTCTCCTGTTTTATATTGTAGGAACACACCATAAAATTTACATACCATCTGAGCCGATAGATTAGGCACATATAATGGATAAATGTACAAATAGATTAAAATCAAATTTAATTTATTTTCATCAATTAGGCGATTAGTATCAATTCGTTGGAAAAATCTTATGGTGCCATCTTAGGAGAGCTTGTTGTACATTAGGAAAGTCAGCGAATATATACTGCTTATGCTCAAAGGCTTCAAGAATAAGTTAGCACTATTTCTGGATACCATGCTGATGGCTAAAACCGAACTGATGCTCAAGAAAGGCCCTCCGGAAACGAAACGCAGACATTCTTTTTTTTATTAAGATGCAATCAAGATTTAAAACATCTTATAAGCGGCTTTATGTATATGTATGTCATCAATAGATGTCCATAATTTCTTCGGCTGTGAGTGGGTTTAATTGAAGCCAGATACGGCGAAAGCGGTTCTAATGTGCCGTAAGACGATCATTATAGTGGCTGCTATAAAATGATATTTAGTTTTAAATTTCTATCAGTTGCAGATCCCTGTGAAACACTGATTTCCGAACTTCACGAATACAGAACCACATGGGAATATGGCATGCGTGTACATCGCTCTTTTGTAATATAGTGGAAGGTGCGGCTGTTTAACATCGAGTCAATGCGCCTTATCCTTCATTGCAGGCGTGTATTCTTAATGTGGCCGGCGAGAATCAGTTTTTTTATTCAGTTTTGTCAGAAGATATTATGGCATCTTACTTGCTTGAGTTAAGACAGAGCCGTTTAGTGTTAGATCTGTCCTCTCTTTAGTGTTCTGACCCATTCAAATAGTTTATTCAGGTAAACTTCTACAGGCGAGTACATCATGATAAATTCGTCATCTGCGTAGGTAGTCATCATCCTTGTTCAGGGTGTCAGACCAAGATTATTTGCATCTTGAGTTGGCATGTCGGCAGCAAAGAGTTCAAACAGTAATTGGACGAGCACGCTACCTGTGGTATTTCAGCTCGAGCCTAGTGAATATTAGACAATTCTGTCTTGACTTTAAACGCTAAAAGTGCTACTCTCCAATTAGGAGCAGGCTAAGGAAAAGTATGCCGATGGCAGACCATTTTTAACTTTAGCAAGTACTTCGACGAAAGCTTGAGCAGACACTAAGACAGACTTGCAGTACATTTGTTGCTCAAAGGCCTCCAATGCGTGGTTAACAACTTTTGGAAGTTTAATTGTGCTGTGACCAGCGCGAACTTCAAATTGGTAGTCCGGGATGAGATTTCGGGATTCGGCAATAAGTCTTTCTCATACTTTGGATAGCGAGAGCTGGAGACTGCTAGGCTAGAAGAATTCGGGATCGTGCTTGGGCTTGCCAGGTTTGTGAATCATCGTTTCGATTGGTTACAACCTTGGAAAGTATTGTACTAGAGCTCTGCATAAGTTTACTTAAAAATAGAATCCAACAGAATACCATAGAGTTGAATTGAGTGAGTGCGACGCACGGAATGAAATGAGTTTATATGAATTGGAGTGAAGCTCTGTGCCAAAACCGGCGGCACTCACGATATTAGTTCGATTAAATTTGTGTGAGAAACGGAATGAATGAATTGACACACCTTCGTTCACACGAATAATTCGAATGTTCCAAGTGTTGTGACCATTCCGTATTAATTTTTCTTGGAAGCAGTGCCGACAATAGAGCGGCCGATGAATCTGTGTGTTCGTGTGTTAGTTTCTGTGTTTGTGTATTGTGGTTGCTCCATATATGCCCCACAAAACGGAACATTGGGTAATTTAAATTAGCTCCATCTGTGTTCGAATTCTCACTCATTCAGATTCATGTCGCTGGTTGAATTTTATCTAAGTTTGTGCCATTCTAGCCATGCCATTCACTGAAACTTATTTCTAGTCGAGACATTAATTCTCTCATTTATTTCTGGCACGATTAATAATCATGCAGAGCTCTATATTGTACAATCATAATAACATTGCAGATCAATTTCAGTAGGTGATGCGCGGTATCCTGCAAAGACGAATGCATACGTTGTTGTAGCCCGAAGCGTTCCCCGAAATTGGTTGTTGCGGTTTGGACGGTAGATCCATACCCCAGGTGACGTCAAGATGGCAAAGTTGTCAGCAGTATTCTGCACCGTCTCTTTTCTAGGTGTTCAGAAAACATATAAGCTTGTTCAGCATCTGAAAGACACCAAACACCATTAGAGCTCTGCAAAGCCGCTTGTCGTAAAGCCTGGCCTTCCTGGTGTCATATCGTCAAAGTACCTTGCACGTTGTAGATGTAACTCCTTGTGAAGCTGATTAGCTTATGAAGGAAGCGAGTAGATCTTACGGAAGCGAAGCTTGTCTCTGCATAAATTGCGGAGCTTAGGTTATGTCTGTGCATGCCTTCATTGTGCTTGCGGGGTTGGGCTCTTGGGCAACGAGTTTCGGTTGCAGCGGTCTGTATGTGGTTGAGAAACACTGATAAAGCATCGTCTATAGGAGCTTCAGATTATAAGACGGACTTCATTTCTATGCGCAATCTTCTTCTAAATTTGTGTCACAATCAACCACACAGAACTCAGTCGCGCCGCAAGCGATTACTCATAGAGTGGTCTTTCTTTATTGCAACTTAAGCATGCACCATGCGCAGTTATAAACTTTGGGGGGTAAGCTAGCGAAGGTGATCACGTCCATCGATAACTGAGTGGGAAGTAAACTGGGCCAAATTCGATACCTCCGATTGACTTAGCGATGATAGCAGACGCAAGCTAAACACTTGTGGATCGGGAAAGTGATTCAGGTCTTGTTTTATCAATATTGTACCTTCTTCCTTGTGCGTCAAAGATGGAAAATGATATTCGTGGGGTCTCTCTGTTAGCGAACTTTTTTTCACTAAGTAGGTCCATGTCTATGGTATGAGTCAGAATAAATAATTCTTGCAGGAAGTTTCTCTTCTGTGCGGCATCACTCTGGTCAGTGACAGCTAAAGCTAAACCTTTAAAGATATTCAATTTAGGCTGATGATAGCAATATTTTTTTATATGTAATTCAGTACCATTATGCCTCTCAAGTTTCGACATTTGCTTAAATCTTCGCTTGCATGCTGAGTATCTGCAGGCGATTTGCAAAACTTATTGTTCTTCTGGCGATTTGGTGTTGTGCGAAGTTCATTTCCACTTAGTTGTTTGGTCAATTTGGTTTTCAATTAATCTGTTGGGTGATGTCAATACGTATTTGTGGATATCGAGTGGGGGGAATTTTATGCAGCTAAATAGACCTTGAAAACTTATAATTAATCTTAAGCTCGAAATGTACATCCCAGCTATATAAATGTATAATGTATTCAGGGTCAATTGAATTTGAAATTTCTGATAATTGCACTCTTAAATAAATTTAAGGCATTAGCGCTGTTATACTAGTACATATATATTATACAGATTTATTTCGCAATAAAGTTCACAGACTTGTTGTTAATATTCTCGTATTTAGTAGAAAATGTGCACCATTTCATAACATATACATAACAACTATTATGTTTAAAGGTCGACTCCCATTTATTTGAATTACCCTATGACATTTTTTCCTTTATTTTCGAAATGGCGCGTTATGGGGCTTACAGGTTTTGTTTGCATAAATTATGCGCAACTACAACAGCAACAAAAACAACAAAAAAAAAAACAGCAATGACAATGCATTTGTGTAATGATGTTTTTGTTCTTGTTGTTGTACAGGACGACCCCAGCGTGTGTTGCATGGCGCAACAATGTCATTGCATTATGCATGAGTACAAATACATGTGCGCATCCTTTTCATGCATTCAAATACACACACACACACCTTTACACAATAACACACACACGCAAACACTTTGTTACTCCTATGCATTTACATTATTCCACTTTTGGTATGCTTAGGGGTGTTAAGAATAATATGAAAAGTCGTGTTGAAATGTTAACAAATCAAATCGACATTGAATTTACATTATTATCTGCTATTTACGTTCCAATATGGTATTTGTTTGGATTTTGTATGTGTCGGAGAGCAAGCGTAAATATTGGATTATTTTTTAAGCTGCCTTTACCAAGTAATGCTGTCTAAATGGAGGGAAAGCATAGTTCGTATGCATGTTAATTGCAAAGTCGCATTGCGCTTAATAACGACTCAGTCATAATTGAGATAGCAGTTGTCATATATAAAATAATAGCGAAGAGCGTGCAAAGCAGAGAAGCAAGTGCACGCTCTTTTTAGGCCCTGTACCGAAGGTACAAGAGCCTATTGGTTTTGTGCAAATGTATGTAACAGGAAGAACTAATTGTCGGAGACCCCCCAAAGTTACCCCCATTATGGTCAGGAGTGATAGAGGAGTCGATATAGCCATGTCCGTCTGTCCGTCCGTCCGTCTGTGTGAACGAAAGGATCTCGGACTTCGTGTTTTTTGCATTCGACTAGGGCTGCTCCGGAATTTCACAAGTTTATTTTAAAATTTTGCCCCTCCCCCCCTTCCCCATAAAATCACCCCTTAGGGTAAAAATTTCTTCGGCACAAAAAAAAAAGAGCACACCAGTATAAAGTTAATGTCCTTCTTAGCCCAAATCAAAAAAGTTCATCAAAATCGGATAATAAATGACGATTTTATAAGCAATTGAATTTGAACGACCCCCCTTTTCTTTTCATTCATATTCGCGCAGTGAGAAGTGGTCATGTGTTTGGTCATATGCTCGGGAAACATTTAATGTGTTTGTTAGGCGACCTGAACTGGTACAGGGCCTCTTACAGTCGGTTACGCCCGACTGAAATTTCCTTACTTGTTTTAATTGCAAAATACTTCCGCGAACCAAATACTTTAAACAGTTTTTCACTTAACTCTCGCGTGTGCACATACTGTCCGAAATTGCTTGAAAATGAACACTTGTAAGCCGTTGTACCGCCAAGCTGGAGCAATAATTGTCTAATAAATGGTGACTACATTCCTCAGCGAAAGTGAATTTCTGCTGTTGAGCAGCCAATGTAACTTACTCAATCTTCCAGTAATTGCTTTGGTTTCACTTGTGAGGTGGTTCTTTTTAAAAGGTGCCTGTCCAGAAGTTCAACAAGGTACAGAAATATGCAGAGCGTTGGCACATCAGCTGGTTATTAATGAAGATTCCCGGATAAGAGTCTGGATATAAAGCATAAGTCACATTGGCACACTTATTAGGGTTAATACCAAATGTTCCATAGCTTATCCTAAAAGCTCAAAGCTGCCTCTGACCAGTATAGATGTGTCGTCTGCAATTGGTTTCAATTGGTTTTCCATACCCAGTCGGCATGTCGTGCGTGAACAATGTGTATAACAGCGGGTCCAGCACACTGCCCTGTCGAACTCTCGCACGAATGGCCTTGACACTAGACTCCACGCCATCCAATACCACAGACTCTTAAGCTTACTTAGCATTCCATCATGCCAAACTCGATCAAATGCCTGCACAACGTCAAGGTAAGCGACAACCACGTACTACTTGGCCTCGTATCCTACAAGATTGAAATTTACTTCCCTGTTAAGCTATTCAGGTATTCCATGGGACTTACGAAATCAAGGATATGTATCAATAGACAGCGCTCAAATAATTTGGAAACCGTAGACAGCAGGCTTATAGGCCTATACGAGTCCGAGTAAGAGGGGCTTTTGCTAGACTTATGGATCATGCAGATATTTGCCTTCTTCCATTGCTTAGCGATGTGTCGCAGCCTTAGCACAGTATTAAAGAAAAGCTTTAATTGCAATACTTTTAAAATAAAGCTATCCAGACCATCTTCTCCAGCAGGTTTTTTTGGGTTTCATTGCTTTAATGTGAGCCGAGACTTCTTCCATTGTTAAGCAAATTTGGCTGGATTCATCAAGTACTGACTGAACCTTACGTGCTTTGGTCGTTGAAGCAAAACTAAACGTTTGGAAGTGATTTTCTAAGTCATTAGCAAATGCCTTATTCGCTTGGAGATCTTGCCCAGGATCCGTCAGCCAACCTGAATGGGAATTTTGGGACTACAAAACAATTTAAACGAAAATTCGTATCTCTTTCGCACTCTCACTTTCTTATTAGCTGGTAACGTGATAAAGTGGTATAAGGAAAGATCTCTGATGGAAAGTAGTTTAGGCCTATGGTTTGTAGAGCCCAGGATACAATATTGGGAATCATTGGATAGATATATCAGTATCTTCCAGGCGAAGATGTGTGTTGGTTAAGCTAAATAGAGGCTACTGTCTTTCTGATAGACATACGGTTTTGAAAGCACTCAATTTAAACTCCGCCAAATCCAGATAAGTGCATGAGGCATTAGTTTTTCTAAAGATTATTACTAAACGGTACCATGACACAATATCAATCCAGAAAACGTGCTAGCCGATAAGTTTTCCCGAAAAGGATTGGAAAAACAACACATCATTTAGAAGGCGTTACTCGCCTTCCAGTATGCAGCACGTAGTTGAAGCCCAATGGCTACTTCAGTGATGCAAAGGACACAATAAATGCCTATAAGGGAAATGTAAAAAACGGTGCAACGTTTCAAATGTCAACTTAGGTCTGCCAATGTTTCTAAAAATGTCTACAAAAGGTCCTCCACCAATCAAGTTTGACCGACAAAACCAGTTGGATACTTGCACCATCCCAATTAAGGTTGCCTACATTCCAGCTGCATATGCGTAAATCGTGGTACTTATATCGTTTGCGGGGTCTTCATCATAGGGTTTTATACAATGTTACCAACTTCCCCAACTCTTATTAGTTCCTTTAACTACATATATCTGCATATTGCTTGCTCACTCGCTTGTTGTCAGCCCAACTGCAGCATCCGCCTTCACTAAATTGCTAGCGCTTCAGTGTCTTTGACATCATAGTCAGCATCGTAGTCGTCGTCGACGTCGTCGTGTTGTTGTCATTGTCAGTGGTGTCCCCCATGTATGCACATATATACGTATATATGGATGTCAACTTAGGACCTTATTTTTTTCTCTTTTTGCTGCCGCGCTGCTGTTGTTTTGAACAACAGAGTAAAATGTTTATTTTCATATTATTTCAATTATAAAAGCATAAAGCGAACTCATGCATGTATCTCATACCCTTTCGTGCACCTAAGCGAGACATTCGCGCGCCGACAACGCCAACGCCAGCGATTGCAGCGCATCAGGACATCAGTTTTACCTATGCTGCTACTTTACATATACATACCACCTAACTGTGTACGTTTTATTTATGGTTTTTTATTTCGTCCATTTTGTAAACATTTCAGTTTCTCCTATATACTCGTACAAGTATCCCTTTTCGTGTAGGTGTAATTTGCTTAGATAGATAGTTGAATGATGGCATGACATAAAAGGCAATTAGTTTTTTGTACTTTTAACATGAGAAAAGAAGCAAGCACTGCCTGTTGAGCAGTTTAAATACTTGAGTGAGGGTTTGTGGCATGAATGTCGCTCTCATTTTTATTCATATATATCCTTTTTTTACATATATTTTTGGGCTCTGACATTTGTGTGCGTGTTGAATGTAAATGTGAATGTATTCGGAATTTGTCTTTTGTTGTAAAATTTTAAATGTCAATGATTCTATTGTATTGTGGGGTCAAGACTTGAATATTAAAAAATGATTTCATTTTGATTTGATTCATATAAAATTTTGTACACTTTTGTGGCGCCACTACCTCGTCATCATGTCGCACGTTGACAACTATTTCAGTTTGAATTTTTTTATATAAAATCTCTTTGTGCTGTTGCTCTTTTTGCGATTTTGACTAAGTGCAGCCGCTGACACGATGTAATATTATCGGCTTATTAAGATCTTATAATTGTTTACGTTTTATATTCGTCTTTTGTAAAAGGGCTCGACTTTTAGTCGAAATTCGCTTACTTGAGCATAAAGAAGCATCAATGAGACAAGTGCATTGGCTCTTTTTAGATGTTGTTGTTGCTGTTTATTATTGGCAGTTGACCAGTTTTTGTCTCCTTATTTTCATTTATTTGGAATAGTGCCGACGTTAATGATGTTGTTTTCAATGAATAATTGTCTCCATCGTTGTAACTGCCCAAAAACTGTAATCACTGTGCGGCGGTCAGTGAGCTTGATAGAAGGAAATTCTGTTTTGTCAGTGAGGGGTACTTTTCCGATGCGTGGAAGTATGCCAGCGTGATTGTGCAATTGAAGTCTCCGGAAAATGTTCGCAGCAATCCCCGCTCTTATCGAGGGATCAGTCTGCTCCCAGTTCTCGGCAAGGTCCTTGAGTGTGTTCTAGTAGTGCGGATAAATGTTTTAGTTGAAGATCTTTTGTTTGTTAGATAACTGGCAAATTCGTTGAGGATGTTTGGAGGTATGTCCTTGGCATTTTTGTGGATTTTAAGGGTGCTTTCGATTTTTTGTTGTGGAGCAATGTTTTTCGGAAACTCCTTGATGTGGGTTATGCTGAGTGACTCGCTACTGTGGATGTGGTCCATTCATTTGGAACCTTATGATAGATTCCTTTTAATGCAACTCGAACTAATTACCAAGTGCTGTGTGTATGCGAATGATCTGAGAGACTAAGTCATTGTGGATGTGGTTCGAGGCTGTTCATAAGGCTCTATCTATGGTCCATTCATTTGAAACTTTATGATGGATTCCCTTTTAATGCAACTCGAACTCGTTACCAAGTGCTGTGTGTATGCGAATGATCTGCTCATCATTGTTCAGAGGCAATCGCGGTAAGTTGACACTTAGTCGGCCTCCTGTTGTCATCTTGGACAATGGCAGTCGAAGATATGTAACGGAATTTAGATAACTCTGCAGTTGGTTGAAAGAGAGGATGTGTTTCCTCCCTCAAATTGCCCGTTTGTGAGAATGATTGCATGGTATCGTGATCCAGTTGTGACGTATTTCAAAGGTAGAGATAGGTTATGTCTGCTGGCAGAACAAAAATCTTGTCCTGTCAGCGTTTTATGCTGCTTTATACCATTATATCGCACTGTTTCCACCGATGTTATGCAAGTACTCATTAGAGGTTCCTCCTCTTGACCTTGAAGTTCTACGGCATGCCGTCGGATTCAAGATTGAGAGACATAGATGTAGAGTATTTAGGTTTATTCGAGAAAAAAAAGCTAATTGGTGATTACGTGCTCCCAAGTTGGCAGGATAGGTGGGATAGAAGTGTTACTTACGAGTATATCCGTAACGTCAAGTTTATTATAAATAGACCTGACTTTGGGTTTAACCTCTGCCTTGGTTTTTTGCTGACTGGTCAAGGCTATCTTAATGCATTCTGGCATAAAAGAGGCCTACATACCAGCTTACCGTGCTGGATTTCACGAAGAGAAGGTGTGAAGAAACGAGGACGTCACCGTGGCACTGCAGATATCTGACAGTGTGGGGGATGTACGTCTTGATTGTGGATGTGATGTAAGTAGGGTTACTCTCCACGACAGATGGGGTTAGCGCATTAAGTTGTTTTGCGAGGGTAGTCTTTAGGGGGCGTTGTATGGCGCCGAACTAAGGTTACCTCGTTTACCACACGCGGGTTTTTTCTTCGTGTTTGTCCCATTGTTGGCCTAGGTGTCAGGGGCAAGAAGTCGCAGAGTTGCGTGGAACTCATTGCTCTAGTACCTTGGGTAGGAAGTCGTATACAAGGCTTGAGCTGGGCTGACGAGCGTTTTAGGGTTAAAGTCAGTCGCAACACTTGGCCCCAAACATCAAGTTCTTTTATGGACTGGTGGGGTATAGCTTTGCTTTGCTTCGAGCGTATCTATGTCGTTATTATTAAGGGAAGAGATGAATAGGCTTCTCTCCGACCAGTGAGAAAATTGCGTCCCATGTACGTAATTTTGGACTGTTT
The DNA here is from genome assembly GCA_035044805.1 of Leucophenga maculata. Classification (NCBI taxonomy): domain Eukaryota; kingdom Metazoa; phylum Arthropoda; class Insecta; order Diptera; family Drosophilidae; genus Leucophenga; species Leucophenga maculata. The sequence continues at coordinate 616,877 of JAWNNP010001123.1, read as the reverse complement.
CACCTGCAAGTTGACTTTACACTTGGATTTATATTGATACAGCTATACTGTTTGGAGATTCGAATCGCAAGTATAACAAGTATTTGTTCTAGTTTACGAGGGTTACGAGAGCACGAACGTCTTATCACATGGGTCAGAGGCCCACGAAGTGTACTTCATAGTTTTTTCACCCTGGCTATTGGAGCGGACCTTCGGGAAGTAACATGGTGGTTGTGGTTGACATCCAAATGCGGATAAAGCTTCATCGAAAGCTTGACATGAAGTTGTGTTCACTGAACAAAGATTTAAGATAGGCTTTGACTCCACTTTCCTAGGAGCGAAGTTGGAGGTCCAAAATATCGTGATTTCGGTTTGGTTCCTGTAGCAGCATCACTACGGAGACGTTGATTGGCGCTTACTCATCCTGTGCACTGCAGTAGTTGAGTCACTTTTAAGAACTCAACAGCTTGAAAATCTTTGAATATAATACAGATTTGAGGTTTGAGCTCCTTTAGGCGCCAAGTGTTTTGGTGACTTAGAGCATTTTTCATTGAGGCCGTACTTCATTTGAAGGAATTGTAACGTTCAGGAAAGAAAACTTAAACTTGATTTGGGATGAAAAGGTTCTGTAATTCAGGAGCAAATGATCCAACGATTACTAAAACTGAAGGACATAATGTGCTGTCTGAACGCTAGAGCACTTTGATAGAACTTATAGTTTATTGTTAGGAAAAAAAAAACAGAATTTTACTTGAAATGTAAAGTAAAATTCTTCACATTTACATTCCATTTTATAATAAATAAATAAATCTTTTTCGTAACTGCAAAATTTCAACTAAAACTGCAATCAAATTATGTAAAACATCTGAAAAAGTAATTTAAAACATTCCGAAAATGGAATTACAGCTTTAATTACCTAAAAATATGCAATGTTTTTCTGTTACTTTAATTTGAAATACCAAGCCAAGCAACCAAGCCAAACAACCATTCATCCATGCATCCAACAATCTATCCTTTCATCCATCCATCCATCCATGTTCACTTCAGCGCACACATGCCGCTGGCCAAATGTTCTGCACATGTTGTCTTTCAGCTCTGAGGATGTCTTCAGCAATCTGTCCCGCACCGAGAGCCGTCAATTGTTTGCTAGAGCGCAAGGTCAAATTTGCTATTTTGCTTTAATTTATTATTGCATACATTTGGGCGAATGAACATACATGAAAGGGCGAAATAAATACATAAAGACAGAAAGCGAGATTCCCAATGCCAGCAGCATCACAACATATACACACGCACACATATGTATATAGGATAGTGAGTGTGTGTTTATATTTGTATGACTGTATACATTTATGCGTGTATATATGTGTTTTTCGATTTCCGTCAACTCAAAGGTGACTCAGTCTCAGTATATACCGCCAAAAACTCAATCCCCTAAATGGTAGGTTGGGTATTTCCGTGCCTCTTAGTAGGTACACGTTCTACGACTCCTGTTTTTCTTTCCGTCTGTTTGTGAAAGCTATTTTCATTTTCTGCTGCTCATCATTTTGTACAGTTTACTTATGCTTTTGTCTGTCTTTCTCGTCGTCATTTGTTGTTCTTATACCCTACACATGCAGTTTGAGTAAGGGTATTTGTAGGTAGTAGGTTTAACTGTACGAGAATATTTGGTGTACTGTGTATTGCATAGCAAAAGTTCAAGTCCTGCATAGGACATTAAGTGTTCTTTAAATTTGTGCAGCGTATGTTAGTAAAACTTCTAAATTTGTATAACTTACATATTTGCTGCATATAACTCTATGGGTTAGATAGAGTTTCTTGTGTGGAAATTTTAAAATTGCTTAATAATATCTGCTGCTTGGGTTACAGTTCTCAGTCCAACACTTAGCCCATCCTGGTGGTCTTGTTTGTGTTGACTGTCCTGCCATCACGTTATTTGCAAAGCATGCAACACACATTATTTGCACATGGCGGTGCCAACCATCATTTCGCATTTTTGTCTGATGTCCTCGTTTCGCATCCGGTCTGCACCTATGTAATCAGACGATTGTATACAGAGTTCACAACTGAAAGAAATTACTTATAGCCGTTGCAGGAAAATATGACAACTATACTATCTGAAATTCTCTTCTACCGATCAACCTTTATTTTATCACTCTGCCATAGACTAGGAGGGCGTGACAGTCTCCCATAAAGTATATATTCTTCAACATCATTAAATGTGAATTTAGATTGCTCAAACTTTAAAATAATAATCAAAAGCAACATACCGGTGAAAATGAAGGCGATGGCCACTGGATGGTACAGCTCCTATACCAAAACATACGAAATTTGTTATACCTTGTACCCATTGGGCAAAATGGTTTACTAAGTTCGTGCAAATGTATCTAACAGACAGAATTAGGAGTAGTAGAAGTGTATTTTTGATCAGCATTAAAAGTCTTGTCTATATGAAAGTCCACAACTTGGAGACAGAACCTTTAAGTTTGAATATTTAGATTCTCATATTCCTACTTCAGACCACTTATATTCAATTAATATGCTAGGCCCCTTACGCGGAGTACACTTACCATGCAAGGGTTCGTATCAAGACGGTTGTAGTGCGCCAACAGTCGGTCGTTGTATCGACTAATATGAAAGAAGATCTGCTCTTCCACTTCTCCCAGTTGCAGATCGTTATGAAGTACCGAATTTCGGACTTCACGGACGCAGCCTGTCCTTCTTCGCATGGCGTAATTTTGCAGGACTTGAATTTTTCTGCGGTTTGTATATGCGGCCATACTAAAGATTGCTTTATATATAAAGGAAAGCTAGCTGGGCCTATTTAACATGCACTCAAGGCGTCTCATCTTCGTTTTAGAGACGAGAACTTTTTTTTTTATGTGGCTGGCGAGTGTTAGTTTTTTGTACAGAGTGACTCCGAGATATGAAGTTCCATCTTTCTGATTAAAGGAAGAGCCATTTAACCTTAGGGTTAGATAGGAGTATCGTTTTTTTTGTACAGATTATGATGGGCTAAGCTTAACATTCCATCTTCTGGCCCACTCTATAAGGTGATAGTCCTGAGTAGCGTCAGCGGCATCAATTTCAGATTTTGAATTTAAATCATCTGAGTAGGCATCAGTACGGGTTGCGCGAGTTGATAGGCCGAGATCAGAAGCGTCCGAAGTGGGAACGTCGGTAGTAAACAGAGTAAACAGAAGGGGGCAAGTACACTACCCTGAGGTACTCCAGCCCGAACGAACCGTGTAGATGGAAAACAGCTCTGTCTGGACTGTGACTTTGATCGATCGTCCTTCCAGAATAGATTGGATTTTTGCGAAAAAAGAGGAAGCTAATCCGTTTTTGACATTAGCGAGCAGTCCTAGATTCCACACTCGATCGAAAGCTTGAGCAACGTCCACAAATATAGCGTTATATATATAGATCAATATTCCAATATTTGCCTTTAACAAATTTAAGGTTAATTTGGGTACAATGTATCTTAAGTACAATTTGTACGTTCAAAATAGAATTAAGTCCTATTGTCTTTCCGATACACCAACTACATGAAATAGCTGGTCCACTAAACATCCTGGTCCACAACATTAAATTTCTCAGAAGTATTTTTTTGGTAGTTTCAACTACTAAAACACTACAGTGAGTTCCAAGTACAAACTGATTTAATAATACAATTACGCAGCCAGACTGCCTCTAAAAGCTTGGATTCTTTCACCATAACTTTAAAACAGCTACGAAACTCAACATGCATCTTGTTTGGGAACATTCTCGATAGCGAGGCATATAAAAAGCAGCTTGCAATGTTAAGAACATCTAATCCTCTGTCATAAAGTTGGAAGTAGTAAGGTGTGCTGCATATCGAATCTTCTGTTTTTAAAATGTAAGCACCAATTAGAAAATATTTCCTAAATGAAGCCTGATACAAAGGTGCACCTCCCTCCTATTGATAAGAAGGGAGCTAGCTGTATAATAGGCGTGCCTCATAGCTACCAAAGACGACTAAAGCAGAAACTGCATTGACTGAAATGAGCACGAAACCATATACAGCTTGCTTTGCGACTACACCGCTTATTATAAGTGAGGAAGAAGGTTAGGATCTGGGGTTTTAATCACCCTAATCGAGTAAGCTACCATGGTGATATTAAAGATACTTTCGTTCATTAACGCACCAACTGTTTAAATTAGATGAAGGGAACAAATTCACTGCTACCCAAACCTAAACTAAAAGATAGTTAATTGATTGATTGGTCTATAGTCTTCATAGTATCTATTCGAAATTTGATTTAAATTGGATGTCAAATGGTGATTTCTCTGCTGCACAAATCTTCCCACACTTGTTTATTTTATACCCGACGCAAAGAATGGTAATGTGTTTGCCTGTCTTTAATCAAAATTCAATATGGTGACACCCAGACTCAAAAAAAAGGGATTATAATTGGAAAATCATCTTTGGGTTTCACTTAACATTTTTCTTTTTGAAATATCTTTAATGATCTATAACGATTTAAAGTTGGTTCATTCATACGTTCTCTTTGGTTTAAATGTTGAAATTCTTTTGTTTGGAATTGGTAGTCCGTGATTTTGCAATTCACTTGACTTGGCGTTAGTCATGTGAAATTCGTATTTGGCTCAAAGGAATATCGAATTCAATTTCGTAAAATCGAAACTGGTCTGTGTATTGTATGCGCATATTTATATACAGTTTAAAGGATATAAAAGCTTCGATTCAACTAAAGTCTTTGTTTTTCTTTTGTCTTTGTTCGTTTTTGGGTTTTCCTGCGGCTGCTGCACAAATTTCTTGATTTTATTACTTTTACTTTTTACGATTTATTGCCGAAATTGCTTATTTCCTTGCACATACTCACTCACTCACATACGCATCGCACACACACACACACATGCTACTGCAATCTCCCTCACTCTGTATGTCTATGTTTGTTTGCGTGCGTGGAAAACTTTTTGCATGGTTTTTTTTTTTTTTTAATAATTTCGACCTGCTTTCTCTTTTGGGTAAGTTTACCGCGCCTCCTTTGCGTTTAATTTCCTTTTGCGGTTTTGGACCTTTTGTGCCTTTTGTCTGTCGTTTCGACTGTTGCCTACTTTTAGGCTTCAATTTGCTTAAACGCCTACTTTAAGCGAATGAAATGGCAAAAAATATTCAATTTTGTTAGCATCAACACAGCGGAAAAGCATTCTAAGCGCTTGCAAATAGATTATTTGCATATCATCACTAAGTGTTGTGTGCCGGCTGTGGAATTTTCACAGGCAGCCATGGCAGCAGCAACGCAACTAAGCATATTTCCCCTGCTGCCAACAGCTAAGAAAAGATATAGCTAGCATACTCGCATCCATCTCGTACATAGTAACAGAAATTCCTTTTTGCATGTATTCTGTTGCGCGCATTTTAGTATTTTCTCATATTTTACTAGCTTGCTGCCATGCAACTGGCAGCAAAAAGCCTTTTACTCTGCATTTGTATTAATCATACAGCTGCATAAACATTTGCATACATTTGAGGTGAGGGCGTATAGCAGGGTGTAGAGTTATAGTTATATTCTGCTCTGTTCGAGTTCCTGCATTTTACACATGAGCGCATATAGCTTTTCACCTATTTTTTCACGCTATTTTTTTGTATTTTGTTCGCACAATTCTATCAACCGCATGAACCAATCTACACAAACACCAATACACAAAAATATGTGCAATATAAACGAGGGCTACTTTAATAAGTATGTAAAAAAATTATACAAGAAAGATATTATGTAAATTTTTTGATAAATAATATCATAAATTCTGTCCTTTTTTTCAATTATCTATTTTTCTTGACAAGGTGAAATATGATTTGCTAAAAAACAATTCGTCATTTAAACTTGTTCGACTATTTCCTGCACATATTTCATTTGAAATAATTATGTTAAAAATATTGTCAAATATATTAACCTTCTTGATATTCATCTTGACAGATATTGTCCTTGACATATTGAAGCTAAAACAGTTCTACACTGAGTAATCAATCAATCATAGTTTAGTATTCAGCTCACCTTTTCGTACTTTGGTACAAGATTATTGATTGAATACGAAAGGTCTAGTCGAATATTTTTGGAACTATTTGAGTGCTAGAATTAAAACGGCTGCTTTAAGAGTTATTTCGACCGCTTTTGTCACGCAGAAAAGTTTCGTTCTGAAATAAAAACTCAGTCGTCGTCGAATCTGCCCTTTCATATAATGGTTTGCAGCACGAATCATTGGAAAATTGTATCAAACTTTACTGTTAAGGTTATAAAAGACCTACGAATACTCTTGCAAGCAACTCGAGTAGGGCGTAGAGTAGAGTAGACTCTACAAATTAGTCTACATTAAATAAAGCCTGTAAAATGTTTGTAACATTTAGAAAGAGGCGCGCTAGGTCCCATAAAGTATTTATATAATTGATTAGCTGAACACCGTTCGCTTCGCTGGCGCCCACTAAAGCTAAACTATCCAATGGTTTTTACTTTTCCAGATCGAATTACTATGTATTCCAAATTTCATTGCAAGATATGAGCAATTCTGTACATCGGTGGGGCATCGCCGTCATCAATTTGGACCCTCTTCAATACTTCCTCCGATCCCATTGACAAGTGTACCAAGTTTTATCCCTGCACTTAAATTGTATGTAAAGAAATGGCTTCGACTCTCCGATTTTAACAAAAAGTAACTTATGTTCTTTTCCAACGTCCCATCTATTTCTATACCAAAATTCATAAAAATTGGTTTAGCGGTTTAGGCGTGATGCGAACACATACAAAAATTTGTCTACAATTTTATTATATTTATAAGAATAAAAGGTCGAGTCGATATACAAATGTCCGGATGTCTGAATAAATGTGCCAACCCTCTTAAATAAAAGGAGTAGCCCTCCATGTAATTAGTCGAGTTTTTTTTTATGATTTACCTAGAAACGCCAATTTGGCGTAAGTTGCGTCAGTTCTAATGAAATATTCCATATAGGTCCAAGTCGGTTCACTGGAAGAGCCCCAATACATTACTTTCCCTCTTATCCAATTTTAGTATGAAAAAATAAGTTTTTTATTGTTGATTTAGAAACGCCAAAACTAATGTTTCTATTGTTAATATTTAAGTATTCTCTCCATCAATTCTATAAGAGGGAATTCATGGGAATTCTCGGAGTGAGGACTTCCTCAGCTTTGAACATTTCTTTGAGAAGCTTCGCATGAATTACATTGTTCATGAGATTTCTTACCACCAAACGTGTTCCGTTCAGATTTTAAAGCATGATAATTACATATTCTTTTAATCTTGCATTGGATCAATGATTTGATTTTGAATTGAAAAGTTGAAGCGAGCCCCATCTCTGTTCTTTGCTCATTCACTCAATACCAATGATGTTCGGAAAGAAATTGTTGATAAGCTTGACCTTCGTTGAGACAAAATCGTCGACCAGGAACCAACAGGCAATTTGACCGCTATTCCAGAAGAAGCAATCCGTTGGCACTCCTAACAGCCTAACAAACCGCCAAAAATGAGGTAAAATATATCTTCTCGTTCAAAAGCAATGCTTGCTTGTTTATCTACTCATTCACCTTGAGATAGGAGTTCCCTGCACTTATACGAATTCGATATCATCCTTGTTTTTGTTCTATGGTACATTTGAGTTAGACGGGAAACATGTCAAAATAATGATATCAAACAATATGCGAAGCTGACTTGGAGATGCAGAAACAAATAGTTCTGCGATTGCCATGTCCCAATGAATATTTTTTTAAGCAAATTAAGCTGTTGACATGGAGCACGGAATGTTGGTCAAACTACACCATTGACAGTTCAAAGTGATTCAAATGATATCGGCCACGATTAGCCCACCAGCAAAAACCGCAGGTAGAAGCATTTGTCATGCTTCGGATGAACTTTGTATATGTGACCAAGGGCATCTTTAGAACAGACATAAGGAAGCAGATCGCCTTGCTTCCTATTTTGATTTCTAAGTGTTATAACGTGGGTTTGGCAGATCGAAAAGAAACTGCTTAACGCTGGAGGTATTCCAGTCGTTGAACCATATTTGTTGAAATAAACTTATTGAAAATTCTCCAAATGCAGCGCACAAAAGGCTGGTAGGGTGATAGCTTTCTGGAGAGTCGGCATGTTTGTTTGCCTTAAAATTGCCACTATTTTGCCCAAATTTTACTTGAGTGGGAAGTACCCAATTTTGGTCAAATTATTAAACATATGGACCAACCATTGTGGAGCAAATTTTGGCTGATACTTTAAACAGAGGTTTTTTCCCCTTTTTTTTAATAACTTAACATTTATTTAATTTTACTGCTATTAATAAACCAGAGAAGCTGTGGAGGACCTTCGCTAGAAGGAACCTGATCATGGCAAAGTGCGATTCAGCAGGAATGCTATATATTGCATTACGTAGCGCCAGGCTGGAGCAATTATTGTCTTGATTATTTGCACCTTATTCCACAGCGACAGCTTGTTTCTGCTGTTAAAAAGCCAGTCCAGTTTACATATCCTTCCATATAGAGACGACTTTACGACTTTATAAAAATCGGTTTTAAAAAAGTGATGAAAGATGAGAAGAGATTCATACCCTGATCCTGAAGATATCTCTGCGCAGCGAGTTTCAAACATAAAATTGGATTATATCAATGGAACTTTAGACAAATTTGGCCCTTGCTAGGATTCATCAGCAAATGTAGCAACCATAATCTTCCGGTTCATTCGTGAGAAGAGAAGAGCCCGTGGGCATATCGCTGGTGAAGAGCGAATAGAGAGTTGGCCCCAGTACGCTTGCTTATGGTACAGCAGCATTGATTTCGCTCGCCATTGATTTACTTCATTCAAAACAACTGAGAAGATTCTGTCAGCCAACTAACTCTTCACTAGTAATCAATTGAGGCGGTAGTAGACCCTTGAGCTTGTACTATAGGCTATCATGTCACATTTTATCGAAAGCTTGTCTTATATCGCGTTAAGTCGTTGTACTGATATCCGTCAAGGATAAAGTTTAACATGTTCTGACGTTCCATGGAACTTACGGAATCAAATCTGAAATTGTGGTCTCCTTCTCCTGACTTTCTTGATAACAGACTGATTGGTCTTGATAACAGACTGATTGGTCTGAACGAATCCAATACAGAAGGGCTTTTTCCAACCTTGTGGATCATACAAATCCTTGCAATCTTCCATTGTAATGTATTGTATTCTAGTCGAAGCACCACATTGAAAAGAAGGACCAGAAACAGCATCGCATCACAGGCAAACTCTTTATCGTGAGTCTATGAAGCCCGTCTTCGCCTGTGCCCTTCTTTGTCTTCTTCAGCAATGCAATACTTCAAGACACAACTGGCTAGAATTGTCAACCGTTGGCTGGACATTGCGTTTTCTGCTGTGGGAATTATAATTGAATGGGTGAAAGCGGGCTTGCAGATTCTCAGCGCATGCCGTTCTACGCCCTCCTGATCGGGAATTTCGGGGATACATGTTGTTAATATCTCTTCAACAGAGTTCATAATGAGCATCTTGAGTTCGCATCTGGAGTAAAATTTTGTAGGAAACCATCGGTGTCCTTCTGCAGCGTTAGAAGCTTAATAATCCTATTGTTGACTCTGCGGTAGACTATATATTCATTGTAGACCCTGGTGCGGCAGTATGGTCGCCTAAGTCTCCTCTTCACCAAAAGTAAAGCCTCTCATCTGGGGAAGTCTGTCGAAGGGCAGCTGCGTGCACCTTATCAAGGAAAATCGCGTTTGCATCTTCGATATCCTGTTGTTAAAGGAACTCATGATTAAGGTCGAGGGTTTTCTTCAACTCCCTGCGAAATGTAGCCATATTAGAAGACGGAGGTAGCAGGCGTTTCATGGGAGCCCTGGTTCTCGGAGAGGAATCAAACGTACACCACAAGAGATCGCAAGCCATTGAAGTTGAAGTTTTCGATGGCGCTGGGCGTATAATTTTGGGTGTAAGGAAAATGTGTCGCTTGCCGAGTAGCCAGAAGTTGAGTAGAAGAGTTATGAACTGCTTGCTGTAAGTACAGATATTAAGTATTTGATCGTATCCTGCGTTCTTATTGTTTTTCAAGGAGAGAATTGTTGTTAATTTTATTAAAAGCAGCAAAATTGGCTTATAACTTGGACCCTAATAAATTAATCCACACGGAACCTGATATAGAACCTGAAATATAGCCAACCTCCATATAAGTTTAGGAAGTAATAGATATCTAGAGATCAGCAAACTGCTTTCTTATTTTTTGTCCATTCATTTGGGCTCTACTATGATTAGATCTATATGGTTGGATGCATTCTATATAGTTTTTCTAATTCGTTGAATTAAATTGTTAGACTCTTGCTGTGTTATTTGAAGTATGATGGTTTTTTTTCCGCATTATGCTTACCTTACCATTCAGACTCACTTCGTATAAAAAAATATGCAACGAAAAACCCATAGGATTGGGTTATTGTAAGTCTCACGCGCGTTCACAACTCCATTTGGCTTCCAGCAATAAATAAAAAAAGGTAACAGTGCAGCTGACACATTTTCGCACATTTTCCCCATACATTAATGTAGAATAAAAACCCAAATGAATTTAGTTTATGTATACATGTGTGTGTGTGTGTGTGTGTGTGAGTATTTGTATTATCAATCAAAATACCTTTATGCACTGTCTGGCCCACAACATTTTGCATTTTAATGTCATTTTCTAATTTTGCAAATGAACTAATAGAATTCAAGTTTTTTTTTCTATTTTTTTTTCCTATTAACGCGCGCAAAATGTTTTCCAATTTACACAAATTGCTACCAAATCGCATAATATGCAAATTTTGTGGTTTTGTCCGTTCAGATCAAAACAATTTCGACTAACTTTTGCCAGCGCATAGCATAATGTATGCATGTGTCAAATTAAACAAAAATAGTTTGTATGCACAACGCCATTTTGTTGATTAACACATTCGCATTACAAAATGGCAGTGCCGCCATTTGCATATTGAACATTGGAGAGTGGCGTGTATTTCCGGTTTTGAGTAATTGATATGCTTGTGAAGCGGAAAAAAGAATAAAAAAAAATAAAAATTTGATGGAGTGCTAGAAAAAGTCCAATAAATGAACATATTCATTCTGTGGGTCGTTTAAAATGTCATAGTCTATTTACATACATCACTCACTGAATGATATCATATTTGTTTTTTTTTTTATTCGAGTCAGAGACAAGCTTTTACGACGAAACGGTGGTAGCATTTAGTTGGATTGGGTTGATTTAAAAGCGAGATGTAGCTATAAAACCTATATAAATGTCATTTTGCATCAAAACAAGCAATATACGCAGACAGCCATACATAAATAACCGATATCAATAGCGTTTATGTCCATAAATTGTTCGGTGGGGCGTTTCTAGATAGTTTTTTTTATTTGAGCGATGATATATATGGTGTGCATAAGCGTGAATTAATTTAGAGTTTTTCAGTTAAGTGAGTCGTGGGTTCAAATGAATTTTTATGAACTTTTTTTTATGAATTTTTTGAAATGAAAGTTTATTGATTCAATTCACATTGCATTCCTACAATAAATTTTACTGCATCATAAATGAAAGAAAATTCGTTGACTCCTTAGAGAGTAATCTGTTTAATGGCCAGTTTGTTTCGTCTGTTTACCAGCCAGTAGAGTTGCCTCATTCTGAGACGACAAAGGGTGACCAAATTTTGAGTGTGCCCAGCATCAGTCCAAGGTATCTGATCTCATTTGCCTGCGTGAGAACGGTGTTGTTCAGCCAGAAATTGGGAGAAATCCTTTTATGTAGTGCGAAGCACACGTTATTGCACTTGGCCGGATTTAGTTCGATGTTCCACTTACTGGCCCTGTGCTCAAGCGTGTGTACGTACTCCTGTACCTCGACGGCCGCATCGTACTCGCATTCTGAATTGTACAGAATTGCAGCATCATCTGCATACGATGCCAGCAGCATTTTATCCGTTGCCATTATTGCAAATTTTACAGCATGCATGTTGGACAGCTTATCTCGCACTTTCACCTAGAAGCGGTATTCCTCCAGATAAGATCGGACCATCACTCTATCGAAGACTTCCTGCACCTCGACGAATATCCCATTGCAGTACTTCTTGTTGACCACTCTGTGGACTTGCTCTATTGTGCCATGAATTGGCCGAATAGTTGGTCACCAGCTCTGTAACTCGCGATGCAAAAAGTCGTTCCCATACCTTCGACAAATAAGGGAGGTGTCTTAATAGTCGATACGAGTTTGAATGATTCGAACAACATAGCGAAACATATATTTAATAATTTTGTTAAGCTTATTTGGTAAACGTGCCAAGTATGACTATGGAACAAATCGGCCGGATGGGCCGAAAGATGTCTATATTTAGATTTCTATTCCTCAATATATATATATTTTGTCTGCTTCATTAAGAGTTTTTTTCGAATTCTTGAAGAATTTATTATATGTGAATGCCATAAAAAGGCTTTGAGCTCCTACAATGATGCATTCGTTAGCTCCTCAATCTCCACGATGCACCACGCCATTGCAATCGGGAACCGGTCACATTTGTTATAGGTTATTTCCTTTCTAAGCAAATCTGGATCGTCGTACAGTTCATTCAACAGATTCTGAGCGATGCTTATGTGAAGATTCTTTTGCCATTCTATGATATTTGAAAAAAATTTACATCACTCAAGAAATATGTCGACATCCTGAGAATCTCTCTCTCTAATGGCAACTCGACGATTCTCTGTAACAATTCTTTTACACTAGTTCAATGTGTTCATGGATGGAACAGGCGGACATATCTATGGACTTTTGATGCTGAGCAATATTTTATACCTTTTTCCTTTTGGGATTAGGGTATAGAAAATGTTCGAATGTTTTTTTCTTCAAAGCTCGCTGTGGTTTTTCTTTTGTATAATGACGTAGGCCCACCCATTTTTCTAGTGGAACTTTTTTGGATTTCAAGAACAAAATGTATGGCGCAGGGAGGTATTTTTTTATCTTATAAAGAAATCCTTAATGCCAGACCCTATTGAAAGCTTGTTGTTTAGCATCTTCGAAAACGACAGAACATTATGCTCGGTGTTCTTGAGCTTCAATGATTGTGCTGACTATGCTAAGGCATTATTCCAGACCTCCGTGCTTAAACCTAAATCATGAAGCATATGGTGCCTATGTAGTAGTGGCAGTACTCGACTAAGAGGTAATCTTTCGAATATTTTGGAGAAAACTGTCAGCAGGTTTAGGTATCCTCACAATCTCACTACACTTCCATTCTAAAGGGAAGTGGTAGATGCAAGTCATAACATTAAAAATCATTGCTTGGAACTATTTCCCTTTTTTTGGAAGCGCTTTAACTACTGTACTATCTAAGTCAGGTAATTTTGAAGAGTTAAGAGATTCGATTTGTTTAAGAACCTGTTGAGGAGTGATATGAGTTATAGGGAAATCCATTTGATTCTGAAGGTCCTCCACTTCACATACTCGTATTTCACCAGTGAAATGCATAGCAAAAGCTTCAGCTTTGGCTCTATTTGATCTGTTCTATATATTGTTAGCATCTTTGATTGGTACTTGTCTTCTTGCAGGTCGTTGTATGCCTTTTGCAGCTCTCCATAAACCAACATGGCCTTTCGCGAAGTGGTGCCAATTTCTTGGTCGATCTTCGATGACTTCGTTTCGTACTGTAGAATGTCTCATTTGTCTAGAGGATTTCTACTAACCTTCCATCACCCACGAAGCCTTCGTTTAAGCTTCACAAAATTGCGTACTTCAATATTAAAAGGTTGATTGCGTTGTATTGAATAGTTGTTCCGGAGTGGTGGGATAGGTGTCCCAAAAAATTGAATAGACGGAAGTAGCGCAACTTTTGCAGCACGATTATCCATTTTTCTACTTCTTACTAAATTAAAATGATACGATTGCCTTCTTTTCGGTATATGGACGGACTTTATCGTCATTTATGAAACGAAAAACCTCTCCCTTAATTACATTAAAAGATTTCTTGCATTATTTTCGCTTTATAAGTTCCGAAGTGATGTCAAATTTGAATTAATTTTTATTCTGAGTGGTATTTGTGTCTTGGCGATACTTCATACCATTTTCCTTTAAGCACTACACACAACACTCTTCAAACGCCCCACGTGCGTATATCGATAACGCGATATTGCGTGATGTGCTGCGAAGCGCAAAACAGCGTTTAATGTTTTCTTGTGAATAAAAATGAAGAAAAAAAAAAGAAAATATGGCTGCCAACAAACACCGTTACTGCTGTTTTGTACAACATGGCGATTATCCTTAAGCAGCAATGGTGACGGACGGGGTATATGGCTATCTCGTTTCTGGCATCTTTGCATGTATGCTAGCATAGCATATAATACGTGCGTCAATATGTATTTGCAATATACTAGACATATACTCCTATATAATCGCTTGCTTTATACTGAAACGCTTTCACAAAGCAATTCAAACGTTGTCACGTATCAAGTCGCCACTTGCACATAAATATCGCTTAACGTTCGAAGAAGTTGATGGTGAAGGCGATGTATGTCTTCAGTGAAGGACCTTGCATGAGAACGATGTCAGACAAAACTGTTTGGTTTCGCTTAATGTCAGCGAAACCAAGCGCTGCTTCCGCTCGAAGGACTACGACGACCAAAGCACAGACAGGCTGATGAGGTGCTTTGTTTGTTTGTTTGCAGATAATATGGAAAGGCAGGCAGGCAGGCAGGCAGCCGGTATTGGCGACGACTACCACGACCACACAATGACAGTGGCGCGGGGTCAAAGCAATTGACCTTCCATCCATCAAGCGTGAGGCAATCATTGTTTACCAAGTTAGCGTCTTGGCGTTTGTCGCATGGCACATACTCTTCTGCTTTACTCTTTGTTTGAGTCTTTAGTTTGATGGTGAATCATTTACCCACTTATACATGCATTCATTCGGTTTTATTCTTCTTCTTTTTTTTTCGTTATTGATTAAGGTTGACTAAAATTTTGCTTTGATGCTGCGTGAGGAAATGACAAACATGTACGCGAAAATACGATTCCGGTTTGTTGCGTTTCGCATTTCCGTTGGTGTCCTTTAATTTCGCTTGTAATTATCCCTTCAAATGAAGCGAGATATAGTGAAACTCAATGAGTTTGAAAACAGCGAAATCAGCGTCGAATTTTGCTACACGGTCTACTTTCAGTTTCAACTTTGTATATAGGTTTTTTTCTTTTTGGTCCTTTACAAGTTTCTGAAAATAATATCGTGCGATAAGCGCCGCCCAACTTGTTCGTTTTTTATGTCTTACAAAAGGATACATAATCATTTGTGGCTGCTGCATCATCATCATACTTCCATACTTTTCATTATTGTTATCAAATGCTGCTACCCACACTTAAAGCCAACTTTTTTTTTGTTTATATACCCTGCCCTGCAGAGTCAAGGGCATATTAAGCATGTGAAAATTTTTGTAACAGGCAGATGGCGGTATGGTAGATCTATATATATGCTTGACCAACATTAAATTTCGAGATGATATAGACTTGTTCGTCTGCTTGGCTGTTCGTTTGGACAAGGAGAACTTGGAGCTTGCAACCTGAACTACCGTCTGGCGTTCTAAGCCAATAGATCGGATTCGTTCGAGTTGCTCATGACTATATCTACAACAGATATTTGACAGGGTATTTTGTAGTCGCTCACTCACAATTAAAGCATTCTTTCTTTTTTTTTTGTTTTACATTAAGCCTTTACTCGATGATGAGCAGTAAAAGGAATTATTATGTAGAAGCCTGTAATAGACTTGAGTGAGAGTGAGGCAGAGTGAAGCCATTGTATGGCATGCTACAAATTTGTACCCATTCAAAATGCTTGCTTTCAAATAAGAAAACGTTGAAGGTTTGAATTTTTACATCTATGCATGCAGGGTGTATGTATCTCCTTTTCTTCTTCTGCTGCTGCTGCTGGTGCTGCTGCTGCGAGTGTGTTTGTAATGAAAGACTTGTGTAATAAATAATGACTATACAAAGCATTTCTGCAGCTGAAAATGTTGATGAAAACAATGCGCATTGCTCTCTAACAATAAAAGAAATAAAGCAAGCTCTGTGAACAAGAGAACTCAGCATTCAATAGAGGCAAGAATGTACAAATATTTTCCAGTAATTTCTAAAAAGAAGAAAAAACAAACACAAAAACTCAAATTTGTTGCTTTGTAAGTTGCATTGTTACTAAGCATATATGTATCTAAATTCTAATTCCAAACATTTAAATAATTAAGGCAACGCAAAATCTAATAAAATGCGTAAAAACAAGCAAGCAGCCTTTAGTCGTCCTTAAATTACTGCTGTAATTTATATGCACAAATATGTTTCAGTTTGGCTAAAGTCAAGGTATTTTCAATCGTGTGCTAAAAGAATCGGGGTTATACTTATATAGATGTCAAGGATGTGAGTAAGGTGTATTGAAAAGTCAGTATTTGGTTGGCTATAAACTGTCAGTCGTGTTAGTGTTCCCAATTGATCCAGTCTCCCTGCATTTTTTAATCACTCAAGTCACAGTTGATGAAGTTTTAAGTTTAATCAATATTTCTATTATATTTTGTATCAAATTTGCTAGCGGTAGCAGTCAGGCTTTCACCTAAACACAATCTATACATAAAAAAATATCATAAAAATGTTTGTTTGTTTGTGCACGCATCACGTAAGCTCGTATGGAACTCAAAAATTAAGCCATTGGCGGTTTTCTAAACCAAATGGTCCAGACTGCAATTTGTGGAATGCAACAAAGTACTTAAAGCTATCCGCAAGGCGAATAATTTCAGTTAAAGATGCAAATTGAGATTGGTGGCTTAGCAATCAACAAAAAGCTGAAGCGTTTGCTTTGCATCTGGAAACACAATTTACAAATTTTTCGTTGTGTAGTCCTGCTGAAGAAGAATTTGTAATCCAAGCTCTTGATGTTCATTGTCAACTATTTACAAACTCAAATTGCCTTCGTTTGGTTATGGCTGTATTTAGGAAGGCGCGCCAGCTTCTGTAATCTGTTGCGCGCTAGCGCCAGTTGTTATGAATCCAAGTACGGAGAGAGATCTCCATATCTGGTCATTCCAACGCGTGCCCGGTCGTTCTCTATTGCGTCGTTTACCAATAAAGTTAGTGCCTCCCATTTAAGCCATGCTTGCTGGAGCTCTTTCATCCATTCGAATGAGCTGACCAGCTTAGTGCAGCCGCTGGAATATTATGCGCTGGACTATGTCAACCTCATCGAATAGCTTATAAACTCGTCGCCGACTCTAATTGGACCAAAAATCGTGCAGAGAATCATCCTCTGAAAGAATTCCAACGCTGTTTCATCAGACTGAATTCCGGTCAGTGCCTCTGCGCCATACAGTTGGACCGGGGTCTTATTTTTCTTGATTTTCGTCTTCCGAGAGAGGGCTTTAATTCTAATTGGCCTGCTCACCCCAAAATAGCATTTATTTGCAAGCGTCATTCTTCGGCTGATCTCTAGGCTGACGTTGTTGTTGTTGATTATTTCGACACTGACCATCCAAGATGTGATTTTCTGTTTAAAAAAGTACCCGTTTAAAAAAGTACCCGTTTATAAAAGTACCCGTTTATAAAAGTACCCGTTTAAAAAAGTACCCGTTTATAAAAATACCCGTTTAAAAAAGTACCCGTTTAAAAAAGGACCCGTTTAAAAAAGTACCCGTTTAAAAAAGTAGCCGTTTAAAAAAGTACCCGTTTAAAAAAGTACCCGTTTAAAAAAGTACCTGTTTATAAAAGTACCCGTTTAAAAAAGTACCCGATTATAAAAGTACCCGTTTAAAAAAGTACCCGTTTATAAAAGTACCCGTTTATAAAAGTACCTGTTTAAAAAAGTATCCGTTTATAAAAGTACCCGTTTAAAAAAGTACCCGTTTAAAAAGTACCCGTTTAAAAAGTAACTGTTTAAAAAAGGAACCGTTTAGAAAAGTTTCCGTTTAAAAAGTACCCGTTTAGAAAAGAACCCTTCTAGAAAAGAACACTTTAAAAAAGTACCCGTTTAGAAAAGAACCCTTCTAGAAAAGAACACGTTTAAAAAAGTACCCGTTTAGAAAAATACCTGTTCAAAAACGTCCCGTTTAAAAACTACACGTTTAGAAAACTAACAATTCAGTAAACTACCCGTTTAAAAATCATTCTGAGCCTAGTGCGTACCTTGCTGCAATAAGGTAGAGTGGTATAAGTTGATGTTGGGAGCACGTAACGCTCGCACGTCCAACACGCTCGATGCGTGCCTTCCGTCAATCAAATCATGATCAATTTGGTTGCGTGTTATTTGTTCTTGACTCAGCCATGTAGTCTTGTGAATGTTAAGGTTTAGAAATCTAGTGCTACTAACTACCACCTCTGTCCATTATTGGAGGTAGTGTCGTGAAGGCAAAATTTCCTGACGGTTAAGCCAAAGATTCCTTCCTTTGGTGTTAAAATCCCCAAGCACGATTCGTATTTGGGACAGCGCTCATATAGACGTTCCAAGCGCTGCTCATAGAACTCATCTTTAGCCTCGTAGTCCTTCTCTTCCGTTGGAGCGTGGACAAAAAGCAGGTTTATTAAAATATTTAGATTTGATGCGTATCGCGGCAACAGTCAACTTGACAACAGTCGTGAATCTGGAGACGAGGCTACGTAGTTTCCTACTCACCATGAAACCGCAATCAAATTCCTGCTTACTCGCATGGCAGCTGTAGTAGATTTCACAGGTTGCTTTTTTAGAGTAACCCTGTCCTATCCATCGCATTTCTTGGATTGCAGTCAGCCTTCCATCTTTGGAGGACATTTAGCAGCTGTATACTTGTACCATCCCAATTAATGGTGTGGACCTTCCAGGTGCATATCCGTGTGGTCCTTATATCGTTTGCGGCGGTCGTCATCATAGGGTTTCATTCGCGACTTCCTTTTGGTTTTCATTGGAGTTAATTTTTAAGGAGGCGCATCCGAAGCCTTGTGCACCAACCTCTAATCTTGGGGGGTGATTGTCGCCTTCTCATAGTAAGCTCTCCTCTGAACGGCTGATAAGTGTCCGTGGACTTTGTGAGCTGCTTGGACTGTTTGCACAAGAATTATTGTTGATCATTCCCAATTGAATGGCACTCAACAACTTTCCTCACAAAATAAACTTCTGCAAACGAATCCCCATCTCGAGGGTGTGTATGTAATAATTATCTATTGTAACAGAAGGTACTGGAAAATTTTTTGTCTTTTGATTCATCTGTCAAGAATCAAAAAAAAAAAAACTGTCGGTTATTTGAAGTTTGTTGATTATGGATGGTTGTGGTGGACTTACTGTGAATAGTATATTGAGATCTGCAATTCTTTTTAGAAGAGGTTAATGGTCTAATATCTTTGATTAAGTTTTAAAGTGAGGCACTTTTTTATCTTTTTAAAGGAGTGCATTTGCTCTTCCGTAATAGATAATAGCATCTGAAGTGATAGAACGTTTCAATGTAGGCATAATACATAATTTTGGTATTCTTTAG
This sequence comes from Leucophenga maculata, assembly GCA_035044805.1. NCBI lineage: Eukaryota > Metazoa > Arthropoda > Insecta > Diptera > Drosophilidae > Leucophenga > Leucophenga maculata. The sequence continues at coordinate 597,389 of JAWNNP010001123.1, read as the reverse complement.
GTGTTGAAGTTTATCATTCCATTCCACCCGGGGAGTTCAAAGTTTGTTGAAATTTTTTATATACATATATCAATGACAGTTTTACTTATTATTTCAGTGTGGTCGAATATTGAATTAATACAGCAAACTATACAAATCGTTTATATATATTTTAGATACATCATTAACGACAATTTGATGTCCTTTTCACTTATACACATTTATAAAACAATGCTTCATTAGTCAAGTGAAGACCTATTAAAATGTTTGGACAACTTAAATGTTTGTCTGCAAAAGAACAAATATTTCTTCACGCGTTTCTATTCATAAATACATTTTCTAAATATATAAATGTAAATATTTTATGTGTAAGCAAATTAAGCCTGGTAAACATTTTACGAAAATTACAATTTTAACATTTTATCCTTTAATAAATAAAATTTCAGACACTTTGCACATATCATATTTCAGTGACAATAAATCAAAGATATTATGTTTATTTTTCATTCGTGTGGGTAATTAAACATAAATTTGATTCTCCGAAAAGCATTAACTTTAATAAAACTTTATTTTGCAAACAATTCAAAGTTATTCAAGTGTAAACGGAAGAATTTAATTGCACATTTATTACCGTTTGCCATTTAAATGCTGACTGAAATTTAAAACTTGTCCCTACAAGGCTTTTAGTTTGCATTGTAAAATATGTAATTGAATAGGAAAAGTAGAAATTAATTAAAAAATATTTGTGGTATTATTCAGAAAACTATCACAGTAAAGGAATGTCTTAAACATTAGACAAAGAAATCATAAATCTTTGCAAACTAGACATGATGTCATACAAAAATTTTATTTAGACGCGACGACGCTTTCTTCTTTTCGTAGTTCCAACAAAAAATTGCAAAAAGTGCGACATTAAGTTTGGCTGTCCTTGCGATTTACTACTTTGATTATGTCTCAAACTAAGAAAAATAATGGGAAAAATTATTATTTTGTTGGAAGAGCGGTTAAGAAGTCAAGACATAAGAAAGTTTTATATAAGCAATATAAAGTGAGCGATGGCTCGAGTGGTTCCATACCAACATGTTTAATATTATTTTCAAAATAGAGAGTTAAAGCATCAAACTTTAGCCAGTCCTTTCGACTAACTAAAGTACAATACCGTAGCAGTTTATGTATTCCAAAAAATTGTTATGCATCATTTGAGTTAAGAAAATCTTCAAGTAACACTGATGAGGCAGAACAACATTATAAAAATTTGTATATTGTCGTCACGTTCAGGAATATGGTGTATAAACTGAATGTCACATTCATGCAACAGCTCACGGAAAAAGTCCCTGTGTTTGCATAGGTGGAAATCCTAAGAGTTTAGCATCTTGATCTAGCCTACAACTTCCTACTTCTGAACAAACTTTTACTGTAGAAGATCCTTTTAATTGGTCAAAAAAGAAACTTTCAAGTACGTCTCTGCTCAGACTCGCGTTTTGCCAATGATGCTATACTGAATCGTACAAAAAACTTCTATTCATAAGACACTGTCTAGCTTCCTGCTGGCCTAAGTTAGTAATTAGTTGAATTCTGGCTCTCTGTGGAACTTTTGGGCAATGACATACTGGACCACTGCACAATATTTAATAATACCAGATGAAATCACTTCCCTTCTGAGCCTCATTCCGCAGCTCTTACCCAACCTTTCAAAGAACAAACACATCGCGACCCTTCTTCAATTGTTCAAAGATAATAATAGCCAAGCAATCAATAATTTCGTTCATACTCGCACACTTATGCTAATTTTGTAAACACTCAGTAAGCTTAAGGCTAACATGTGCTGAAGCTTAAAGCATTGTAGTTCATTCCTTAATTTCATTTTAAGTAGGAGCTTTGTATAAATAAATAACAAATTTAATTCTTTAAATGGCACTATTTGTGGATGAAATGTTTTGGTAAATTTTGATAAATTATGTAATTCTGTTAAAAATGTTGTGAGCTGAGATGTGGCACTGTAAATTCCAGTTTTCGAATATTAAGAAAATTATTTTTAACAGCTGTTAAAGTACATATATATCGTTGATACTTTTATACTACTGGGAAGGTCCTGTGGATGACATTATTTTAAACTTCTCTTTTTGGATATGAAACTTAGTCTTTCCGCATTCAGTAGTCGAACCTCAGGATTCGGGTGGGACTCAAGGCGTTCCTTATATCTCCTGGATGATTTAACTTTAGGGAGTCCAGGTCCCTTTTTAGGCTCCGTACCAAATGTACAATTTTGTGCAAATGTATGTAACAGGTAGAAATAATGGTCGGAGACCCTCCAAAGTTATCCCCATTATGGTCAAGAGTGATAGAGGAGTCGATATAGCCATGTCCGTCTGTACGAACGAAAGGATCTCGGAAACGGTAATAAATAGAGGCTTCGTGTTTTTTGCATTCGACTAGGACTGCTCCGGAATTTTACAAGTTTATTTTAAAATTTTGCCCCTCCCCCCTTCCCCATAAAATCGCCCCAAAGTCTAAAAATTTTTTCGGCACACTATAGTAGTATAGAGATAACGTCCCTCTAAGCCAAAATCCAAAAAGTTCATCAAAACCGGATAATAAATGACTATTTTATAAGCAATTGAATTTGAACAACCCCGCTTTTATTTTTATACAAAAAAAAAAAAATGTTTCATAAGGCACTTATTCGTGCAGTGAGAAGTGGTCATAAGCTTGGTCATAAGCTAAGATATGGCATTGCGAACTTCAGGTTACGAATATTAAGAAAATTACTGTTAACAGCTGTTAAAGTATACATGCGTTCTGTAATTGAACTTCTGTTAAGGCTTATTCTTAAGATGCATATAAAAACTGCCTTTAGGACTTTTATTCATACCCATATACGAATATTTATTCATTAATATGAAATCACTCTTGAAATAAAATAAATTTATTACGAGGTGCACTATTTATACTTCGGGAATAGCAAATAATAACACAAATTTATTAAAGAAAAGGGCTTTATTTTTTTCTCAAAATATTCTCCATGAAAATTTATGCACTTTTGCATTCGCTCAAACCAATTTTTGAAGCACTTTTTCCACTCCGATTGAGGAATCTCCGAAACATTGTTAAGAACGCATGAACAGTTTCTTCGGCCATAGAAAAACGTTCACCACGCAGTTTATTTTTGATATTTGGGAATAAAAGGAAATCACTGGGAGATAAATCAGGGCTTTACGGCAGATGACCCATCAGTTCGATATTTTAAGTGCTCAAAAACTCTTTTGTATGAGCCGATGTGTGCGAGGTTGCATTGTCATAGTGGAGGGTTATTCGTCTTCGGCGGTTGGTTTTGCAAATTTTTCGAAGACTTCAGGCAAATAAATGGTTGTATACCATTCAGAATTGACCATCCTACATTGCTCAAACGGAACAGTGGCCACATGACCCATTCGGCTGAAGGAACAGGCGACCATTTGCATCGAAGGGCTTCGTACGCGAACATCTTTTGTTTGATTTTTCTCGATTGTGGTTTTTTTTCCGGCTCATATATATTCGTCACCTGTGACGATCTTATAGACGTCTTTTGAAGCACCGCGATCATATTTTTTCAGTATTTCCATACGAGCCATTTTTTTGAGCGATTGTCAAATTATATTAAATCCAACGCTGAAAAATACCTTTATCCAACGAAACCCCTTTTTTGAAGTTTCCATAATTTTTCCATCTCAAAATATTATTTTATTATTGACAGATTTTACCTATTTGCATTAGTTTTGCCACTTCCCAAAATATAAATAGTGCCCATTCTATCATTGGTGATAGGTATTTGACAATCATTTTTAGGTTTCTCTTAACATTTTTCATTTCGATTGAAAATTTTTGATCTATAATGATTTATAATTGGTTAGCTACCATTGACATTTTATAGTGTTATAATTCTCATTTAGTTCTTGATAACACAAGTTGCTGTCAATAGTTGTAAAGAGTCTAGGACTATGACTAAATAATCACGAAAATAGAAATAATACTCTCAATTTGAATATCTGAAAATTTATTAGAAAGGATATTGAGTAGTTTTTAATATTTGCAAATATTTATAGGCTTCCATTTTCGAATTAATAAACAAGTGTAACTGTTAATTTAATAAATTATAAAATTATTAAATATTTATTGCAATGAATTAAAATTTAATTAAAGGACCTTTAAGCAAAATATAAATTTGTTTGTCCAGTCAACATATAAACCGATAAAAAAATAACCCATATAACCTCATAAATGCTTAGCAATTAATAGTGGTTAGGGTTCATATAGTAAGCACGCAGCCTGGATGTATTATATAAGTTCCCTAAACTACCTAATCACTCATATAAGAATGGAGGACATAAATAGCAAATCTAAGCAAAATTAATATCTTATAAGAATTAAGCTGCTGTGCTTAGCATAAACAAAAAAGTGACGACTTTTAATTAAATTTTAGATTTGATTTAAAACATTTTAGTTTTGGGCGCTTTTAGTTTTCTACATGTGGCTATGTATCCAACTATCTATCCATCTACATACATATGTATATATGCTCGTATTTTGCTCGAAGGGCTTTTAAGATGTTGCATATGTGTGTGTTCCCATTAGATAAAAAGGGCTTCCCCAACACACTCGAAAGTGTGCTGGGGTTTTTTGGCTGCCAGCAGCAGCAGCAGCAACAGCAAAATAAGTTAATGCCTGCATATACATATGCTATATGTATATAGAAATGTATCTAGGATATTTACAATGGCGTCAACGATGATGTTGTGAACTAAGAAAATTGTAGACAAACTTTCTGAGGCGACAAATTTTGCGACTTTGTCATTTTTCGTAGTTGTTTGCCATTAATGTTGTTGTTCTTGTTGTTGCTCCTTTTCTTTTAGTCATACACAGATAGTTGTTGCTTTAGTTAATCCAATTATAAGAAAGTTTGTTGCAACACCCTATGCCATATGCGAATGTATATATGTATATGCATACAAGGTGTGTGCCATGGTAAACGGTACATCTTGAAGAAATTGTAGATTTAACTTCTTGAGACAAAGTCCACTGAAAGTGGAGATATTGTGCTGTAGCATTGGTCGAACAATTAAAAAACCAAACGGTAGAAACTATTTTAAGTTCGATAAAACTTTTACTGAAACGTTTAACTTAATGAAAGAAGATTTTTGGTCATAATGGTTTGTTTTAGAAGGTTTGAGTGGACATAAAAAGTGACAAACATGCAGGTCCAACGAAAGCTGTTAGTATGAGCCGAAATCTCCATATTACTCCAACATAATTTTAAGGAAATTGCTTCGAAGTCAACACTGCAGGGCTTCAATAAAATTAAAAAACAACCAAGACTTCTATTATTTCATCGACTAGTGGCAAGGTATGGTAGCAGATGCCACAAACTGTCCGAATCTTTTCAGCTCTTACACTAAAGTTTTTTCATCTATCCTTTTTTTTAAAGTTCCATTTTCCGTTTGGCAAACCTTGTATATATACTATATCTACTTGTATCTCTCAACTAGGATAATAGTTTTGCTGCTTCTCCTGCTGCTTCAACAACATCATCCTGCCATTGACTTTCACATTTGCTCCTACTGCGCTCTTTCTCTCAGGCCGCCTGACTGTCTGTCTGTCTGGTTCTCTTTGTCTTAGCGAATAATTGGATTTAAGTTCTTTTTTTTTTTCTTTATTAATTTTTAACTGTGTAAATGCAATTGCAAGATAGAGAGATAGAGAGAGAGTGAGCGAGAGAGTAAGAGTGAGTGATTGTAGTTGCTTCAATTCTTGTTCAACCGTTTTTGAATGCATGCAAAAATTGATAAGCGCTGTGGCTGGGCCGGAGATGGAGTACTGAAAGAAAATTACTTAATTCAAGAATAGTTGAACGTTTTGTGGTTGTGGTGAGAGTGTGGTGTGGGTAATGAAATTGATAACGGATTAAAAGAGAAATATACACATTGAGCGATAGAGAGTGAGAGAGACTGTGCTGTGTTATGTGTGTGCATGAGCGGACACATGCTGCATATTAATTGTTTCCATTGTTTTTACTGATAACACAAAACTGAAAAATCATGCATACACTTAGAGAAATTATTGTTGATAAATAAATTAGTTAGTAGGTTCTACATTGCCGCTTGGAGTGCAATTGAACACAAAGTCTTCAGTAAATTTTTTCCGGATTGTTGGAACATTTTTAACCTTCAAATATCACATTTCCTTGCGCGTTGTGCGGGAACGACGTATGATTTAAATTTTACAAATTAGAAAATCGGAAATGGGAAAAAATGGTTGCAATTTTTTTACAAGAAATTAAAAAAGAAATGTTTACTTGATAGGAAGCTAGATATTATCTTAACAATATGTTTCAAATTGTTTATATTAGAAGTTATAAAGAAAGTTTTTTTAGGTACTACCAATAAAAATCGTAAACTGAGAACTATTATTTTATGTTACCGCAATTACCTGAGAGAAGTCTTCAACCAACCAGTTGTGAGTGTATTCCTATTATAATGAAATGGATGGATCGGCGGATAGTAGTAACCAGCAATCAACCCACTACTATTATACCTTAGTAAAAACCTAAGAAAACTTGACTGCAGCGTAATTTCTTGTTTCGTATACATTCTTGAGTTATCTGACTACAAATTTTTCTTTTTTGAGTAGCACCTATACAAACTTATCTTAACTTGATTACTTCATCCGATCCCATTAACATGCATAACAAATTTCATCCATGTACTTCAAATGGATGCAAAGATATGCTGAATATTTTGTATCGTTCGTGTGGGGTATAGCCCCTCTGATTTTAACCAAACTTAACACAATTAGTTTTCCCGATCCCATTAACATGTGTAATAAATTTCGTCCCCGTAGCTCAGATGGATGCAAATATATGTTAAATTTTATTTATCGCTTGTATGGGAGATGGGGCACAGCCCCCTCAGATTTTGACCAAACTAAGCCTATGTTACTCAAGGTGAATGTAGCTTTCCAATGGTGAAATAATTTTTGTAATCGACACAGCAGTTTTTGAGTTTACGCATTACAAACACGCACACAAAAATACAAATCTATCCACTTGGGTGCAACCAAAATTAACGTTTGCTCATATTATTACCATTATTGGTACGAAAAAATGGACTATAGCACGCTTGAACTTGTATCGATTCACCGGTTTAAAAAAAATGAGTACACCTGGACCACACCACAGAAGTGAAACTTCTTAAGAGATCCTCGTGTTAGAGTTAGAGTTCGTTAAGTCAATATATTAATTATCAGCATCGAAAGCTGAGTCATTCATGTGCGTCTGTGTGTATAAACAAAAAAAAAACTATAACATCTGGAGACTTTACACATTGTTATTTATATACTCCCTTCTTCACATAAATCTTGTTTATAAAATTTTGTGAGTGTCTAAATTAAAAGACCAACAAATACTCCCTTGAAAAAATTTGTTTAGATAGTCTTGTTTTATTGATTTGATAGTCCATTCAGTAACTTTACGCCCAATTATTTGAAATTCAAATCTATAAATAACTAATTCAAAGAGTATTTTTTAAGTGCATTTACGGTACTTGTGCACGCTCTCTGCTACAAATGTGTTATATTTTTATCTTTAATGCTTCAGCTTTCTCTCTATCTCCCACACAATTTTTTTTCCGATTACCTCTCATTCAATTTTTTGTTCCTAATTGTTCTGACTACGGTTTTTTAAAGTGGTGTATTGTCTTGTCCGGGGCTTTTATGTGTTTTATTGTTTCTGGTTTGAAGAAAAAAATTCTATAAAATTATTACAGGTATATGCGGTTCTTGATGAAGTTTGTAACACCATTTAACCCCACCTCAGGTTTTTGAGATAACCTCCAAGAACCTCAAAATTCAAGCCCTATGTCTTGCCATAACTACTTTATGTTTTTTGGGGTCGCTGAAACTGAATCTGAAGTCTATTTAATTCCATTATGTCAGGCTTTTGACATAACCTCAAAAAAAAATTCTCAATATTTGACCCCTAAATTTTAAAATGAAGTTCTAAGTTCTAATCTAGAAGTACTTAATATTTTTGGGTTACTGAAGCCGAATCTGAGTTGCATTTGACCCAATAATCTCTGGTTTTTGTGAACCCATCACCAAGAAAATAAATCATTAAAGCAATCTGTATTAATGCAAAATATCACATTAGCTGAAGACTTTTCAAAATCCCAAGTACTAAAACATAAAACATCCCATTACCCTATAGCCCCATAACACCCTAACGCCATAACCGAGGAAATAAATCACAAACAAACTGTATTACGGGACTGTGGTCCGTTCATTCCTTAAACTCTTCTTTCATTGTTCTGCATCCATCTCCTCCGGTGATAGCGAACAACGGAGTGAGCTCGTTATCCGGCTGAGTCCCTAGATAATGGCTTTTAAGGATATTATATGTGGCAGTTTGACGCGGAGGACCCAATTCAGGCTCGCTACGCTACAAATAAAAATGGGACTTGTTTCAATTTCTAACAATTAGTTTTTTCAAAAATAATTCTACTAATTACTAGAAATTTGAACAAATCCCATTTTCATTCGCTGGGTTGTCGTACGTGAGATGCTTCCGCCGCGTCAACCTTCCATGAGAATACGCTTTATGGCGTCATGGCAGGCGCAGGCAAGCGTTTTAGGATGCAGGGGGTCGGATCCTCAGTATCGGCGACTAGTCAGGGTGGAAAAGCGAGCCCGCAGTCGTCGTCATCCACCGACTGCAGTTCCACGTTAATTGATGATTTGGTTTATGTGGAATCTATTGCTACAAGGAAACTACCCAAGAAGGTCCAACAAACGCATGATTGGTTGCAATTCGAGACAATTTCTGTTATATAATGAAGTTGTGGTCAGGGAATTAGGAAATGGAGATTTTTGAAGGCATAGGTTTTTAAGTAATCCTTAGCCATGTATACTTTTTCCCATAATATAGATTGCCTATGATTATGGTTATAGGATTATGGAAGTTTATGCTTTTAAATACTTGGGTTATCAACGAGTCCTCAACTATATTATATTTGGAAATAATACAGGGTAAGACTTGTAGTTCAAAGTTTTTCTTTTTTCAAAATGTTGGGTTCAAATTTTGAGGACTTTTTTAAGGTTATATCAAAAGCCTGACATAAAGATTCGGTTTTAGCGACCCCTTAAACATAACAAAGTCATGGTAAGACTCATAAATCTTAATTTTTCTTGATTTTTAAATGTTGGCCTCTAATTTTTAGGGTTTTTGAGGTTATCTCAAAAACTTGAGATGATGGGGTTAAATGGACCTCGGACTCGAACTAAGCGATTATTATAATAAACATGGTCTGATCTCTGGGTCCAAAATGGATTTTTTTTTTGTGGCTGTGTTATGAATCATTGAGGAGATAAGGGTTGGTTTTTGAGAGTTGTGCTGGTAGTCTCGTAGCTTTCATTCTCAACTGTTGGGTACATATGCCATTGATGTAAGTAAAAAGGTAAATCAAATATAAGAAGCGTGTGTAAGACAGTGAATATATGTTTTTGATTATCATCCAAACGAATTTATTCATTTTTCCTTCCATCTGTCCGTTTTTATATATGACTACCAAGATCTCGAAGCTTGTAAAAGAAGCTACATGAAACTTAGATATGGATATTTGGTAAGAAAACTGTTTGTAATTTAAGCACCAACGAAACTAAATATGGTATACATATTCCTTACTTTATTTCTAACTGGAGTACCCGGGATGCGCTGCTACGGCCAAACTTTTTGTTCCTTTTGTATAGGTTTGGCATTGCCTAGAATGAAAAATTTTATATATAGGTGTAGATATAGTTTGAGGCAATTGAATTGGGTGCATTTCGTGTGGTGTATATATCATAGGTTTGAGAAGCATTAGTATTCTACAAATTTTAAGGTTAGAAATTTAATTAATTTAATATCTTTTGACACTGCAGCTCGATTTTGATGAAATAAATGCTATATGTTACTCAAAATAAAGCATCTTATCTTTCAGTAATTCGATTTTGAATCTAATAATCGGCTTTTACGTGATGCGTGCACAAACAGGCAAACATTTCATTTACTATTTAATTATATGCATAGAGAACATATTCCATTATCGACTTAAGCTACCTACAGTGTATATTAAAGGCGACTAAACTGAACTGTAGCGCTTTTCCTATTAGCTAATTAATTCTATACCCCATTGGTACGTAGAGTACTTACACGTCGTTATGACAGACTATTACACAAAGTATTAACTTTTGTTTATAGACAATTCAGTTGGAATGCTTCGTCGTCTGTGTCTGCTGAGTGACAATGAATGGGTTATCAGTCCAGTACCAGTACAACACACTACAACAATATTTATGAAGCATATTTGCGCTGATAAGCATCAGAAATGTATGACCCAATTGTATGTCATATACATGAAAAAATAAATTAATAGACGACGCTTAATACTTAACTCGTATATGCGATAGCGTATAAATTCCTGATCAACAATTAGTTGACCGTTGGCAAGCGTTAGAGCTACAACAATATATTGTTTTTTTTTTATTAGACTGCACACACCTTCCACACACACACAAATTCTGCGTCGTATGTAGGCGATATGAAAAGTCGTAGTGGCGGCGCTTGTATGGTTCATTGGCTGGACTGGCTTATCGCTGAAGATGCTGCTGCTGGTGCTTCCTACTGTTGATTCTAGTTAGCTGACTGCCCCATAATGTCGCTGTCGATGTTTATTATGATGACGGGCGTATTATAGGCAAAGTGATAGAGATAGAAGTAAGCAGAGAGAGAGAGAGAGAGAAAGAGAGAGCGCGTACTTGTGAGTGAGTGAACCTACACAAATTAAAAAAAAAAAAAAAATGCTTTTATTTTATTCAGTTCAGTTTTACGCGTTTGCGGTAATCGTTTTGCTGTGGTGCAATTTTTTTGTTTAAAAAAAAAAAAATTTTAATTTAAAAAAATAATTTTACAGAACATTGACTTGTATGGCCCCCTGGTGTCCGGTTAAAAAGCGGAAGTGTGCGCGCGTTTTTCATTTGAGAATTAAACAAAATTTCCTTGCGAGAGTTGTTTATTAAATAATATTTTAGGCAATAGGCGTAGTATGCAGCAGTATATTCGATTTGTTTAAAGTGCAGTGTCGGAGTGTGTGTGTGTGTGTGTTTTATAGTGAAACAGCTGAGCAGCTTATTGATCCGAAGATGTGAGTAGATCTATTCTTCATATTCGTAGGCTCAGTGCCTAGAACTTAAAGACTATAAATGTTGAAGGCATTTAGTTTTTTACGTTGAGCTAAATCAACTTATTCATTTATTGAATATATGCTTCAATACTTCTAAATTTTAAAAAAATTATAGAAAAAAGAGAAAATTTCAGTCGGCGCATCGATGCTTTAATAGTTTACAGAAGCAACTAAACATTTTATGCAGTGTTTTAAGTGGTCGGATCAATATATTAACTTTTATATCAATTAATTATAAAGTGAATGGTGGCAGAGACCTTGTCCGTCTATCTTGTCTCCCTCCACAAACAAGTCGCTTCGTTTTGTCGAGGTGGCAAGGACAATGCTTAAAAACCAAGCATCCTAAAAACAAAAACTTTTTTTTCTAATTAAAGTTCATTTAATTGTTGTAATTTGTTCAGCAGCAAAATTTAATGCTAAAGCTTTATCTATAAACAGAAAAATATTAAACAAAATTCCAGCTAAATGAAAGATCCTAATTTGGCTCCACTTGAATAGTACCATTTAACAAAAATAAAACATTTAAGAGACTTCTTAATCTTATCTAAACAAGCATTACTTAAATTTAAGGTAAATGAAGTATTTTAGATTAAAATAAAAAATGTTTCATAATTTTTGAACCAAATTTTTGCTCCAATACTACTCATATCGGGATTGGGATGAGGAAAGCATACAAATTGGTCAATTAATTAGTTAGTTAGTTCTGGTGTACTCAAATATTGTTGTTTTGATCCATATACTTAATGAATCATGTACCCCCTACGACCTTGTCCAAACTTCATAAATTGATCTTCTCCCGATCCCATTAGCACGTATACCAAATATAATTCCATGCATGCAAAGATGTGTCGAATTTCGTTAATCGCTTATATGGTGGGTGAAGCATCCTCCTCTCTTTGACCTTGACAAAACTCATGAAGTGATTTACTTTCGATCCCATTAACATATATACCAAATATCATTATGTTTCTTATATAGTGGGCAGGGCATCAAGCCCCCTCAAATTTTTCCCAAACTCATTATGTGATTTTCTCCTGGTCCCATTATCATTTATACCAAATAGTACCTCAAATACCTCAAATAGATGCCAAGATATGTCGTATTTTGTACATCGATTGTATGGTTGGTACGGCCGACCCCTCCAACATTGACCTTACTCATGATGTGACTTCCTCCCAGTCCCATTATCATGTATATTAATTATCATTTCCGTACAATAAATAGATGCCAAGATATATCGTATTTTTTTATCGCTTATATGGCGAGGTGGAACACCGCCACATCCGACCTTGACCAAATCCATGAAGTGATCTTCTTCAGATCCAATCAACACATATACCAAATATCATTTCCGTACCATAAATAAATGCCATCATATGTCGGATTTTATTTATCGCCGCCTGGTGATAGAGCACCACCCCCCTGAATAAACATACCCAGCATTGCCTTTGATAAGACCTCCTGTGTGAAAGAACGTTTCACAGTACACGATAAGTTGTCGATTCTTGCGTTAAGTGTGTATATGAAATATGAGATAATATGCGACCGTGGGAACTTCTTATCTGCATTTCTGATGAGCTGGTCTTCTGTTGGTATGCTCCAAATATAGATATGCGATAACGCACCGCACAAGCCACGGGAACAATATGTTTAAACACCCCTCTTACCTGGGCCAAACTCATGATGTGATTTAATCCTTGCCCACACTCATAATATGATCTTTTCCTGGTCCCATTAATATACATACCATATACATATAGTCCCCTACCATGTTGTTAATCGCTTATAACCATCCTCTCCGATTTTAAGTAAATGTAGCCTATGCTACTCCTTAAAATATCATCTATCAGGCAGTGATAGACCGATTTTGACGGTTCGGAGATTACCATTCAAAAAAATGGCTCTCTATATACGTGTTAAGAACGCGAGCTGATAATACGAAATGTCTCCTCCACAGAATCACACTTTCAGCTCTGCTATGCAAACGATCCTTGGACCAAGCGTGCCATAACTTCTGCTTGAGCCCGGACAGCAACTGACACCTTATTAAAGATGTTGGTCTCGGATTGCTGTCGCGCTGGTCGAGATCGTATTCAGAAGTGCCTGACCGACCAGCAAATGGCTGCGTGTCAGAGCCTACCCGTCGCGTGGATCGGTGCTGAGAGGTGCGATTGGCCGGGAGTAAAATAGCGCCCCGACATCCACTAGGTGGGTTGCCATCTTCTGAGGAGTCAGATGGGCGCTGCTGACCACACGTACCAGCCCTTGTTTGGCAGACTCGATAAGTACCTCCCACACAGTCCTGCGAAATGTGGTGCCTTCAGTGGTATGAAACGCCACTCTATCGCTCCCTCTCTGACACGATTGATTGAATAGTGGACCTCTGTCACTCGAACGCTTCTTTCAGTTCTGTCAGATGGTTGCTTGCTCCGTAGACACCGAAAACGATCTGTCGGCCCGTATTTTGGTGCATTCATTTGGGCTTGTACCTAAAGTAATATGCGCAATTTCTAACTTTTTTCGTACATGTCTCTCTCTCAAGTGTTTTTTGATCAAATTTGCTGACGGCGAAGCGAAGTCATAACTTTGGCTTCTGCGAGACAATTCAATTTTGAAGGTTAAATTCGACAAATTGATTATTTTTAGCTCGCCAAAGATGCTCAACCATATTTTTCTGCGCGGTCTGCTCACTGAAAAGACCGCTCACTGTCTTCACGGCAACCGTCTTTTTCGTTTCGTTCGAGTTTTCGCTCAAGGGTTTCGGTCTCACACTGACAAACAGCCTCGGTCGTCGCTCAGCTACTTAGAGTTTGAACAGAGCAAACGAGCTAAGTGTCTTCCTTTTTTGTTGTTGCGTTTGCCATATGTTGTTGCCTTAGATATTTCATCGCTGGCAAAGCATGGTCGAGGAAGGCAAAGAGGGATAGGCATAATCTCATGCATGAAGAAATTTACATCGTAGGGAAGGTTCAAGAAGTTGTCTCCTACCCGTATAACAGAACACTTAGGTATTAATAGGATAGGTTTAATCTTTGGCTGCAAATCGACTGACTTCTGCAAGTTCGATACATAGTCATGTTTTATGGTCCTGAGTAGAAGTCAGGTGGGAGGCTACAGATTCTTTATTCTACAACGACAAATGAACATTTTTTCGCAAGGCTCTGAAACTTTTCATTAGAAGTGATGGACCATGAAACCATGTGATACTAGTTTATGCTCAGTCGGAATGACACTAGCTCTTGATATTCTGCTACTCTATTGCGAACGAAGGTTGCAAGTGTAGACATCTGCGTATTAATCCAATGTAATGTAATTTCAGAGATCAATCAGAAATTCAAATTCTCAATTCCACATTTCGAAAGCATTGGCTGCTGTTTGGCCAATAAATCCACTGGGTTGTTAAGTTGAGACATATAATTGAGTTGAATGTATTCCGTCATAGATTCCCTATATATTCCACGTAAGTCGTTATCTTTCGCTAATCTTGTTTCTTCTCTTGAGTTTGGTTTTATTCGGTTTAAATAATTTAACCTTTTGATCTCTGATCCAAGTAATTAACATTGAATTGCTTCTAAAATAGTTTTGTTCTAGTTTCTTAGCTTGGCAAGGTATAAACGCAGTCTCAAACCACATATATAGCACTTTTTTGTCTTTTTTATTTATTTATCTATATTTCCATCAATACAAAACAATTTAATATTTTTTTTTTGTTTACAGCAGCAGCAGCCTGCTTGTGATCCACACAACAACAATAACAACAACAATAACAACGTGAATACTAATTGCACGTCAACCACACAAACACCCGCCGTCGCCACCAACGAGCTCGATACACTCAAACAGGCACTACTGGATAAACAGAATCAATTAATATTACTGGAAGCTGCATGTTTACGTGAAACAGAACGTCAGGTTGAACTGGAGGACAGCGTTATTGCGTGGCAGGATAAATACGATCGCCTTTACGAATCACACAAACGCGTACAGAAGGTTAATCAAAGTCTGGAGGATAAAATGCTGAAACTGGTCGATCGGAATACAAGCGAACGCGCGCAACTGACCAGCGATGTGGCGACGCTGAGTGTGCGACTGGCGCAGGCAAATTTCAATATTGCAAAATTACAGCGGGAGATTGTGAGTAGACTTTTGAATTAATTGAGTGAATTAATGATAATTGTGAGGTCTGATAGACAGGCAGAGAGAGAGAGAGAGAGAGATACAGCGGACTAAATTTAAATTTGAACATTTCTAGCTCATGCTGACAATATTCTGTCTTCTTTATAGATTAATGTACGCCTCTTAATTTAAGATCTGGTTTCAGTTTTATTTCATTTCGTCATGTTTAAGAGTGATATAGAAATGCAAAAATATTTATATTTTATATTATGTGAAGATTATTGCTATCTAAGAACGAAAAATGTGGAGTAATGTTGAGATAAATTTTTCTTCTTCCAAGTCTCACTAAAAAGCTTGAGCCGTTTGCAAACAAATTTTTATTAGTAGGCTTAACATATAAAAAAGAATAGTCTAATAAGTATGAGAGAAGTTTTAATACCCTATATTGAAAGCGTAAATTGGTATAGAAATTGTGTAAAATATCTTAAAATAAACTTGTGAAATTCCGGCTATATCGACTCCTCTATCACTCCTGACCATAATGGGGGTAACTTTGGGGGGTCTCCGAAAATTAGTTCTTCCTGTTACATACATTTGCACAAAACCAATAGGCTCTTGTACCTTCGGTACAGGGCCAAAAAAATCATCCTTCCTATATATAAAAACTCGGTGTGTAGTCTTCAAATGTATATACTTTATTCCTAAGAAGGCCACCCACAGTTAGGTGTAGCTCTCAAAGAAATTAAATATCTGTCAATTTTTAATAGTTTGTTTAAAATGCTTTCACATTATATTGAACTTACCACAAGAAATTTTTAAGAAGTTTGCACCAAATAGTTTCTTGGCATAACTTTTTAATCATTTTTATTTTCGAATTACATTAGCCGTTTTTATTATTTTTCTTTTTTCAAGTACTTTTTATAAATAATGGGTGGTTCATTCGCATAAAATAAAAATAAAACAGTAAAGGAAACAGCAAAAAAGGACTCTGGCCTTTAAAAGTGCTTCTGAAATATCGACTTGGGCAATCTGAACGAATGCAGACTACAGATATTTCCCATACCAGCCTCTGAAATCTTGAACACGCAGATGCCTGTTATTGTTTATCTCTCCACACCTTGTTATACCATTTCTATTTCTTCTATTTCGATGAACACTTATCAATTTTGGGACCTCCATGTAAAAGGTAACCAGCCCAAAGCCGGCTGAATTTTATGCGCTGGTCTATGTCAACCTCATTGAATAGTTCATATAGCTCGTGGTTCATTCGAGGCTGACACCAGTCACCATCTCTTAAATGTCAAAAAATCGGCCAACAATTTTTCTCTTGAAGACTTGCAACGGATCTTCATCGGATTCATTCGTGGTTCATACTTCGCGCTATACGTAGAACTAATATAATAAGCGCGTATACAGTGGTTTTCAAATACATCAACAGGAGGAAGTCTGGAGAGCTCATAACAGCAATAATGTTCTCCGTTCAAAATCGCCGGAGAACAAAGGCCTCAATAATACATTTATACATGTGACGCTGTACTGTGGGAAACAAAAGTATGTGAAGAGGAACAATTACCATTATTTCGTGAGGTTAATCGATTTCTATATTTACATAGTTCTTCTTCACCACACTATAGCTCCAGAAAAAGCAACGATAATTCTGCCTCATATCATGAGCAATCTTTTTTTCATTAAGTTATTTTAATGTTCGAGTGGCATACCAAAAAAAATTTTCAATTGAAGCTTTAAAAGTATAAACCGATCTAGCCATATTTTTTCAAATTTATAGTATTGCCCGATGTGTATGTTTTAAGTGAAACACCCTGTAAAAACGCGTAAGATAAAAAAAATATTGATTCAAAGTGCGTCCGCACTTGCTGCATTTCGTCAATCCAATCAAAGTTTAGCGTATAAATGCGCTACTTCACTCCGCTGCACTGTGGTGGCTGGCAACACCTGGTGTGGTGGCATAGTTTAGTTGGTCAACAGGACTGTAAAGTGGCCAACAAGGCGCCAAAGCGTTAAAATGCACTTGCACAAAGTTTTCCAATTCAATTTACGCTTTGCACTCGTTGAATCACTCAAGCCTCCACTCAGCCAATGCCTCCTCGACCGTACGTACGTACGTACACAGCGTTCACACAGCGCTCAAGTGAAACGAAGAAAGCAAAGTTTTCAATTTAGCAAGTGGACAAAAAGCGGTATTAGTTGCAGCCAAATGTAAAAATAAACTAAAAGAGAAAAAAAGGATTTTTTTTTTTTTTTTGGTGGAGTATATAGTTGGGTTGATTGGTTAGTTGGTTGCTTGGTGGTAGGTGGTACCAGGTGAGCCGTTGTGCAGCATTGCTTTGTGCGAGGGATTAAGAAACAATTAGCAGCTTTGCTTTAAACTTGAAACTTGCACAAAGCGTCAAACAGGCAACAACAAGGACAGTTTGTCATTTTTTGTTGGCATTTTTTTATTAATTTTTTTTCTGCGTTCATTTTGACAACTAAAGCCAATTGCTAAATGAATATTTTTTCAAGTATTATTTTTTTTACAACGCCTGCAGCTATGCTACAATTTTTTATGCGCTACAAATAGCGTGCAAGTGGGGTATATTCAGTTGATAGATATATATGTAACAGCTAAAGAATGATATGGATACTATTATGAGACCGTATAAGAATAATTGTTAACAAGTTCGTACAATCTTGTGGAGAACAAACTTTGTTATCTACTAACAATGTTCCTATTCAAATCTATGCTGCAATTTGTTAGACTTTAATGTTGTACAGGGTATTTTGTAACCGTGCACATAGGACTGTTGCATTATTTCATGATTTATTTGCTTTTTCTTACATTTTGTTGCATTTGCATGAGGGCGTACGTACAATGTCAACAACCTCTGTGTGAGTTGAACATGATGAATACTTTTTTTTTCTATTTTTTTGTGTGTTTTGTTGCTGCTATTGTTGCTGTTGGTTATGTACTTAATGTCGTTTTGAGATAGAACGAGTTGGCTTCAAGAGATCTATGCGAAAGTCGAAAAATCAGCACTTGGTCATGGACAAAACGGCTGGTGACTAGCTATACTAGTGCAAACAAAAATGGGAAAGACAGGGAAAACAGAAAAAAGAAAAAAAAAAAAAAAGGATTATAAAGAAAATGGCGTTGTCGGTTGTACTGAAGCGTAAATATGTTTCATATATGGTTGCAATGAATTTTTCGACATGATTGTTATTTATACTTTAAGAAAAAATATATGAAGCATAAAGAGACCAGAATATGTTGTCAAAACTGTTTGTGTTGTGAAGATACAAGGAGTGGAGATACATGGAATGGAGATACATGGAGTAGAGATATGTACATGGAAAGATTTTTCCCTAAGCTATGCGAGAAAGAGGTAGAAATTTGCTGGAACTTCTACAGCCACATCAGTCTGACGAATAGCATGTATATATTCATGAATATAAATGATATACAATGAAACTAAAGGAATTTTTCGGATTTGATTAAGTCGATAATCGCAAATCATGGGTACTCGGACATTTTGACGATTGAAAGTGCAACATTTGGAATTATATTCACAGCATGAGTATGAGTATTGACGAAAAGCTTCAAAATGAAGCCAAATTATGTAAAATCTTTGATTATTTCAAAAATTTAAATATAGTTCCTTGAATTTTTTTTCCTGTATTCCCATTGTTCGTGTTTCCCGAGTCAACCATTGGAATATCAACAATAACACAGACCGACAAAATTTAACAAAAGTCTAGACCCAGAGATCTGACGAAACATACCCGAAGGATTTTGATGCGCTGGTCTGGTTTTCGAGATATCCTAACCTAAAACTGCAAAAAACTTGTTTTTTAGCCAGCGAACGTCCTGCTTAACTTCCATCTTCATTGTCCTGTTTAAGCAGTCTGATTTGGCTAGGCAAATTAGGCATCTTTCATTGAAGTCTCTGTATTCTAGTAGTCTAGTGCCCGATATTTGTTAGGACATTTGAATTCCAGGCTTAGATTCCCGGAATACGTTAGCAATGCGAACAAACATTAAAATTCGAAGAGAAGTGCTATTGAATGTGGCCCAGACTTC
This sequence comes from Leucophenga maculata, assembly GCA_035044805.1. Lineage (NCBI taxonomy): Eukaryota > Metazoa > Arthropoda > Insecta > Diptera > Drosophilidae > Leucophenga > Leucophenga maculata. Next base: position 577,970 of record JAWNNP010001123.1, on the reverse strand, counting down.
TTGGGATGAGAATAAGGAGATTATGTATTATTATTAAATATGGTTTGCACTCTTTACCTGAGAATTCTTACGAGCTGTTTCCAGGTGATACGCTGAAAACCATTTGTTTGAAGTAGCGATGATACTTTTAGATCGCAATGTGCTTGCATTTACATCTAAGCGCATTGCTATACTCTTATCTAATTTTATCGCAAATAGGCATCGTCTTAAATGCACAGTAAAGCTCAATTGCATAAGGAACCAAATACTCTTTTAGAGACTATATTGTGCTCAGTAACAGCTATTACCTATTAGAAACGTATTCCGCGCAGCTACAGTACCAAACTAGTGTATATAAGGCTTTGATTGTTTCATGTTCTTGATGGATGCTAGAGCTAATGGTCAAGGACATAGCTAACTTATCTGAGCTTAACAAACTGATGTTACGCCACTTGCTTACTTAGGTGGCCTTCAACCGTCTTTGGCTCATGACCGCAATTAGGAAGGCACACCAGCTGCTTTATTTTTGTGCGCACTGCCACTAATGGCTTTCAATGCCAAGCACGCTAAATCTCTTCATAACTGATTATTCTAACGCGAGCTCTCTATTCCGGCGCCCATGTAAACCATGCGTGCTGAAGCTCTTTCGACCATTTGAATGAGGTAACCAGCCCAGTGCAGTTACTGGAACTTTATGCACTCGACTATGCCAACCTCATCGAATAGTGATATGAGCGCGCGGTTCATAAAAATCTAAACCCGTCGTCGACTCTAATAGAACCAAATATACTGAGAATCTTTTTCTCCAACACTTCCAACGCAATTCTGCGGCACATAGCACGACCGGGAAAATCAATGTCTTGTAGTTTTGTACTTTCGTCTTTCGAAAGAGGGCTTTACTTCTAATTTGCTTGCTAAACCCAAAGTTGCATATATTTGCATGCGTAGCTCTTCGCCTGATCTCCAGGTTGACGTTGTTGTTGCTGGTTATTTCGGATCCAAGATAGACAATGTTTTTTACTACATTTAACTCGAAATTCTCCATCGTCACAGACCATCCAAGACGCGAACAAGGAGTGTGAGAAGATATCAACTACTTCGTCTACTCTTCATTCATCTAAATGTCCGTGAACGGCTTGCTGGTTAGCCATTCAGATGATATCAATTACTTCCTTTTGTAAATTTATAGCCCTACGTATTCTGTATGTATGGGCACTGGCATAATATGTACAGGTATTCCTTCAGTAGATTGTTTCAAGAAATCGCAAGACTGCGCACCACCCTGCCTGAAACCTCTTTTGGTATCATAAGGTTGGGAGAGGTTATTTCCTATCCTGACAAGGATTTCGAAGTGCATACTGTTAAAGCTTTCAAAATACTTCTATTATTGAGAAAAAAATAGTTTTTATTAGGAACTTTTTTGGTGACCACCCATAATATATGCCAAGATCTCACTGTTACCATGTATTTTGTTGAAAATCGGGAACATGGAGATTATAATAAGTAGAGTCCTTAAATTTGGATATTTAGATTCTGCTATTCATTCTTCGAATCACTTGTATTTCATTAATGTGCTTATCACTCTCTCTAAGGAGCGATTGGACTTATCATGCAAACCTTCTCCTCAATCTGAGTTTTTATATGAACAAATTTTGTTGATATTGGTAGGTAGGCTATAAAATTTTCTATTTACTTTCTGTTTGGTTTACTAGCAGGGATGGTTCCAATACATATCTGTCCCATCTTCTAGAGTTTTTGTATGGAAAAGTATATTGTTGTTGTTACTTCACTTAGAAACGCAGAATTTGGTGTATCTTGCTGAAATTCTAATGATATATTCCAAATAGGTCTATGTCGAATCAATAGAACAGGTAGCTCCTACTAATTGATTCTCTGACCATTTTGTCGGGCGTCACATGTTGATCCTCTTTAACGTTTTCTATTATTCAACTACGGACCCGGCTTGCGCTGTTGCTCAGGAGACTGTTATGATACTAATATGAAATATATTAAAACTATCTGAGAAATATAATCGTTATAAAAATGTAATCGCGATGTCGAACATGTCAGAGGATAATTGTACTACATCAAAAATTTAGACGGGAGGGTACTCAACAATTTCCCTAAGTTTCATGGTGATCGGGATATATATTTAGAAATAGTTTGAGGCAATTCAATTGCGTGCAGTTTGAGTAGCATATTGCATATGTCATAAGTTTGAAAAGCGCTGCAAACAGTTTGAATATCAAATATTGGGCGTTGAAAATTAATTTATATAATAACAGTAATATCTTTTTACTCTGCAGATCGATTTTGATAAACTAAACGCTTAATGTTACGCACATTAAAGCTTCATCTCTTTGAGTTATTCCATTTTGAATCCCATGTGTAGATTTTAAGTGATGCGCGCACAAACATATAAAAAAAAAATTTCACTACAATGTGTTAGTGTATGTTAGTATGTGTTTTTCACATAATTGCTTTTTGAGTAAAGTGTGAGTAAAGTTTCTTAGAGCGTTTTACGCCCAAAATATTCAACCGATTTTAAACTTTCACAAAATTTTCTACAAAACCAAGTGTATATGCTATGTTTAAGCCAATTAAATTGTACTGTGTTATTTTTCTGACTATATATAGCAGACCCACATAATTTTAGATCGATTTTCACTATTTATTATTTAATTGTAATATTTTGTGATACCTGTCACAAAATGTTACAAACAATACATGAAATATTTTGTGCAAGAATATTTGTGAAGCGTATAAAATGCTTTTGCACTGCTGTTGTGTATCACTATCAAGTATCACTAGTATATGCACATCTCCAGATATCTATATAAAATACATATGCATATGGATGGTACTCGTATAGTTGTGCACAAACACACCCGCACACAACAAGAGCTGCCTTAACCTTTGCTTTTCTGTCATTTTGCCTTACTGACGTTGGTTCGTTCGCTCGCTCGTTTGTATCCTTGCAGAGTTCTGCTTCATTAATCGGCTTGCATGATAGCAGAGTATTTCCGTTGCAAAACACTTCATGCTTCGTTGTTATTGTTTTTGCAACGGTTGTTATTGCTGTTGTTTACTGAATTACTCGGGCGCCGCCAACAATGCGCATATAACGTCTTCCGTTTTCTTACATTTTAAACTCGCCATTTTATTTTTTTTCTCAGCTCAGTTTCGATTTTTTTTTTTGTTTTTTTGTTTTATTTTTAATCGCAATCGCGTTTTATATTTTTTTTTCGATACGCGTAGTTACCTTTGCATTTAGATCCATGCTGCACTTCTGTTGTGCTGTTCCAATTGGAGTTCATGTTTCCGCTGCTGAATACTCTGAGTCAGTGAGTCAGGTTGCGCGTGCTTTTAGCTTTATTGCCAGCGAAAGGAACGAAACGAGTGAACTGAATTGCTAGGAATCCATTTTCATTCGAGCACTCGCTCGCTCGCATCGTAAACGCTGAAATCCCAAAACGTGTATAATTCCCACTTGCCTCAAATGACGCTCTTGTCTTTCCGTCTGTACGTCCGTTCAAGTATGACAAGCTTCAATCCTTTCCGCATACATGAAAAAGGAAAAAAAACATATGAGTATCTGCTACTATGTATGTATTTCCTATGCATTTTATACATTACATATGTATCTTTTGGGCGCGTTACTGTGTGCTGTGCATCAGCATATTGCACTGCCATTTTGGGGCGTCAACGCTGCCGCCTACTGCTCCACTGTGTATTATCGCTTGGCAATATGTAATTAATGCCGTTTGTTATATAGACAACATAGCAGCTCTATTTGTCCCTTAGACCATTTATGCAGCTGCTCGTCCTGCGTACACTTGTACCCAACGCCTTAAGCCGTTTGGCTATAATTTCGTTTCATTACTTACACTTAGCAGTCTATTTCAACGTTCTCAAATTGCTGTTGCACACTTGGCTTGGCTTGGCTTAGTTGCTGGTGTTCAAATCTTTGATTATGTTTGTAAGCTGTCTACTGGCTGCTCATGAAGTGCTGCCGAAGTTGGAGCGTAGTGTTTAATTAAATGAAATATGTAGTCCCGAAAAGGCAGACGTTTTTAATGTTTAGGCTTTTAAGTCTGAGTGTTTCTGGCGTGTTGTTCCTTGCTACTGAACTATATCCATAATTGCATTTTAAGATTTTTTTATTTTTTTAAATCGTCGTAAAATGTCTGCGCTGTGTTGATTTTCACCAAATATTAAATGTAAAAGAGTTTAATTTTAAATTTTTTTTTAGTAAAAGAATTTCAATAATTTGAGCGTCTTAGATTTGAGAAAGAAGTGTGGAAAGATTAAAGGAAGATGAATCAAGAAATTGGATGGCTATTTAGACAATTTATCCTTTATTATGTTTAAAATATTTAAAGGTGTTTTTTTAACTTTCCATAACCAATAACAAAGCCCTATTTAAAATGAGCACGATATTACCACGAGAAGGTACCGCTCCTATACGAACTTAATTAAACCAATTTACACACAAATTTAACACAAATTTAGTTTGACATTAAGTTTTATTAATAAAAATTTATATTGTATAAATTGTACGCTTATAACGACATTAAAGACTTAAGGCCGACCTAGACAGCTCAACTGTCTGACATGTTTGCTAAGAAATATTAATTTAAAGCGTTGCCAAACCAAAGGAAATTCTGAAGAGTAATTAAGCGCAAGTATCCCAGTCTCTTAGCATGTTTAAGTCAGAAACTTTCTGCTAGTCGGGAGTTAAATAATCTATAAATTTTTTACCGTTCCTTTAATAAGTTAGGAAAATATGCCAAACAGTATTTTTCCAAAATTATACAAGTGATGTTCTTCTGCTTGATATGCTATAAACGACATACATAAATAAGTAGAAATATTAAATTGATGGCGCTATGCACCTCTCAAAATCAGTAGGCATATGGCAAATTTATAAAGCAACCAACAAAAAATACAGAGAAAGAAATATTAATAAAACTAGCAAAGTCGTCCGCTGCTCGTCTTAGGTTTCCTTTTTGATCACCACTGATTGGTCGCGAGAAGTTTGTCACAAACAGAAAGACAGAGAAAAGGAGAGGAGGAGAAGAAAAATAATGAATTGACATGAATCTCTATTGAATCTGTATGTCTTTCGCATCAACCTTCGACTTAGTTCGCTTTCAACCGTCGTTCGGTAATGGGCGCATTTAGGAAGTCGCACCAGCTGCTGTAGTCGCCAGTTTTTTTGAATACCAAGTACGCTGAGATCTCTCCATACCTATAAATTGAAACGCGTGCACGGCCGTGCTGTATTTTGGCGTCCCCCAATCAAATTTGAGTCCCCCTTTCATCGATTCGAATGAGGTTACCAGCCCAGGGCAGCTGCTGGAATTTTATGCGCTGCACTATGTCGACCTCATCGAATAGATCGTACGGTTCAAAAATCCTGCGAAGAAACATCCTCTCGAAGACATCCAACGCTGCTTCATCTGACTCAATCAAGGTCCACGCCTCTGCGCCATATTGTCTAATTTGCTGGCTCTGCCAAAAATAGCATCTGTGTCAAAGCGTGATTCTTCGCCTGATCTCCAGGCTGACGTTGTTGTTGCTGGTCATTTGGATTCAAAATGGACGAAGTTTTCTACAACATTGAAGTTGACAACATTCCCCATCGTCATTGACCGTTCATGACGCTGTGACACCAAGTACTTCGTCAATATCCGATAATATCAATATCATCTCTTCCTTTTGGAAGATCAAACCCGACATGCTCTGTACGTACGGGCACTGTCGTAGGGTGGATTCCATCAGCAGATTGAAAAAATCGCCACCGGTCTTGAATAACTCAGCTGGCAGACCATCAGAGCCTACCGCTTTGATATTTTCAGCTTTTTAATAACCAAATCGACTTCGTTATAGTCTTGTGGCTCCTCTGGTGCCATCAATAACTGGTGGTTCCAGTGTCGGCGGAATTGTGCGCTTTAACGCCTACAAGTAGATTAGAAAAATGACTCCTCCATAGTCTCAGTGATTCCTGTGCATCTGTAACCAAATTTTTTTTTTAGAAAGTTCCTCCGGAATTAAAACTGTCGGTTAAAGGGCTTGACCCTTTGATAAAATTTAAGAGCTTCATATCTGTCACATAACATATCAATATACTTAAACTCCCGCCTCTATTGATCCTTTTTCTTGCGTCTAAAAAGGCGTTTATCCTCTTTTCGTTTCCCTAAATATCGCTCTATAACAGCGTGCGTTGCTCTTGACTGCAGATAGAAAACGTTCTTCTCTGCAGTAGCATTGCGACACTCCTCGTTGTATCAAGAAGTAGTCACAGGTTTTGTATAACCAATTGTTTAACTACTTGACAGCCCTATCCATGAAGCGAGTGATATGTCTCCACTGTTTAGATATATCTTGAGAAGACGGGAAGGATTTCCGGTGCAGTCGGGAGAATGTGTCTGAGAAGGCTTCGGCAGTTTGTGGTGATTGCGGCACGCACCACGCTGAGTCTAGTGCGTACCTTGGATGTGACAAGATAGTTGTCCGAATCGATATTGGAACCACAACACGCTTAATGCGTGCCTTTCATCAATCAATATGGACTTAGCCATGTAGCCTTCTGAATGTTGAGGTGTTGAAATCTGGGGTTACTAACTACCATGTTTGGCCCTGCAACAAAATCGATTAGCATCTCTTCATTAATGGAGGTAGTGTTGTGGAGGCTAAATTGTCTGACGGTTGGGCCAAAAATTCCTTCCTTCTCAATTTTGGCGTTGCAATCGCCAAGCACGATTTTGACATCGTGTTTGGGACAGCGCTTGTGTAGACGTTCCAAGCGATCATAGAACTCATCTTAAGCATCATCGTCCTTCTCTTTCGTCGGGACGTGTGCACAAATCAGGCTTATATTAAAATATTTAGGCTTGATGCGTATCGCGGATTGACGCTCGTCAACAGGCGTGAACCTGGAGACGAGGCTATGTTGTTTTATACTCCTCACGAAACCACATATTCGTGCTTAATCGCATGGCAGCTTTAGTAGATGTCACAGGATGCATTTTTAGTGCAACCCTGTCGTATCCATCGGATTTTTTGGATAGCGGTGATGTCAGACTTGCATCTTTCGAGAACATCAACCAGTTGGATATTTGCACCATCCCAATTAAGGGCGCAGACATTCCAGGTGCATAGCCTTATATTGATTTCAGCGGTCGTCATCATAGAGTCGTGTACAATGCTTTCGTTTTTGTTTCATTGGAGTCATATATATTTTTACGATGGCGGGTCCTAATCCCAGCGCACCAACCCCTAACTAAGGGGTATGTTATTCAATTTCTGACAGTTAGCACACCTCCGAACGGCTGTTCAGAGGCTGTCCAAGAGATATAGCGGACGTTGTGTGTTGCTTGGACCATTTGCAACAAGAATCAATGTTGGGCATTCCCAAGTAAATGGCATTCAACAACTTTTCTCACAATGTGAACTTGTGCAAACGACCCCATCTCTCTCTCGAAGAACAACCACTCAGGGTTAAGTAATTAGTCTACTTTAGTAGATTTGTTCTCTATTCGAATTTTACAGCAGATTGTACTCATGATGCAAGCTGTATATGGTGAAGATTATTAAGGCTTCAATTCCAACGAAGTTATTATTATTGTTTTATATTATTTGGAGAACACTACGCCTCCGTCTTAGTGAAGTACTGAGTGTGAGGGAAGCGTTGCGTGGAAGATAGAATAAGTTTGCTACAGTTTCAGAACATTTCCAATAATTCAAATTGTTTCGTTGTTTTTGTAACAACTTGAATGTAAACATTAAGGATGGCAGTAAGTGGTTTCGAGTGAATTGTTTAAGTGTGGGAGAAATAATAAATAGAGCGAGTTGGAATGTTTGTGCAGCAATTCTATAAACCAAGTTGTCACCCTTTCATGCAATAGAAATTCTTTTATTCTTTGAGCTTTTAGAATAAGAATGAATAATGAAAAGAAATTGCTTAAAGCGTGTAATTAAAATAAAACGGACAGAAAATAGTAGAATAAACTAAGAATTTAAGATGTTCTTCTATGCTCAAACCTCTTATTTAATAGTTTAAATGTCAAATAAGCAAAAAATATTGAGAAGTATTATTAATGTCTTGTAAAACCCTATTCTAGCTGTTTAAAATTTTAACAAAACATCAAATTTTCAAAAAAAAAAATTTCAAAATTCCTTTGTACATTCCGCGAAGTCTATGACATACCAACAACCATCTAACAATTTTAGCTGTCATTTAGCATTTCCAAAGTTCATTGAAATAAATTAGACAAGCTCGAAATAGTCCATAAATAACCAATCGCACACTAAACTGGAAACGATTTCTTGTCTAAAAATAAAAATTAAGTGAAACGCTGAAGCTAAATTTAGAAAAAGCGTTTAAAGAAGCAAATAGAGAACTGAAGTACATGAACCCATGCGACTGACGACAACATTAATAGTGAAGTTGAGTGCAATGTACGTCGGACTATATATATATATATAATCGTATGCTCCATATCGGCATGATTGATTTACTGAATTAAGGCTAATTGCATAAAAAATATACTTGCTTATATGTTATACGATGTAAGTTTATTTGTGTATAACTTTAACGTTTAGGGTTGAACATAATTACTGAGCCATACACAGACACACACACGCAACCTTTCAACACATACATTCACACACGCACACATAAATATATATGTGTATAGAAAATATGTTGGCACTAAAAAATGTTGGCGCCAACTGCCAACTTACTTGCAGACATTAAAATGCTTAAAATATTGATTTGCTCGTTTGTACGCCCTGCCGGTTGTTCCCGAACTGAAACAACCCGACCACAACAACAGGAACAATAGCCAGGACATTAGCGAAACGTATGAACAAAAAAAAAAACACACACACACAAACCTAATGCATAACAAAAAGGGCAAAAGCAACAGTCTGCTGCTTAAAAAAGGATATAAAAGGATGTGGCACATAAAGAAAAAGGTAACAGCCGCAAAACGGAGAATGTAGAAGACAGCAGCAGCACCAAGGCACGAAAGTTTGGTCGAAAGCGTTTTTTACACGGTTGCCTAGGTTTTATTTGGTATGAGGGTCGTTTAATTAGTTTTAAATAAAAGGGTAAAGTGCTAAGGTTTTTAGGTATCTCTCCAAATTTATCAAAATTCGACTGAGGTTGTTCGTACGTAAGAGCTAGATAAGTTAAAATCGGATTTTACTTCACACTACCAGAAATTTACAACCCGTCAAACGCGCGTTGTCTAAAATTTATCGGTTTCTTGCCGTTCCGAAACCGTTTCCGTTCTGAAAAAGGTAACGGCTTATCTCCTATGATAACTAGACGAATTTCGTTTTGGATTTGGTTGTGAATCCGTATACAATGGTAAGAAAAAGGTAAGAAGTAATGCTTATGACCCCTATTTACCCTGAATTTCATCGAAAACTTTCTTCTATCATGAGGTAATTTCATGCTGAATTTGCGTACAAATTAAAAATCAACTTTTACTAAGAATCACCGTGCGATGACATCATTGGATCATATCTCTGGAAAAGTGTGGAAGGAGTCGCGTTGTCAAGCTCGATAATGCGCCATAATTTCAGACTATATCATCCCAGAATTTGATGAATTAGACTGGGTCAATATTTACTTTTATTAATGGTCGTCCTCACAACGCGCCATTAACTATTTTTTTAAGACATTTAGAGGCTTGTTTCCAATAACTATCCTTCAAAACCAAAATCCGAGCAGCCAATGCTGGCAAACCAACCATATATGATGTATATGGTGTGTACTTAGAATTTTAACCTTTGCGTACAAATTAAAGTCTATTCGTCTTCTTTGAAGAGGTTTCTCCACTTTCAGGCCATTCTTTAGACTTTTTTCATGGTTATGAATCAATGTTTGTTTCATTGGGAGTAATCCATCGTGTATCCATCTTGCGGTCAGCTTAAGTTAGGTCATTAGGAATTCACCAAAAGGCCAGTCGACCCATTATAGTTTTGGGAATATTTTATTTAATTAGACAATATGTATCACAGTTGATTTTGTTTGTTTTTTTCCGGTTTGCAAACCAATCAAATGAACTTTCCAGATTCTCTAAAAGCTTTGCCACGTTGTGCATGTTTTCCAGAATTTTAGCTCTTGAAATCGGGTACATTTTCTGAGAAGTGAAGGACAGTCCCATAGGAGGTGTTGAATTCTTTCCGCTTGCTCGAGAGAAGTCCTAACATGGAACTTCTGTCCGTTGGGTCATTCAGTCATTAATATTGTGTTCCATTAGGACGAATTTGGAGAACATAAGCACAGTTGTATATGATGGTGATATGGCCTACAAAACTTGATGTAAAAAGATTTTGTTCTCGACGTCTAGTTGCACTTCTGAATTAATGGGAAGGTGTCTTTAGGTTTCAAATTTAACACGACATCTAAAGCTGCTTAGGGGTGAATCTTCATGACCCCAATATGCCTTGACAGGTTGGTTTTTATTCCTTGTAGAGGTTGAGGAGGTAAAAGTTACTTCACCCTATCGACAGATGTCTAAAGTTTAGGATCTTATATTTACCAAAGCACCAGTTCGGTCTCTTGTGGGTTATTCCAGTCCGTTTTGTTATGCTATATGCAAGTGGATTTCAAAGTGATCATCAAAATGTTGAACAAGGTTATCTGTATAGGCAGTCATCATACTCGCACTCACTTTGAGTTTCATGAGTAGATCATTGAGAAATAGCATCCACAGTAGAGGATTCAATTGTATGTCGTCGCCTTCTTTCTTACTTCCGTCATAAAAGAATTTGCATTTGTGATCACTCGGCAACGAATAAAAGGTACTTAGTCATGGAGCGATCTCGTTTGATCGTGAAATGAAAGGCTGCAAACGAAAACTTCTACTTTTGCAGTGTCTTCTTGGATGCTCGAATAGTCAAAAGACATGCCAAAGGCAGGACAAAGGCTTTCTCATATGATACGACAGGTCATGTCATACATCTGTCATACCTCTCTTTTAGAGGCATCACATAGGCATCACAATCATCTTTCTAGACAGAGGCATGACAAAGCCATGACATGTCATGTCTTTGGCATTAGAATGATACGACAGGTCATGTCATACCTCTCTTTTAAAGGCATATGGGCATGACAAAGACATTCCAGAGCAGGACAATAGGTATCATGCATCTGTCATGACATGTCTTGTCTTTGTTATGCCTCTGTCAAGAATGGGAAAGGCATTCGCTTTTGTCCTGTCTACAGCATATCTTTGTCATGCCTATTTTATGCCTTTGATAGAGGCATGACAGATGCATGACAAAAACATGTCATGTCATGTCTTTGTCGCATAACAAAGACAAGACATGTCATGCCTCTGTCAAAGGCATCATATAGGCATGACAAAGACAAGCCAGAGGCAAGACAATGGCTGTCTCATTCTAGACAGAGGTACGACAAAGACATGAAATGTCATGCCTCTATAAGGCAGAGGCTAAAATGAGGCATGACGAAGCCATGACATGTCATGTCTCTGTCATGACAGGGGGAGGACAGAGGCTAAAATTAGGCATGACATGTCATGTCTTTGTCATGCCCTGACATACCTCATTTTAGTCTTTGTAATGCTCTGTCAAAGACATGGAAAAGGCATGACAGAGCCATAAGATGTCATATCTATGTCATGCCTCATTATTGCCTGTGTCAGAGGCCTGACCAACTCATGAGAAAAGCATAACAAAGGCATTAAAAGTCGAGTACTGGTACTTGTAGTGTATTCCATTCAGCATGGTATCCTTTAAGAAAACATTCCGTGAGCTTATTCTCATCTGAGCAGATAAGTTCCGGGTATTTTGTGGCCTAACTGTAGCTTTACCTCTTTCCCACTATTTCACAGATTTTTAAGACATCCCTCGTATATTTAGTTGATATACATTTTTTTAGAACTTCTACTTCGACTACTACTTGCGGTACTATACCTATTCACCTTTTCCTTTTCTTCTCGCCATTATACACGGTTGTTCTTTTTTCTTTCAATTTTTCTTCATTTTGTTGCATATTTTAAGGTGCTTACGCTGACATGCCAACTTTACTCCATTTGCCTATTGCAGCCTGTTACATTTTTTATGCACGTTTCGTTTCGTTTTATTTTATTCGAAAGAGTGTCAAAAGAAATAAAAGAAGCCAGATTTTTGGCAGCAAATATTTTGTTAAAGTAGTTTCATATAAAATTTTTGCGGGCCGTTATTCATGAGAAATAATAACATAAAAATAGTATAAAATCATATAAAGGCATAATATGACTGATACATGCAATGCATGCAAATTTTTCGCTTCATTTTCCATTTTATTTTACTGTCTTCCATTCTGTTAAAGTATATAGTAGTTCCACGTAATTGCATGCATGAATTGCATGTTTGATGCAGGGAGCAGGAAAAAAAAAATTATGGGTTACAAACAAAATGGGCGCACACACACACATACACACACAGAGAGAGAAGCAAGAAAAATAATAACATGCTGTAAACAGCTGAGCAGACATTTATACGAGCAGCCAACAGCAACAGCAACAACAACACAGCATGGTCCTCTGCTATATCGACAATATATATTCCACTCAGTACTACTATTTCTGCTGAAACACCAAACATTATGAAGTTTCAAAATGAATCAATGGCCGGGAGCGCTTCTGTTTCGAGTTGTATCTATGTACGAGCATATTTTTATTTTTTTTTTTGTGTGTGTCAGTATTTGTAAGTTTCAAAGTGTTTTTGTGTGCGTGTGTGTGTGTGACGTGCACTTTTTGTCTGCGTCATATAGGAAGTGTAAAGCAGTTATGCCCGACACCAAATGTGGCAGGAAGATTTTTTTGTATTTAATAAAACAGGGTGAGTTTGAAAATTGTAAAGCATTCCAAACATACCAGAGACGATAGAGCATGGCTTAACATGTGGCTTTTCTCCTCAGTTGAAACATTTGGAAGAGTTACGCTTGCAATACTACATATCATGGCTGTTCACAATTGTTCGAAATAGAAGCTGTGTAGAAGTTAGTGAGAAGATAAATGAAGATTAGCTTAGATAAGTTTGAAATGTTCCATGTATGTTGCACCTCACTGTTACTTAAAGCAAAAAGCATTCTGTTACTGTCCAGGTTCCACGCATTTACCTGCTGCTTTAGATATTTTGGTAAGATTGCTTAAGGAACAGCGATTCGTCCTACTGTCTTCTGTTTCTTACTTTTCGGGATTTCCACAACTTTCTTTAGAATCCTTCAAATTTCAACTGAAAATATAGCCACGCAGTTTTTTACTTATCAAGAAGCCGCAGCCAAATTGATGCTTCTTCACCAGGCAACCCAATCGAAGATGAATCTCACTCAGCAGCATGTTGACAATGTGTTGCCTTTAAGCTCATTCACTTGACTTATATGCCCGTTGACATTTCAGATGCCAATGCGTTGACTTATATCAGATATCAAAGGTTTCATTATTTCTTCCACATCCACGAACTTTAATATGAGTGCATCACACTTGTCATTGAAAGCTGATGACTTCTGTTGTTCTTTTTGTTGTGGTTGCTCAGCTGCATTGTCATACGAAAAAGGCAGATTTGCTTATATTTTTCACACCCAATGGAGTTGGCCATATGTACATCATTACAGGACACCTACTTGGCTGCTTGACACAGACAGTAGTTTGCATGGCCTGCTGCTTATTTGACGCATCGTAAATATTTTCCGCGGTATTCTGACATCAATGACATTGTACCAGGTTATCAAGACGGCGTGTGAACTATATCTTCAGTTTTTCTTAACAAATTGTGGTAATACAGAAAAATTGTGACCATTCCTGACATCGTGACTCTGGGAAAACAGTTGCTAGTTTACATCATCTATATATGTAGGTGGCGTGGAATAGGTCTCTAACAACCAACTTTTAGAAGCGCTCCTCTCTAATTTTATAATTTTTCAGCCTTTTAACGGTTGCTCTCAAAGATTTGGAGTGCTTAGCCATTATTTCAACTGAGCGATTTGAGTCTGTTCTTGTTATTTTGGTATATTTAATTATGGAGGAGCTTTATTTGAGAAGCTTTGGCTTGTTTTTTTCAACCTGCTATTTATCGAAATGCTTTGAAGAAACATTTTTCAAAGGCTTGGAATTACTTTATATCGAAGACACCCGTTAAAGATATGTCATCCATTTTATCATCCCAAATGAATTTGAGCGATTTGTACTTGAAGACACAAGCGTTGTTGGGAGTGTCTATAACAGGCAAGCGGAGGCAAGCAGACCCCATAAAGTATTAAAAGTCAAGTCAATATAGACAAGTCCATCTGTCTGGCTGCCGTATAAAAATCGAGACCTTGGCGACTATAATATATAGAGCCTTCAAATTTGTAGATTTATATTCTCTTATTCATTCTTTAGCTTGATTTGTATTTAAGGAACATGCTAACCGCCCACAAACCCGCCCTCTCCCTAGGTGGGAGATAACACTGACCTGCAAATCAAGTCCTCATTCTTATTTTTAGTATGAATAAATTTTATTGATGTTATTAGTTTTTCTAGAAATACATACCAACTTGGGTTACCTCACGTTAAACCTTTCCAAATATTCCATTTAGATCCACATTGGAGCATAAAAAGGAGTCACCCCCATATAAATGTGAGAAATGAAACATATTGTATATTTACATTCTAACTTTTAATGTTTGTATTAAATGATAATTGATTATATCTAAGTCTAAATATTTAATTGATTATAGACGATTGACAACTTTTTTGAGACGACCGCACACGACTTCATTAGTACGACTTCCGCACACGTCTTCATTAGTACGACTTCCACAACTGACTGCTGCTTGACTACTTCTGTTGCTGCTTCGTTTTACATATATCTGTTTCGCTTAGCGTCTGTCTTCTTCTTCTAATGCGTATGTGTTTTGTGCAGCGCTAGCGACTGTTATGTTTGAAAAGAGTTGCAACGGTGTGTCGCTAGCCTGCCTGATCATGCCCATCTTACATTCGGCCCTCCTGATCATCGTCATCTGTCCCAGATGACAACAGCTCCTCATTTTCTGCTACAAATCGCCACAACTTCATATGATCGCAGCTGGTTGCTGTGACTTTCGGTCCTTCGACGTTGCCTGCTTTCTTGACATCATAGCGCCCATTTCGTTTTATTTTCGTTACTTCATATGGACCTAAGAACGCACTGGCTAGCTTACGTCCAGCTACAAATTGAGTTCTCTTGATTGCTACTAGATCGCCCACCTTGTAACCGAGTTCGACGCGACGCTTCTTATCATAGTTGCGTTTGTAGACCTTCTGTGCTTGCTCGATGTTCTGCTTTACTACCTCGCGAAGTTGTTGACGCTCTTCGTTGAACTGCGAAACCATTTCTTCGTTTAACAACTCTAGAAGACGATCTTCTGCTTTGCTGTACATCTTGATGCCAAACATAACTTCGAATGGCGACGACTTCGTTGATGCATGTACGTGCGTATTAATGGCTTTCTGCACGTGCGATACATGCTTGAACCACTTAGACGGTTCATCGGCGGACAACTTTGAAATGACCGCCAAAATTGTACGATTGACTCGTTCAACTTGACCATTGCCTCTGGCCACCCCTGTTGTCGAGTGCACATGTTCGACTTCGTTGTTACTGAGAAACTCTGCAAATGCGGCCCCAGTAAATGCCGCTCCTCTGTCACTTATAATGCGTTTTGGAAATCCAAACACATTAGACCACTCTGTTAGCTTCTTGACGACTTCTTCCTGGCCGGTTGACTTTGTTGGAAAAAGCCAGACGAACTTTGAGAATGCATCCACCACGGCTAGGATGAATTTGTATTGTTTTGATGTTGCATCCATTGGACCCAAATGATCGATGTGCAACGTGTGTAGAGGTGTGTCCCCTTTGTCGATGGTGTGCAGTAGGCCATCTTGCTTACCCAGCTTTCTACTGTGAATAATACATTTGACACAGTTAGTAATCAACATATTTACCTTATTTTCAATATGAGGAATCCAATACTGCTGTTGAATTGCGTGCATCGTCTTGTGTGTTGAAAAATGACCAACTTCATGTGATTGTTGAATCACCTCTCGCTCCATCAGCTTTGGAACTACGAACAACTCATTGCCATTCACAACTTTGAATAGCAAACCTCCTTTCAACTTGTAGTCCAGGTACGGATGCTCTTTAAGAATTTCGATTACAGCCTTGATATGGTCATCATTTTGTTGCGCCTTCTTCATTCGTGCTGTAAGTTCTGCTGTTACAACCATACATGATTGTGGGTAGCGGCTGAGATAGTCTACATGTTTCATCTTTTCAGCTGTTCGGTGTTCTATGTCAAAATTAAAATCTTGTAGATACAAGATCCACTGCGCAACTTCTCTTGGGACGTCTTGTTTTCTCGTAGTCTGCTTAAATGCGGCACAGTCCGTAACCAACTTAAAACGGACTCCCAATAAATAATGGCGAAACTTCTTCATGGCTAGATATGCAGCTTTCACTTCCAGTATATAACTGTGTTTTTTGGACTCCGCTTCAGATGTCTTCTTGCTCCAAAAATACACTGGATGAAGTATATTCTCAAACTCTTGCAATAATACCGCACCAAAACCATCCTTGGACGCATCTGTATGTAGTTCTGTAGGTGCTTCTCGTGAATAAATGTGTAATACTGGTTCATTCGTCAGCGACGTTTTCAACTGTTGTATCGACTGGCGCTCTGCTGGACCAATGTTGAATTCCACGTCTTTTTTCAACAGATTTGTCAGTGGTCGTGCTACTTGAGCGTATCCAGAAATGAATTTTCGAAAAAATCCAGTGAGACCTAGAAACGCTTGAACTGCTTTGATGTTTTTCGGCTCTGCAAAACGACTTACTGCTGTTGTCTTCTCCTTTCCTGGCCAGATTTTACTTCCTTCAATGATATGACCCAGAAAGTTTATACGTGACTGCATAAAACTACATTTCTTCCACTTTATTTTTAGCCCGTACTGCACAGCTGTCTCGAGTACCTTCTTTGTTTTCTCCATGCATTCATCTGACGAAGAGGCATACACGATAATGTCATCCATGTATAACTGCATTATATCTTCATTAATCAATTCTTGAAATATATGGTTCACGAATCGTATAAACGCTGCAGGCGAGTTTCGAAACGGCTTTATTACCCCATCAGGAATAATCTTTAGTTCAACTGGACATTGTTTTTTAGCTACCGCCGGCGTCTTATAGCTGCTTTCTATTAACTGCTCCACCTTCTTAACGTATTGATGCGGAGCTGTGAAAGTTGAAATTTCAAAAACATTAAACATATTGCAGTCATACTCATCTGTGTTTTTCTGCTCAGCTTCTAGACTTTGAAATTGAACTCCTTGTAAGTCTGATATCAAGCGAAACTTTTTAATAAAATCATGTCCCAGTATAACATCATATTCGATTTTACTGCTTGGAATAACAAGGAACTTTTGATCGGTTTGCTGCTTATCAACTGTCACTTTTGCGTTAAAAAATCCAATCGGCTTTGTAGTTGCGTCGCCCAGGCCCCGCAACATAGATGCACTTTTATGTATTTCAATATTCATTATATTTTTCGCTACACACTGCTTCATTATGGTCACATCTGAACCTGTGTCTACTAGGCAATCCACATCAACGCCATTGACTTTAATCGACTTTATACGCCTGTGATCAACAATAATGTGCACCTTTTCAGCTTTGTTCTGACAATTTTTTGAAATGTGACCGTATTCGTTGCATTTAAAACACTTAACTGCTGATTTACAATCATTACGCTTATGATCCGCTGAGCCACAATTAAAACAGTTTTCTTTCTTCTTGTATTGTCCAGTTTGTTGGTTATTACTTAAATTTGGCTTCTGTTTTTTCTCGCCAAAATTCAGCCGATCATATATATCAAATTCTTCTTTTAGTGCTTTAAACGACTTGCAGCGGTACATGGCAAACTTGTATTCATTTTTCATATAAAGGCCATCAACTATATAGCGCAATACAGCTGCATCTTCAACGTTACCCAGCGATGCTAATTTTCTCATATTCAACATGTATTCGTGGAATGTCTCATCATTTTTCTTTTTCCTTTCCTGCAACTTCTGATGAATGTCAGCACTATTCAACTCACAGTCAAATTCTTCGATCAGCGTGCGCTTTAAATCCTCATAGTCACAACAACTTTCGGCTTCCAAAAACAATTTCGCTGCACCGCACATTTTGCCACGAGCCTGTACATACTTTTGTTTATTTGTCAGCTCATACGCATCTGCATTTTTTTCAAAAATGTCAAACCACTTAATTATTGGTATTGAATAGCCATCACATTCGCACACTACTTTGTCAAAATTGTCAGCTGAAATCTTGATTTGATTATGTCTTTGCTCATCCACTTGCATTTTCATCATTAATAACTCTAGCATTTGCTGCATTGATGACTCATTTGCATTTTTCTCATTGTCCGCTGGTACATAGTTCTCTTCACTCATTGTATCGTCGTTCTGCTTATCTATTTCTAATGCTTCGTCTTCCTCCCGTTTCTGCTCCTTTCGTCCACGCGCTTTTTTCGTGTTCTTTTCCGGCGTATGTTTTAGTTCTGGCATATTCTCTCTTTCTCTTTTCCTTGCTGCGCACAAAAACTCAATTTGACGTACTTATGTACACACAAGTACATAAAAACCGACGCCTGCTACTTTTTTGTTCTTCTTTTTTAATCTGGTTTACCGTTCTTTTTTTCAATTACTGCTGCGACCATGCAAAAAAAAAGCCAACAAAAAATTTTTTTAACACGATCGTTTTTTGTTTGTTTGATGCCGGTAGAATAATTAATTTGCGTCTTTAAGAAAATTCTCGAAAATTCAACTGTTCAACTTTGCAACTGTTCAACTTTACAGCCTTACAACTTTTTTGTCAACTTTCGATCACTTTGTTTTTTCCGCACTTCCTACTTTTATTTCTTTTAGGGTTTGTTCGGTTGAGCCCCCAAATGTGAGAAATGAAACATATTGTATATTTACATTCTAACTTTTAATGTTTGTATTAAATGATAATTGATTATATCTAAGTCTAAATATTTAATTGATTATAGACGATTGACAACTTTTTTGAGACGACCGCACACGACTTCATTAGTACGACTTCCGCACACGTCTTCATTAGTACGACTTCCACAACTGACTGCTGCTTGACTACTTCTGTTGCTGCTTCGTTTTACATATATCTGTTTCGCTTAGCGTCTGTCTTCTTCTTCTAATGCGTATGTGTTTTGTGCAGCGCTAGCGACTGTTATGTTTGAAAAGAGTTGCAACGGTGTGTCGCTAGCCTGCCTGATCATGCCCATCTTACATAAATATGTTGTTACTGTTGTTGTTTAGTTAGCTATAAACGCTTAATGTATCTTGCATGATTCTTAAGAAAATATTCCATATACCCACATTGAATCACTAGGGTATCTCGGAACCGAGCCCACTTGACTGCAGCGTTCTTTCTTGTTTTATTTAATTTAAACGTTTTTTCATGTGTCGTCTGAAATAATGTGAAACAACAACCAACAGCGAACTATGGTACCCCTGCCCTCCGTTTTTAATATTTATAGAGCTATTTTTAAGGGTATAACTGAAACCAAAAAATGTTTGATTCAATTTTTCACATTAGCAAATAACAACAACAAATAGCGAACCATGCTACCCCAACCCACCGTTTTTAATTTTTTTTTATAGCAAACTTTGTGAGGTATAGGCATTAAAGTCAAGACATCTTCGAATTAGTTTTGCGCATTAGCTAAAAACGTCAACAAACAGCGAACCATGCTACCCCTACCCACCGTTTTTAATTTTTTACATAGCTAACTTTGTAGGGTATAAGCATTAAAATTTCCAAAAAACAACAACAAATATCGAACGATGTTACCCTGCCCACCGTTTTCTCTTTTTATAAATCTAACTTTATAAGGCATAATAATTGAAGTCCATAATTTCTCGCATTATTAAAAAGAGCAACAACCATCAAACCATGCTTCACCTGCCCAACGTTTTTTCAATTTTATATTACCAACTGAATTATTCTAAAGCATTTTTAGAGTAGTCCTACCCTAACCATCACATTTCCGGGATTGTCGAGTAAATGAGCCAGTTGTATAGTTCCACTTTCCTAGTAGAAGGTGCGTGTAATGCATGTTTATATCCGTAGATCATGATCCTTAAACAGTTTGCGGAGGTCATCATCATAGGAGGATCGTATCCGACGCTTAATTTTTTAACCATTGGTTTCAATTGTTTGGCTGTAGCGAGTCCTCAGCACTGTGTGCTCCATTCTTACGGTTTGCTCAACAACAATAAGAGTATGTACAGATGGCATCCAGATGATATTTGTCGTTTGTGAGTTACTTGAGCCGTTTGTAAAATAATCGTTTTTGTTTGTTACCCATGTGAATAGCAATCCATAATTTCTTATAACATATTCCAGTTTAATTCAGATGGGACCACTAGAAGGGGTAGCCCCATTCAAATCTGTCGAACCTTTCTTTAATTAGCTAGAAACTCCAAAATTTGGTGTATTTTGCATCAATCCTAATAAAATACTCCATTAGGGTCCAAACTGACCACTAAAAGAGTTGGTGGTCACTATAAAAAGACAAGTCGATATAGACATGTACATCTGTGGCTATGAACTCAAAAGCTTGGAGATAATTAAAGAAAGAACCTTAAAGTTTAAATATTTCGTCTTCCGAGATGTATGGTGGGTCCCATAAAAATCAGCCCCTATTCTCTTGAGCTTTCCAATGAAGAAATTTTTGTTTTTATTTTGGTTAAAACTGTTAGATTTGATGTATCTCAATAAAATTCTAATGAAATATTCTATATCGATTCAATAGCTGGTGTAGCCGCATACAAATGTTTCCCTTTTTCTGGGATTTCGGCAAAAAAATATTTTATGGTGAATTGTTAAGTTTGAAATGACAAATTTGTGTATCTTATAACATCCCAATATAACATTCCACACGGATGCAAATAGAAATAAATCTTCCGCACGCAGTTCAGGTTCAATGGGGGTTCAGGATTTTTAGAAGTCGAGTACACTTGACTGCAACGTTCTTCGTTATTTTTATCAAATTTGTAACGCTCCACATGAAAACTTTACTTCAAAAGAAGCACCCTGTATAAGCAATACTTCTAACTATTACAATTTTGGCATGAAACTTTTCATAACGCTTGAAGCCTAGTATTATTATTGCAACTTCTATGCTTACATACGTACATATATGCATCAAGTATGCGGCGCGAATATGTTGTGCATGTCTTTCACTCGCGCTTTAGCAATTTCAGTTCATCTCTCTCTCTTTTTCTCTTATACACTTATGGTGTATGTGCAACGACTAACCATAGAAATATACACAACTGCCACATAGAGTCGGTCTGTGGTACTGTTTGGTGCTAGTTTGAAAGCCTTCTGGCTGAATGGCTCCATACTCGTTGGCCGGGTGATGAGTACCATGTGTTTTAAATGAGTTTCTCGCCATTTGCGTGTGTAGTAAGTGTAATGGAGAAAAAAGCCAAGCAAACTGCTGTGACCAAAAAAAAAACAAAAACCACAACTTTAACTTCTGCGTGTATTGGCGCAAACCGTGCACAAACGAAACGAAACGAAACTAGACGAAACGAAAGGATTCTCTGCAAAATGCAACAAAACAATTTTCAAACAAATTTTGCAGCTTGAAACAAACATCAAACGCATTGTTGCCATTTGGTTTGGAAACTTATTTAAACACAGAAAATACGCAATTTATTGAAGCGCACGCGTAGCAACTATTTGTCAAGTGTGAAACGCAAATTGAAGTGCAACTGAATTCAATTGAATGCGTTGCGTTTTTTACAGTGTGGCAGCAGAGAGAGACTCTTGATGCGTTGCTCTGTTGACACGCAAATGTACAATAAATCAAGCCGCTGAAGCTACAGCAACTATCTTTCGTGTGCATCCTTTTATAGCCCATAGGTTGTTATTAGTTTTCACTACTCGACTATGACACTGTTCATTCTGGCGCTTTGTTGAGTCTTATTTATTATGTACAGACAGCAAATGTTTGCATAAATCAAAAGTGGAATTTTCCGCACTATTTTCTTTTCTTTGTTTTGTTTTTTCGCTCGTTTTGGTTTCATTCACGTTACTTACTTTGCGTGTACTATCGACAAGAATGAAAAAGCGCTGCAGCGCAATTTTTATTGCGTATACGCAAAGTGTTCCGGTTTCCGTTCAGCTACAACTAAACTTCCGTTTGGCATACATATATTGGCTGAGAAGAATCTCAAGCTGTACTCTACTACTGTATTGTAGAATAGTTGTGTGGAGAACGTTCTCTCTCTCCAACATTATAGCGCATTAAAAATCACGCGCTTTTTCACGTCTGTTGCGTTAAAATTGTTAAGCATGTACAATACTATTCTTTGCTTGCTTGTAGCCGTAGCCCTTATAGTTCTTACGATTGCCATTAAGTCGGAAACTTTATTGTATGAGTTGAGTTGCTTGCATTACTTGGCTTCGTCTATCCGTTGCCGGCGCCAACACTTAAAAGGTAAAGTTTAGAGCTGCCGAAAAACTTCAGTTTAAGTACTTTTAAAATACATTTGGAGTAGTCACTGCTCGAAAGTGTTGTTGCTGCTAAAGTTTTTCTACTGTTTGGCATTTCTTCTGTTGCTCTCCGACTGCAGAAAAATATGAAAAATCAAGCAAGTAGTTTAATTCCATTGGAAACGAAGTTTTAATACGGTTTAGTTGAAATTTTAAAAATATGAAACAGCTGTGTAGCCAAAAAGTAATAAATTATTTATGAAATTACTTGGCCATGTCTCATATTGCAGTTTAACATAAGAACCCAGAATCACTACCATATATATGTAAAAGCATCATAAAATACCACACAAATCACATCACATTGAACTAAACTCAGAAGTATATATTATATATGAGTGTGCTTTGATTAGTCAGTGATTTTTTGAAAAAAAGATAAAATCGTTTATTAAGTTCAGCGGTTTTCCATTTTTTTTTTCATTTCTTCCATTTAGTTGATTCTTAAAGCTCTAAAAAAAAGGCGTTTGTTTCACTGATGACCTCGTCATTCCACTACTTGCTTCTAGTAAAACTGTTTAATTTCCTAACCCAATTTATGGAGGATTTCCGCCCACGTGAGCCTCCATGAAACATCACTTTTTTTCTTCACTAAACACGGTTCTTTTTTGCTTCAAATCATTATCGAATCTCTCCAAATGCTTTGAATAATATTCGCAGGTGATCGTTTTACCCTTTAGGCAATCGACGTAAATTAGAACGCATGCATCTCAAAAAACTGTGGCCATGCTCGTGCTGGCTTACAGACTCACATTCATCCGGAGATTCCCACTGTCTTGATGGCCCTTGGTATCAGATATATTATTATGGATCCATGTTTCTTCTACTGTAACGAAATAACTCAAAAACTGATACGGATTGTGGCTGAACTTCACTAAAAACTTCTTTGAAGTGGTCACATGGTTGCACTTATGGTCGAGTGTGTGCAGTTCATGTAGAGTGTGATGTATCTAATCAGTTGCGATGCCTACAGGTTCAGCCATGCTTTTTAGGCTCTGTACCGAAGGTACAAGAGCCTATTGGGTTTGTGCAAATGTATGTAACAGGTAGAAATAATAGTAGGAGACCCCCAAAGTTACCACCATTATGGTCAGGAGTGATAGAGGAGTCGATATAGCCATGTCCGTCTGTCCGTCTGTATGAACGAAAGGATCTCGGAAACGGTAATAGATAGAGACTTCGTGTTTTTTGCATTCGACTAGGATTGCTCCGGAATTTCACAAGTTTATTTTAAAATTTTGCCCCTCCCCCCTTCCCCACAAAATCACCCCTTAGGGTGAAAATTTCTTCGGCACAAAAAAAATTGAGTGTACCAATATAGAGATAACGTCTCTCTAAGCAAAAATCCAAAAAGTTCATCAAAATCGGATAATAAATGGCGATTTTATAAGCAATTAAATTTGAACAACCCCCCTTTTCTTTTCATTCATATTCGCGCAGTGAGAAGTGGTCATGTGTTTGGTCATAAGCTCGGGAAACATTTAATATGTTTGTTAGGCGACCTGAACTGGTACAGGGCCTTTTACAGTCGGTTACGCCCGACTGTATTTCCTTACTTGTTCATTCACCGATCGTCCAATATCATTCCGAGGATTTTATCGACGATATTTGACGTGATAACTTCTATTGAGAAAACTGAATTGTCGGCGTCACTTATGCTGGTACAATCACAACGGAGCTCAGTAAACCCCTTTTTAAGCATTCGAATTTAAGGTGCAGAATCCCCAGAGTATTTATTAAACCTTTCGCTTGGTATCGTACGTGTATAAGAAAAGAATGAATAATCTTAAGATTCGCAAGTGCAAAACAAATGTTAAAAATCGCTACGCGGAAATTAAGCATGGCCGTGAAGCTTGATGACAAACTCACTCAGAGACGACACAGGAGTGATAGAGGAGTCGATATAGCCATGTCCGTCTGTCCGTCCGTCCGTCTGTATGAACGAAAGGATCTCGGAAACGGTAATAGATAGAGACTTCGTGTTTTTTGCATTCGACTAGGACAGCTCCGGAATTTTACAAGTTTATTTTAAAATTTTGCACCTCCACGACTTTAATTTCCTTACTTGTTGAAACATGACAATGGTCTCAACATGCCTGCCGTGAAAGCTGAATTATCTCGATTCAAGCGGAATTATACGAAACAACTGAATTCTTACCCAATCACGCTAGCAATAGCTTTCAACAAGTACCATTACAGAACACGACTTAAAAATAATTATTTGTTTAAAGACATAGTCATTTCCCAGCTGTTTCAAAATAAAAAACTAGAACCTGCAGACGAAATCCGTGGTCGTCGGCTTCAGTTTTTGTGTCTCCGACACAGTGGGTGGCGAATTTCTATGGGTGCTATATCTTCCAATGGATTTGACAAGGTGATTGTTATATATAAGGGTCATAGGAACTAAAAAAGTCTCCATGCTCAATTCTGGGTCGTTAACCTGAAAAGTGAGGGTCTAGTTTTTATTTACACACGGAACAGGACTCAGACTCAAGCATTCAGTCATTGATGAGAATCAGCAATCAATGAGAATGCTCTCCAAAAGCAATTAAGGCAATCTTCACTATGGCTAGCTCCCACTTGTTCGGTACGGTCGCCCAACTGTGATGAGTGAGTAGGATCCGATTATTCCGAACAGGAATTTTTTCTTTCGTAATAGTGGAATGATGTACGAATGTGTTGGAAGCAATAGAACGTTCGTATTTTTGTGAATTTTGCGGGCTTACAAGCTTAACTAAAAAAGTAGCACTTCTAGCCTAGGTCTTTGCTAAAGAACAGAACTCAATTTTAGGGTTACGCTTCTGCAAAGCAGACCTAAGAGTATGCACTGATTTGCACCTTTATAAAAAGTAGCAAAAAGATATGCATATTTCCTATACAAAGTCCCAGTCTGAAGATGATTTCTCCAAAACATGCATTTATAATATACAAATCGACTTCTACTGTCGATGTAAGCCCTTGACCAAATAATTTTAATTAATAAAATTATAATCAAAAAGATTCAGTTTGTGAGAACTGGTATGGGGTGAATGGAGGATGATCTGTCCTGTTGCATTATTAAAACTGGCAAACATTTAATAAACCATCATTTATTTAACTCCGAGAAAGAGTAATTTTTCCTAGATTAAACTTTTCTTAGAAAATCGGCATAGTTCACAGACCTTTCCTATCCTATCGATGATGAGATTTAACTCTCTGGACGAAATATTCTTCAATTTGTTAAATATTTCTTTGCATGAATTCAGTATAGTCTTTCTCTTTTGTCAAAATGTATTTGGCACATATTCCGCAGTTTGTCACATGTTCAGCAAATATTGTATCAATAGTAGGACTTTGAACTTCTACGCACTTCTCCGGTATGCCGCATGAAGATCTTGTTTTTTTTTTAGTGCATTACAGTCATAAACAGTAAGTTTTAATTACTGAACTTCTATTAGAATAAATGAAGAGTCTGCAGAAATAAGTACTTTATACAGCCTACTATGCCATACTTTCCGCTAAACTATAAATACCCTTTACAAACTATATATGAAGTGTACAGAAAGACTAGTTGAAGTTTGTTATCTGCTTTGCAACTACAAACAGCAAAGAGTTTCGACACCTGTACGTACTGTCTTCTGCTGTTTGGCTGCTACCTTTATCGTTGTTTCGTACTATTTGCGGTGTTTATCAACACTTTAATAAGTTTGTCGATGTGCACTTCTTTCCGAACTAGTAAGCCACAGTAAAGTGCTGGCCACAGCTGCAGCAGTATCACCGTTGTGCGATTGCGATTTAAACTTTGAACTGGTAAAATGAGCATCTGCAAGCAAAACTAAGTTATTTGCGGTAAGCCCGAGGCTACCATACTCTTTCCATGCGTTCGGTAGATGTATTAGTTATTTACATACAATACATATATTCAGCTACACACATGTATCTTATGCGTTAAATATATTAAAAAAAATGTTAAGGCTTGTGTATGCTTTGGCTAAAACTATTAATTTATGTAGTGCTAAAGTGGTTCAATCAATATAAGTCCAGTACCGCAAAAAGGATACCTAATAATATAATTAATAGGTTGAGTATGCTAAATCTGACGGGTAGGTTGCGTATTTTTTATTGTACTGCATACATTTCATTCTAATATATAAATATATAAATCTTATATATATATGTATATATCTAAAAATAAACGAGAATGATATATAAAAACTCTGTTTTTACCTAATTGTGATTGGAAACTCAACTTTCGCTTCGATTATCTGTGAAGCAATTTTGACCTAAGTAGGAGGTACTGAGCTGAGCAGGGAGGAGAGACTAAAGCTCATCGACTGACTTGTATGTCAGTGATTGAACTCAGCTGGCTAATATTTTAATGTCGAAATACTAAAAACCTCTGCGTTTTAACCCTTGTATCGGCTATTTTTGCTTATTTTTATCATTCCAATTTTATCGCGGAATTTGTAAGACATGAAAGGAAACATCGAAGCCTCTATAAAATATAAACGATTTTGATCAGCTCGATGGAACGAAAAGAACTAACCATGTATGTCTGTCTGAAGACTTGTTATGTTCTAAAGCTGAACATTAGTCCTAGTCATCTTACGATATAGCCCCCATACGACTTTGCATTAGATATGTATACATCCTTTACGTGCAACCATTATATATACATCAATGGGCATTTCCTAACTACTTTTAAGAGTAGGCCTCATACAAATCCATTCTCCCCCTTTTTTTTGTTTTTTGTATGAAAGACTTTTTTTGTTACAGTCTTCTTGTATATCAACTTGGTATTTCCTATTTACATTCACTTGTTCATCGCAACGCTTAGTGGAGAACGATCTTTCCTTCCGCAGAAAAAACAAATAGCGCCGATGCTTTACCGAAAATCACGCAAATTCAAGATTTATTCCACACACTTCCAACGGAAATACTTTCGTTATCAATTCTTCGTTTGATTTTGCGAATAAGCAAACATTAAGTGAATACGAATTGAGGTCATTGTCTAATAAGAGCTTCTTAAACGCTTCTGTCAATTCTTCATTTTAAAATCCGACTTTCATATTCGTTCTTAACCTCTACCAAGGTCTTCCTGGTTATTGTAAAGGAGGAGCATAGATACACAGACACAACATTCATTATGGCAATAGTTTTTGCTTGGGTCAGCAAAGCGTGCCGGGTACAGCTAAACTTTTAAAATACTTCAAAATCTAATCATCATTAACTGCTTGCGAATTATAAACCCCATTTATTGACTGACTTTGGAAAATTATGTTATTCCTTTTCAATTAGATCTAGCTGCAAATCAATATAAATAAAACCATGGGCACGAAAGGAATACAAATTTGTGTGGATGAAAGCAAAAGATTTTAAAGTTTTATATTTTAAATCCTTTAACCACACGCGAGAAAAAAAAACCATCGTACAGTTAGCGCACTGCAATTTGAGTTAAAGGAAAAGTTTTCCAAAAACATTTCCGATAATGCTCTCCGGAAAATGGAAAAAAAAAACAACATTGCCGAGTTGCGCGTAGAAAACTCTCAATCTCAACTGTTAATAAGCAAAAGTATATGGGCTGCCCAAAATAATTCGGCATTTTCTCTGATGACAAAAAAACGTGTGTGGAGAAAGTGAAGCGCAGCATTTCAAAATCAGTTAATCATGGTGGAGCTAGAGTTTAGTGGAGCATGTCAGCCAATGGTGTTGGAAAACTGATTTATTTAATTCATAATAAAACTGGTAGATTTCATACAAAACTTCTTACAGAATGGTTTGTGAGAAAGCGTTAATTTACCAGATACTAAGACATCATTTTCCACGCTTGTATGCCTGTATGTAGACTTTTGTGGTATAGATTCATTATACCCTGCAAATGTATCAAACAGGTAGAAGGAGGCGAGACAGTTCCCATAAAGTAGTCGTCGCAAACTACTAAAAGTGCTAGTCCCTGTACAAAGTTGTTCATTCTTTTTAAGTTTTAATATGAAAAATTTTTTATTGTCGCCAAGTTTGTTGTATCTTGCACGAATCAAAGAAAATATTCTATATAAGCCAAGATCGGACCACTAGAGAGAGTAGCCATCATACAAATAGTTAAGAACAGGATATATCGTAGAGAGCCCACTCGACTGTAGCGTACTTTCCCGTTTTTTTCTTTAAAAGTATACAAAATAAAATTTTTCACATCAATGCCAAGTGATTGTTAGCCATTCATATGTTTTTTTTTTTTCATCTGATATTGATTCAAACACTTTTAAGGAAGCTGTTGTTGAAGGAGCACTTTTCCCATAAATTTGGCAGTCATCATTTGAAGGGTGACACTATGTGATAAATAATAAATGTACGATTTGACATTACTGCTCACTTAAAGGCACTAAATTTTTCAAACAGATGATGAAGATATTGCCGAAATCAATAACCTAAGAGACCGCTCCCCTTGTATGTATATTCATAGTTCAATGAAAAACCTTTATTCAAGTAGGAAAATAAAAAAAAAAAAACACAATTTTTATACAATTTAATTAATATTTATAAAGCTCGTTGAATTTCAGCGAACATCTTTAACATGCGCGCAATTGTTAAAACCGCTCTGTTGTCCGCCATCTTGTTGTCTCTTGCCGCCATTTTTTTGTTCGTGCGTTTTGTTAGTTGACTGACAGCATGCTGCCATTTTATGCACAGCATGAATCATGGTGCTTTCATACACATACACACACGTGTCGACGCACACATACTCGAACATATTCGTACATAAAACATTCACTGACTCGAAATCAGTTTCAGATTTTCTAAAGTGATTCATGTGTAAATCTGCGTTTTATCGATCGAATGCTGGTATTTTAATTTTGATCTTTATTCTCCTTTTTGTTTATTTTTTTTTTTATTATTTTTTAATGTTACTCACTGTTGTCATTTAACACATTTTACTTACCTGCTTTAATGTCTTTTTGTTGTTGTTGATTTTTTGTCAGGATATTGTTTTTTTTGTTTTGTTGTTGTTTTTTGCTGTTGCTATTTCAATATATATGCACCTGCTAGCTATTTCCTTTTAATTAAAAGCTAAAGTTAACAACAAAAAAAGTAAAAATAAAAAATGTGCAAGCTCAAAATTTGTTTGGCTTTCATTAAATCGCCCTCAACAACCAACGTCCTCGCC
This sequence comes from Leucophenga maculata, assembly GCA_035044805.1. NCBI lineage: Eukaryota > Metazoa > Arthropoda > Insecta > Diptera > Drosophilidae > Leucophenga > Leucophenga maculata. Next base: position 548,218 of record JAWNNP010001123.1, on the reverse strand, counting down.
GAGCTGTGGCGCAGCATGCTTAAAAGAATGTTAATCACCACATTTGCCGTCTAGAAATTAAATAAGGCGCTTGGTCTAATGATGCTTTTTGGATTAGTGCGGAAATGGGTGGCAACTTGCTCTACTAATATATTATAGTAGTACCCTCGGTTGCTGGTTGGTTGTTTCTTTCCTTTCATGACTTAGTTTGTCAACTTAGTGAACACACTCGTCTCATTAAGCGTAATGATATGCTTATGTTGGCTGTTGTTAGTCAACAAATTGAAAAAGTGTGAAAAGTTTTATGCAGCGTGAATAATGTTTGCAAATGAAAGAAAAAAAGGGGGGGGGGGGGCAAGCTTAAGGATTCATATACGCTTTGTATGCTGCTTCCAATAACTTTTTGTATTTGTATGCGACGGCGCATAAGTTGTATATACTACTACATACTATATAAAGTTTTAATTTACTGTTGCAAATAGAGAGACGCTTTATAAATTTAACAAATTTTTTTGTTAATTTTATTGCAATTTATAAAATATTTTTATTATTTTTTAAAGTACTTAAAATGCTTAGTAAACTAAATTGCTTTTATGTAAAGAGAAATACTTTAGTTGAGTAAAAAAATTAAAAATAAACAAGAAGTTTCTTCTTTTATTAGTTTTCCATTTTACACTTACATCTCCTAACTTTCTTAAGTCTTTTGAGACAAGTTTTTAATTGAACGAGTTTGAATTGCTTTTATGAAGTTAATAAAGTATCTTTGGCTATGTTCATTATCTCCGAGTTAATTTCTTTGCATATTAGAGAAATTGTCTTTTAGATATTTCTTCTTTATGTATTTTTTTTTTATGTAACACGGAAAAACTTCATTGGAATTAAACCTTTAACACACTTCACACGAAGTTTTAAATCAAAAAGCAGCTATATAGCCGGAAAAAGCATATACTTTTTTTTTAATAATAATAAAATAAATAAAATAAATAAATAAGATCGTTTGAGCCGTCTTTGACAGGCTAAAGCCGCTGCTAGCTAGTTAACATGCGATGTTCATCGGTCATGGTATCTACTGTTATGGAGATTAATCTGCTGAATGACTGTTGGCATTTTAAAGTCTCGTTGCAGGATTTTGTTGCGCATATACCAAGCAGCATTTGGGTTTTTTTCGCAATACATTTTATTGTAGCACTTGTATCCGATTAATGTTTCTAGATTCATTTGAACAATTTGAGTTCGCAAAAGCGGCCGTGTCATCAGCATACATTGACAGCAGCATGCTTTCATTATCTGGAGTAGACATATCGGCAGTATTGTACTTGTAGAGTACAGGACCAAGCACACTACCTTATGGTATACCAGCTCTTATGCGGCGAATCCCTGAGAGCTCATCTTTTACCTTAACCGTGAAGGCACGGTTAAGCAAGTAAGACTTCAAAAGAAGGAAATTTTCATTTAATATCAAAAAAAAAAACAGCGGAGTTATAGTGCTTATCCAAAGGCTTATCAAAGGCCTGTAAATTGTGTTGAAAGACACGCCAAAGCCAAACTGATGATCAGGAATGGCACTCTGGACGCTCATTGCTGGTAACATTCTACTAAAAAGTATTCTTTGAAATATTTTAGATACAGTCGGTAGCAAACTTATTGTTCTGTACGAAGCAACAAGGTTCTCCGGCTTGCCAGATTTCGGTATCTTTGCAATTACAGCGCACTTCCACTGCGAGGGGAAGTGGTGGATGCGAATCTTGGTATTAAAAATAAAAACTAAAAACAATCAAGCTCAGCAGCAAATGCTTCAGCTTTCTACTTGTACATACGATACCATGTGTTGTTGGCATCTATTATAGGTACGTGTCATAATGGATGCCGCTTAACACAGTGCGTTGCTTTCCAAAAGCTGAAACCAACCCCAAAGATGGGGCTTAGCAGCCAGGTACGTTCATTTAATACAAGTTATTAGAAATTGGAATAAAAGATTATACTTAAAGACAGGGTCGTAGTTATGTTTCCTCGAAAAAAAGAGTGATTTTTTTTTGGATTGGTCCAGATTGATTAGAACGCTTAGGAACCCACCTACTAAAAGTAGCCACTAATTGAGTACAACAAAAATGTTTAAATAAAACAAAGAAAAAAACCACAGTTTAAAATAAAATACATTTTTAAGATCATTCATAAATTTGGTGCCGGAGAAGTGGCACCCATGTTCCCCTTCAGTACGCCCTTACTTCAAGACTTCATTTTTTATTGCTCCAAGTTCTCGTTAGGCCCTGTACCGAAGGTACAAGAGCCTATTGGTTTTGTGCAAATGTATGTAACAGAAAGAACTAATTGTTACCCCCATTATGGTCAGGAGTGATAGAAGAGTCGATATAGCCATGTCCGTCCGTCCGTCCGTCCGTCTGTATGAACGAAAGGATCTCGGAAACGGTAATAAATAGAGACTTCGTGTTTTTTGCATTCGACTAGGACTGCTCCGGAATTTCACAAGTTTATTTTAAAATATGGGTGGCAAAATAATATAGTCACCGCGTTACTACTTAAAAGATCTCTTAAATGGTCTGGGTGAAGTAACTATTAAGTACACTTCGCGGAGGTCTGACCCCCGTAGTTCGAGATTAAGGCACTCGTCAATCCTCGTAAAATTGGACGAATTCAAATCTCCAAACATTACCGGGTTGTTGACCCATTAAACTTTTCAAACATAGTTGTGTGATGTCGCCAATGGGAGTTGATGTTACACGCACTAACCCGCAAAGTGGATGTAGATTTCACACTGCTCGGAGCAAGACCTATTCATACCTCTTCCTTTAAGAATAATGAATTTGGTGTTGCCCGAAGCATAACAAAATTATTGCGCATAGTAAATATATTCTTGATCACCCTCGAAAGTCGAGCCGACATAGACATATCCGTCTGTCAAGCTGTCCGTATGACTTACAACTTAAAGACTATAAGAGATATAACCTTAAAATTTGGTTATTTATATTCTCCTATTCCTTCCTTTGTTTCTAACGAAGTGCATATCCTCTCTCCGTAAGTGAGGGTTGGCTCTTACCATGCAAATTTACTCCTCATGTCGTTAATTTAGCTAGAAACGCCAAATTAGTTCTACATAATTTTTATCCTTATAAAATATTTCGTTTAGTTCCAGATCCGACCACTAAGTAGTCTTCTTAAAATTCTCTCCTATCTTTTTGGGTGTTTTGATGAACGAAATGTTGTTGTTGTGGTTGTTAAAATAGATAGAAAGTCGAACTTTGCGTCAATTCTAATAAAATGTTCCATAAGGGTCAAAATCGGAGCACACTCCAGTCTGTCTGGCTATTAACAAGAAGATCTAGGAGAATAGATAGATAGATAGATAGATAGTGTTTAATAAACTTGTCAGTTCCTCTCTAAGGTGTAGAGCCCATACAAATCTGTTCCTCATTCTGAGATTTTGAATAAAAACATTTTTGTTTTTTTTGTATTTTAGCTAAATTAGCCAAGTTTGGTGTATCTTGCTTAAATTCTAATGAAATATTCCATACAGTTCCATATCGTACCACATAGAAATCTATTCCCTTCCATTTTTTTTTTTTTTCTTTTTTGTTCAAAAAGCCATTTGTTGTAGTTTTATTTGGCTTTTTGTATCTAATACTAATTCCAAGATAAGTACATATATTCCACACGGGACAAAATAGAAATATAAGTCATATGCAAATGTAATTATGGGCTATCTCGAAGTCGGGCACACTCGACTGCCATGTTTTGTCTCATTAAATACTTATGTTCAATATTTTTCGAATGACACAATTTACCTGTATAAATTATGGACAAATGCTACTAAATATTCTAGATTTGTGTGGTTCTTCTTTGAACAGACAACAATAAGCAAGTCTACAGCACTTAAGCATATTCGGCTTATTTATTAATTCATTACTATCAACTGAATGCAGCAAGAGTAGCATTAGCAGCAGCTTCAATCGACAAGAAATTCAAACAAATCAAGCACAAAACCAAAATAAGTTTTCACAACTGCAGAGCAAACACTTTTTGCTGATTTTTTGGCATATTTATTTATAAACAAACTTTGAAGCTTACGAAAACTGAGTAAAAAACAACAAAAATACAATGTCCTTCTGCAAGAAATACGCACGAATATACAGTTTAGGGCCAAAGAGTAGCATGGGCTGGCTACAAGTCAATCGATAGTGCGACACTGGGTCTGGGTCTGATGTGCCTTGACTCACTGAATGTTTTGTATCCTTCGCCTTGATAAAGATGAGTGAGTGCGGAGGGTCGAAAGAGAATTTGTGGCAAGAAGTAAAGTAGTAAAACCAACAAGAAAATCACGCGCCAACAACTACTCCAAGTTATGCTGATTTGAAGGACTTTTTGAAATATGTTTTTCAAGTGAATGAAAAAAAAGGGGTGAAGGGCTATGCACAGTTTAAGTGTTACTAAGTTAAATAAACTATGTATAAGGTTGCAAGGAGTAGTAAAAGAAGTGTTGCAGTTCTATTTTGCAAACGAGAAGACAATTTTTTTTTTGTTGTCACAGTTTTGTGTATGTTGCTGCTATCAATAAAGGACACTAGAAACCTCAAGCTTACAAATAAGCACACGCACACATAGTACATGTATATGAGTTTAGAAAACTCGTTTTGGCGACAGTTTAATGTCCTTTCATACTTTCTATCTCAACTATCTCTTTCACACAACATTTTTGCATAGAAGTAACTCAAGTTGTATAATTTGAAGACATATAAATGTTGCTGATTTGAACGATATAGCATGAAGCAGTATGCCTATATGGTTTACAACTTTATATATGTACGAGTCTGTGCTTTGAATAACTGATGTATACTTTATTTGTTTTTTTTTTTTATACAAATTTGGTCCTCTGTGTACTGTGTGATGTGTGTGCGTTTTTGTGACATTTGGCATTGGCGCCGTCAGAGAATTTAAATTCAAATTTTAGTCCTTTTTCCATGCACTTCAACATAATCTTAACAGTTGTCAACTGAACTGCTGCCTTAATTCATTCTGTTACTGATGTGTTTACATCTTCGCATATGCTTGTTTGTTTAGGGCGACTTTAGTCCGTTCACATCCTTTTCTTGCCAGTCAAATAAACCCACGCTTTCGGCAGCATACGCCTAGGCAAATATCTGGACGATTTTGTGTATTTAATGCACTCGATATTTGGCACTCGTAAATGTTTGCATATGGTAATTTTTGGCAGAGCATATATAAACCATGTGTATACACATACAAAGGATACGGCTGTATCTCTTGATTTTGCGTGTATGTATATGCATTTGTAAACGTGCCTGTTTGCCGTATGCAGGAAGTCGTATTAATCAGTGGAGCAAAGGCATCATTCTTTGTTCGTCGTGCTTCGATATTCCATGTATGCAACAGTTTAGGATTATTGATTGCCCACAATTTGATTTTAGGTTGCGGATGCTTGTGCCGTATAGACACGTGGGAAGCATGTGACTGAAAGGATTATAGTGAAAAGTTTTCTTTGCACTTCATTGGTAAACAGTGAACAGCACCACGTGAAGAGTTAATGTGAGCCCAAAAAGCAGCTATTTATTTCGTCGAAGATTGATTCAAGCGATTTTTTTTTTCAGGATGCATAATTTGGTTTTGTGTTTTGCAAATTTAATTTGCATAATAAGGATGTTATTGTGCATTGTAGTGAAAACTAGTAATAAAAATTTTGTATAAACGATTTTTGTTGAAAAATTACTGTTGCTGGTTAAGAGATTGACTATATTGGCAGACGTAATGTGTTCCATAAGGATTCAAAACTCGTTGCCAACTGCAGTAGCTGCAAAAAACTTACGAAGAAATTTCTCTCAAGTACACCTTAAGTCGCTGATCCTATAACAAGGACCATACAATAAAGCAGGATGTATAAGCTTTTTTAAGATTTTATGTTTCATCCTTCGAGAATGGGCTTGTTAGCTTTTATAAGCTGTAAGCTGACGTCCTTCTTCGCCTGATCTCTAAGCTAACGTTGTTGTGACAGCCAGCAGTTGTTGCTTCTAAGCTCTATTCGACTTCAGCAATAGTTGCGTCATCATCACCCTTTTTGGTGCACTCGGCAGCAAAACCAGTTTCACTTTCGGCTCTCTCTTTCTTTACTTCAGCAGACTTAAATGGCGTTCAACTGTCTTTCGGTCATGGCCGCATTCAGAAACCAGCTTCTGTAATCTTGTTCGCGCTGGCGCCAGTTGTTTTGAATGCCAAATACGGAATCTCTCCATACCTTCCAAGGCGTGCCCGGCCGTTCTCTATTTCGGCGCCCTCCAATCAAATTTGGTTCCCCATTTAAACCATGCTTGCTGGAGTTCTTTCATCCATTCGAATGAGGAGATTAGCCCAGAGCTGCCACTGGCATTTTATGCGCTGGACTATGTCAACCTCATCGAATAGCTCATATAGCTCGTGGTTCATACGCGATATAAACTCGTCGCCGACTCTAATAGGACTAAAATTCCTGTGGAGAATCTTTCTCTCAAAGACTTCCAACGTTCTTTCATCTGACTCAGTCACGGTTCATGCCTCTACGCCATACAGTAGTCTTATGACTCTTGATTTTCGTCTTTCGAGAGGGCTTTACTTCTAATTTGATAGCTCAGCCCTAGATAATTAGATAGTAGAAATTTTCTACAATATTGAAGTTGAAATTCTCCATCGTCAGAGACCGTCTAAGACGCGATGTTGGCGTGCGAGAAGACACGAAGTACTTCGTCTTGTCTTCATTCACCGGTTTACTTATTTTCATTTCGTCATCAGGTACTTTTGATATCTTAGACTGGCTGCTTGCATCTACCTAGCCTAGTTTTCTTTGAGCATCAGGTACTTTAGATGAGCTAGGTCGGTCGGACAATTCGACCTTCAACGTAGACTTTCTGCTTGCATTGATCAAAGTAAAGAATTGTTTCGGACTACATGACCGCTGCAGTGTCGACCAGGCAGAGGTTGCAGATTGATTTCTAGCAAGCCATGGTCTACCAAATATGTGCAGTTACCGCATAGCATGTCTACATATGCTCGTATAACTTCCAGATGTTTCTGTTAATGCTGTACATCTCTCAATGAAATGGCCAAGCACTTCAGATCTATGTCACCTAGTATTGAGAGATGTCACAAGCAACGAAAAATCAGGTGAACTCTGCTAAAGTAGGAGCAAATTGGTTGGAGATACCACTGGCCTGTATAAAACCATTCTATTGGAGGTTTCGCTCCTCTGTCCACAGGCTTTCCAGCCACTCAGATTCTATCATGACTGGCATCCTGAGAGAGGACGAAGAGGATTTGTTAATGCATTTCCATCAACTTTGTCGGTCCAATCGTCCAATCCTCAGACAATCTTTCACAGCGGCACACAATGTAGAGAAGCTCATTTGCCCTTCTGGCAACAAGTCTTTATGACAGTGAACTACTTTCACGACGATCTTAGGCTAGGTCTAGCCATACTGTCACGATTTTGCATTTGCACTATTTTGTGGGATGTAAAATAGATCTCACAGGCTGCACAAAGAAATCGTAGGACATCAGCTTTAACTCTTCTAGAGAAGGCGATAGATCAACGGACAACTACAGAAGAAGTGGTGAAAGCTTGCATGATTCTTTGTTTATCTGTCGGTACCACGAGCTTGCTAGAGTTTTGAAGGACTAGGCACGGTGCCTTACGGTCACTTAGAACCGGGGCAGAAAGGACGTGAGCGCTATAGCGCTCTATATTATGTTCTGCTGGATCCTGCAAGCTATACTCAGGAAACTTTGTAGTTGTAAATTTCGTTTCCGTTTGCATTTTTTTAAAACACCATCAATTGCAATTCCTATGAGGGTGTCATGTGCGCTCAACTCGGTTGTATGCGCTCACAATGCATACAATTTCAAAATTCTTGACTGTCCGATAAAAAGGGATTTCATCCCTTGGAAGTTATATATTTCCTACTCTATTGAGCTTCAATAGTTAGTGAGATTACAAATAAGTCGAGAAAGTAGAGATAGAAAGTTGAGATAGATTGATGAGAAGGGATAATGGAGGGAGCAAAATGTGTTATCACGCCTCCGAAGGGAGAACGTTTCAGCCATATGACAAAAATGACTTGAAATGAGAAGTTTAGTAGGAATTGTACTAGAAATATTTTAACACTTTTCGGACTACCAATTATCAAGCGTTTCGCTAACTGCTTACCTGCATGCTACAACCGTTGGAGCATACATTATTGTATAAACTTTTGTGACCTTTTATTGTACAACACCAAACTCTAGATATATGTTTAATTACCGCTTATAAATGATACATTTAGCCTGGTTTATATGCACAATGAATGCTTTATGCCTGACTTAACCACAAATTTAATAATTTATAATGTAATCAATGCCCAAAACTAATTTGCTTAGCTAAAGCATTGCTACGATTGCCTGCTAAAGTATTTATGCGTAATTTGAAACTCTAATCTTGCCTTGCGTCAGTGCATTTGACATAGTATTTGTTTGTATAACCCTGCCAACTAACTAAGGATAAATTTGCACAAATTTTGGAGTTGCTAGGCGCAAAGCCGCTTAAACAGTTTAACTAATTGTCGTTCGTGTTTGAGCCTGCCTGCCTGTCCGCCAGCCTGTCTCACTGCAGGACTGCCTGTTGCTTAGCGCTCGGATAAAGATAAAGTGTAATTTAATTTATTGTTCAACTTCATTCGAAGACCGCATGGACCAACATAACTGCGGCTGCAGCTACTGTTTGTGGAAATTAATTTTATGGGTTTCTGTGTGTGTTGCGAATGAATATGTATTTGAACTCGATTTCGGTTGATTTTGTTTGGTTTTGAATGTAAAGGTTGTTTTATTTTTGAAGAATTATAGAACTATTTTCTTTAAATTTATAATCGTTTGGAGAAATAGTGGCAGTAGTGAATTGTGGAAGACCTAATGCCTAATGCATATAGTAAGGTGGCCCTACCTTATCTCTTAGTACTGCTTTTTTGTGCCATTTACATATGCACCAAATCTCATAAATCTGGATCAAATAGTTGCTTAATTATAACTAATTAGAATTTTTCTTTAGTACCCTTTTATATATGTACAACATATTTGACAAACAAAGTCCCATAAAAATTGGATCAGTTCGGTATCAAAAGTTGGCGAATCTCGTGTAGAAATAGTTGAATGTTTGCGACGAAATCCAAATTGATAGTCAGAAATACATAGTTTTATTATCAAAATTGGTTCAAATAAATTAAATAAAATGTTTTGGAAGATTTTTGATAGTGGTAAGAGCCTAATCGATCTGTAGGATGATGATTTGGTAGCATCTTTACCTAATTTTGGGATTGGTATATTCCATAGTTAACAACGAGTTGAATATAAAACGTATATACTTCAGTGTCATGTTTTGTATGCATCCAGTCTGTCCATTTTCTCTTTCCTTGATTTTATATTCTTGTGATTCTCGTTTAGTCTGCTGTAAAGTGTGGGTGAAAATAATTGATACATTCGAAAAAAACATCTTTGAAGTAGTGCTTTGTCAAAGTTGGTTAGAGGAGCTCGGTGAGCGCTTTTGCTGGATAAATTTCTTTTAACGAGTAGTTAGTTTCAAATGTTGTTGTTAATTTATTGATTTGCATTTTTAGGGCTTCCTTAAGATCCCTTGCTGCCTTATGATGAGTGATATTGGGTGCGGTTAGTAAAAAGTTCAGTTATATCGGCAAGTGATCGGTGGTCCGTGATCAAGTCTAGATTTAATTTGGAAATTATTTTGATTAAAGTTATTCACACCGGTAATTTTTTTACATCTATTGGTCAATATTTTGGCTTGCTAGTACTATTGTCCCTGCAACTTTTATTTTAGTTGTTAAGGAAAATCCACAATACGTGTGTTTGGTATTAAAATTGAAATTCCCTGCTACAATGAAGCTTTTTCCAAGTGATTCCAAATATCGGATGTATCTATTATTTCACTTGATTTTCAGCAAAGCTCTCAACAAAATTGGTATTCATCCCATATTTGACCAGCTTAAATCGTGGTCCGAAAAATTTAAATTAAATAGTAAATTGTTTAACCAAATGACTTTTGAAACAGGTATCTCTGGAATAGCGCTCTCATAGACCTCCTCACATCTCAAGCAAACAGACTAAATATTATTTTAAAATTCAAAATATAACTGCAATGTCTTAAATATGGTATGTGGTATATATTTATATGAAGACGCTCCACAGATGTTTACTAATATAATTAAATCTATATACCATTCCGCTTTCCGATTGGCTCTTGGAATATTTAGACTCACACCCATTAACAAACTTCTATTTGAAAATAAAATAATATCACTTAAGATTAAGAAGAGCTTATAACAGCTAAATTTATCAATAAAAAGTCAATATAAGTCTCTTTCGACTCACCTTTATCTATTCCTATTAAGAATATATTTTAATCCAAAAAAACAACTCAACAAGTTCTTAAGGTATACAAACCAAAAACTTTTCCCACCATATACCAAGAAACTCCTTTATGAAACATTCACAAAACCCCTCAAATCCAAAACTCCGCATTCAGTTTACAAAAAAAAAAATTTTAATTAAAGGAACTACTTTGCGCCTACGAATGTGTTCACACTGACCTGACAGTTCCAACTTCGAAACCCCTTTCAGCATCACAGCTGATAACTTATGCCATTTTGGACCTTTCTATACCTCCATTTACTCTGCAGAATTAGTCACCATCCACAACTACGTTAATCTACGTCAATTTTTGGTATACATGTCAATGGGATCGGGAGAAGTAATCCTATTAAGTTTGGTGAAAATTGGAGAGCCCCATGCTTCATAGATGCGATATACAAAATTTATCATATCTTTGCAACCATTTGAGGTGCTAAGATGAAATTTGGTATACATATTAATGAGATCGGGAGAAGGCGAGTCGAATGTGGAGACCATAGAATATGGAGCCTTCAAGTTTAGATATTGAATTTCTACTATTTTTCCTTTAGATAGGTAATGCTTAATGTATGTGCCCACCTCTCTCTCTTTAGAGCATGGTACCCATAAAAAGTAGCCAGCCCTCTTTTCTGAGTTTATGAATAATAAAAAAAATTGTTTTTTATTATTTAGCTAAAAGCACCAAATTTTGTGTATCTTCCTTAAATTCGAATGAAATAGTCCATAAAGGTCTATATCGGACCACTAGATGGGATATTTTATTGTGCTTTAATTTAGCTTGAAATAACCAATTTTGTGTACGTTAGATAAAAGTAACAATAAAAATTCTGCTAGAGGATATCTCGAAATGGAGTACACTCTTGAGTATATTGAGTCGCTGAATCCGAATATTCAATTTGCTTCCTCAATTTTTTTCTAAGCACAAAAAACTTACGTTTTTAGTGCATTTTTACAAAGAGGAATGTTGTCTGATTCACCGATGGTCCTTCTCGCAAATAAAGGTTATGTATTTAACTAAGTATGTATGTTTGCTTCTTTGTGGAGCGTGTCGGCCCATTTTGATGATTAAGTTGATTTAATAGAATTGTCTTAATTTTACAACTAAAGCCAATAATCAAAGTTTAATATAATCAATTTTGTGAAAAAAAAAATAAACACGACCAACTATATAAAGTTGGGTATTGTTGGATAGGTATTTGAGGATCATCTTCAGGTTTCTCATATCATTTTTCATTTCGACTAAACATTTTTAATCTATGTTTTATAATTGAATAGCTAACATTCACACGGTCTAACTTTTTGTGCTCATTACCATTCATTCAGTGTTATAATTCTCATTTTGTTCATGCTTACAGCAGTAGTTGGTTAATGTGCTATTGGTTTCGTTGCAGTCGGGTTTTTGTAGAGATAGGGATCATTTTTGTGCTGTTGTATTAAATAGTAAATCCAATATCCTTTCGGAATGTGTTCAGTGCATCCATTTTTCTTTGTCGGTGTGTTCTTCAATCCCATTGAACTAATTGGGTGCCTCCTCAATATACATGGTTATCAATAAAAAATTAAGCTGTATAGTAGTTCAATTCACAAACTTCTACAGGCTGAGTTTATCGGCTCTAAGGACCATAAATACAACATCTTTCATACCTATCTATATTTAATTACGACAAATGTTTTATTCTATTATATACATGCTAATATTTTCAACAAACTCGTAGAAATAAATAGCAAAGATCTACTAAAAACTGGCAGCATGCTTGAAAATTTATATATAATCTATCAATCATAAAAATACACCCTTTATTTATATATGTGTATGTTTGCTGGTTGGTTTGTTTGTCTAATAAACGCATTTGCAGCAGCCTAATTATATATTACCCACCCATATTTACATATTTATTCATGTTTCTATGTTTAATTTATTTTAGCTTATTACGTTATTGCGTATACGCAATGTAAACTGTTTTATTTAAAATTATATTACTACACACACATACACACACACATCGACATAATTGTCTATTAATATTATTATCGTTTTATGTAAGCGCAATTTTTAATGAATTTAATTGCATTCTGTTTATTTTTCTGTGGCATGGAAAATTAATTTAAGCGCGCATATTTTTGCTGACCAATCGATTTGAACGCGCTGCGCTGCGTTGCAATCATTAATTAAAAACCAAGTTTGCGAGAAAGTTAGAAGGAGAAAATAAACCACACAAACGAACAAATGAACGAACGACCGCGTTAACTACAATTTTCATGTACTTACATGTGTCAGCGTATGTTTTATTTGCAATTAAAATCGCTGGAATCAAAGCCGCCACATTCATCATTGGGCCGCCTTTGTGTAATTGCGAGACCATATGGAATAGAGGTAGTGAGTTGGAAGGCTCATAGCGGACCTTAGCGTGTCCCAGCGGAGCATACAAGCATGAAATTGAGTAGCGAAGGAATTGGCACGCGAGATACACATAGAGAGGGAGAGAGAGGGAAAGGTCACTGTAAGTAGGTTATTGGTAGACCAAACTAACATATATTCTGCATTCTAAAATTCTTCGCTTTTATCATACAACCATCAGCGGCAGCAGCAGCTACACTGATTGCATTGTTGCATACGAGATTGGATAAATGAGTCCCTGGAAATATGAATTTTTGCATTTGGTTGTAAGCATTTTTACAGTTTGATGGCATTATTAGTTAGAATTATTTCATTTTATAGCATGGCAATTGCTTTAGAAGTTTTTTCATATTTTAGTTCAACCAAAGAAATTTCTGTAGGCCATCAGCAGCATCTTGCTAGCATTTAGACCTGTAGAACACGCATACGTCGACTGCATAAGACGCAATCACTGTACTTGCTGCGGTAGAGTGGCTATCTACGTCAGGTATCGGAAGATCGGCAGCAATAATATTATTAAAAGCTGGTCCGAACACCTTGAGAAACTACTGCTCAAAACGGAGTATGCTGGAGAGACACTTGCATTATTTTTAAAGAAGAACTGACACCCTTCCAGTTATGAAAGTAACATCAAATAAAATGGTACATCTTTGACAGCAGACCGGTATGTTACACACAAACGCAGCTTTTCAATATTCCTTTTTGTTAAAGACTTCAAGAATACTATTTACTACTTGTTAGAGCTGTTGAGCTGTTCCCTGCACCGAGCGAAAATCGAACTGGTGCTCTGGCAATAAACTTTTAGAGTAATCCCGAAGATTAGCAGCCTTTCCCAAACTTTCGAATAATAATGGAAATATACTTATTAGTCGATAGAAGTCTGGATGGCTTTCTGACTTACCGGATTTCTGGATCATTTTGATCAATTGCGCTTTACAAGCCGAAGGATAATGTATCCCTATGATGGATATATGTAAAGCATTACCAGAAACAGAAGGGCATTAACTGAGTGGGCTTTTAGTGTTCGGTTGCAGATTTTATTGTAGTCAGGGGCTTGGTTCTTTGTAAGACCTCTTAAGGGGTACGACATTGTCAGTATAATGAGAATTATTATTAGTAGAGATTCTAGGGTTGCCGTTGTAGCTAACCAAGATACACGGCTTAAAGTGCTCAGCGAGGTGTTGTGCAAAGACATCTGTCTGTTTAGTGTCAGATATTCACTACATCTATCTATTGATGTCCTGTAGTGGAGCCTAACGCGTAGCTTGTACAGTAAATAAAAGTGATCTAAAGAATGAGGAGTAGAATCTAAACAATCAAATTTGAAGGTTCTATCTACAATAGTCTCCAAGATCTCGATTATCATACGAATAGCCAGCCAGACATACGGACATATCTATATCGACTCGACTTTTGTTGCTGACCAAGAATATACATACTTTATAGGATTTGTCTCGATTCCTTCTGCAGGTTACATATGTACAAACTTTATATACCCATTCAAGAAGTATTGGTAGTAGTATAGGAAGAAGTACCCATTCCACATTGTTAAAAATTTTTAGCGCGATCTATCAATATATATAATAAGGCTGCCATTCGGATAATTGTTAGTTCGTAAGTGAAGGTACGATGCTTGATCTAGCATGTCTGGTACCTGCTCTCGTTACATTTTTTGGAAGAAATCATATGTACGCTCTCGTCTGACATCTTCAAAACACCACCGATCTCTCTTAAGCCCTTCTGTTTTAGTTTCCGCAAATATTTTCTTCACTGGACCATATCCCGAATATTATCAATGCGAGAGAAGGTCTGTAAAAGACTTCCAGACGTAGCTACTGATTTGATGAATCTCCAGGTCATAGCTTATACAAACAGAAATTTAAATTGGCCGAGTCTTCTTCTACAGACGATTCTCTTTTTTTAACCACAAGAATTCAATGAAATTCTATATGACGGGTCTAGACTCTCGAAGTGACACCCTGTTACAAGCTTGTCTTCATAGCTTGTAACCGTTTTACTGCTGCAATGATAAAATATATTTTTCTATTTACTAATTATTATCTTTACTTGCACCATAAACTTGTCTTTTCGTATTTAATTTGTAACATCGATCTAGTCATGTCCGTCTGTCTGTCAATTTTAACTTGAAGTTCGCGTTGAAGGCTTTCTACTTTACTATGAGAAGCCACTTCGTGTTTCAATGTTTTATAGTTTTCTGTAAAAAAAGAATTTTAATTTTTTCAGCTGACCACTTAAAACACGCAATATAACATTGGAGCGTTTAAAAAGTCTTTTCTTTTGCTCTAAATTTTGAGCCTTGAAAAAATTTGGCACTGAAAATTTTTTTACTATTTTACTGAACAAAAAAAAAAAAAAAACAGAGCTAGAGTAGGCCTTTTTAATTTCTCATATTGTCTGGAAATACACATAAATTTACCTCCTCTGCACAATGATTTCCTACACTTTTTGAAATATTTTATTTATTTTTGGTTTCGTTTTAAAATTTTTTAATTTCGAAATATATTTTCTTTTAGTTTCTTGCCGAAGCAGTTAATTGATGTATCTTGCGTTCTATGCATTTATTAGAATTTTTGGTTTTTCTTTTATAAAATGGATGGATGGATACGCTTGCAATTAATTTTCATGATTGACAGATTCTATTACAAGAAAAAGCAGTCGTTCGTAGAAACGATGAATGGGGTAGCACCCATTCAAGTCCATTCAACCTTTGTATGAAAATTATTTCTATTCTTGTTTTTTTTATTTGGCTAGAAACACCAAATTTGATGTACATATCTTGTATGATTCCTAAGAAAATATTCCATATAGACCAAAATCGATTCACTAAAAGGGCTAACATAATACAAATCCGTTCAACTTTTTGAGTTTTTGTATGAACATTATTTTTTTTGTTTATTGTTGTTTATTTAGCCAGAAACGCTAAATTTATCTTGAATAATTCCTAAGAAAATGTGTCATATAGACCAAGTTGGGACCACTAAAGTAGGTAGTTGTCATACAAATTGTTAGGAATAGGGTACCTCGGAATCGTGCCCACTTTGCTGATTTATTTTATTTCTATTCACTTGCACAATGTGAAACAACTTTAAGCAGCAAACCATGCTACCCCTTCCCACTGTTTTTTCAATTTTTTATATAGTTATTTTTGTAGGTTATAAGCATTGAAGTCATAAAATTTTCGAATTATTTTTCGAAATACCAAAACACAACAACAAACAGCAAACCATGCCACCCCTGCCCACTGTTTTAAGCATTGAAATCTTGAAATTTTCGAGTTAATTTTACGCATTACCACAAAACAACAACATAGCGAACCATGCTACCTCTACCCACCGTTTTAAATTTTATGTATATAAAGCTAACTTTATAAGGTATAAGCACTGAAATCAAGAAATTTTCGAATAAATTTTTGGATTTACCAAAAGACAACAACAAATAGTAATCCATGTTACCCTGCCCACTGTTTTCTCTCTTTTATAAATCTAACTTTATAAGGCATAATAATTGAAGTCAATAGTTTCTCGCATTATCAAAAAGAGCAACAACCATCAAAACATGCTCCACCTGCCCACCGTTTTTTTTTTTTTCAATTTTATATTGCCAACGGAATTATTCTAAAGTCCTACCCTAACCATCATATTTTCCGGATTGTCGAGTAATTGAGCCAGCTGTTCAGCGTTTTTCCTTGTTTGATTCTATTTTTACTAAGAAAGATTCGATATATTTGTGCTCTAGCGAACGTTTTCTTTGTAAAGTGGTATGGTAGGAAATAGTAACAAACAATACACCATTCTACCCTGTCCACCGTTTTTATACTTTACATAGCTAATTTTATAGTGTATAAGCATTGAAATCAAGAAATTTTTAAACTAATTTTACCCATTAGACAAAACAGCAACAAACAGCGAACCATGCTACTCCTGCCCATTGTTTTTTATTTTTAATATAACTTTATAAGACATAGCCATTGAGTCAAGAAATTTTAGCACTATCAAAAAGAACCACAGCCACCAAACCATGCTACCCCTGCTCACCGTTTTTTTTTTTTTACTTTTAACTTTATTATGCAAAAGCATTTTTGGAGTAGTCCTGCCCTAGTCATTATATTTCTCTGATTGCAGGGTTTTGTACTTGTCGAGTATATCCACCAACTGGATATTCCTTTTGGAAAGGTGAAGTATCGCCGAGAATGAAATTTTTTAAGTCTAAATTTATTGATTTATCACGACAGCATTTCTCTTTTGTGGGACCAAGCACAACATGTATCTAGTGACTATAGCTATCCCTGATACCTTTAGCCGGCTATGGGTTAAATACTATTTTCTCAACCCGCTCTTCCCGAACACATCTTGTGCCTATAACGATCTGTTCTATCATATACAGTCTTCGCCCCATTACAATATCTCTCCCAGCACCCGCTTTGGGACTTCCGCCTCAAATAATCTACCTTACTCTCTGCCCATCAAGATCACCTTCCTAGCACACTTTCTCTGCTTGTTATTTAAAAATCGACATATCACTCTCATCTATTATCGCGAATAACTTTTGTTGCTCCAATGATGTCATTTAAAAGAATTTTTTACAATATTGCTAGATATGTGACAAAAAATGTATAGAATTTGTTCCATTACCGGAAACCATTGAATGGCGCCAATTTTGCTTGGCCTTTTGCGCATCACAATCCAGAGGTTTCATTTGGCAATATAGACACACAACGTTCAACAGTTGTCGACTGGTTTTTAGCGCAAAATATTAATACAGATTTTTTTATTTGCACAGCAGTTATAATACTCAGATAGTTTTAACATATTTCATATTAGTATGTATTATAAGTCTCCTGAATAATAAGAGGCAGTCTGAGCGGTATGCCACGGAAAAGAGAGAGAGTGGAATGATTAAAAACTGAAAGTGATTTTTTTTTTAAATAATGGACCTTATTAAATGATTTTTATGTTGCGATGGAAGTAACGGGTTATTATGCAAGTTGAAAATGTGTTGAAATAAATATAAGATTAATCATGCTCCCCTCGTACATACAACAAAACAATAAATGTTATTTTGATGCATTAAAAAGCGACAAGCAATCAAGCTTACTGCTGCGGTCGTTAGATGTTTTCTTTTTTACATTTTTCTAGTCCTTTCATTATTTTGCGCATTGCAGCCACAAAGTATGCAGTCGGTTTTTTTTTTCTTTCGCTGCAGACCATTTAATTTAAAATGATAGTTGCAACCAGGTACTGTGACAGGGGCGACTTTAGGAAGTGAAAACTACATAGGCTTCTTTCTTTATATTTCGCTTGTTAAATGATGAAACTTTAATACGTGAAACTCATTTCGAGAAACATTCTTTTTTAACTGCAACTCACGCGTAGTAGGTAGGTTTATATCTCAAAGATACGAAGCGCACTATTGAAAAATTATGCAAACAAATTATATAAACCCGCCAGCAGCTGAAATAACCAACAGCACACTTGTTTATTTAGGCATAAAATTAAAGTTTATTTTTAAATAAGAAATAAATTAATATTACATTTAAAACGCTTCAAATTTAAGTGCCGCTGCAAGCGGCGCACCATGGCACAGCTCTTCAGTGCTCGAATGCAATCAACCTTAATTAAATGAAAATTTATTCACGTGCTAATGATTCAATTATCCTTATTGCTTTGCCAACTATGCGAACTACAACCACTAGGATATACTTGGTTGCTTGCTCGACAGACAGACAGCCAGCCAGACAGAAAGACAGACAGACAATCAGTCAGTCAGTCAGGTGGGCAGCTTGGCTGGCTACAACAGATAGTTTGTGCCTCGGCTCAGTTTTCTCACCCAAGCCATGCTCTGCTGCTTGTTTTAATTAAAGTACGGGCATAATTTTAATCGATGACTGCGTTTAATGTAGCTGCGTACTTGAAACGCACTTTGGTGCAGTCAAACGCAGCGACATGGAAATCAGTAATATATAATCAGGACAATACATTATTCACATACTATATGGTGTTTCAAAGCTTTAGTCTTGGTATATAATATTTATGGGAATAATCAATATTATTTTAAATGCGTAGTAAGTATAATTTACCTGCGGCTACACGTATAATCCTTTGTGTTTGGCACATTTAATGTGTTTATTAAAATATCGAAATGAATTAATATTCTCTAGAAAGCTTCGTAGACGCCATAAAGTATATCTACAGACTTACTTATTCATCGTTCTTAAGAAGTATAACGCTTCATGATTTCTTGGCATAAGTTTTTTAGTTGCTTCTTCACAAATGCCAAGGTAGCCAAAAGAAAATGAGCAATTACCATTTAGAAAATAGATAAAAACGATTTTTTTTTTCATGCAACCAATTTATAATCAGCGCTTTCACCATTCCACAGACTCTCTTGAAAGCTCAACTGAACAGCCGGATGTATTGGAGCAAGAGAAGTAAAATTTTAATTAGGCATTGAAATATTTACAGTTTATAGTTGCCATAGAAATGGAAATGTGAGACGCAAGCAGCGGCAGACTAATTTAGTTTTATTAATATTTCTTTCTCTGTATTTGTTGGCCACTGTTTTTATTACGTATCTAATGCAGCTGAGAGGTGCATTTTTCAGTATGTTCATATGTCGGCTGTTGAAGCTAACACAGATCGTTTTCAGCTTAATTTAATAACCGTTTATAAAAATCACCTGTTTCACCCTTTAAAGAGGGGCATTAAAACAAGAATGATGTTTGATCAACTCAGCTGAGAAAATTTCTTTTCAATTTGTTGCTATACGAGCAGGGATCTTCTTTTTGGTATTTCTTTTTTGTTTGAAACCATATTTCTATGACCATGAGAGCAGTATCATTAAGTAGTATTTACTCATGAATACAATATATAATAGACATGACCATCCGTCTCTCTATCTTGCTGTATGTGTGAACAACGAGTGGTTGGAGACTATAAGAGTTAGATTCTTCTATATCATCTTTAGATATTTACTTACTTTGATGGTCTTCAACCGAAGTTCGGTCATGGCATATCTGGTCATTCCAACGCGTGCTCCGTCGTCCTCTATCAAACAAGCACTTCGTCTTGTCCTCATTCACCGCTAGACCCATGAGCCTTGCTGACTCGCCGTTCCTGTGTAACGATGATATCAATATCATTGGCGTACGCAAGCATCATCACTTCGTTTTCGAAGATCGAGCCCCCATATTCTGTATGTGTGGGCATTGACGTAGTATACTCCAATAGCAGATTAAAAATATCGCACGACAGCGCGTCACCCTGCCTGAAACCTTTCTTGGTATCAAAGGGCTCGGAGAGGTTTTTTCCCACCCTGACAATGATTTGTGTGTGTAATAGCTTCATTTTTGCCGGAATACCTAGTGCAGACAGGGCCTCGAAAAACTTGAAACGTATCGGCGTGTCGCGATCAGCTTTATAATTGACAAATATGTGGTGTATGTCTTTGTTAAACTCACGGGTCTATTCCAAAACTTGGCGTTATGTGAATATTTGGTCACTGGTCGACCTTTTCGGTCTGAAGCCACTCTGATATCATTCAACAGTAAATCCGTATATGGCTTCAGCGTATTATACAATACGCGCGATAGAATCTTATATCCGATGGAAAGGAGACTTATTCCGTTGTAGTTGGCGCAAACAGCGGGGTCTCCTTTATTAAAGAAAGAACCCTGAGATTCCAGTCATTTGGGTACGCGTTCATCGGACCATATCTTGCATAAAAGTTTATGCGTACTTCTAACCAGCTCCTAATAAACTCTTAGCCTATCAGAACCAGCTGTTAGTTTTTTTTCAGCTTTTTAATAACCGAACTGTCCTCTGTATAGTGCTGTGGCTCTACAATAGTCTCATCATTAATTGGTCGTACAGTTGTCTTTCCTCTATCGCCTCCAAATAGGTTTAAAAAATTACTCATCCATGATCTCAGTGATTCCTGAGCACCTGTAACCAGATTTCCACTTTCGTTTTAACAAAAAGTTAGTTCGGACTTAAAACCTTTGGTCAGACGCTTGACCTTTTGACAAAAATTTTTGAGCTTTCTTTCTGTCACAGAATCTCTTAATTTCTTTAAACTCACGCCTTTGTTGCTCCTTTTTCTTAAAAGGCTTTTTTTGTCTCTCGATATTGCTCTACAACAGCTCGCGTTGTTCCATACAGCAGAGTTCGTTGATAAGGGATGTTCTTCTTGCAGTAGCATTGCGACACTTCAAGAGTCGTACTAAGAGTTAGTCACAGGTTGTGTATAACCAATGTCCTCCTTGGCAGCCCAATCCATGGAGCAGTTGATATATGTCCACTGCTCACATATATCTTGAGAAGACGGAGTGGTTCCCGACGCAGACAGGAAAGTGTGCCAGAGAAGGCTTCAGCGGTCTGTTGTGATTGAAGTTTACCGACGACTAGCTTTCGTTGTGTGTTGAGTCGTGCTGCATGCACCACTCTGAACCTTGTGCATACCTTAGCTGTGACAAGTTAGTGGTCCGACACGATATTGGGATTAGGTAACGTTCGCACATCCAACACACTCGATGCGTGCCGACCGTCAATCAAAACATGATCAATTTGGTTTCGTGTAATTTTATCAGGATTCTGTTAACTTCCGAGCTGCGGCGAAACCGATTAGCCTCTCTCCATTGTTGGAGAGCTACATTTTTCCGATGGTTGGGCAAAAGATTTCTTCCTTTCCAATTTTGGCGCTGAAATCGGTTAGCACGATTTTGACGTCGATCTGGACATTCCAGGTGCATTTCCCTATATCGTGGTCCTTATGCCGTTTTAGGGGGTCGTAATCATAGGGGTGACTTATCGGTGCCAAGCCCAACGCATCAACCCCTAATTAAGGGTGGTGTTTTTCGCCTTCTCACACTTTGCTCACCTCCGAACAACTGTTTAAAGGTGAATCGAGAGAAGCTTGTTTTGGGGTCGTTTGGTTACTCCGAACCTTTATAAAAGAAACTATTTCTTTCATATACAAGCTTGTATTTGATATCAGCTTGAATTTGATATCTATTCACCCAATTACATCAAATCATCAAATCACACTTAACATATTTGCCAAAAGCGTAAATTTTTGAAAGCGCTGCTTTCCAATCAACTTTTGAATCGAGTAATGCTGCGAAGCACGGATTCTGACAGCAACATACAATTTATTCTATGCGATGGAGTCTGTTTACTTTGACATTTTATGCATTTGCTATTTGTAAGTGGCACCGAATACAAAACACACTCGACTACATTTGGCACGTTTCACAAGCAGCGCAAAAAAAATTGCCACTAACAAAAACTACATAAATACATGAACTGATATATCCTGCTAAAATTGTATTTGGGTCACTTGTAAAATGGAAAATGGAAAATACAAAATACAACAAATGCAGGCAGTTGAAAACATGTAAAAATAATTTTTTTTTTTCGGTGTAAACGAATGCACTTTTCACAAATTTAAAGCATGCAAATAAAGTTTGCAATAAACGAGTAGAGTCGAGTCGACTCGACGAGGCAAGAAGATTGAGTCGAGTCGACAAGTATTTTTATTTTACAGTCATATATAGGTAGCTAGGTAGGTAGGTACTTGTCTGAGTATATAGAATAGCTTTTCATTCGCAATCGGTAAAGAACTTTAGCACCACTTGCAGAGAGTCATACAATGTTTATGCGATGCGAGTGTATGTACGACTTGTAGAACAATGCAGTCATATGTTATTTGCACAGCTGCCACATGCAACACGATTTGCATAGCAAAGTGACAACGATGTACGAACAAACTAATGAAAAACATTTGCACCATTTTATTTAAAGCAATTTTTTTATCTGTGCTCCTTATTTTGTTTCTTTACAGGAACGCTATAAGAACGACATCAGTCTGGCCATACAATTGCTGCATTGCAAGCCGGATAGTTTTGTGCCGCAAAAGGTGTCCTCGGTAAGTATTGCATATTTCATGTGTGGTGGCTGCATCAATTTAAACTATTTATACATCTATATATTGTATATATTTTTTTTTTTTCTATTTACTATTTATCAGCTGCCCATCGAAATCCAGTCCAAGGTTTCCGCTTATATGCGTCTCGAGACGAATTCACACTCGGATTCGGAATGTAGTAATAGTGGTGTCGGTGTGGCTACCACAGCTTCCTATAAAGTGCTTCCGGCTTCTGATTCGCCACCGCCGGCGCCTTGCCCCTTTCCACCCACAGCAATGGTATACTCAATGCGGGGCCTTGGTAAGTGTTAGTAGACCTTGTTTATTTTTATTTTATTTATTTTACTTATTTATTGGCTTATTTATTTTCATTTTATTTTTTTTCTCTATCCTTCAGACACTGTTTTTTAGAAAAAAACCAAATCAATCCAGCAGCGTACGTCATTATTTGAATGGTAGCACAAAGGATTGCTTGTTGATGATATAATATTTAATCTTAAGGCTAGTTAATATTTAAATACAAAAGGGGTGTAACAATAAGTTCAATCGTCTCCGAAGGCAGTTGACACGGTCAGCGAAATTTGCAGACGATTTTTCATTCTCATTCCTGTGTACATTATGACACGCCAAAGATCATGCAACTGGCTTGATCAGTCGAGTCGATATAAACATGACCGTCACTCAAGCTCTCCGTATGAAAATGGAGATCTAGATCTATAAGCGATAGAGTATTCAAATGTACATATTTAGATTTTATTATTCATTCTTAAGATAACTTGTATTCAATGCACACGCTAACCCTACCTCCCTAAGTGAGGTTGATCGATTGCAGCATTCTTTTTTGTTCCGGTTTAAGGCGGTCATTTGGGTCTCGAAAGGAGTAGTCTTCATTGACTTTTTCAGAACTTAATTATCTACAATCATCGGGCTTTACTACTAGATGGGTTGAGAATTATCCTTCTTGCAAATGAAAAAATGTTTTAAAATTTTTTTTTTTTTTTTTTATTAAAAGTTTTTTTAACTTTTTGATCCCGTCGGAAAAGTAATACCGTCTGCAAAATACTCCTTCTCGCGCGAGCTGAACTTATTATTGCGCCATCTTTAAAGGTTTGGGCAGAGATAATAGTCCGAGGGAGCCAAATCGGGCGAATATAGTGCATGAGGAAGGAATTGAAGCCATAAATTGTTGATTTTCAGCTTTCAATCGCTGTTGATGGTTTTTCTTTTCTCGAGGTACGAAGAGTATGCCATGACGATCCCTGAAAACGGACTCCATGACCTTTTTGACTCATTGTGCCTCGCTCGGCCGCTTCGGAGCACTCGTGCGGGTTTCAGTATCCAGCAATAGTGGATACAGGTTTCATCAACAGTTACCAATCGACGCCAAAAGTCCACCCGATTCCGCACCAGCATGGCCAAACACTCTTTCAGAGTGCACTCGGGTTCGTATTTTTGGTCCGGAGTCAGCATGCACGGCACCAAGCGGCAGGATCATTTTTTCATATGCAGAATCTTGCCCAAAATATGACTTGGTCGGCAGTGAAGTTTCGGCCACCACGAAACTCTCGAAACGAATATTTCACGGTGTAATCTGAAGCAGCATTCGCCCAATAATATTTATCCAATTTTTCTTTGGTTTCCTTCTCTGTTTTGCCTCTAAAAAAATAATATAAAATAAACTCAACATGATGTCAAACACGTCAACAAACATCAGCAGTCAAAAGAAAACTAAGGGCTACATCGCGCTGAAATTTGACATGTCTGCCTAAATATGAATAGAAGACGACAAGGCACCATAATCTTCTTTGCTATTGCAATGCATTCTGGCGGTCAACGAGTTTTCGTGATATTGAAGGAGACACCACGCCATTTAGTTAAGCGGTCAACAAACTTGGAACTCATTCGGCTCCCAATCGACCTAAGTAGATTAGAATTGCTGACCCTACAACCGCTTTTTGCTACACTAAGAACAGCGCACTAGCTGTTGTGATCTTCTGTACGCAAACGCCAGTTGTTGTCAATTCCAAGTGCGTAGAGATATTTCCATACCTGGTCATTATATGTGTGTTGAAGTTATACTGACCATTCGAATAAGATAACCAGCCCAATGCTTGCGCTTTAATTCTATGCGCTTGACTATGTTAACCTTGCCGAATAAGTCATTCAACTCTTGGCTCCTAAGGGACCGAAAGAAGTAGCTAAGTCTATTTATTACGAAGAATCTGTAGAACAAAAACTTCCAAATCTTTTTCATCCGATTCTATCAGAGTCCATAGCATATTCGACATATTCTATATGTACGGACACTGATGTATTCCATCAGCAGATTGAAAAAAAATCGCACGACAGCGTATTACCCTGCTTGGAACCTCTCTTGGTAACAAATGGTTCGGAGAGGTTCTTTCCTACCTTGACAAGGCTTTTTGTGTGTGCTAGCATCATTATGCAAAAATGAACGATCCTGGTGCAGACAGGGCGTCGAAAAACTTCGTTCGTACCGGCGTATCGAAACCGGGCTTATAGTCGAGAAATATGTGGTGAGTCCTTGTTAAAATGACGGCTCTTTTCCAGGATTGGTCGGAATTGGTCACTGATCGACCTTCTTGGTCTGAAGCCACACGGATTTTTTCCTATCAGTGAATTTCTATATGGCTTTAGCCATATACGCACGATAGAAACTTATATCCGATGAAAAATATATAAGATTCTTTCTTGAAGCGGGTGATACGTCTTTTCTACTCACATATAACTCCAAAAGACTAAGAAGTTCCCGGGAGGAGTCGAGAAAGTCTGGCTGAAAGAGCTTTAGCAGTTTCTAGCGTTTAGTTTTCGTTGCTATCATATAATAACTCCATCATTTATGTTATGGTTGCTTGTTACTCTAACTGCCTGCCTCAAAAACAATATCGAGAAGTCGAAGCTGAAAGGAAACAGTGTATATCTGATTTTATCTCATTATCTCGCAGGCTAAATCCTATAGATATATGTATATATGTACATGTTTGTCTGATTTTAGTTTCAATTTTCGTTTCATCGAATTTCAAATCGCAACGATGCTAAAAATGCTTTCAGTTCAAAAAATTATGTTTTGCTTCAAGCGTGTGTGAAGGATAAAAAACTTCGACTTTACCGAAGTTATGTATATTATTTTAGTTATACTTTAATTTAATTTTATTCGCTCATAATTTCTTTTTTTTTTATTCTTTTTGAATTTATATTAATTTATGCACAATTTAATTTTTATTCCATTTTAGTAATTTTTTAGCGCACTCTTTTAATATCATGATTCGTTTAAAAATTCAACATTTTTCAACACTATGATGTACATATATTATTCTATATTTACATATTGTACAAAAAAAAAAAAATCTGCATATTAATAAACAAATTTTTCAATTATTTCTTTTTGCATGCAGACGCCAAAGGCAGTTCAGCAACAAATACCAATCAGCATACGAGCAACGGCAACAACAACAACGTTAATAATATTAACACAACAAAGGACGCACTTAACAACAACAATAATAACAACAACAACAATACGAATAGCAATCTCCAAAACGGCAACAATAACAATAATAAATTCCATTCGACCACCTCACTTAATAGCAATTGCACCAATGGCGGCGGCGGTGTGGGTGGTGTCATTGTACACACCTCTACAACCTCCGATCCTGATATGATTTCACCCATTGTTATGGCAAAATTTCTAGAGGACGAATTAAAAGCGGGTGAAGTTAAGCACTGCGATACATGCTCATGCTCCAAACAGGATCTCACAGTACTAGCAGATGTTGCACGTTCCTATACCGTAGCAACGCAGACGCCCTTTCAGTTGGCCAATAGTAATCTCAACGAGCCGCTGACGCAGCTCTGTCTACGCTGTAACAGCAATCTGAACTCTCCATCGCGTACAAATAGTCCATACCTCATGAAATTGGTCAAATCAAGTGATTCGGTCATTTCGGAGACAAAGAGTTCGGTTTCGGATCTAAATGATATGGACAAATTGTTTACGCCGGCAAAGAAGGATGATCTGATGGTTAATCCCATATTGGGACACCATCGTCTGTGCGATAGAACAGCGGGCAGTGGTGCGAGCGGTATTGGTGCAGGTAAGTGCATATTTGAAATACATTTAAAATTTATTTTTTTATTGTCTTTGTTCTTTTATTTTTAGGTGCCTACGCTGCAGAGAAATATTTGCTCGAATCAAATAATATGGCAGTGCTGCGCAGCAATGGCTTTCAGCGACGTTTTCTTGATGGCGGTGGCACTGCACTCGAGCTCTTGAGTAAATTTGAATCCAATAGACAGGAATTTGCTGGTGGTGGAGATATTGTTGTTGGTGGTGGCGTAAATGTTGGCGTTGTAGGCACCGATGACTTGGAAGATGAAACAACTAAACCATTATTGAGCGCAACATCTCAAACGAATCTGCTGCTACCAGCGCAACCTAAATTAGATATTGTAGAGCTTGTAGTGCCCGCCGAGCTGATACATGTAGATTCAGCACAGCTCAAGACGCCTATAAGTGTTGCGTCAGCGACGCAAAATCAACACCTAAACGGCAATAGTGCGCTAATGAAATCAAATATTTCAGGATCGGTTAATAGTCTTTGGAGCAAGACAAGCAGCTGTGAAGGTGCTAAAATGTTCGAGAATTTTAATCGTAATCTGATTAAGACTATAAAGGTATGCAATTCGAATAATATAGCGAAGTGAGAGAAAAAAGAAAGTTGATGTTCTGAAAAAGTAGGCGATGTATTGCTTAATTGTTAGATATGTATATATTTATATACAGTTCATTATTAAACGAATATTATCTTTCTTACAGGCGGAAAATCCGCGGTATCGTGGACCACGGCTGTGTGCCATGCGCATACAGCAGAACGGACAAAGCAATATACTATTGGATAACATAGAATCCATCGAAGCGTTTACGCCGATCATTTACAAACGACGTGAACGTCTATTGGACGAAGAATTAGATGATACAAAGGATATTATAACATCGGGCACGAGTGGTGCGCAGCAGTTGGAGGCTGATAAGCTGCGTACAAAACCCGCGTGGCAGTCACAGAACTGTCTACTGGAAACATGCAATGAAGCGCTCGAGCAGGAAAATGTCATAGTAGTTGTAGATGAGGAACAAAAGACTGTTAATGAATCTATAGTTAATGATAGTGTCACTAATACCTTGTTGGATTTGAACGCAACCGAACAGCATGGTGGCAGCCAGACAGAGGTAGCTGCTGTGGCAGTTAATGCTGCAGTTACACCGCTGGTATTGCCACCTAGTTCCAAACACTCGAACAATTCAAAGTCATGCACACAATCCAGTTCAATGAGTGAGGTTATAGACTTTCAGGAGAATGTGCTGTTGCGTAGACAGCAATTGAGTCGTGTTGCCGAATGGGTGCAAAATAATACACAACAACTGGAACAACAGCAGCAGCAACAGCAGCAAACGGTAGCAATCAATTCGCACTGTGATTCGCATGCGGGTAGCGCAGTTGAACGTCAATCGTCATCATTTTCAACGCTCGATCGCATGGATTCCATATCGATTGAGAAACTCTCACTGGACTCAGGCTATAAGACAACACCGCAACAGCCAACAAATGGTGTTGGCGCAGCTTGCTACGGTTTGAATGGCAATAAGACATCAACGGAAGATTCATTGTCACCCAAAACAGATGCAACGAGTACAACAAGTGCGGCGGCAACGCCACCGGAATTGAAGCAACAACAACAACAGCACAATAGCAAACAGGAACAATCAACTTTGAGTGTAAGCATGACAGGCGCAACATACTATAGACGTACAACGCGCTCAGGACTGCCGGTGGCATACACAACACAAGCAATTGCTAATAGCACCGAACAAACACCGTCACCGCCATCGGTAGCAAGTGGCACCAGCAGCAGCAAGGCATCGGCATCGGCATCACTTATATGCCCCGAACAGCCAACGTGTGATATACTTAACTATAAATATTATCCAAATGATACAGATAAAACGCGCGCCATACAAGCGGAACTGCATACGACAACGCAGAGCGTAGACATTGCGCAAATGGAGTACAATGTAAAACAGTTTTTGCTCAAACAGAATGAATGGTCCATGCGTGGACAGGGTATGTCCGGTGCTGCGCCACCAGGCAGACCAATACGCCAATTGAAAGCAGCGACCAAGCTATATGGGCCGGGTGTTGGTGAACGTGTACGGCTGGCACCTGGACGTGCAACAGCAACCGCCAGCAGCAGTGCTAAGGCTGTTGATGGAATTGCTGGTATTGGTGGTACTAGCGGCGGCGGTGGTGGTGGGGGCGGCGGTACTATAAGCATTGGTGTTGGACTGCTGCCGCACAGAACTGAAACGAATTTATAAGTAACACTCAAATGTATGCTAGTTAAGCCTAAAAAGGAATTAGGAATTGCATGTAGCAGAATATGAGTTGATATACAATTCAAAGCATGGATTGGCTAAGTGGCATTAGTTTAAATTTAAATACTTAACTGAGCTTAGGCACTTTTAGGCAGCGTTACAGAAAAAAATATCTAGCTAAGCAATTGCAACAGATATAGATTTATAAATACATATAGCTATAAAATATATATTCTTAAGCAGCCAAGAAGCTTCAAATAATGCCTCAGCCAGTTACACATGATATACATATATAAATAAAATTAAAAATTAAATACGATTAAAACAAAACAAAAATCTTAAACATTAAATGTATCTCAATGTTAAAACCGAAAATTAAAACGTCATATACTAGCAAACGATTTGTGCAATAATTAATTGAAAGAAAAAATTAAATTTAAATAAAATTAAAATTAAATTAAATTAGTCAGCAAATTAATATAATTTATAAAGAAAAAAAAAACAACTACTCGAAGCTTCTATGTTTGTATTAACTCTCAACTAATTACTATACTCATGCTGTACCTATTTAGTCGAAATTTGCAATCCTGCCCATATACTACCTTAAAGAAAAAAAACAAAACTCTTAACATATACACACACATACACTCATCAAAAACAAAACAAAGTAATTAACTATATACATTTAAAGCAGTTTACAAAAAAAAAAAACGTATAAAAGCTTCTATGTACCAATTTATATAAAATGTATCTGAACGCACATATGAACACAAATCCAAAAAAAAAAAAAAATATTTATATGTAATAATCCCTAAGCATATAAACAAATCAAACAAACAATCACTCTTACACACAGAACATTTAACGGCTTCAAATTTCATAATCCCCTATTTAACTAAATTAATTGCTACATATATTATATACAAACAATACTAATCTGTATACACACACATACATACATACATAAATACTATACATGTATTCATTTATATACAACAAAAAAATCAAAGAAAAACACTCGGCAAAATGCTTTAACTCTGTTATGTTTGGCTCATTTCATTATATATATACATAAATCTATAAATCTATTATATATATACACTTATATGTATATGCATAATTCTAGTAAATACTCATTAAATAAAACAAAAAAAAAATAAGAAGAAAAATAGGAAGAAAGTACGCAAGATAAAACAATCTAAGTTCATGTACCAAAGAAAGACTTGAATATGTATCTTTAAAAAAGAAACGTTTCCGAAAATAAAATGTAACAAAAAGTATCTAAAAAACAAAAAAAAAAAAAAAAAAGAGAAACACATGTGTACTTGAATTTTCCAAAATTGCGCGAATATATATAAAGTAAGAGGAAGATACTTAATGATTTACTTACGACTTAACTAAATATTTATGTCTGCGTGTATCTAAAACAAGTATGTATCTATAACGTAAGAACGGCGTATGTATGTATAGAACCTTATAAATATATACGTAACATACATAATTACGTACAATTCATACACAATAAATATTTGCTATTAAAAAATTTCATGCGAATTGTAACAAAAAAATTATCAAAAAATTAAAACAAAAAAATCAACTAAAAACAAGCGAATTAAATTATGCCCTGCCAGTGAAATTACTGCATACCCTTCAATTCGATATTAGTGATTTCCTTTATACTTAATCAATTGATAATTCAATATAATCAAAATGAACTAAAAGTCCAAAATCTACAATACGATATTTGCTCAAGCAGAAATGTATGTTTTTTTCATTTAAGATTTGAAATAAATTTATAAATTGGAGCATGTACGCATTTCGACTTATATTCGGAAAATTTCAATTATTTTGCTTAATTTATTCTGGGCAAAAACGAGTCAAAAAATTAAGAAAATCTGAAGGTTCATTTAAAAGTTGTTTTTTTTTTTTCAATTAAATTTTAATTTTTTAACAATTTAATGAAGTAGTTTAATGTAAATGATGTGTTTCATTGTTTGAGGCAAAATACTGCACATGTATGGAGAGGTCTTGCGAAGAATTATACTTTCTTAACTAACTTGGGTATACTCACATTAACAGTAGATGAATGTGTCATATTTAAGACTCCTATATATGTACGTTCAAATAATGTAGGGCGGGAGTTCTTTGATGTATAATTCTTACTAAGTTCTATCTATACCAAAACTTTGACTGAGCAATGTTGCTTCTTTTCAAAGTTTGTGCATAAAAATTCTATTTTTTTTTAGCAATATTATACAACATACATATTATAGCGAAGCTAGCAGCTGCAACAGCGTACATCATTATACATTAATTTGTATTGACTATAATACAAATTAATTTACAGCATAATTCTTGCTTCAATTTATAAAAAATTTCAAATCTTTAAGCAACTTTACAACTACTTGCTTCATATTTCCATTAATTGCTCCTCAACAATAACAACAACAACAAAGTAGAATAATTAATTTCTTAGCAATAAAACTCTTTTGCAATATAGTAAAATTACCAAAAAGAATTAAATTTAAAGCATAATAGTTGATAATTTTTAAGCAGAAACATTTTGTAAAAAGATATTTTATAAAAAGAATTTTGAACAAAAATAATTGTTTCAGTTTATTCTTTGTAATTTTCTGTCATAGAACTTTTATTTAATATTTTTTTTGAATACCTGCTATTGAACCACCTTCAATGTGAACGAAAAATTTAATAAAAGATATAAACAAAATAGTATTTTGATGTTTTATTATTTAGTTTTGTATTACTTCGCGTCGTGCTCATCCGTGACTATATTCAATCGGAAGCTACTGTCATTGCGAGAAGTTTTTAGTATTTGAAAATGTTGAACTTTTTGCCAGATAATGTGTTTTTGCGAGGAGTTCTTCTTTATAACTGTAACATGAAGAAAATCGCTTCCAGAAGTCATCGTAATTTAGTATCAGTTTATAATGACCATGCTCAAAAAACCATTTCCAGACGTTTAAAAGCATTGGGATTCATCCAATAGCTTGGAAGTTGGGTGCCGTATGAATTGAAACCTAGAGACGTCGAACGTCGATCAGCATGACGGAAATGTTGCTTGAAAGCCACAAAAAAGAAGTATTTTTTGCATCGGATTGTCATAGCCATGTCCGTCTGTCCGTCCGTGTGAACGAAAGGAAACGGAAACGGTAATAGATAGGACTTCGCGCTTTTTGCATTCGAGTAGGACTTCGCCGGAATTTTACAAGTTTATTTCAAAATTCCGGAAAAGCCTAAGTCAAATGCAAAAAGAACGAAGTATATCTATTAACGCTTCCGGGATCCTTTCGTTCATACGGACGGACAGACGGCCATGGCTGTATCGACTCCTCTATCACTTCTAACTCTTGGGGGTCTGCGACTATTATTTCTACCTGTTACATATATTTGCAAAAAACCAATAGACTATTCGGTACAGGGCCAAAAAAACTGTGTACTTTTTCGGCTTTCACTGTTGTAGGGCGTACACTTAGCCACTGTTATTTGTAGAGCCGTTCACATGGTATAAAACGAGTAGTTCATAAATGACGGCTTAACAGCTAAAAAATAAACAAAAATTAATAAAAAAAAGGTGTTCAAAAAGTTGATTATTCTAAATCAAAGTTTGCAGTGCGGCCTCTTTTTCAATAATTCAATATTGCTAATTGCGGTAAGTAATTTTGTTTCTGTGTATATAACTGTTTATACGCATATTTGTTTTTGTTAAAGTCAAAAGTTAGAAATAAGAAGACGCAGCACAGAACAAATTACAACAGCTTTATTTGTTGTAATTTCTAACTAACGTTCCCATTGCGCTCCACATTTGTTGTTGTTGTTGTTAGATTTGGCACACTTCGTTTTGCACTTTCCTGATCGAGAAACGAGAGCCATCGACCTTCCAGTGAGAGTTAATCTGCATTCAAATGCAGCGGCCAATGCTAGTAACTAATTGAACGGACAACAAGGTGCAGCGGTAATTGCAAAGCCTAGCGCGTATATTTTAAAAGCGTTTTATATGAAAAAAAAAAATCAGTGGAAATTGTGAAAAGTTATATATTTGTAGTGTTGTGAAAATCGTATCAAAATTTCTACAAAAATTAGGAAAACTAATGACAAAAGCATTTTTTCAAAGACAATACATATACATAATATATATG
Organism: Leucophenga maculata; assembly: GCA_035044805.1. Lineage (NCBI taxonomy): Eukaryota > Metazoa > Arthropoda > Insecta > Diptera > Drosophilidae > Leucophenga > Leucophenga maculata. The sequence goes on along the minus strand of JAWNNP010001123.1, from coordinate 514,902 downwards.
TATATGCATGTAGTGTCTATGTGTTACGCGCGCAGTTTAACGGTACCAAGCTAAAAGAGATTAGCGAAAAAGCGAAAAGAACTGTTGAACAAAATTATTAGAAAAAAAAAACTAATATATTGTAAAATAAGCGAAAATTAAATTGTGTGTATTTCGTTTTTGTTTTATTTTTTTGTATAATGTAAATGTCCGCAATTAAAAAACAGTAAAAACAACAAATACATTGCTTTTTTAAATTTATTACAAGTGTATTGTATTAAAACTTTAAATAAATAAAATAAAAATAAGAACTTATAAGAAATAGAAGAATTTGTGCACAGCTTCTATTCGTTTAGAATAAAATAAATTTTCTAAAGACTTGCGGCGGAGCCACTGAAGTCGGTTTCATTACATCTGGGAACAATTGGAAATGTAAGTTTCGCTTCTTACGTATGTACATACACTCGAGGACAAAAGTATTTTGACATTACAAAAAATCGCATATTTTGTGTGATTAACTATAATTTATTTATCCAAAAAATAGTAAAGAAACATATTTATAAGAGTGTAAAGTATTTTATGGTCATAAAAATAACAAAATTATTGAGTTCTATATTAAAGTTTAGAAAATAGAAATAAAACTTTATAAATGTTGGAGGACAAAAGTATTTTGACAATACATAACTTGTTAGAAAATGTAAAAAATTTCAAAAACTTTCAAGAACAATAGAAAAATTAATAAATATTATACCCTCCTTTGACGTCTATTACCTTCCGCAAGCGTCCAGGAATTGATTTTACCAAATTTTGAAGCGTTTCTAAGGAAATATCCTTCCAAAGTAGATCGACATCAGCAATCGTGTCCTAGCGCGTTCTGGTTCATTGTACCATTGATGGTATGAAATCACCGATCCCGTAAAAGCACACACATCCCCAAAACATCACAGAGCCTCCACCATGTGGTATACGTTCGCATACTGGTCTCACTTTTTGTCGAGCACTTTTGGGTAGTCTGCAGTATAATTTATTTTTCAACCCATGATACTCAAATGTACTTTCATCAGTCCATAAAATTTTTTCCCAAAAAGAAGATAAGAATTAAAATAATGCAATGTCAAAATACTTTTGTCCAGCAAAAAATGCATAATCTCTCACCTAGCATGTCATGGCAAAGAAATGGATAAGCTTATCAGTGCAATCTTTTGCTCTCTTAAATCTATAAATAGTAGCTCTCTCTTGAAAGTTAAATAGATACCGTTACTTCTACGAGTAAAAAGAGACACACGATAGTATATTGCCTCGCGCCTTGTCAAAATACTTTTGTCCACTATTGTACATATCAGATCAATAGGTTGCCTATAAAAATTATTAAGTATTTTTAATAAATCAGTAATTTAGTTATTTTTCGCTTTTTACGGTGTACCTTTTTTTTTTTGAAGCAGGTTTAATTTACATATATACATATATGTATGTATATACATACATGTATATATACATATATGTATATATACATATATGTATGTAGAATATATACATATATATATATATATTCTTTCGATTTTGACCAAACTTAAGCTGTGATTTTATTTACCCCCGATCCCATTAACAAACATATATACCAAACTTTATGTCAGTACCTCTTAAAAATGGACCAAATTTTATCACTGTACCTAAAATGGATGCAAAGATATGTTGAAATTTGTTTACCGCTTATATAGGGGGAGTGGCATCGCCCCCTCCGATTTTGACCTCACCTAACAGTACTACTTTTCCCGATCCCATTGATATGTTTAACACATTTCATCACTCTACCTCGGAGATATCACGAATTTTATTAATCGATTGTGGGCACACAGTTGATGAAGAACATACATTAAAAAAAAAAAAAAAATTACTGACGAACATAGATCCTCCTTTTCGAAGTCGGTTAAAAATTAGTCACATGAAGTACATAACGCTCAGTTACTTCTATACTGTCATAACTCATTTAATGTTACTGCGTGCTGAGTTCCTTAGAAATAAGAGGGCAAACTTCTAAATTTGTGGAAAAAAAAGAAAGTATATACAGGGTGACAAGAAATAACCCGGACTTACATTTTTGATCATAACTTTTTAAGGAACTATATTTGAGAAAAAAATGCAGATACACAACTATCAAATAGCTATTATGTAAACATAGTATTCAGCCGGTTTCGAAGTGGCTTCCTTGGGCTGCGATGCAGAGCCCTAAACGTTTCTGGAAATTTAGCGCAATGGGCCGCAGGTCTTCTTCCGATAATCGATCCCATTCTTGGAGCAATGATTGCTTCAGCGCCTCCAAACTTATGTGGCGTTTAGCACATGCCCTGGACTCCAAAATAGACCACACACTGTAGTCCATCGGATTGAGATCTGGCGAGTAAGGTGGCCATTCACTGGATGTGATAAAGTCCGGAAAATTTTCTTTGCACCAGTCCTGAGTCAATTTGGCTCTATGAGCTGGCGCTGAGTCCTGTTGAAACGTCCACTCCGTATCACCAAAGTGCTGCTGGGCCCAAGGAAGCACAACAGTTTCCAAAATGTCACGGCGGTACACTTCCTGATTGATTTTGACCCCTTGCTCGATGAAAACAAGGGGTGGCCGGTGGCGCATATTCCTCCCCAAACCATTACGGCGCTCGATTATTGCAGAGGTACCTGGAGCTTCAGCTGACCAGCTTCTGTCATTTTGGTGATTGTGCGCCGGTTGGATGGTGAATATCTTCTCGTTCGTGATGAGAACACGCTCCCATTTTTGACCTGCGGCCCGACGCTTCAGCTGGCGGCATCTTTGGAGTCTCACGCGCTTTTTGTCATCCGTAAGAAGCTGTACTTTTTGGAGCTTGTAGGGCTTGAGATGAAGTTCATTTTTGGCAATCAACCAAACACTTTCTCGATTCACTCCGATTTCACGGACTATTTTTCTGACCGAGACTCTGCAATTCCGGGTGATCCGCTTTTTCATGATCTGGCGAATTCTGGAAATGTTGGCGGTGCATGGTCTGCCTCGTCCGGGACGGTCACCTTCATGGCCAAGCTCATTAAATCGCCGTTATAGCTATTTCATTTTATTTGTACACCCTGTTCCTATACGGAACAAAGGTTTACTAAGTTTGTGCAAATGTAATAGGCAGAAGGAGGCGTTGACACTTACTATGCATACAAACTCCTCATTTTGAGGTTTTGGTTAGAAAAATGTTATTTTTCTTTTTAAAATTTGGATTACCTTAAGTAAATCTTTATCAAATATTACATTTATTCCAACCTTTCTAAGTTTTTCTATGAAAATATTTTATTGTTATTGTTTATTTAGCTAGAAACGCCAAATTTGAAGTATCTTGCATTATTTCTAAGAAAATATTTCAAGTTTGGAACACTAGAAAGAATAGCCCTCATACGACCCGCTTGATATCTCGTTGTCGAACTTTTATTATCGTAAAAAAAAAAATGTGTAGAACATTGTACTTTATCAGACGGTTTCGACAGCTTGCTCCAAACTTGTTCCAAAAATACGCTTTTTTAATGATCTAACGACAAAGAATTATGTAATCATTTATCAAAGAAAATTATCGTAATGATATGTGTTCAAATAAACGATTGGCAAATATGTTAGACATTTTGAGTGACTATATTGTCTGAACTACATATTGACTATCTATATGAAGAAACATGATTACGATATTTTGATGAAAAAAAAAAACAAATTGTATTTTGCTTAAATATACGTTTTTTCCAAAAATTCTAGTATTTATGTTTGCTTAAATTATTTATATTGGATCGTTCTTAAAAAATTTCGGCATTAAATTATGTATACTCTTGGTCAACATGGATAGCTGAGTGGTTATAGTACGTTTATAAGATTGTATAAAGCAACATATCGCAGAAACTACAAAATCCTGAGACTGTAAATTTGGATATTGTTACTTGGATATCCTTACGTAAAACGAGTCTATGAAACTTGTATCGACTATTTTTTCATACAAGTATATAAACACTTTTACTTTATGGTAGAGATTTATAGTAATGCAGCCGAGAATGTCTAAAATGTTTATACTACCAATGTTCCAATACGGAGAAAGGGTTTACTAAGTTTGTTCAACTGTATTTAACAGGCAGAAGGAGGTGAAATAGATCTTGGAAACATTAACTGCTAGTTCCTTCAAAATTACATATTTTAATCTCTTAATCATTTTTCAGAATACTTATGTTTAGTGAACACGCTAATCCCCTTCCTGGATATTAGCAGATTTTGAGGTACCCAAATCTCCTCGAAATTGTAGAACATCGATTGCTTTTACACTTTACACACCTTTTGCAGTAATATTCAAGGATCGTAAATAATGATTAAAATACTCTGAAAACCTAAAATGTATAAGACTATCCATAGAAATTCCATAGACTATCCACAAATGCATTATTTTTATTTAAATTTATATTTTATGAATTTTATTTAAATTTGAGCAAATGTATTTAAAACGCAAAAAGAGGCGAGGCAGGACCACATAAAGTATCAAAGGTCGAGTGACTGTCCTTGTGTAAATCGATAAGTTGGAGAATAAAGACATGGATGCTTTAAGTTTGGCAAGTAAGATTCTCCTGTTGCTATTTTCAAACTCTTGTATTTAATGTACGGGTTAAGCCTCATTATAGAAAGTTATCTGTGTCTTGTACAAAAGTTTTGAGCACCTACAACAAATCTCATTATTCTTTTATTATATGGGTAAACTACGAAACATTCTCTTTTTCCAGGTTGCTCTACGAATATACTTACAAATTTTTACCCATTTCGTGCCCAGTTTCTTAGCTAACTTCAATATTTTGCATTATACTTGTATAATAAATTTTTTATTTTTTATTTTAATTTAAACATAAATTCAGGCGCAATGAAATAAATAATTTTCTCGATGAACTTAAATGCTACTTAATAATTTTTTTTTTGTGCAGAAAATTAAAAAATTGATTTTCTTTCGTTTTAAAAATTAATTAAGACAAAATGGCGACAAAAATGGCGTCAGTCTACGACTTGAAATGAAGTTTTAGTTCTAGGCATATGCACGACTTAGCTTAGGCATCAACCTGTTCGACCTTTTGTTTTTGCTCCTCCTTCGGCTGTTCTTCATGCTGCTCAGTTTGCGGCTGTGACTGCTCTTCGGTATCATCATTAACAGTAATTACCTCATCGGAGGGCACAATCTCTTCGAATGAATCTTCTACGGCTTCAGCACTGTTACGTACCTCATTTGTTGCATCATCGGCTTCCAATTCGCTAACCTTATTATCAACTGCAGCAGGTTTTTCTGTAACTGGTGCCGCGGGTGCTACTGGCACTGGGAGTGCTGGTACTGGATTAGACTGTGGACGATTACCACCTAAGAAATTGATAATACCTTGGAAAGGACCAGACTGTTGTGGTTGTGTTGGATTGGCAGCAGCTGTGGCATTGTTGCCGCCGAGAATAGTATTTACGAATGATTGTATGGGACCTGGACGTTGTGTGGTGGCAATGGCAGCACTCTGTTGCTGTTGCTGCTGTCCAGTCAAACCGGAGAGCGTATTTTGAAATTGATTACCAATATTCGAGGCAAACTGTTGCAAACCCTGGAAGGCTTGTGACGTTGTGTTAACTACATTCTGTACTGCTTGCTGTGCGGAGGTAATGGCATTGGCTGGATTAAGAAAACCGGGTATTGTGGGCGCAGGTGCTGCAGGTGCTGCGGCAGCCTGATCAGCTTGTGATTGTTGTTCTGTCAATTGCTGTTGTTGTTGTTGTTGCTGTTGTCCGGTGAATTGATTCAGAAATTGTCCAATTGGTGAGCCTTGTATGATTTGCTGCAGAAAATTTTGCTGTGTGGTCGAGCCTTGTGCGGGTGTGGCCTGTGTTACAGCAGCCTGACGCACGTTGCCCACTGGTTCTACTGCATTGGCAGCTTCACTTTCGACAACTGATGCAACAGGCTCCACGGATTCGACTTGCTGTACTTGTGGCTCTTTGACACTGTCGACTACGGGCAGCGATTTTAATTGTTGCACTTGCTCAGCCTGCTGTTCTGCTGGCTGCTGCTGTTTTACAGCAATTGGTTCAGCTACTGGAAGTTTCTCTTTTTGGGGCTCCTCAGCCGTGCGTAGTTCTTGTGTAGGCGCAATTTCAGCTAACTCCTGTATCTGTTCTTCCTGTATGGCTTCTTTGATTTCTTCGGCTATTATTTGAGCATCTTCACTTGCCGTCAGTTGTTTAAGGTTCGTCGACTGCTGCTGCGGCTGCTGCTCCACAACCAGTGGCTGCTCCTTCTGCAGTTGCGCCGCTTGTGGCACTGTTTCCTCCTGTATTATGGTCACTGGTATCAATTGCTCCTGCGCTCCAGCATCACGCCGCTTGAGCACACGCGCTTGTGACGAACTTATGAGCAAAACTAGCGCAAATGTTAAAGTAAAAGTAGCGCAACGCATTTTCACTGCTTGGCACACCTTTGACGTCGTTTCAATTTGAGCGTTAATTGTTGAAACAAATTTTATACTTTTTTTATTTATTTTTTTATTTATTTACTTATACGCGTTTCGCGCTTGCGCGTTCAATTCGCTTGCGAGTGACGATTAAAACTGATTGAAATTTCTACGGCAGAAGCGCATTTATACTGCGTTGTTGTGCTGCGAAGCAGGCGGCTTCGCTGGCGACGTTCGAATTGCCTGTCTGCACGTCTGTCTGTCTGCTGCTGCTGCAGCGCTGCTGGTGAGTTTGTCTTCGTTGCTGAATGTATCTGCTGCATTTGTAGCTTTTAAGTCTTGGTAGAAGTTCTGCAAGTGCAGTAGATGTCATTGAACTTACCACACGAGACTTCAGATGCAGTCGCACAATGGGAAGAAATCACGCCAATCGCGTATATATGTAGTTCAATATTCAAAAAATATTTAAAAATATTTAAAAAAGAGAAAATAGTTTGTTGGACAAAAACATAAGTTTACAGCCAAACTTATCTAAATGTATTACCGTTTGGCTGCGCATGTTAACAAGTTAAAAACTTCAACTTCAAGCTTTGTATCCAAAAATTATTCAAAAAAATACTTATACGATTTATAAATTTATTATAGTTCTAAAATAAATTTGAATATGATTTAAGCATATACTGTGGAAAATGTGAGTCATAAAAATCAATCCAAAGTAACAAAAATAGAGTAGTTTAGAAGCTATTAATGCACTTATATAAACTTTGTTTAATATTTTTGTAAGGTAGCAGTAGTACAACTAAAATTTAAATAGTTTTCACATAAACTCCTAATTCTTCGCATCTCAGCTCATCAGTTAAAAAGTTTCACTTTCAAAATAGAGAAAACTTTGAATCGGCCTGGGAGCCTCCCGTTAAAACAGAAATGCCACGCCTATTTATCCCACTTCAAACGTACAATTTAAGTTAACATTAACTATACGAGTGGGTTTGAAAAGTTATATAGTCATATCTAACGTTTTTAGGCCCTGTACCGAAGGTACAAGAGCCTACTGGGTTTGTGCAAATGTATGTAACAGGTAGAAATAATGGTCGGAGACCCCCAAAGTTACCCCCATTATGGTCAGGAGTGATAGAGGAGTCGATATAGACATGTCCGTCTGTCCGTCCGTCCGTATGAACGAAAGAATCTCGGAATCGGTAATAGATAGAGACTTCGTGTTTTTTGCATTCGACTAGGACTGCTCCGGAATTTCACAAGTTTATTTTAAAATTTTGATCCTACCAACACCCTGAGCCGCTGAACGAATATGGTTGTGTATACGCTCATAGAATGCTGGGAAATACTGCGTCATTACTTTTGCTGATTTTGTGAAAAAAAATCATCTTTTCAGATGAAGCTCATTTTCATCTTGGTGGCTTTGTCAACAAGCGGAGAACCCACACGTAATTGAACAATTGCCGAAGCACCCATTACGAGTGACTGTTTGGTGCGAAAGGCATCATTGGACCATTTTTCTTTGAAAATGAAGAAGGTGAGACGGTTACAGTCAATGGTGAGCGCTATCGGGCCATGTTAAGTGAATTTTTGTTCACAACAATTGAAGATGAGGACCTTGGTGACATTTGTTTTCAACAGGATGGCGCTCCGTGCCACACAGCCAATGTTACAATCGATCTTTTGCGCACTGTTTTTGAAGATCGAATTATCAGTCGAAATTCTGATGTCGTCTGGCCACCAAGGAGCTGCGATTTGACACCGTTGGACTATTATTTGTGGAGAGCCGTCAAAGATAAGTGTTATGCCAAGAAACCAGAGACAATTGAAGCTTAGAGATAGGGCTGCACACAGTCGAAAATGTACTCAAAAATTAGACCGACCGTACTGGGTACTGCATGGCTACCCGGGGCAGTCATATTCCACTGTAAACCGGAAGGATTGAGCTTTCAAATAAATAAAAAAGTTTGAAAAAAACTCTTATAGTTTTTATTTTATAGCATTGACTTGACTTTTGATGATGGTGAAGACAATATATACTTAGTGTGCTCTGACACGTCTCTTTCTGCCTATTACATCTATTTGCACATACTTAGTTAATAATTTTGTCTTAGAGGAAGAAGGTATAAAAGGAAGAGCTGGGTACGCCCTTGCCATCAATCAAGTTACATCAATATAGAAGATAAACCTTTCAGTTTAATTATTGCATCATTTTTATTATTAGATAGTAGGCACTGTGACCTTTGATTGAATTTTTACATACAATACTTCATCTAGCCCTGCGGTCCTAAAAACATCCTCCATGTTTTAAGTTTGTAAGGACCTAGCAATGTTTCACTTTGTCTTAAGTCTTCACACGTCTCTTTTGCTTTATTTGCCTTCTTTTTTACCAGGATTGTACCTGGTCCGAGTCCGCAGAATGGCTCTGGACCTGTTAAGAGAGATGCTGCTCCTCTTGTTGCCAAGTCACCTGCTTGCTCGTTTCCTGGGGGCACACCAGGCCATCATATTACTAAAAGAATTTTCTAGCTTCATTTACAAGTTTTTTATCTTTTGTTTTTAAGATCTCCATAAAACATGCAAAGTGCAGTTTTTTTGGAAATTAAATTATTCTATTAAAAAAGAAAAGCAATAACAGATGACTTATGGAGCCTATATCTTTTTTGGCGTTATTGTATCCAAAGCTTATTAAGGTATAATATGCTAGAGTTTCCCCTTGGAGATATTCGTATTCCGAGCGGATTCTAGCTTTTTGACATGACTCCTAAACCAGTTATTGTACTGAATTGTGTGACGGTTGATCTGCTGATGGACGGAGATGCGTTCACAAAATGATGTTGGGTATAGTTCTGCATCTTCTGTATGGAATAAATATTTGTCTCGCAATCAGAAGCAGTAGAAGGGCGACATGTTACAACAGTTTTAATAACTTGCTTGCACCAGACGAGACTCCTCTTCAAGAGCATTTCCTGCATACAAGAGCGTAAGCCGCTGGCCTCGAGGGGGAGGGGCGGGCGAAATATTAACACATTCTTAGATCTAATGATCTAGGTATTGATATTTGCTATGACTTATTTTAATAAGAAAGAAAACTTCCGAAAATCCAGTAAATAGCAATAATAAACTTCTGTTAGTGGAATACATACGTCTCTCTCTCTCTCTCTTTGTTAAACATTTCTCAAGTGAAATCAGTGACAAGAGAAATATACTGAAGCACCGGGCGACTCTTTTAGTTTTATTTAGGCCCTGTACCGAAGGTACAAATGTAGAAATAATGGTCGGGACCCCCCAAAGTTACTCCCATTATGGTCAGAAGTGATAGAGCAGTCGATATAGCCATTCGCGCTTTTTGCATTCGACTAGGACTTCGCCGGAATTTTACAAGTTTATTTCTAAATTTGGCCCTTCCCCCTTCCCCATAAAATCATCGTCAAGGGTAAAAATTTCTTCGTCATAATTGACAGTACAGAGATAACGTCTCTCTAAGCCGAAATCCAAAATGTTCATCAAAATCGGATAATTAATGATCTATGATGCTTCCGTCCTCCCTTTTCTTATTCGTACAGTGAGAAGTGAAAGGAGCAAAATACTTTTCGTCAGTACTATGAATACTTATCTTTTTAATTGAGTTGTTGATCGTTGGCTGGCTACAGTTTATCCCTGCTGTTGAAATGACGATTTAGCGTACAAAACTTTGTTGAAGTCATTTTCTTCTTAAATCAACAAAAAGCAGATAAATTGATGTCATATCATTGTAAAATATCGTATATAGTCGTATAAAGTTCTGCCAAAAAATGTCCAAAAAATGTAAAGTGTATACTTTTCCAAACTGAATATTGTCGGAGTAGAACTTGTACATATGTAATGCAAGGATATCCAACTTTGATAGGATTTTTTTAAAGCACTTCATGTTCATAATGTAAAATAGTTAAAAATGGTCTATTAAAATTAGTATACAACCTAAATGGTTTTTTTCTTTTCATTCATACAATCGAATCTGGATTTTAACTTATCACCCGTTATTCTTGTTCAGGTTCACAATATGTGTCGATCCAGCCATGTCCTTTTTGTCCGTTTATTTGAGTTTATATGTATAGGGGAACTAGTCTCTCTGTTATTATCGAATCGTTGAAAAAAAAAACATCATGGAGTTTCTCTGTGACCGGTCAAAAAAACCTTAAATATACATACATATTATCACACTGAGGCGACGCAATAGCCTCCACCTTAAACGGAATAAGCTACTAACGCAACAAAGAAATATACGTACATAATTGTTCATACCAAGTATCTAATGTTACAATACTAAAGGAAACAGACAGAAGATGGTGTAAATGATACCCATTAAGTTTGTAAAATTTTGATCATCGAATACTGATTCGATGGAGCCATATTTGCAAAAGAGAAACGGGTTCAAATTGCAACTTGACATTTTTCAAGTCGATTGCCAGCACATCACTTATAAACTTTTGATCGTCAGTGATGAGAATTTTCCCATTGTACGTCACTGCAACGTTTCACTCTCATCGATTGCAAAAAAAAAGAGGTTTAATAAAGAAGCTAAATCTTAACAGGAAAATGCATTTGATTCTGCTGCCGAATCCACTTTGCTGGGTTATACAAGACAAGAAACAAGTTTTTCCAACAAAGTCCCATAGAACCAGATTAATCCAGCTGCGCAGCCAGCCAACGAACCAGATCATTCGACCGACCGACCGACCGTTCGACCATCTTCAACATCATTAGTCGTTGTTTGGTCTGCAGTTGTCGCTATTTTTAGGCTTAATTACATGCATATATGCATGTCTATTTTTCACTTAAGTAAAACTTTGTTGTCTTCCTTTCTTTTAGCTTATTAGCAATGCATTTTTCTATACGGTTTCACTTGCTGGCTGACAGCATTTATTAAGCTTAAAACAAAGAAAAAGTTTCTGTCATGAACCTTAGATGCAAATGAGTTGCAAAGGCGGCAACAGCTGCATTTTCAAACGATTCGAGTATTTAGAAAATTGGGTCAAAGTTGGTTTCTATTTTCTACAGCTTCTAATGTTATAGCTCAAGCAAAAGTTAACGTTTGTCAATTGATTTTATTTTTTCTACTTGCTTAAAAGTAAAAATTTAAATTGCAGTTTTTCCGGTTGTATTGCAATTTAGTTTTTTTCTGCAACTTGAACTTGACATTATTCGTGATTGCCTGCTAATCCAATTTTGGCTAAGCTCCTCAATTGCTTTTTGCCTCCTCGCATTTGCCTGTGCACCACCCGTTTTGCCAGTTCAATTAGTTTTTCCTGCCAAAGCAAACATTGTTGTTTGTGCCGGCCGGCAACAAGTTGTACGTGCATCTCCTTACCCTCCACAAGAGTTAAATATCATCTTGTCTTTTGGAGCCGGTTGCATGCAATCCGATTGCAAAATATTTATTGCAGCATCGTGCCAACTTAAGTGGTTTTCCTCCTGGCCACCGTTTGCTTTAGTTGTCCCTGACTTTGGTACTTTTAAAGGCAGTGCACTGTGACATTACAATAAAACAACATCCAACTCACTTGCTGCAGAACTTGTTTTAGTAGTGTATAACTTTTTTTTTTTTTTGCCCTTAAAAAGCTTCAAAGGACATTGACTCCACTTTACTTCTTCGTCTGCTTTGTGCACCCATTTTGCAGATTTGGTTTTGACCAAACTTCGACTTCAGTTTTATAGATTTTGATTTCAGCTTTAATGTTGTTAACTTTGTATGATTATTGTTGCTGTTTGTGTGGTGATGTTTTTTTTACTCTTTTATGTTATTGATTTCCGCATGCGAGCACTGAGAACAAGTTTCTTGCTTAAGTCTTTCGTTTTAAATTTGTACTTATAGCGGGTGCAGCAATTGTAGCAACAGCATTTTGTACAATCCAGTAATATGGTAAATTAATTTTGTGCAAATGTATGTGTAATAGGCAGCTGGGGGAGAGGCAGTAGGTGATAAAGTATGTCCGTCTGTCATGTTGTACTTAAAAACAACGAGAACTTGTAGACTATAAAAGATAAAGTCTAAAATATTTAGATTTCCCTAATCTTTCTTCAGCTAATTTGTATTTAATGTACTTGGCAACTGGAAACTCAGTGTTCTCTGTCCTTTCTTTAAAATATCACAATATCATGTGGCTTCAGACCAAAAAGGTCGACTAGTGAGCAAATATATTTTAGATTACGCCGAAGCTTGTAAAAGACCCGTGAGTTTAACAAAGACACACACCACCTATTTGTCGACTATAAAGCCGCATTCGACACGCCGATACGATCCAAGTTTTTTGACGCCCTGTTTGCACTAGGTATCCCGGCAAAGATTGTCCATCTTTGCATTACAACGCTATCTAACACACAAAGCATTGTCAGGGTGGGGAAAAACCTCTTCGACCCCTTTGATACCAAGAGAGGTTTCAGGCAGGGTGATGGTCTGTCGTGCAATTTTTTCAATCTTCTGATGGAATACATCCTACGCCAGTGGCCGATCTTCCAAAAGAAAGTGATGCTGCTCGCTTACGCCGATGACATCGATATCATCGGCATGCAGAAACGGCGAGTCAGCAAGGCGCTCTCAGAGATTGAAAAACATTCTCGGCTAATGTGTCTAGCGGTGAATGAGGAGAAGACGAAGTACTTGGTGTCTTTTCGCACTCCGTCATCGCGTTTTGGATGGTCAGTGACGATGGAGAAATTCAACTTACTGTTGTAGAAAACTTCGTCTATCTTGGAACAGAGATAACCAGCAACAACAACGTCAGCCTGGAGATCGGGCGAAGAATCACGCTTGCAAACAGCTGCTTTTTCGGACTGAGCAAGCAAATGAGAACTAAAGTCCTCTCTCGAAAGGCGAAAATAAAAATCTATAAGACGTTGATACTCCCGGTCCTATTGTATGGCGCAGAGGTATGGACCGTGACTGAATCAGATGAAACAGCGTGTGAAATCTTTGAGAGAAAGATTCTTCACCAAATTTTCGGTCCTATTAGAGTCGGCGACGAGTTTAGGTCCCGTATGAACCGTTGCTATTCGATGAGGTCCAGCGCATAAAATTCCAGCGGCTGCGCTGGCTGGGCACCTCATTGGAATGAATGAAAGAGCTCCAGCACGCATGGTTTACATGGGGGCTCCAAACTTGATTGGTGGACGCCAAAATAGAGGACGACCGGTTACTCGATGGAATGACCAGGTATGGAGAGATCTCTCCGTACTTGGCATTCAAAATGACTGGCGCCAGCGCGCAAAGTACTATAGAGGCTGCCGTGGCATTTGTTATACAAACCTACACCTCCTTCTGAGCATTTATGTGAACAAATATGCATTGTTGTTTTAAATTGAGCTAAACACATAATCCTTATACAATACATTAATCCTTATACAATATTCCAAATAGGTTGAGATAGGACCACTAGCAGGGGTAGCTCCCATAAAAATCTGTCCCAGCTTTCACCGTTTTTGTATGAAAAAAAGCTAGAAACGCCGAATTTGATGTAAAATATCGTAAACGAATCTAGATGTTCTTTTATTCGCTCTACATACGCCTCAGCTAGCTGATTGAACATTGAACTCTTTCATGGTGTGATCATCACACATACCAAGAGGCGCCAGAAAAGTTTAAGAAGACCATTGCTTGAACAACTCTATTCTCTGCAAGACCAGTTTTCTGCTCTCTGAGCTGTACTAAAATGGTTGGAAAAAGGCCTTTAAATCCTCAGCGAATTCTATCTTAGGAAACTTAGCCCAGGAACGATGAACCCTTCTAATTGAACATTTTGGAGACATATGCTGTTTGTGTCTCTTCGCTAAAGTCCATAAAAATGGTTTTGTGCGCCCATCTAAGGTAATATTTTGCAGCAAGTGATCAATCACCTTTTGCCTCCTGATTCCATTGGCGAATCTGCGGAAATCCCTATCCATATTACCGGCTGCGGCAATTTCAGATTTTTTGACTGAATTCCTGTATATTGGCTTATTTTTATCTTAAAAACATGAAGTAATCGAATTATTACGTGACGCTCCAAATTTGCTCATTTGCTCCAAATAGTTATGGATCTGAAACTACTGGACCGATTTGAAAAATTCTTTCACCGTTGGGTAGCTACACAATTCCCGGGTGAAATAGCCTATTTAATATTTTAAATATTTTCAAGAAATTGGGGATCCTTACTAAAACTCCCATAATGTAACCTAAAGTGTCAAAAAAATTAACTAAAAAATTCCTTATTCCCTTATTATTATGGGTAATGGTATTGGGTAATGGGTAATAGTAATGGTAATGAGTAATGGGTAATGGAAATGGGTAAAGGTAATGAGTAATGGTAATAGTAATGAGTAATGGATAATGGTAATGAGTAATGAGTAATGGTAAAGTTCATTGGGCAAGTGTAGAGAATTTGTCTTTACTGACCGAGTCCGAAGCGAGCGGGGTTCAGCTATATGTTTTGCCTTGGTCTAATAAAAGAGAAACACAAAGAGTTGTGTTTTAGAGCACGCGGGGTCAACTTACATTGAAGTTTGTATTACTGTCGTTTTATATAATATTAGGTATTTCACTGGCGAGTTCACAAACATCTAGAAGAGTGTCTTCATAGGCACAATAATTGCCATTTTTTAGGCCCTGTACCGAAGGTACAAGAGCCTATTGGTTTTGTGCAAATGTATGTAACAGGAAGAACTAATTGTCGGAGACCCCCAAAGTTACCCCCATTATGGTCAGGAGTGATAGAGGAGTCGATATAGCCATGTCCGTCTGTTCGTCCGTCCGTCCGTCTGTATGAACGAAAGGATCTCGGAAACGGTAATAGATAGAGACTTCGTGTTTTTTGCATTCGACTAGGACTGCTCCGGAATTTCACATAAAATCACCCCTTAGGGTAAAAATTTCTTCGGGCCAAAAAAAATTTAGTATATTAGTATAACGTTAACGTCCTTCTAAACCAAAATCAAAAAAGTTCATCAAAATCGGATAATAAATGACGATTTTATAAGCACTTGAATTTGAACGACTCCCCTTTTCTTTTCATTCATATTCGCGCAGTGAGAAGTGGTCATGTGTTTGGTCATATGCTCGGGAAACATTTAATGTGTTTGTTAGGCGACCTGAACTGGTACAGGGCCTCTTACAGTCGGTTACGCCCGACTGAAATTTCCTTACTTGTTTTTTTTTGAATCTGGACACGCATCCCCAACGATGGCACTGGAAAGCGTCGTTTCCACAATCTAAAGCAAAGTTCCACAACATTTCCAGTGCAAATTTAGAACTCAATGCTTAGATTTTGTTCTCATCAAATAGTTTAATTTTACACACATCCTACCAACACTCCCTCAACGCACCAATTAGCGACAGAGGGACTGAGCGGTGAGGGATTGTATAAATTTTCGCATGTCTTTCGGTTTATCCTTCTTTGATAGCAAATATCGTTTGTTTGTTTAATTTAGACGGAATTAGCATCAACAGATGTGTCACTTTAAACCTCAAAGTAGGATCCATAAGTCGCTCATCTGTATGACACACAGACTTGTACAGCCGTACAGCTGACTTTCGTCAGTTTCATACGAATTTATATTATTTGACAAAACAAATTTGAAAAAACATCACAGGAAAAAGATCTGTGAAATCGGACAAATTTGAAAATGTTAATTTTTTGCAACGCATTCAAATGAAACATGCATGTTTCTCCAATTGTATTACCCCTTAAAACATTTTTAACACGAATTCTTAGTGAAATTGTGTTGAAGTTTTGGATTTCATGTGAAATTGAATTAAGTACCTTTTTTTATAGACGTGTTCGACACATGCTGACGTCAAGCTTGAATAAGATTTTTTAGCTGCTTCCAGGTACTTTATTTCTCCATTTAATTCATTATTTCTTCTTTAGTTTTATTTTTATGTGGTACAATAAACATTTGCTAATTACACTACTCAAAAGCGAATTTGTTACAATTTCGACCCAAAAACAATAACAAAAATAAACTACTTAAAAAAAATGTACAAAGTAAATATTGCATAATAACGCCTTTCCTTATGTGTTTGCAATTGAGCCGCAAAATTAGCATAATTACATACGGCAACAGCGACGGCGGATATTTAAAATTGTACGAAAAAAAAAGAAAAAAAATTAAATTAACACCTCCGTCACATACAAAGTCTGCCAGCCAAGTAGGTGAATTTTGCTGACAGTAATCGACGCTGGAAATCACGCTTCAACGCATAAACAGTGGCAACTTTCACTGAAATTAATAAAAAAAAAAAAAAAAAAATAATAAACTGATACGGAATTCAAAGCAAGTCAGATACGTCGACGTCGTTGACTTATTGGCTTATACCCAGCCCACGAGCGTTAAAGTTGGAAGCTGTCAAAATTTTGTGACGAATACAATACACGGCTTTTGTATTATTCGCAATACGCTTGATTTGTTTGTGTTTTTTCATATTTGTCTGTGGATTTTATGAGTTTTTATTATTATACATTTTTGGGCCAAGGTCATTGTTTTGCAGAATTTTTTTTTTTTTTTTTTGGGAAAAACTGGGACTACCTTAAAAAAAAATTAAGAAAATACGCAATTACTCATGCAAATTGTTGTCAGAAGAGTTGTACAATAAAATATATACTTAAAATCGTAAATAATAAAAATCAATTACATAAAACGATGTTTTAATAGATTCTCCTTAAATATTAACAATGAAATGACCGACCGTAAAATGTACGCAGCAGGCATTGGAATTTGTATGCCAAGCAGTGTTGCTTTGAGGCGCCACATTCATTTCGCATATTGATGTATGTGAATGCCAATTGGAAGGCGAAGAAAAGTTGTAGAGGAAATAGCAAGTCGATGTAAATTGATGTGTTATATACGTAATTTAGTTTAAAACTTCTCTTATAAATGTCATTTCATGTCATTTCTGGCCCCTAAAGTACATATCCTATAAAAATGATGACCGATGAATTCATAAATGATCTATAAAATTATGAAAAAAAATAAAAAACCAGAAAGAAAGTATCTGACTTCGAGATTGTTTGATTTCGATTTGCTCTGTACTCTCTTGAACTATCGATTTATATGGCGGCAATATTCAGTTCTGAATACATGTGGAATATTTTTTATGTATCGACTGGTGTTACAGAAAATGTTTCCATTTGTAGATAAACTAGCTGGGAAAAAACTGCGACTCGTAAAGACTTTTGTCAAAATGAATGATGTCCTTGCTTTATAGATGTCACTTACAATTTATATGGAAGAATATCTCAACACGTTTATATTATTTCTTATTTTTTTAAAAGTTACCACGACAAATTCAATAATACGAAAACGAATATATTTAACTCTTGGGATCTGCGATGATTCTTCTGTTACAAACTTTTTATTCCGCTCTTTCAAAGTTATTCAGGACGGCCTGTCCTCCCAAGCAAAGAGAGTCAGAGCTGGTGTACCTCAGAGTAGCGTATTAGGGCTAACACTTAATAGCCTGTATGCGCATGACGTGCCCTCAGCCGACAATATACCGATCTCGAACCCCAACAATTTACTTGTTGCTACCTTTGCAGATGACACTGCAGTTCTGGTCAGTAACAAATGCGTCTACACTGCTACAGATCTCCTCCAGATGTAGTTAAAAGGATTTGAGAACTGGGCCTATAGATCGCTATAAGCCGGCTGGCGCAAAGGCTCCTAAGAGGGAGACATAATCACATAGTAAGGGCAAGAAGGGTACTCCAGAGAGTTCATTTAACCGACTCGCCAAACATAAGAATATAATCCTTCCCTTTCCCCATTCACTCACCCTATCTTCTAGGTTTAAGTATGTACATTTGTATATATTTTGTTGAAAACACCTGTGCTTACAACTGCTTGTGCGTCAAGATGGCGCCAAGTCTTTTTCGCATGAAATTCCTTACATACACATTTGTGTTTGTAAAGCAGACGCTACGAAGCATCGCACAAAGAGGAGAAAATAGTGTGTTATATATTCTATCTCATTCTCTCGCCGACTCAATCCTATACATTTATGTGTATTATCATCTAAAGTAGCATTAAGGTTGCAGTCTGCAAACCAATCGTTCATGACTGGTCGCAAATTACCATTATCGAGCTACAAACCATTACTGGCAGTCTGGAATGTTTAAAAATATGTTCCAATATTTGGGTAACAATTTTATAATAGGAGGCGATTTTAACGCCTGGAGAGCTATAACTGCCAACCCAAAAGGCAAAGAATTGTTGAAGTGCATCAATGATATAATTTACTCTGTTCTTAGTTCTGGTTACCCAACATATTAGCCCGCAGACCAAGGGAGACATACAGATATTTTGGACATAGCAATATGCCATGGCTTCGACCGAAGAAATTTTCACTTAAGGAATCTTCAAGATTTGTGTTCTGATCATTCAGCTTTAGTAATTTTTTGCAAACATTCCAGTCGGTAAAAAATAAGTGAACTGAATTTAATCAGCAAGAATACTGACTTGGCATTATTCCGCTGCTGGTTTGATGGAGAGATCAATTTAAACATTGAACTAAATACCGAAAGGGATGTGGATGATACAGTTGCATGGCTCAGCCACAAAGCCATCACGAAGCAGGAAATATACTAAAAAGCAAAACACTAGTGAAATTAGAGAGTGAAAAAGACGGTTTCGACGTCAACAAATTCAACGCTCTTACGACAAAAATGCTTTTAATAGAATTGCTAAAAAACTAAAATCAAAACTTATGGAACTCAAAAATGAAGCCATTGGGGACTTTCTGGAAAACTTTAAACCAAAATTGTTCAGATTGCAATTTGTGGGATGCAACCTTAAAACCTTACTTAAAGCAGCGCGCAAGGTGAATAATTTCAGTTAGTGAAGAAATGGAGATTGGTGCCATAGCAATCAACAAAAAGCTAAAGCGTTTGCTTCGCACATGGAAACACAATTTAAAAATTTTTTGTAGTCCTGTTGAAGAAGAATTTGTAAACCAAGCTCGTGATGTTTCTTGTCAACTAAGTAAATAAAATCGTGAAAAAATCAAGAGGTTATGATGGAATCGATGTGTCAACAATAAAAGCGCTTCCAATAAAAGTCCATGGTTGCTTCTGCTCATCTTCAATGTTTGCTTAAGGCTATACTATTTTCCAAGCTAATGGAAATGTGCAGAGATAATACTTATCTCAAAGCTAGACAAACCAGAAAGTTAATTGTCTTCCTACCGACCTATAAGACTGCTGCGACTATTCTCGAAAATATTTTAAAGAATATTTGCTCGAAGATTGCTTCCACTTCTTAGTGCACCTTAACAAATTTATCGAATGCAAACAGTTTTTCTTGATGTGAAACAAGCCTTTGATCGCGTGTGGCACCATGGCTTCTTTATAAGATAAAGTATTCGTTACAAACTCCTCAGTACCATTTTTATTTAAGATGTGAAGATATCCGATAATTTATCAAAGCTATAAATGCAGGAGTTCCTCAAGGAAGCGTACTGTGTCCTTTGCTTTACACGCTATATACTGCAGACATGCCTCAATTCAGTTAATATAAACAATACAAAACATTCAAAAAAACATTTTTAGTTAATATTAAAATCTAACATTAAATCCTTAAAGCAGAATATCAAAAGCCATGTAAATAATGTTTCATTTATTGGAATAGGCTTTGTTTCATATAAATTTGATTGTATAATGTTTTCGTGGCAAAGATAGATTCCATATATGTTATATAGCAGGATTACAATTCATTATTTAAAAAAAAAAAAACATTTTTATTTTGTTTTTAATATGTTGAGAATTTCTGATTTGAAAATTATTGGATAGTATGATATACAGTGACAAATATCCCATCCGACTATCATGCAGCGAATATTTATTGGTAGATATATAAACTGCAAGTATGTATGTTAATCCTTTGCTATGAAGTGTATGATGTCCAATAAAGCGACTGAAAAATTTTTAGAATTTGAATTAATTAAAAAGTTGCAGTTAGTTCTAAAGATCTTACATTTTGGAAGACTAGATTTGTTTTGTTTGAAATTTTGTTTCTTCATAGTTCTGGACTTCGAATTATATGCATTCTATTCTTTGGATTTTGCTTGGGTTTGTGTCTTCTGATACAATTGAGTTTTCTAATTATTACAATTTTGTTTCGTCCTTATGGAGGACACATCTTTGCTTTTTGCTTCTGTGACTAACATTTTCTTGTGCACGGGTCTGATCCTCATGCTTTTACTTATTCGACGACATAGTTTGCTTTTGGTTGTAATTTTGTTTCTTCTTCATATTTGAGGACTTCAATATCTTTTCATTATTCTTCTGTGGCTTTTCAAGCTTAATATTAGCTTGGACTTGAGTATCCTTATTTCCCTTCACTGACTTAGCGTTGTCTTTGTTTAGAGTCTTGGATATATCTTTGTTAGATTTTAGCTGCTGCTTTGGTTTAGCTACGTTAGACATTTTCTTAGAATTGTTGTTCTCCTGCTTCATCAGATCGATCTTGGTTTCCTTCGACTCTTTATCTTTAACAGTCAGTTTTTGCAATTCCTTTGAAAGCTCCGACATTTTTAAGCCATTCACACGTTTCTGCTTCTTTTCTTTGCCATGCAATTTAGACTTGTACCATTTTGGTTGGTCCTTTGGTTTAATTTCGTCTTTCACATTGTTTTGTTTTGACTGCTTTGTCTTTTCTGTCTCTTTAACTAAACATACCTCCTGCTCGTTCTCCTTCTTCGTGACTGCCATCACTACTTTGTTTTTTTGACTAGCGGCCTTTTTTTTCAAGCGCAACCAGCGTTCTGCATGACGATCAGATATGGGCTTGAGCCGATTAGATGTAAAGTCCTTTGGTGTCAGTATATAATCTTTAGACTCACCATCGAAATTTCTGAAAAATTTATTAATTTTTAATTGAAATATTTCTTTACTGAAACCGACCAATCTAAATATGTACTTACATGTGATTCAAATTGGCAGCAACACAGAAGGCATTTAATTTCTTCTTCACACGTTTTTCAGTCGGTACTTTTTTCTCTGTCGAATTTAGAACTTTTTGGTTGTGTTCTGCTATTATTTCTTCAATGCGTTGCATTTTTTCCTGGTTTTTCTTTACTTTTTGTTCCGCCTGCGAATTGCTCTCAACTCGTTGTGAAGTTTGCATTTTACAAAGATTTTTATTTGAGAAAAAAACCGACAAGAGCTGCAGAAGAATGAAGCTAATGTCTGTAGAAATTGAATTAGAAACGAAAACAGTGCTCTAAGCTCTTGAGCAGGTGCCAAAAGAGATGAACGCTTTTATAAAATACAATTTTCAGCATAATACATTTTCCAACACTGCTAAAGCACAGTTTACACTTTTGTTTACCCGCCTGTTGTGTGTGTTCGTGGCTGGCGCCAGTCGTTTTGAATGCCAAGTACGGAGAGATCTCTCCATACCTGGTCATTCCAACGCGTGCCCGGTCGTCCTCTATTTCAGTGCCTCCAATCAATTTCGGGCCCCCCATGTAAACCATGCGTGCTGGAGCTCTTTCAATCATTCGAATGAGGTGACCAACTCAGTGCAGCCGATGGAATTTTATGCGCTGGACCTCATTGAATAGCAACGGTTCATACGGGACCTAAACTCGTCACCGACTCTAATAGGACCGAAAATATGGTGAAAAATCTTTCTCTCAAAGATTTCACACGCTGTTTCATCTGATTCAGTCACGGTCCATACCTCTGCGCCATACAATAGAACCGGGAGTATCAACGTCTTATAGATTTTTATTTTCGTCATTCGAGAAAGGGCTTTACTTCTCATTTGCTTGCTCAGCCCAAAAAAGCATATGTTTGCAAGCGTGATTCTTGGGCTGATCTCCAGGCTGACGTTGTTGTTGCTGGTTATCTCGGATCCAAGATAGACGAAGTTTTCTACAACACTAAAGTTGAATTCCTCCATCGTCACTGACCATCCAAGACGCGATAATGGAGTGCGAAAAGACACCAAGTACTTCGTCTTGTTCTCATTCACCGCATTAGCTGAGACTGTTTTTCGATTTCGTACATACTGTGTATATACTGGCGGCACTGGCGTAGGATGTATTCCATCAGAAGATTTGAAAAAATCGCACTACAGAGCATCGCCCTGCCTGAAACCTCTCTAGGTAACAAAGGAGTCGGAGAGGTATTTCGCCACCCTGACAACGCTTTGCGTGTGAGATACCGTTGTCATGCAAAGACGGATGATCTTTGCCTGAATACCTAGTGCAGACAGGGCTGCTTTATAGTCGACAAATAGGTGGTTTGTGTGTTTCTTAAACTCACGGGTCTTTTCCAAGAGTTGTTCTGAAGCCACCTGATATTGTCCTATCTCTGGTCCATATATGGCTTCAGCTTATTACAAATAACACGCGTCAGAATCTTATATTCGATGGAAAGGAGACTTACTCCGCGGTAGTTGGCGCAAACAGCAGGATCTCTATTCTTAACTATATATTCCAAACGGCAATACTATTTCGGAGACACTATTGAATAATTGAACACATGCAAGGAATGCTTAGTAAAGCTTTTATAGACCCTGATGAAAAGGAATTTTTGTTTGAATCGCAATTACAAGTAGTAACGATATTCAAAAAAAAAAGTCATGATATTGTCCATCTCTAGTTGTATTCAGAGTTGTACATTTGGTCTCCGCTTAGCAACTTTGCGTTTTCGAACACTGACAAACAGCTGAGCTGAGGAAGGAGAGACAGAGTTGATACGTTTTTCTGTCAAATTTGTTCTATTTTTCGGCAATTTCATGTTCTTTTATAACAAAATGGAAACTGCACATAAAGCTGGCTGCGGTTATAAAGCACTGCCACCCTCAGACCACGTAAATATACGGATTAAAACTAGCTAATTAGAAATGTTACCCTAACATAGTTTTCTTCAATAGCATGCCTTGTCAATAGCGGACTTGCATGACAAATTGCTGCCGATCAAAAAGTCAATCGACTTAAAAGTAAAGTTTTTGATTCGTGCCGGAAATATTGTACCAGCTAAAGTCCAGGCTGAACTGATTATGGCAAGAGGTTTGGTACGACTTATCGATGAGGTGAAGCAGCTACGTGTGGTAAGATTAGATTCGATTTTGTTTTACATTGTTGCGTCGACTATTTTATTCTCATGCAGTTTTGTGTCGGCTGCCAACATTTAACGCCCATTATGCATGGTCATTTCTACTTATACCGCCGCGCAGATGCAAATGGTTTTATTCAAACTAATATACGATATACAGTAAACTGCAACATGTTTGAAAGGGAACGCAATTCTATAGAGGACGATCTAGCGAAAACAATTATGAAGTTGTGGCTCAAAGCTCGGGAACAGCTTGACGAAGAGTGGATACAAGATGCTTTCAACATGCACATTGCAAACCAAAACCCAAATAGTACAAAAATATGCAAAGATTTTCATTTTCAACACTTGTAAGTAAACGTTGAACGTGTGCATAATGGAGTGTATATTATATATTTTGTTACAACATATTAATTGTGTCCTGTTTACACTTAGTAATGGAAATACAGCACAAGTGCAACAGGATCAACCGAATAACATGCAGAAGCAGCTGAACGATGAAAAAGGGTTAAATAACGTTGAATTTTGTTCCGCATTGTCCACTTTGGCTAAAAAATATGCTGAAGAAACCAAATCCAAACGTGAAGAAGCAATCTAAATTGTTCGAAACACCATCAAAGTCAAAGAAAAAGAAGTCAAAACTGTCTAAGAAAGAATGTCCTTTACTATTAAGTTGACTGACCATCAAAAAGGAGAAAGTATGACAAGTATTACTGTTATATTGCATCTACTTTAACTTCACAAAACTAAGACTAAGTGCATATACATGGCTCTACAAATTCAACACATTTGCGTGAAGTTATGACACACAAACGAATTAAGGTGGTTTCGATCTATGATCGAACTACCGACTCCTTATTTTTTTTTAAGATCCGCATTAATCCCAATTAACCTATCTACATAATACGCAATTGATGTGAACCATAGATAATTTGATAAATGTATAAAATAATAATAAAATGAGATTCCTCATCGAGGATATTCTTCAGTGTTATTTACAAAATCTAATTCGAAGGAGAAAAACTTGCCGCTGTCCGCATGTAAATAATACTGAGATGATCCTCAAAGATAGTCGAAATATGTCGATAATAAAAGTAAAATGTAAAAAAAAATTTGAGCTCGGCTCCCTAGTTTGTAAAAAGGATATTTTTATAGACATACATTTTTTTATTGTGCATCCTGTGTCTTAAATGCTTTTTTTTCTGAGCAGGCAACGTCAGGCGGCGGTTAGGTATTGCCGGAAGTATAACTTTTTGCCAAAGATGTTTTCTAAGTATTTTACCAGTGAAGGCTGCTGGACTAGCCATGCGTTTAAACGTAAAGTATGGAACCGTTGTCCTACTTGCAATAATTTTCAATTCCCGGACCTAAGCTGTCACACTGTATAAAATTGCAACATCGATGTGGTCTCTACGTAGCCGTCGTCAGGGATTAAAGCTCAGCGGTATAAAGCGAGTACAGCAATGGTCACAGTATACTACACTGTGGAAATCCAGCTCTCTTCTGGTGGAGGCACGGTACATAACATGCAATAAAAGATCAAAAAGGCAGAAGTAAAGTACTGCTAGAAGTTTTAAAGTATTTTATAAAAGATCGTCGTACCAGACTCTTTCTAATTTCTGTTGCATGCTGTTGAGGTCATTAAAAGCTTGCAACATGACGATGTGAACCTACACGATTATGCCATGCCTTGCTCTAAACACAAAGTAGTAATCTTGCAGGACACTGTTGCGATCCATAAACCCATTTAGTCGACCTAGAATCAGTCTCTCCCATACACATTATAATGAAGTCAGAAGACAGCCCGGTATGACTAAAGGTAATTTTCTGGAGAAGATTTCTACGATTTTTTAATAGATTTCGTCTTCTGGTTCAGAAGCTTTATGTTTGGAACTATCTCCTTCGCCAAATCATGGTTTTTAATAATCTTTTAAGACTCTAGAGAATGACATTACAACCCGATTTAATGATACATCTACATTGATATCAAACGGGAGTATTAAGAAAACTTTTTAAGGACAAACAAGAGGTTGAAAAGTCTCTGAATTGCATGACATACAAGTGGCTACCACGAAAACAAAGATCAGAGGTTGAAAACGTGGAGAAATCTTAATAAATAAGCTGGTACTGCGTCACGACCTTGGTCAAAGCTTTTCCGACAGAGACAGACTGTCGTTGATAGTCCGTGAGGTAGCACTAGAACAGTCTTATTTCTTGTCTGCTGAGAAACGTGTTTCTATTTCAGAATTACAGGGCATAACTTTCGATTTCAGTACTACTTCTCCCGTTCCCATTAACATATTTACACAATTTCATTTCTGTACCTCAAATAAATGAAGAGTAATGTTGAGTTTTACAGTGTCCTTCAAATTTATTATATGACGAATTTTGTTTATCGCTTATATGGCCCTCCGATTTTGATCAAATTTTACCGGATTACTTTCACGACCTACCCAAAGTTTGTCTGTTAAGAACTGGTGTCTGAACATAATTTAGTCTCATGCACATACACTAAGATTTGCTAGAAGCTCCTTAATAGACGATAAATTCAGACAGAAGTCATTGCCAGCTGAGTTTCATTTTAAATTTTTTCTTGCTTATGCTTTCGTAGACATTGCTACTTCTTTTCACGCTCTTAAAGTTTGTCTGCTATTTTCTTAACAGATACAAACGTTGCTAAAGAAGTTACACTTCAATAAAAACAAAATGGTTGAACACGAAATGTAAATATGGCCTAATCATATTTTATTACAATATACATATGTATGTATGTATAAATGTGTATAACATGTGACATAATAAATTGAATAAGCACATAACCTCACACTAGAGTTTAACTTTGATGATCGTTTTTCAACACTACTTTTGACATCTGGCAGTAGAACGAACGAGCGTATAAAAGCAAAGCAGCAAAATTCGTTTTCTCCGTAGACAAAAGTTACATTTCGGACGTGGTTTTTGATTAATTTTATTTCTTTTTTTTTTTCGTTACAAAAATGGCAACTTTACATAGTCCCGACTGCATTAATCGTGAGGATCTAAACGAGCATCATGTAAGTAGAAAATATAAAAATCCTAGATGCAAAATACTTGTAAGTTTATTATTTATTTTTTTAACAGAATTACATGTCAATAGCGGATTTGCATGCCAAAATGCAGTCGCTCGAGAAAGAAGTCAGTCAGTGCGTAAACACGATGCTGCGTTCCAAGGTCGTTGTGCCACAAAGTATGAAACGTGATCTGGCAATGGCCCGGGAAATAGCTTCAATTGCCGAGGAGGCAATGAAGAAACGTTGTGTAAGTATAATTTGTTTGGTTTTGTTTTTGTATTTCGCCGGCACACATGCATACACACATACTCAGGATTTGATTCTATTTTTTTTTTTGGTAGCAACTACGCATTTTTTATAACCTCAAATCGTAATATGAAAATGGAATCAGTTTGTCAAAAAGTTTGCACGGAAGACCTTGTTGGGAGCCAAAATATTATTTATTCGACACACAGAATGTTAATATTGATAAGTTCGACATTGTGTTGACTCTTAATTCTTCAAAATCATCACTATCACTTGCATTTCTTGTAAAACTTGAACAATATCGTATACTTTAGGGCTTTCTGTGCATATTGCATCATATATAAAGGCCCCACATCGATTAAGATTTTGTTAAATATATTCCGAATGATTATAAGGCAATGTGTACAGATATTGATAGGATATTGCTTTTCTATATCTTTTATTGAATTTTGTACATTTCATACGGGTCATAAACTCGACACCGACTGTAGTAGGACCAGATATCCTGCGGAAAATCTTCCTCTCAAAGAGTTCCAATGCCGTTTCGTCTAACTCAATCACAGTCCATGCCTCTGCGCCAGACAGTAGTACCGGGAGTATCAGCGTCTAATAGATCTTGATTTTCGTCTTCCGAGATACGGTTTTATTTCTCTGCCCAAAATAGCATCTGTTTGCGTGATTCTTCGCCTGATCTCCTGGCTGACGTTGTTGTTGCTGGTAAAATTCTCCGTCGTTACCGACCGTTCAACACGCAATGATGACGGCGTGCGAGAAGACGCCATGTACTTCGTGTGTACCGAAAACATCAAAATTATCCTCGTGCGGCAGGAACATCACTTTCTTTTGGAAGATTGAGCCTGACATATATGTACTGTAGGATTTATTCCATCAGTAGGTTATAAAAAATCAACGCATTGCCCTGCCTGAACCCTCTCTTGGTATCAAAGAGTGTGTAGAGGTTCTTTCCTAACCTGACAAGGCTTTGTTTGTATGATAGCGTCATCATGCAAAGACGAACGGTCTTTGCCGGGATACCTAATGCAGGCGTGTCGAATGCGGCTTTATAATTGACAAATAGATGGTGTGTGTCGGGTCTTCTCCAGGATTGATCGTAAAGTGAATAATTGGTAACTGTTCGACATGTTTAGTCTGAAGCGACACTGTTATTGTGCCATCAGTGAATCCGTATACGCGCGACAGAATTTACAGAATTTTATATTCGATGGAAAGAAGACATATTCCGCGGGGGTTGGTGCAAACATTGGCGTCTTCTTTCTTATAGATAGTACAATGAACACTGAGACTCCAGTCATTGGGTATGCATTCTTCGGATCATATCTTGCTTAAAAGTTGGTGCATACTCATAACCAACTCTTCACATCAGAGCCTGCCGCTTTGTTATTTTTCAGCTTTTTAATAACCGATTTGACCTCGTTATAGTCCGGTGGCTCTACAATAGTGCCATCATTAACTGGTGGTTCCAGTGTCATTTGTCTATCGGTGGAATTCTTCCATAGTATCAGTAA
Source organism: Leucophenga maculata (assembly GCA_035044805.1). Lineage (NCBI taxonomy): Eukaryota > Metazoa > Arthropoda > Insecta > Diptera > Drosophilidae > Leucophenga > Leucophenga maculata. The sequence goes on along the minus strand of JAWNNP010001123.1, from coordinate 486,573 downwards.
TTCCTGAACCCGAAAGCCCTTCTATTGTGTCGTCAATATCCTTTCCACTATTTAGTTGAGTACTGAGAAGGGACGTGGAAACTTGAACCGCCACTTTGTCAAATAACCCTGACTAAACTGGGTAAAGTTCGTTAGATCAGAAAGAGATACGATATGCGAGTAAATTTTTTTGTTTCTAAAAGATGCTAATGTTTATTAATGTTCTCATTTATTATCCAACGCATAGATCTTTTTTTTAATAACTTCAATACCAATAATTTTTAAACATTTTTATTAAAAGTCAATCAAAAAAATTAGTTTAAAACTTTTTCATTGATGTTTTTATTTTCCTTTTTCAGATGTGTGTCGGCTGCGAAAATTCGACGCCCCTCATCGATGGTTCTTTCGACACTAATTGTGTGTATAAAGGACGTGAGAAACGCCGTACTTCAGAACAAAAAACAGAGGAACAACAATTAGTGGAAGAAATCATCAGTTCGTGCCAATTAGCAAAAGAAGTATGCAAATTCAGTTCGTACCAGCAAAATTTGGATATAAACGATATTGATGAAGTACAAAAGGCCATGTATCAATATAAATGGCTGTGTGACCAAGATATCAGCATCACTATCAGTGAGGAGGAAGATCTGTCAGAAGGCCCTCTACGTGGTCATTGTAATCATGCAGACAATCAACCGAGCACAAAGTAAATGCTATAATTTTAATTCTATATAATTAATAAAATATTTGATTTATTTATACAACAGCAATGTCGACGTGAAACCCAAAACTGCTCGAGAGTATCGCGAAGAGTACGTTCGTCAACTGTTTAAGCTTTCTGGTGAAAGTTATTGTCGTCGATTGGCACGCATAAAGAAAGCAGCCTGCGAGAATTCTATACTCTTTAAGCGGCGCAGACTACGTATAGCTAACTTGGCTGAGGCGGAAACAATAAGAGCTAAGGTAGGAAAAGCTACAAAGCCGAAGCGGAATGAAAGAAAACCCTTGAGAGAATTAACCAAAATGGATATGGAACAACTCGAAAATAAACAACAACCGTTAATTGCAAAGCAGAAGCACGTCGACGATGATTTGATGGATATTATTGAATTCGTTCCAGATGAAAAATACAGGGAAAGTAAGCTTGTGGAGCAAAAGAAATTTAACACAACGGAGAAGGCTTGCACTGAAGACTGTTTAAGTGATACGGATTTAAATATTTCTAAAAAAGAAATGGATTTTTGCAAGTACCTTAAAAATGAACTTCTGTTTCAGAAAACACTAGCGCAGAAGATGGTGATTGACTTAAGACAGATAAAGTATGGAAAAAAGAAAGAATCTGATGCTAATCACATATTCGAGAAATACGACTCAACTGAAATACGGGCTGCCATTGAAGAGATAAAGCAGCGGAAAAAAGAGATAATGAGGGAAGTGAAGAAGGAATCTGTTATAACGAAGCCGCTACCAGCACCAAAAAAAAAGAACAATAAACAGAAGAAGAATAAAAATAGGGAACAACTAGATGTTACCATGGATAAGAAAGACGAAGAGCAAACAATAATTGAAAAGAAACATGATGACGTTGATATGATTGAGCTTTGTGACTTAATTAAGATGGCTAACTCTAAAAATGTTCACATTACAGAGCAAAAGATAAACAGCAAAGCTAAAAAACTATATGAAATGGAGCTACTGCAAGAAATACCGGAAATCCGTACCGTTGATGAGAAATCAAATATAAAGATTTATAAGGTGATGGATAAACATCAGTTTGAACAAACAACAGAGCCGCCGGTGTTGGTTGGCACTGATAAGTTAAAGAAAGTAAAGCAAGAATCTGTTGCTGAACAAATGAAATGCAGCACAGCTGAAAAACTGACTAAAGCAAGTGCACCGCCGGAGGAAGAGCTAAAGAAGATAAAGAAAGGATTAAACAAAGAATCTTTAGTAACGAAGGCGCCGCCACCAGCGCCAAAGAAAAAAAATAATAAAAAGAAGAAGTCCAAAAACTACTAATTTCTCAGGCAACAAAGGACAATTTAATTGATGAAGTATTACCGTGAATTTACTTTAAAAAAGTTAAGCGATTCGCAGTAGAACTAATAAAAAAAAAAAAAAAAAACTACTAATACTCCAGCTAAACTATAACACGCAATGTTTAAGAGTGTCGCTGTAGCCTACATTGCAACATAATGTAGCGGCGCCATTTTCATAAGAAGGAACTTCTAAACGAGATTATTCAACTGATAAGATATTTTTAAAGAAACAACTAAAGAAACAATATGCGCTTTGATTTATACAACACTTTATGATCTACTTATAAGGAATAATATTTTAATCTAATCCATTTACATTGATATCTAAATTATACACCATCTGTTTCCAAAACACATGTTTAAACTAATAGATCAGATGGTAGAATGGATCTACCAACTGAAAACTTGAACAAACAAACCAGAAATTAAAAAAAAAGTTTACATACTTTACTATTTAGACAGTATTATAGAGAAACCTCAAAAACGGAAGACCTCTAAGCACATAGACACTATTTTTACATTATATTTATTTATTTTTATAAAATTTATAAATCATAATAATTATTTAGTGCCTTAAAACTAAAAAAAAAAAACAATTTCTGATTTAATAAATGTTCCTTAAAATTAAAGACTGCCAAAATAATGTCGATATTAAATTTCTTAGCCAACTGGTGCAAAAACTTGGTGAAGTTTTGTAAATCCATAAATGAATATACAAACCATGTAATTCATGGCAGAGTAAGGTAAATTAATTTTGCATAAATGTTTATATAAAAGACAGTAAAAATAAATGCTTCGACCATAAGCTAATCATCATTAAAAGTTGAAGTCGATATTAACAAGTTCTACTGTCTGATTGTATAAACTATAATTGAGAGATACATCCTTCAAGTTAAGATATTTAGATTCTTTTATTCTCTTTTCAGATAATGTATATCAAATAAATAAGCAAAATCCCTTTTTGATGATGATTTAAGACAGGCTTTGATTATATCTGCTCGCGACACTTTTGTAACTACAGGGAGTGCTGGCGATAATCACCAGAGGCCTAAGGTCTTTCAACGTTCGATACACACCTGAGTTGTTTCAGAAGAAGACTCTTCTCCTCGACGTACATATGTGTATATATAAGTTGTCTTTCTTCAACTAGACGCTGCGAGCTATATTCCCCGGCACGGGACTGGATGTCCTCCACATCAGCATAACGCCGTCTTTTCAGCTTACCAGACATAAAAAAGTCACATGTTGGCAAATCAGGCGAATACAGCGAGTGGTTGATGGTCCAAGTGCGATTTTTGTTTAAAAAAATGGGTCACAAGTGTCGATCGATGAGATGGCGCATTACTTCATTCGCGATATGATATGAACATGAAAACGACGGAGCAAACGTCTCATAACACCAAGATAAAATGGCCCATTAATTATTGCGCCCGGTGGAACGAACTCTTGTTGAATAATGCCCTTCGAATCGTAGAAACGAACAAACATTGTGTTGACTTTTGACTTTTCCAAACTTGATTTTTTTGGTTTTTGCTCACCGGGCGGCTTGCACTCAGCGCTTTGACGCTTGGCTTCAGGGTCAAATTGAAAACACCATGTCTCGTCACCAGTAACAATTTTGAAAATATAGTTTTGATCCTTCTTGGCATCTTTAATGATGTCTTTCGAATGTTGAATCCGAAACGCCTTTTCCTCGTCTTTCAATTGTGCGGAACAAATCGTGCACAGACTTTCCTGAAGTACAAATGATCGATCAAAATGCGATGGATTGAGTCTTTGGACAATCCTAATTCCGATTCCACGAATCGCAATGACGATTTCGGCTTATTTTTGATAAATTTACGGACAATTTGGATGTTTTGTTCGTTTACTAAAGATTTCTGCCGGCCCGAACGTTCGTCGTCATTTAAGTCTTCACGACCGTCTTTACCAGTCGTAAATAGTGGTACGAGATGGACAATTATTCCCATAAACTTGCTCCATCAAATCGTGAGTTTCGGTAAAAGTTTTACCAAGTTTAAAACAAAACTTATTACTGACTTTGTGTCCAACACTCACTGATGACAATAACGTAGTTTCACATTAGACGCTATAACTCCACATCCACTTTTCCAAATGTCATGAAATTTTGAAGGGAATGTCAATGAAAGATGTCTCTTTCCTCACCAAGAGGTGGCGCCACCAGAAAACGCACTGAAAGAAAAGTTCGTGAAATTTTGATACACACCTTGTAGTTCCATAGACTATTTGTACATGAATTTGAAATAAGGGTCAGTTGACTTTGATTATATTGAATTTAGATCAAGGATCACTTGAGTTTTGTTCAAAAAGTGAAATGTGAATTGGTATGTGGGCACTTCCTGAAAGGGTATCGTTTATGTCCTATTGCTAAGGAGACATCTATGTTTGTGAATGTATGTTGTGTGGTAAAGTGAGTTTGGAGATCCTATAGGCTACATCTTTTTAAAGTAAGGGGATGATATAACAATTTTCCTTGTATGTTGTCAACGGAACAGTGCAATGGTGACATACTAGTGGTATATTCAGCGAAGCGAATAAGATTCATATTAAGCCTTTGTGATTTAAGTTCTTTCATTACTTCTCCTTCAGCAATGTTGCGTTGTTCTTAAACGAAACTTAAAATTTTGAATAAATTCAAATCCAAAAGTTTCATATTATTTTAAAATTTTAATTTGGCGCCAAGTGTAGAGGTGGCTATGGGTACTGCTTACACTCTTGTAGCGACCTGAGCAAATCGGTAGCCGAAAACATTTTAGTGCGAGCGAGATAACAGCTTGAGACAAATAGCTGCAGTAGGATTTTCCTGGTAATTTTTATTGCTTTATTTATACAATCGTTATCGACAAAATGCGATAACCGATAGTTGTGATGTAATGTGATCAATCTAACCGTTGTATGAATATTTTTTTTAAAATTGTTTGCTTGTTTAAAAATGTAAAAATTTTTTTATTATGTTGAAAAACAGTAAAGCCATATTAAATTTTTATATGTTTCTAAACAGGTCAAAAGTTTGAATGTATATAAAAAATATCATTTATTTAAGTTTATTTGTTAAGTTTAACGAAATGAGTGAGTTTATTTAAATTAATTTTTCAGCGAAAAATAAGAAAAGCGCGCTTATTATAAAGTTAAAAATCGTTCACTCCCACTTGACACACAAACACTATTAAAACACATACAAACTACAACAGTTACAACTTGTTAAGGCAGTTCAACTTTTATAAACTTTTATATTTTTCAAATAATTTCAAAAATTTGATTTATTTTTAGATAGCACATTCGATAGTTATCGGCGCAGTTAAACGAGTCCAAAACGGTTTACCAAACGAGTTTATCGATTTGTATGCGTCCAAATCGTGCAACCGGTACGCGCTGAACAATCACAATGAACATCGACATTCACAAAACAGCTGCTTGTGTCGTGGTGTACGGTACGGCGGTGTGCGTGGGTCCAACGAATTTTTATTAATTTCGCTAATTTAACGAAACAATAAATCGCAAAAAATGTGCACAAATAATTCAAATAAAGCACACAACTGTATATAAAGTGAAAAAATAATATATATTTATATTTAATTAAACATTTAACGAAATCCGTGCTGTTGCTTATTCGTATTGCATTGTGCATTTTTGGTTGCTGTTTCGTTGCGCGCGTGTGTGCATTTGTGTTAGTTGTTAAACGTGCGTATGTGTGTGTGCTAGAGATTTGAGAGTGAGAGCGAGTTAGCATGCCAGAGAGCGCGCGAAAAACGGTACAAAAGCAAATTTGAGAAAAAACACAAATAAGAAGCAACAACAACAAACAACATAAAGCAAACTATTCAAATTTAAGTTTTTTTTTATTATTATTATTATTAATTAATTAAAGATCGTGCGTCAATATTAATAAAAAATTATTATTTAACCGCGTTCGTACGTTTGTTTGCTTTCTCTCTCGCGCTCTGTTTTATTTTAGTTGTTGTTGTGCGCCTTGCGGCTAATGTAAAAAACGTGGAGAAGTAAAGTGTAGAAATAAGTGTCAGATTCCAATTGGATTTCAAGCTGCAAGCAAATAAGAAATTTACCGCTGCTGCTGCTTTTTTTGCATAAAATTTAAAAAAAAAGAAAATTAATTATAAAAATGAAATTAAAAAATGCGAAAAAACAAATTAAATTAAATTAAATTAAAAAAAAAAAAATAATAGTGTAAAGCAAAGTGTTATAATAATAAAATAAATATATCAAATGTTTTGTTTTGTGCATTTATTTCAAGTGTTAAATTAAATTCAAAATTTTTTTAATTCGTATTTTTTTATTGTATTATTTCTGCCTGCCTGTTTGTTTGTTTGTGTGCGTGCGTAATTACACACAGTTGTGTCAATTGCTTTATCACATTCGTTCGTTGTCGTCATCAAATACGGTTCTTTTGTCTTCTTGCTTATCAACACGGTTTCCTGCTTTGCTGCATTCTATTTTGTTGTTGTTGTTTGTTAGCTCAGCGTTGGCGTTTTTTGTTTTTGTTGCTGTGTTTGCAACGCAACGTATGCAATGCATTGCTCCCGTTCACTCTCAGCTGGTGGCGTTGCCGATTCTTCAACAACACTTTATGCAGCAACAGAAAATCAACAGCAGCAGCAGCAACAACAACAACCTAAACTAAAACATTCGGCCTCAGCGGCAACAACAAGAACAATGGCCACAACAGCAACAACGACTACGACAACAACAAACACTAAAGATGGTAAGTGCACATCTTCATAGCAACAACAACTAATTAATAATTCCTATGAGTATTATTTCTATATATTTTAAAGTCCCTTTTTTTTTTTAAATTTGACCCAGAAAACGTGCGTACAAAAAAAATATAGAGAAGTAGCAAAACGAAGAAAAAAAATTTAAAATAAATACGAAAAAAGAATGCCACAAAAGTTCAAGGCTGTCAAACCCAAACCCGGCTATAAGAAACAAACAAGGTCTAATTCAAAAAGTCTAAACATTAAAAAAAAAAAAACAAAATTTAAAATATTCAACGACATAGAAATAAATTTAAAAAAATTTGAATATAAATAAAATACAAAAATAATTTATTTCAATACTTCAATGTCTGAGACAGTGAACATTTTTAACTTATTTAGTAAGATGCTAGTTGGGGGACTGTAAGTGATGGAACTGGGGAAGGGACTGTAACTAAAGGAACTAGCGGAACGTTGTCTCCGCTTGAGCTGAAAAATTCGTAAAAATCTGTTCTCCTACGAAAATTTTTATAAATTCTGATTCAACGATATATTTGCTTGTTGTACACTATATTCGGGTAATAATAGAGTATATTAAATTTTGGTAAATGTATGTAAGCAAAGAGATTTCTTTTGTACATGAGTTTATCTTGGATTTGATCGAAGGATTTATTGGTTAAGGTGTAACCAAAAATTTTTATTTTTTACGATTTTTGGGTTTAGATTCATATTTCTCTTTGATTTTTAGTGTTGTTGTTAGTGTGGTTGGTTTGAGGTTCGATAAGATGAGTATGTGTCTAATGCGGTGACCATATCTACATCGTCGTAAATTTAATAAAATCAGAAAGTACCGAAACTTGACCAACCTTCAAAAGTCATTGACTCATATAGTCCTATCTTTCTGAGTTTTAGTTTTAGTTTTTTTTTGTTTTTGTTTACTTAGCTAGATACGCCAATTTCTGTGTATCTTGCAGGATTTTTAAAAAAATATTCCATATACGCCAAGATCGGTCCACTAGAAGGGTTAACTCTCATACAAATCTTTGGGAACAATGTATCTGGTGGTCGAGCTCATTAAAAATAAATAAAAAATTACATTAACTACAGCCACTCTAACATAACTCATGAATTAGACGTATCAATATAATCTAGTGATTCCATTTAAGTTTAAACTTTTAAATTCTTTAATTTATTTTAAGAACATGTTCTGCAATTAATTTGTTTATATAATGAAACAGGAGAGTGTTTATTTTATATAAAATAATTTAAATAATAGAATTGTTTTTTTTTTTTGTACAAACATGAAATTTGACACTTGTTGCACGATAATATGTCGTTTTATTATTAAACACAGATGTAGGAATTTGTTGACTAAATAAAAACAAACAACAAAATTAACATTCTGCCTGCTATTATTATTAGAATCACCTGACAGTATTTTGTTTTAAATATTCATTTGATAAAAATTTAAACAAGTAGAAAAAGGGAACATAAAAATATAAACTTCCGATAAATTCGACTTTTGCCAAAGCGATATACACTTTGAACAGAATTTCTTTTCTTTAAACTTTTTAATAAGACCTTGAAGAAATATAAACTTGGCTTTATCCATTCTACTCGTCATCCACATTTATATATATACATATATCTCTCTGTTATTTATTTTTTTTTTTTACTCTTTGTTCCATTCGTTGGCGCTTTTGCAATCATTAATTATTAATTATAAACAACTTGGAGGGAGCAAAATAGAGGAACAAACAAAAATTTGGTTTTAAATAATTTTCATACATCCAACGCAGCCGCAGCAGCCGATGCCGATGCCGAAGCCGAAACGTTTTCAAGGCTGACGTAATCAACAAGTTTATGACTTGTACGCCGAAGTACATAAGTAGCTTATAGATGTATAATATCTATCTCACATCATATTTAGTAGCATTTTATTAATAACAAACCAACAGCAGCAGCAGCCTCAGTCAGTCGTAACTACATGAACAACAATAGTATCTACAAATATGGCCAAGAAATTAAAGTTGATTATGATGAACAAATATCGACAAGCACTATATGAATTGAAATGAAATGTTAGCAAAAGAAATATGCTGCTCTATATAGTATATCTAAATGCAGTGAAGTCTAACTTGAAGGGATTTAAAATATAAAATTATCTTAGAAACTATGACCTTTCGATTTTATATTCTAGACTGCATAATTCTATATATGCAAGGGTGTAGGGTATTTTGTAGTCTTGAATTTATACTTCTCCGAACTATGTTAAAAAATGTCTTTATTTTTAGGAAAAGATAAAACTCGCATGAGACCATATATGCCATATAGTTCCTCTGAACTTCTCCGTAGTACATCTTATTGGTTGTTTGACCATGGGGTGAGCACCTATGGGCTAACTAAACTTCAAAATCAAACGTACATCTCGACTTTTTTTCGATCTAAGCAATTCAGCATGCCTTAATTTGGATGATCGAGCGTTAGTTTCGCCGTCTTATCCGAAAACCCATGCTGTATCACCTTTTAAAAGTTTTGCGTTTTTATAGACTTCTTTTAGCGACTTTTGAACAACTTCCATCATCGCTGAATAAATTTTAAGAATTCAAGAAATTTGGAACGGACATTGCTGGCTTCAAAATAATTGAAAAAAGTTCATATCATGATCTAATAGATTAACCAATTCAGCACCGTTTCCTCTGATTGTGATTCGGCAATTGTTTATAAAAATTACTTTAATTTCTCCACGATTTCAACGGTTGTTGAAGACTTGGAGTGTTCGAATGCCATTTCGTTTTCCTTTTTTCGTTCTCCATCACTTTTTCGAGCATCTCGTGTCTGTTTGGTGAATATTTTCCTTGAGCTTGCATGTCATTAAATTACCGGCGTAAATTTTGCTTTTCAAGTAATACCACAAACCGAAATCCGGAGAAGTTATATCTGTTGTTTTTGGTAGCCAAACAATGTCACCTTATTTTTGGGCATCACACGTCTAGAAATTTTTATTGCAAAAACTTGATTGTTTGACTTGTAGTGTGGCAGGGTGCACCGTCTTATTGGAACCTGAAGCCAATTAACGTTTTTGACGTATTGTTGGACTCACAAAAAACATCCATTCATTGCCATGGACTGTCTTCCCAGCTTTAACTAAAAATGATTCATTGTCGGCTGGAAAAAATACTTTATGATCATGTAATGGTGTTTCATAAAACTGATGATTATTTGAAGGGCTTTTCTTTGTTAACACCATTAGATGGCGAAAAATGAAACTCGTTGATCATCAAAAATATTTTTCTTCGAAAAAATCCTTTTGAATTGTTTTGTTACAAAAATCATAACTTTTAAACTAATGGAGATATTTTCAAAATTTAAAAAAATATCCTCTTTTAAATCAATTGCTCGTAGAGGTTGGTACAACTACAGACTGCAAAGTAATCGTCCTCATTTTGTTTACTCTATGAAATATTGCTTGTATTGGTGCATCTTGAATTCTTGTAATCTTTGTTTCTTCATTATTGATCTTCTTTGCAACTACTCTGCTATTGGTGGGCATGAGTATTCAATAAAATTTGTACCACGCTCCAACATTTTATATACTTTAGCTGTAAGTTTGTTCTCAGGATACATTTAAATAAAATTTTTCACCATTTCTTTAAACATCCAATCTTTTTATAATTTCATTATCAAGTCCATAAATTTAGGCAATTTATCTCATCATTCTCAAAAAATGCCCGGGACATATTTCCATTGTTTCTATTTCCGTATCCATACTTTGAACAGTTCATTTACCATATTTTTTCGGGAAAATTACCGTACCACAGTACAAAAAATTATTTTCCAATATGTCCGGAAAATTCTCTAGGTCCCGAAGTGCAACTATTTAAAGTCAAGAATAAAGAACGGTAAGAATGGGTTAACTCGTTGGAATGAAGCATACAAACACACTTTGTAATGGTCTCTCTAAATACTCCTCTATATATTGAATCATGCCACCTTTCCAACCGGTGTTAGTTGGAATTCACGTCATCTAAATTCCAACCTTGATCCTATAATAAAGTTGTGATCAAAGTTAAAATTTCCTTTGCATTGCCACAACTTGGCGTTGCGTATCCCAAATAAATTGACCCAGGCTTTGCATAGATAGAGATGTGCTCTTCTGAAACTTCTTTGCGATGATAACGATTCCCTCTTTTCTCATTTATCAGAGTCTTATATTTTCGTCCATCAAAGTAAATTATTTTTATATCTACAATTTTTTTTGAAGTTTCTCTCCGGGCTTTAGATATAGCTCTGTGGATTTTGTTTTAAACAATAACTAGAGTTAAATTTCCGGAATAAATCAATCCGACGTCAACCGATGGTGTCTCAGTCGAGGGCATGTTTGTTGGGATTGTCTTTGTTATGGGATAAGTTTCTAAGGAAGATTTACACACCGGATCTTCATCACAATTTGCTGGAACAGAATCGGTTGCTTGTGTAGAACACTGAACAAAGGAAGAAACATACATACATAGAAAGGAAAAACATAGAAATCAATCTGAAAGATAAGAATTTTCCCTAAAATTGGTGAATTTTGTGTCGATTTAAGAAATATGTCAACTTTGAACATAACGAATCAAATTGTTGTTGTTTTGGATTCTTCATCTTTGATTAATTCTCTATCCAATGCAAACTTTTATTTTGTTCAATGCTTTCATAAAAAAAGTTGATTTTCCAACGCTTTTTGGCTTGAGTGAGGCACCTCTGTCAATATTTTTTGAGTCCATTGTACTTTGTATAGAAACTAGTCAAGGTCGTTCTTCAGAATTAGCTAGTTCCACTTACGTTTAACTACTGATATCTGTGACTCTTCCTAACAGCTTCATTACTGTCAGTACACCATTCGATGTTTCACTGTAATACATTTTAAAACTTATCTGTAAGCATGCAATTGTATAAATATTATAGCAGACTTCAAACTCAATGCAAACCGCGCAAAACACAAAATAATTTTTAAGTAAAAAAAAATTAATCCAATTGTACATAAAAAAACCCGCATTGAAGGTCGGTCGCGGCTTGTCATTTGCGGTGGTTTATTAGCATGGACTACTGCCTAAACGCCCGCATACGAGTTTAACGTAGCGCAGCATATGCCTTGCAGCACTTTACCCCGCCACGCTAATAGCTACTAACTCACCATCCATCCAACCATCCAGCCATTCGCGCAGTCATCTCGTCATAATACTTAAATTATTGATTTTACTCTTCAAACATTTGACCGCAAAATCGGTCTTTTTTTTTTTTTTTTTTTTTTTTGCAAAGTTGGCCCGCTTCCCTTGTCTGCCGCTCACCCTCTCGCTCTCCCTCTCCATCTATCTCTGTCTATTTTGAATTTAATCTTCTCTTGTATCTTGGTATCTCGTTTGTCGTCTCTCTGATGTTCGCCAAAAACTTGTCTTTTATAAAGTCCACACTTGGAGCACAGCCAAAAAAAAAAAAAAAATAATTTGTGTATAAAAAATGAACAACAAACTCTATCCCAAAAGTAGCGCAAAAAATACTAGAAGCGAAATATATTGCAAAAATATATCTAGTCAAGAAAGATGATGCTGATGATGGGGCAGGCGGGTAAAAGCAGCAGACATGATTTATGTATCTGCGCCCCTCGCTATTATAAATTTTTCCTCCGTCTTTTTTTTGTTTTGGAATACTTTGTGAATTTCTTTGCAATCTATTGTCAAAAGTTAAATATGCAGAGCAGAAAAGATGACAATGAAAGAACAACCTAACCGTTTCGTTTCTCTTTGATAACTGTAATTTGATTGACGTCTTTAATTTTTGATCCAACTTAGTTCGAAAATGCCCTGCATCAATAGGGTAAAAGAGTTTATTAAGTTTATTAAGTCGAACCGATGAAGACATGTTCGTGTGTAACAGGCAGAAGTAGGCTATACACAATGAAGCATAAATATTCTTGATCTGCAATAAAAGTCAAGTCGATGAAGACATATCCATCTGTCTGACTGTCCGTATGAACAACATGATCTGGGAGAAGTAGCCTGCAATAGTCTATGTTCAAATTCTCCTACTACTTCAGATAGCTTGATTTTAATATTGTCAACCTCACTCCCTATGGGAATTTGACACTTATCATATAAACCTTTGCCTCAATATGAGGTTTTGTATGAAAAAATCTTCGTTTTTATTTTTAATTAAGTTAGAATCACCAATTTTGATCTATACAACGTTAATCATTATAAAATATTCCATTTGGGTCCAGATCGGAACAGTAGATGAGATGTTCCCCATACAAATCTGCCTGCCCATTCTGAATTTTTGAGTGAACAAAATTTTGTTGTGGTCAATACAGCTAGAAACACCTAATTTGTTGTATTTTGTGCCAATCCTAATAAAAGATTATATTAAGTTCCTAATTGGCTCACTTAAACTGGTAAGCCTCTATAAAAAATCAAATCGGTGTAAACAACATGGCCCTCTGTATGGCTATGTACAACAAGAACTTGAAAACCATTAAAAAAATACCTATTCCCTCTTCAGATAAGTATATAATGATCGTTTCAACCCTTATATAAGGGGTAGTGCCGTTGAAAACCTTCATCTACAAGCAGTTTTTTTTTAGCTTTAAATAGCAAATTTGGTGTATCTTAGTTAAAGAAATATTTCATTTATGTCCATATCGACCCACTGGAATAGTCCGCCTCTTTGAATTTACGCTCGACTTCCAAATGATTTTCTTTATAAAATTTTTGTACTCATTGAATTTTGCCAATCTTCACGAGTTCTAGGCGTTTGGTTCGTGAATTGAGATCTTGGTTTAGATAATGGTCTATCCTGGACCCTAATTTTATTGTCTCCAAACTAATTTTTGGTTAGATTTCCCAGTGAGTGGAATACTATGAAATATATATATTCAGTACAGCCTGTTAATAGTGTTTCCTTTATGAAATGAAGCTCTCCTACACCATACTGCTTGTTCGGAACCTAATACAAGGAACTTATACGTCTTGGTTTTTTTTTCCAATAACTCTTCTTCGTTCATCATCTAGCATGCATATTACCTTTGTGTCCAGAACCCATAAACGAACTTTTTTATACCATGTTCCCATATTCCTCCAACGAATTGTGTGGCCGTGACATTTCTCTATTATGGATAAGTTTTAACTGATAAAATATTTAACCAAATGTTTTAGTTATTTGTAGTTCCAATTAATGAAATGTTGATGCTATATCTCTTCTAACAGTACTTCGACGATTTTGCTTTATTATATTCAATATCTTCCTACAAAAAAGAAAAAAAATTCTGTGAGACAGAACAGAGTAGTCCCACATTATTTGGTTTTGAAACGTTGAATCTCCATTTGTTGTGGGAATTTCGACATGATTCTCAGATTTCTTAATAACCTCAACCAATATCGTTTATTTTATTGGATTTTTTGGTTTTATTTTGCATTGTAAAATGTATAACCAAAAAAATGTTTGACCTTTACCAAAAATTCGGAGTCAATAAAGAAAAATTTATAGAAATGTTTTCTTTTGGTCCACTGTGCCTAATATTTTGCTGTATATGACATCCGTGTTTTTCGTGGTCAACTCAATAAATTAAAAAACTTTTACTTTCAAAATTCGCAAAACTTTAAAACGTTTAGTGAGTGGCCACGCCCATATATACCAACATTAAGCATTGATCCATACAAACAACCCTAAGTTTTGTGGTTTGTATGGGAGCTCATACCATAATTTGTTGGGTTTTAAATGCCTCCTTTAGAAAATTGATAAAATCACGTGTTTATGGTGTTCTTACTTCACACCAATCTACACAATTTTGCAATAAAAGCCAGCCATTTCTTCCGCTTTGCAACACGAAAGAGTCACAGGCGGCTAAATCTGGAGAAAATGCTGTATGGAGTCGCAGTTAGTAGTCCAGTTTATAAATTATCTTCATGAAACAGCACCATTTTATTCGAACATCACCAAACACTTCTTTAAAGTAAGCTCTGGGAAGTTATTGAGTACACTCCCTCGCATAGTATAGACATGGTACATATATGACATGACATGATCGACATCGCCAATCAGAAATTTTTAAAATTTGTATGACACTTATAATACTCAAATAGTTTTAACATGTTTCATATGAGTATCATATCATTTTCCTGTATATTAGGTTTCGGTGAGTGATTGTGATCGGCGGTTGACTACGAGATGTGTCACAGGAGGGTGAGCGCTTGGGAGGAAGAGCGTAATGAGTAGGCTATATTTTTATAATAAAATCACTTATAATACGCGATTATGATGCGAGGGTGGAAGGTATGCTACTCGGACAGAGCTGTTGAGGGAACAGCTGGGAGAACGTGTTGAGGGAAATATGCTGGCTATAATTCTTCGCTTTCTTCAAAATTCAAACCATAGGCGGCTCATGGTTATGTATTACAATTTATAAACTTTTCCTGTATTATGGAATCTAGCGTCACTAGATATTTGTTGTAATGTGGTCTCATAAAAGATAAACGCGGGAGGCGTAGCAAAGCATGACGGGTCAGCTATGCATCATGGCGTGCTATGCTACATGATAAATAAATAATTGTAAAATTGGACTTAAAAAATTTTAATCTCGACGATGGCTTACGTATTAAAAAGGAAGGCACGGAAGGGACATTGCACCGCAAGGCGTGTCCGCTATATTTTTATATTCTTTATTAATATCTCCCAGAGACTACAAAACTCTCTTGCTTCATATTCTCTTCGTATAAGTCAATACCTGGCAGATCTGCCATAATAAGTGCATATGCTATTTTTTTGCTGAGCCCAGAGGCTTCATATATATTAATGTTATTCTATCTGTTGTACTCTATATGAATCCAATTTAATGTGAACTATAACTTCCACGTTGTCAAAGATTCTTCTTTATTCATAGATGACAAGAAATTCAAAAGTCACTGACCCTAAATTTTTTTTTATAAAAACTTGTTTTCAATTTTAATATTTTAGTTTTAAGTTAATAAAATTTTATTATTTTTGCGCTCTTAGAATTTTTAGCACAGAGTTGCTTTTCATGTAGTTTAGATACTGCGCTGCATATGAGATACATTTCAGTAGATACTTGCACATAACAGCTTTGAGTACATTGCTATAACGCTTATCAAACGCGCAGTTTTATCAAACAAATACACACTCAGATATACTAGTTTACTATACACTAACAAATATACATAGATACATGTATATATTTATAGATAATACGCCCTGTTGTCACCTTAATTGGGCCAAATTGAGCTTAAATTGTGTTAACTATCTTTCCTCCGCCTTTTGCGTTTGTCTTTCTTGTTGTTTATCAGTACACAAGAAATTCTATTCCAGCACAATTTAGCTCGAATATCTTGAACATTTGTTTATGTTTTTCCACACGCTTCTATATGTTTCTATCGAATTGCAAACAAACACAGCTTGACTTCTTATTATTATTAAGAGCAATCTTAGCGCTTATCGCCAGTCGCAGTTAAAGCTAATTAGATACAGCGCCAAAGTCAACAACAAGCGCTTCGTCGTTTGTTGATGATGAAGTGAAGTAAAATGAACTATCTCTAAGCAATGCAAATTTTTTATTGTTCTGTAAGATAGTTTACAAAGTTATGTAAAAAAAAAAAAAAATAAATAAAGATAGAAGCAATTTGTTGATTTAACGCTTAAATGCTTAAGTGCAAAATTTGCAATTATTAGTGTGAGCAGAATTAATAGAGTTTCAGATACTTTTAACTTTTAGGCAAATTAAATACTTGGCTGAAATACACTCAAGCTACTTATAGCAAGCAACAGCGTTGACTTTAATAACTTTTCTAAGTACTTATGCCATTTAATAGCTTAAAACAATAACAAAAACCAACAACTAAAGTCGATTACAAGTTAAATGCGTTGAGCTGGACTGTCAATATATAAACACAAGACAAGACTACAAGTAGCTACAAGTGGCACACCAACAACAATTTCCGCTTGATTCTTGTTGTTGAACTAGTCGACTATGAAAGATAAAGTTGTCTTATATTACAATGTAGCGATGTGTATCTCAACGTTATATATATATATATTTACATATATAACATGGAGCAGTTTCACAGCAGCTTCCTGTGTCACAATCAAAGCACAACTTCCTTGACTTTTGGCTTTAACGGCACAATGGAACAGCAACAGCAACTTTTCGTACTGCATTTTGCTGCTCTGTACAAAAGTATCTACTAGATACATGCAAGCGCACATCTGCTAGTTAGCACTTTCGAAGTTGGCGTGTCTGTTGAATTTCAGCGCTAATGAAGAAATTAGCATTGTGCATTTTTATTGTTTTATTTTTTTTTTTTTTTTTTTTAACTCGCAGTTGCTGCAAGCGTGTGAACCGCCACACATTTTAAAGTATATAAATAAAGTCTTTTGATAGTGTTTCGTTGTTTCTGGAATTTTATTTTAGTACTTGTAATCTTTCTTTGTTTAAAGTGCAGCGAGAATGTGTGGTAAATATTTCGGAAATGACAAAGACATGAATCAGAATTTTATATAGTTGATATGGAGTACAATTGCTTTGACAAACTCGCAAATAAAAAAGTGATTTAATAAAAAGAATAGCACAAACTTCTTGGAATCAAATAATAGGCATGTGTGGAAGGCAGAAAAGGCTTATTTTTTTGCATGCGTTGCTACGCCCACATTTTGTGTTCCATTTCTTAAGGTGAGGTATCGCCGAGAATAAAATATCAATTCTAATTTTAGAATATTTGATTTATCATGGCATGCTACGATGACTTAATAAAATTACTTCTCCCGATCCTATTAACGATCATTCAAAATTCCATCCCTAGAAAGATATGTTACATTTGGTTTATCGCATATATGGGTGGTGTGGCATCGCCCTCTCCGATTCGGATCAAACTTGACAGGATTTCTTCTCACGATCACATGTATACCAAATTTCATCCCTATATCACATATAGTTTCGCAGATGTGATGAGTTTTGTTACTGGATTATATGGTGGTGGGGCATCACACCCTCCGTAGGATAGTCAATGACTTCCTAAAGTTTCATGGTGATCGGATGAAAGTTGTAGGAATCTATAAAGGACATATAAACACACAAACATACATACATTCACTTTAATACAAATAAACGTGAGTATGTTTCCTCTTGACATAAGTTTGACCAACAGTTCGGCACCTTTGATCATTTCCTTACAATTTAAACATTAAGGATAACAGCCAATTTTTTATATTTTCATTATCGACTCCACTAATTCTCCAAAAGTGTCCAAATCTTATATGCATCTTTGCGATTTCGTCCGTAGCCATACTTTGTGCAGTCTACTCTAAGTTTCAGCTTCTTCAAAAATTCATCGTGTGTAATATTTTCGTAATATGGTTATTTACTCCTTAGATGGAGTGTCTTCGTGAAAAGTTTCTCCATATCGAGAAAGTGTATAAGCTAGCTTCAAGATGATCTCCATACTTTTAATTCTGCTATGCGATGTATAAGTAATCTCTCCACTTCTGTAAATCGTAAAAGTTAACCAACAGTTACGGCGCATGGAAGCGGAAAGCCATCAAGCGATAGATTAGGTGGATAACGTATCATCGTGATCTCCGGAAAGTAGACAGACCCCGTACTATTAAATATCTCTTTCGATCTTTTTCTTCTTAAGTAGTTGCATAAGTTTCAACGAAGCGCAGAACTCTTCATCAGTGAAGGTTTTTGCACCACACCAACGGGTGCTTTCAATTTTATATTCTTCCTCTTCATCTCATAACAAAATAGTAAGACTGAGGTTAGAGAAAGTAGATGGAAAAAGATACATTAGGAGAGATATAGAGGTGGACAGGGACGAAGGGTGGTTGGGTGGTAGGGATGGAGGGAGATAGGAATGGAGGGTGGTAGGAATGGAGGTTGGTTGGGTGGTAGAGATGGAGTGTGGTAAGGTGATCGGGAGGGAGGTTGGTAGGGTGGGTGGTAGTGAGGGTGGGTGGTAGGGAGAGTGGGTGGTAGGAACGGAGGGTAGAAGGGAGTGAGTGTGAAAGAGAGGGTGGGCGATAGGTTGGGCGGGTGGTAGGGCGGGTGGTAGGGACGGAGGGTAGAAGGGAGAGATGGTGAAAGGGAGGGAAGGCGGGTGTTAGGGAGTTTGGTAGGGAGCGAGGGTGGGAGGAAGTGAGGGTGGATGGGTGGGAGGTAGACGTGTAGGCAGGGATTTAGACCTACAATTGAGCTTTAAGTTTGAAGAAAACTTTGACGCTGCAATACATTGGGAGACTTGAGCATGTTCCTATTCAAAAAGTCACAACCATCAAATAGGGATTATAAGCTGAATAAGCTACAAACCGCTATTTTTTTTTAAGCACATGTTTCTTCATTGAAAGCGAAAAAATAATAACTGGCCTTCGTTAGCTATAAATGTTTCCTATTTTACGGGTAATTTTTTGGTACCATGCTAAAAACTCCTTCTGTACAAGAAACCATTTTAGGAAATTTTCTTAAGAATCGAAATGCTGTTTAGCGAGCGCATAGGCCATCGGCGAAAGGAAGTGGTAGTCGGAAGGAGTCAGTTCCAGTTCGGTGCCTACCAGTAGTTTGGGATCATTCTTGACGTGTGTCAGTAAAAATCCAATGCAGGAACGAATTTCTTTTTCGTCTGGTGAGCAAGACTTCGTAGGTAATTTGACGACGCTGCATCTGACTATCATCGAGTTCATAAAGCTCATATTATCCGATTCTTTGAAACGTTTCCATTATCACCAATTGCTTGGCAAATGTTTTTATGATTGTGAATGACTTCCATTTCCAATAGAGTCTGTAATTGATGTTCTTTAATCCTTCTCTGCCGATGTTCACCTTCCTTGTTGTTCAGGTCAAAACTGCCTTCTTTGAACCGACAAAACCAATCTCAACACATTTTCTGTTAAAACCATGTCGCCATAGTCCTCTACAAGCATTTGATGTCATTGGGTAACTGATGTCTGTACAATCTTAGACGAACCAGGAAAAACCAGAAATCTCTATTCTGGTAAAAAGTTTAGGAGTCGTAATCTTATGGAAAGGTACGCCATTAGGCTAGGCTTTAGCTTCCATGATATCTGTAAAAGTTTTTTAAGAAGTTTATTTGTTAATATGAAGAATATTTTCGCGGTCACATAAAGTACAAAGTGACGCCACTTCATGCATGCACTCTCAAAATAGTTGCACTTTGTTCTGTAGTAGCAACGAGTAGTTGCACGCAGTATGAGCGTTGCTTATAGGTTTAGAGTTGCGTATCATGGTTGAGAGTATTAGCTGAGAGCATAAGTAATTGATAGCGAGAAGCCACACGAAATGCCATCCTAGAAATATGAATCATACTCATTTTAGTATTTTTGCTTGCCTACTACCTACCGACTGTGCAATATACAAAGCATCCTGTATTGTGTAAACAGTAAAATCTCAGCATTTCCATGCCAAATTTTTATATCCGCGCAAGTATAAAAATGTTTATGATTTGTATAGGGTATTAAAATTTATGTATAAGCAGTTTTAATGATGATTAAAGGAAATTTCTTGGAACTTGAGTAGCTCATTTGTTTATGCATACCTAATAAAGCGCCGCACTTCTCTAGTACTTGATTCTATGCTGTTTTTTCAGCTGCATTCCATTTGTCGCTCTCCACTGTGTCCTAGTAATTTGCCCATAAATTTATGTTAATTACACGCAAAAAATCTAATTGCAAATGCTGCACTCCTTCCGCTGCTGTTGCTTCTGCTGCTTCTATTTGTGCTGCCTGCCATTTTGCAAATTTACTTTTACATCTTCAGCAGCATGTCCACTGCTTTATGCTTCATTAAAATTTTGATTGCCTATAAAAGAAAATTTTTGAGGAAAAGAAATCGCTGTAGCAGAAAAATTGCAGCCAAAGTTGAAGAGTTGCTGAAAAGTACAAAGATGCTCTCGCTGTCAATTTGTGATAAACCAAGAACGCGGACAACGACGAAGAACTTCATTTGCTGCCTTTCTGTGTACGTCGCCCCAAAGCTGTTCAAATAAAATTTTTAGCGTTTAAATTGCGCGTTTTGTGGAGTGCAAGTGCGGTTTTTTTTCTTCATAAGCGTTTGCCATCTTTTTGACTGTTGTCGTCGTTGTCAGCGCATCATTAGTTTCCACTTGAATTCTATTGAATGTGCTGTAACGAAATGGAAACAGCATTCCCATCATCATCATCATCGTCACGTGCATCATCGTCATTGCAATTGCAACGCAATAAATTTCGTATCGAAATTTAGCAATCTTTACTTTTAATTGTCGCGTTGCGTTTTACTACTTGGCTGGGCTGCCTTCAAATGAGTAGCCTCATTTGAAGTTTGTCTGTCTTCTCCATTGACGTTGGTTGATGTTCTTCATAGTCAATTGCTCTGTTGCCGGCTCGTAAAAATTCAAAACGCATACAAATTCGCTGCTTTTCATGTTTCATTTAAACGTTTATTTTTTTGTGACTTGAGTTGGTTTGTTTGACTTGTTTTGGTCTTGCAAATTTTCTTAATTTTTCTCAATGGCTTTTATGGCGCGTATTTCATTTGATTGCATAAATTAAAATTGCGTCTTTGTCTATTTTTTTTTTTGTGTAGCTTATACAGTTGTTTAATTCGCATATTCAGTGTTGAAAAGTATTAGATACATGTTGATAGATACAATATCTATTGTATAAAATTATGGACTCACAATTTACTAACTTTCTGATTAGTTAGAACTGATTTGGTTTGTGGCATACTTGATGCCAAAAGTGAGCACACATTCACGTCAGCACAGAACACAAGCAAAACCAAGAGAGAATATTAACTTCTCGAAGTTCCTCAGTTTACACCAAACAATATATTTGTTCCGATACAGTAAAAAAAAGAAACACTACACATTCTAACTGGTCTCCTATACAAACAACACTCACAGAATAATGATACAATATTTAACCGTCTTCCTCCATAAATCTCATTAGATCTAAATATTAGATATTCTTCTCACTTGCCTCTGGCCCTATAACGCTATTATATCAGTTTTTAATCATCCAATAATGTCAAAGAAAGACCTATGGACTTTACTGCTATGGTTACGCTCACACCTTCCAAAGCGAACCAAACTCTCCGCTATCCGACTCTTCTTTGGAGCCTTTTTACCCTTAACAATTCATAATATACTCTTCGAAACTAGAATATTGCCACTTCAAATGGGATTAGACCTAATGACAACAAAACTAGTAAAATCCATTATCCAAAAAAATCCGTTCTCTTTGTTTATAAAACCAAAAAAAAAAAAACAATTTGAAAATTTCATCATTCTTACATCGTGCACTCCAAATTAATTACTCACTAAATCTCCCAACAAATACAATACCAACTTTCAAAATCAAAGTTCCCCTCTCATAGCAAGAAATACCTAGTGTTAACTCGAATCTTCATGAGCAGTTGTGACCAACATTACTATAACAGCTCCCACATGTATAGTACGGTCGCCTAGTATATAAATTTTCTTCAGTACGTATGGCCCGATCACGTGAGTTTTGATGCGAGCGCATCATCAACTGCTTCAACAAAAATGTCTTCAAATGAAAGATTTCTTAATATTCGACACTTGTATATAGTAAATCTACAACAAACAGGATCGTCGGTACCATCTACCATATTTACCAACAATCTCCCCAAATATTTCCTTCTCCCCTACAGTTCCTTCGTTTTCGCTGCAGAAATAATAGTCATCCCAGTTGACATCCCAGTCATTGCAATATACAAGACTAACCTTTCGTTAAAGACCATTGATTGACTGCGGAGGAAATTTCTCTGATGTTTCAACAAGCCTTCAGACCGCCCCCACACGAAACAATTGGGCTAAGATTCTAAAAAGGTTTAGACTCGAAAAAAAAAATGTCCGTATGAAGGATCCCAAAAGAAATTAAAGTAAATTAAAATGTTAGCGCTCCCATTTTCAATTGGAAGGTGAAAATTTTCTGAGCTTGATTTTGCCTGAAAAAGAAAAAAAAAAAAAAAGCCACAATAGCAGCACTCAAGCTCCCCATTTTCCAAAATAAAAAAAAAACTCAGTTTCGAGAAAAAAATATTATGGGCAAAAAAGGGATCACTTTTTATCGAATTTTTGATACAGGACGAGTCGATTGCACGAAAGACGAAAAAAATTTTTACCGAAGAACCTGTCCTTAGTATCCGGTTGATCGCGAAAGATTGAGCGAATTGAAAGGGAAACCTCCTGAAGGGTTTCACATAATTTGAGATCGGTGTATTAAAAGTTGTGGTACAAGTTTCGATTCATACAGACAAGGGACAAACAAACAGACGGATATGGCTATTTCGGTTTGTCTGATCAAACTGAACAATAATATTCCGAGGTCTCCGATGCTTCTTCTCGTGCGGTTTAAACTCCGTGACAAAATAACAATACTATACGTGTGACGAGTATAAAAAAGACCAATAACTTGAAAACTCTTTATACATAATGTGACTTTTGGTCACGGAGGTTGCAATATATAAAAAAGTTATCCCCATTATGACCAGGTGAAAGAGGAGTCGATATAGTCATGTCCGTCTGCCCGTCCGTATGTATGAATGAAAGGATCTCGGAAACGGTAATAGATAGAGACTTCGTGTTTTTTGCATTCGACTAGGGCTGCTCCGGAATTTTGCCCCTCCCCCTTCCCCATAAAATCACCGCCAAGGCTAAAAATTTCTTCGGCACAAAAAAAATTTTGTATACCAGTGAGTAGACCAGTATAAACCAAAATCCAAAAAGTTCATTAAAATCGGATAATAAATGAAATTATGCACTTATTCGTGCAGTAGGAAGTGGTCATAAGCTTGGTCACAAGCTCGGGGAACATTTAATGTGTTTGTTAGGCGACCTGAACTGGTACAGAGCCTCTTACAGTCGGTTACGCCCGACTGTAATTTCCTTACTTATTTTCCATTGCACTTGCAGATACAACCCTCCGCCAACTTTTCGATTCTTGTATGACGAAGTTTTGTATTGCTGTCAATTTCAATATGGAGGAAAGTTTTTTATCTATATCAATGGACGTGTCCCGTCCCATTTCGGTATAACTCCTATTTTACTATTTTGAAGGTAAACATTTTTTTTTAGTTAAGCTGACCATTGACAGCAGGGACGTTTTCTTTTTTTTTAAACCTCCAAAACATCTTTCATATCTCTTAGTTTTATAACCAAACCCAAAAAACAAAAGTCAAACTAAGCCAGAATTGAAATAGAAGTTGAAAACCAAATTCCTATCGAGGAATTTGGTTTTCTCCACTTTTCATTGGATTAAATTTCTCGTAATGTAGTTTTACATTTGCACCAAAGCCAGCCACCAATGTCATATAGATCCTGATATGCATAGGATAAAAGGGGATAATAGGTAACAGACAGAAGAGTGTGAATATATATTCTTGATCATTGTCAAAAGTTGAGTCGAAAGTTACATGAGCAACAAGAACTTAGAAATTAAAAGAGATGTAGCCTAGCCTTCAAGTTTGCATATATAGCTTCTCTTATTCCTTCTTCAAAAAAACTTGTAATCAATGTATGTATGTACAATCCTCCATCCTAAGAGCGGTTGGCATTAACCATTCAAACCTACCTCTGTTTCTGAATTTTTATATGAGAAAATGTTTATTGTTTTTAACTTAGCTAGAAAATTGGACCACTAAAAGCACTCATACAAAAAGTTAAGTCGATATAGATATGTCTGTCCGAGAATTTGAAGACTATAAATGGTAGAGCCTTCAAGTTTACACATTTAGTCTCTCGTATTCTCGTTTCAGATTAGTTTTCAACGAATTGACAACTCCTGAATTAGGTATACTTCCCATAAATTCCAGAGACTTCTATTTTAAACGAGTTGAGCTTGTCCTGAGTCGGCAAAATTAAGTAATTAAAATTAACCTCCTCCTTCCTGTTGAGAGATTGATATGAAATTTGGTACATACCTTACGTTCTGATGACAATACAATTGTTCCAAGATGGTTCACAAAATTGCTGATTAAATTTTTTTTTCAACCCACCCATTATTGGGGGTATCAAATGAAATGGCTTGACTGGTAGAATGCAGTACATCATAAAACACCAAATTCAAGCTGGCAGCCACCATAATATTTGCGGATTTGATATATGTTTTCATTGCTTTAATATGGGTAATGGATATCAAATGAAATAGCTTACAAGTTTTACACAGTGCATGGCAGATCATAGAGTTTAGATCGTCTGTACATTAAGGCTGAAATATTGACTAAAAACAATTAACTGGATTTCCCGCCAAGTCAAAATTTGTATTGATTTAATTACCATAGACCAGTTTTTTTAGTCAATATTTTTAATTTTTCAGACATGTTCCTACAGAAAATTCTAGCCAACAAATAGATTATTTTAGTGGCCGGTATATGCAAAACAGATTTCTATTTTTGTTTAGAAATAAATTATTTTTTCTTCAAGCGATTTAACCCTATTAAAATAATGTAATTACATGAACTTAAATATTTGACGTGAAGAACTTTAATCTATTTTTTTGATGATCACTCTATTTGGTCGGTCTTACTGCTCGTCATAGCTTTATTCCTCATAGTTCTATATGATATGCAAAGCTAAAGTGATTAATCTTGAATAGTCTAAGAAATTTTGCTTATAAAAAATCATAACATTTGGAAGCATATTTCTATCCATTAAGATCTTTAGGTTTTTAATAGTTTCTGCAGAAAATCAAAACCAGTTTCAAGTTTAAAAATGAGTGTTTAAACGACTTCATTTGAAGATTTTGCTTTAACCTTGCCACAAGCAAAATAGTTGCCACTTTCGTAGACAATTGTGAGCCTAAAGAAATCTGTACGCTACATTCTGAGTAATGTGATGTGTTGGGTTCTTTCTTTCTTTTTTTTTTTTTATGAATATTTTATAAAATATTCTTTTTTATAGTCACAGCTGTACAATTACCCACGGCAACTGTTGTCCTTGTCGTGCTCTACTATATAGTATATATTATATTGTAATATCGTTTTTTTTTTTTTATTTTGCTGTATTGCTGACCATTTTTGTATCTTTTTATATGCGTTGCTCAATGTGCGTAAAATTTTTTATTACTATTGAATTTTTGCACATATCTGCGTTGCTTTTATTCTTATTTTGCGCTGCTGTTGTGAGGAATTTTTTTCTTGCTTTATTATTTTATTTTTTTGTTTTTTTTTTTTCACTTTTTGTGCGTGGGCTTTTTGCTAGTTGAACTTTGTGCTGAGGACCCAGTAGGAAGCATCGGAAGTAAGCTAGGAGCATAACTAGAAGCATCTTTTTTTTTGAGCTAAAGGGGCATTTTTGAAGGCTGCGTCTTCCGACTTCATTTAAGCTTCTTTTAGCATGTATCAAAAAAAAAAAAAAAAGATACTTTCCTTTCACACATTCCTTACATCTTCTATTGGAAGGCCTTCTTTTCAAATACCAAGCGTAGCATTATTTTGGCAAATATTTTGAAAATGTTTCTACCGGCATTTTTTGCTGTCGAGAAGTTTTGTATCTGTATATGCTCAATTTGAACATTTCAGCGCCTCTTATTGCCATTGTTGTTGTTCTTCCTGCCGTAGTGTGCTATTGTTCTTGTGTATTTTTAGTTTTATTTATATTTTTTTCTTTTAAGATTTTTGCACAAAGTGTTATTGTGCTTGTTGTGTATTATTATTGTTGTTGTTCTTGTGCTGCGTTGCTGTTGTAATTTGTTTTAGTAAAAGTTTTTGTCTATGGTTATGTATCTGCGAATGTGTTTCTGTATCTGTAAGTGTCTAAGTTGTGTTCTTCGTTGTATTTCCTGTTGCTGTTGTCACTTTTGATGTTTCTACTGCTCTTTTTTTTATGACAATTTTTACTTTTGCTTTTTTATACCCTTCACATATAGTCTAAGCAGAATATTAACAGCTTGTTTGAAATTTTGTAACATACATATTAAAGAAGGCATCGTGGAGGCTTTACATACTTTGAGATAAATAGTGAATAGTTCTAGCCATGTCGTCCGTCTCTCATTCTAATTATAAGCCTGGTAGTTATTTAGTTTTTTTTATGTATTTATCAAATATTTAAATTGGATGATCTTATATTCTCAATGTTCTTTGCACGTTTCTAAATGACGAGAGTCCTTGCTTAGAGACAATGAAGCTAGAAAATCACATAACACTTCCACGAGATACACGCTTTAAACTTTGGCTCTCGCCGTGTGCACATTCTGAAAAAATTACTTGAAAATGAACACGATTACAAAGTTGTTAATGACTATTTAGTGAGCCTTGCGCTGTATACAGTTTCTTATTGTAGGCAAAAACAATTTGGACCACTAAAAAAGATATGTCCGTATTTCTGTCAATGATAAACAAGAACTTGGAGACTATAAAAGTTAGAGTTTTCAACTTTGTATATTTATTGTCTTCAGTTCGCTTTTCAAATAGGTAGTCTTTAATGCACGTACCAACTCCTCTCTAAGGGATAGTAAACATAAACAACTGTCCATCTTTTCTGAGTTTTTGATTGAAAAATTGTTGTCTTCTTATTTTAGAAAAAATTTGAAATTCAGTGTATCTTACACTCTAAGGAAATATTTTATATAGGTTCATTTCGGACCAAGGGAATGAATAGCCCCATACAAATCTTTCCACTTTGCTTGGGTACAGAGTATTTCAATGTCGAACCCACTGGACTGAGCGTTCTTTTTTATTTAATTTGGCTTTTGAGGTTGCTGAGCAGCGTAGTAAAGGTGATTTAATATTTCCTGCATCCTTTCATGTTGCTTCTGCCAATGTTTTTTCGCGAGGGTGGTGGTCCACCGAAGGCCTTTTAGAATACCTATTAAAAGTTGACAGTCTCTTTTCTACAACTGCTGAAAGTATTGCGTTCGATTATTTGCACATTAATCGAAGTATTTTTCAGCTGTTTTTTTTACTTCTCTCCAGCATTACTCCATGTGTGACCACCACCCAGTTGATATATAGCTTATATGAGGAGTTTGGTACATCTGTTGTTTCCTTATGAGGTAGACCAATGTATTAATTTTGTTACCGTCTATGCTCCTATGCTCCGATGGCTAGGAAATCAGAAGTGGTACACAATTTTGGCGGTGCTCAGAGTATGTATCAACTGTTTTAGTACACTCATGAACATTTCTGAAAGAGATGCATGTTACCGGCTGTCGAGAAATATGTTTATAGGTTGCAAATAATTTATACGAAAGTCTGAAATTAGACTCCGCGCTTTAAACCGTTGGTCCAACAGCTGTATCCATTTTTGATCCGTCTGTGAATTTGTGTATTAGGCACTGGTACAGCACACGCATGAACATTTCTGAAAGAGATGCATGTTACCTGCTGTGGAGAAATATGTTTATAGGTTGAAAATAATTTATACGAAAGTCTGAAATTAGACTCCGCGCTTTAAACCGTTGGTCCAACAGCTGTATCCATTTTTGATCCGTCTGTGAATTTGTGTATTAGGCACTGGTACAGTTTTGTGCTCAGTTTACTGGACTCAATGTGGTTGTAAGAAGTTATTTTTGGAATTCATGTATCACTCCATGAATGGTGAACTTTTGACCAACTAAGCCTTGTTCACAGTTTTATGACGAAATGGCGTCTCATAAAGACATTGGACGAACTGCGAGCAGACGTGCGGAAATGTGCAGGGAGTACACCCTTTGCATCATTTACACTGATTTTGTGGAGGTGGACCTCAACGCCCCTGAAATATGAAATACAGATTAGTGTCTGCCGTTGGCTCTTCTCCATAAGCTTTTTAACTTTTACAGTAGAGAACACCTTTTACCTCTTAAGGGTAGGAGTATAAGATCCGTTTTGTCCTCATTAGCACTTAGTCTGATTTCTATGACCCATGTTAGTATCTTTTTGAATGTCTTCTCCATGATGAAGCTAATAGTCATGATAATTCTGCTTAAGTCGTCGGCATATGAAGTTATCTTGGGTAGTTTATTAATGGATATGAGATTGGAAAAGACTCTGTCTTGAGGCATCTCTTTCACCTTGGCTGTGCTTCGCCACTCAGCTTTGACTTTTCTCTGGTTCAAGAGGTTATGTATCAAGATGCTTATTGCTGTGTATCGTAAATGATCCCAACGTAAATCTTTGTGGTGAAGTGCAGTCGCAATGGTAGCTACTAGCAAATGGTCTACATCCACTGAATTGACTTTCGTTTCATGGCTTTATAGAGATCGAATAGTTTTTCCATTGTCATAAAATGGTGTGATGAAACGTTATTAATATAACTCCTTTCCAATATTTCTACAATAGTTCAGATATATGTATATAAGCCCCATCTTTACATCATTTAGCCTTTATATTTGATTTTATTCGTTGTTGAAATACTTTTTTTTTTGGAATGTGCCAACCACCACTATAAAGGGCAAACCTCATACAAATCTTCCTCCCATTTTTCATCTTTCTATGAAATATTTTTATTTTTGCACCATAGATAAGTTACAGTGTATCTCGTAGTCGAGGACACTCGTCAGCAGTCTCCTTTTTTCTTTGTTTTAAGTTTTATTCTACTTGAATGGGGCCATTTCTATGCGAAATGGTTATGTGACTTTGTATGGCTCTGTTGCCAATACATATGTATATATATGTATGTGTGTGTATGTGCTTCTCCTTTACTATTCAGGCGTAGGTGTCACAAGTCACTTCAAGGTATTTGCACTTGAAAATTGTATCTTTTGTATAAATTTTTGTTTAGTTTCTTACACAAAATTTTGCAATCTTTTAGTTCCATTGACTACCAAAAAAATGGGAAAAAAATTTCACTTGAGTCAAATAAAATCTTATCAAAAAATTTTTATTAATGACTTTTAATTACTTGTCAAAGACTTTTTTCCGCTTATCTTTTAATGCTTACTTTAGGTTGTCATTTCTTGTATTTTTTTTTTTTTAATGACAGTCCTATGCGAAAAAAAAATAATAAAAAGTTTTGCATTATTTTTGTTGTTGTTGTTGTTGTTTATTTTCACTTTGCCAGCGAATATTTTTAATTAGTCATCATTAACTTGATTTCGCTTTTGTTTCCTAAAAAAGTTTGTGGAGCATAAGAAAAAGAAAAAAATAACAAAATTATTATTGCAAATTGACATCAAAATTAGCGATAATTTTCGACTTTTGGTCAAACTTTCGGCGCTTTAGTAGTTAAAAGACAGAGCGACAGACAGACGGACAGACAGACAGAAACCCTAATGGTCAACGTACAATGGGCAAATAAGATAACAAAAATTACTGAAGTACGGAAACACAAAAAGAAAAACAGATGAACAAATCGTAATCAAAATAAACTCACAAAAAGTTTTGAGTACCCTACATAAAGATTTTGTAAAGTATATGAGTTCAAAAAAAAAAAACCTTATTTTTTTATGGTTAATATGGTTTTTTTATAATAAAAATTACTATGTAGTGTAATAAATGAGATGTCGTGCATATCGATAAAGCATATACCTTGACGTAAGAAAATAATTAAATAATCCAGTTTTTTTTTTATAAGTTTCGGAAAACTTCTGTTTAACATGTTTTACAAATGGTTTATAGTGGAACATATGGGTGAAACATATCGACATGCAATAAAAATGCGTCTACCTAACAAGTTTCTGTCCATCATCTAAGAAGTAAAGAGTTAGATCATATAGAAACTAATTTCTTTACGCAAAATATCGATAACCTAGAAAAATTCAAGCATTTGTTTTCTAAATATGAGGAAACTAGCTTCTCCCACGCATAATATAGCCAAACTATTCACACTTATCTAATCTATCTTGCTACTTTCGATCCCATTACCATATATACCAAATTTTATCGCTGTACCTCAAATAAATAGAAAGCTATGATCAATTTTTACCATCACTAATAAGAGCATAGGCCATCGCCCCTCAGATTTTGACTAAGCTGCTTCTTCCAAACTGCTTCTTCCAATCCTATTAACATGTTTACCAAACTTTATACCAGTAACTCAAATGGTTGCAAAGATATGACGAATTTAGTTTATCGCTTATATGGTGGGCGGGGTATCGACCCTTCTGCTTTTGACCAAAATAAATAGAAATACTTTTTCCGATATCATCAGGTGTATCAAATTTCATGTCTGTACCTCAAATGGATGCAAAGATATGACTAATTTGCGCTTATATGGAGGTAGAGCATCACCTCTTCCGATTTGGTCAACAAGTAATCTATATTCTCTTCAACGTTCTATATCAAAACTCTAACAAATTGGTTACACGGTTTAGGTGTTAGAAAGTAAAATCCATACATATATCTATACATCCATCCTCATAAACTATCGAATTTATAATATTAGTGGGAAACTAGCTGGGCCGATGACTTCATCTTCATTATTATAAAACTCAGCATATTTTTGGCAGACCGAGGGCACTCATAGATTCTGAAAAGTCTATAGGATAGTTGGCAGCGTTTCCTTGTTTCATTACTCAGTTATTATAGCCAAATATTTCTGGAAAAGTCTTTCCACAGTTCTTATTGTTACTTTTGCCCTAACTTTGCAACATCCAAAGTCCAAAAATATTACAAAAAGTGCTGTAAACGTTTCGGATTGTCGCAGATGCATGTTGATCCCGTGTTGATCTCCATGAAGCAAATGACGCACATTCCACGCCGTTTGGTAATTGACGTACTGAATACTGTCTACTTTCCGAAGTTTGGAACAAGAAGTAAGTCTACATTTCCAGGATTGAAATATTCTTCATAATACCGAAAAATTAGGAACAACTGATCCATTGCCCGAAATGTTTTTCAAACTCGTATGCTACTTGTAGCTGCAAATCGCTTACTTGAGCTAATCTTCGACGATACAAACGACTTAGGAGTTCTCTAGGTCTCTCTGTACCTTTTAGAATAACGATTTTCCTGCATGCAAGGAGTTCCTATTGAATCTTCGTTTCCCCTCATGAAATTCAGGACTTAAAACTGTGTCAACAGCATCGGAGCAAAATCTTAATCACTTAAATGGCATTCAACCGTCGTTCGGTCGTGGTTGCATTTAGGAAGGTACACCAACTGCTGTGGTCATGTGCGCGCTATCGCCAGTTGTTTTGAACGCCAAGTACGCACAGGTCTCTCTTTACCTGGTCATTCCAACGTTTTCTATTACGTCGTCCATCAATCAAGTTTGGGCCCCTCATGTTAACCAAGCGTGCTACAGCTCTTTCATCCATTCGCGCTGGACTATGTCAACCTCATCGAATAGCTCGTACAGTTCGTGGTTGATACGGGAAATAAAGTCGTCGCTGACTCATAGGATCAAAAATCCTACGTAGTATATTTCTATCAAAGATGTTCCTTGCGTGTGCGTCATAGTAGAAAAGGGAGTATCGGCGTCTTGTAGATCTTGTTTCTTTTCTTTCGAGAAAGGACTTTACTTCTAATTTGCTTGCTCAGTACAAAATAGCGTCTGATCTCCAGGCTGACGTTGTTGCTGGTTATTTCGGATCCAAGATAGACAAAGTATTCTAGATCATGGAAGTTGAAGTCTCCATTGTAACTGACCGAACAAGACGCGATGACGGCATGCGAGAAGACACCAAGTACTTCGTCTTGTCCTTATTCACTGCTAGAGTCATGAGCCGAGACTGTTTTTCGAGCAGCATCACTTCATTTTGGAGGATCGAGCTTGACATATTCTGTATGTACGGTCACTGGCGTAGGATGTATTCCATCAGCAGATTGAAAAAAATCGCACGACAGAGCATCACCCCGCCTGAAATATGTCTTGGTATAAATGAGTTTGGATAGGTTTTTTCCTACTCTGACAACGCTATGTATGTGTGACAGTGTTATCAGACGAACGATCTTTGCAGACAGAGCGTCGAAAATCTTCATTCGTATCGGTGTGGAAGGCGGTTTTATAGTCGACAAAAAGGTGATGTGTTTCGTTTCTAAATTAAAGGGTATTTCTAAGATGTGTCGTAATATGAATATTTGGTCTCTGGTCGACCTTTTTGGTGTGAAGATACACTGATATTGTCCTATCAGGAAATCCATATTAGGTTTCAGCTTATTACACAATATGCGTGAAAGAATCTTATACCCGAAGGAAAGAAATTTCGATAGTTGAGATTTTAGTCATTGGGTATGCGTTCATCGGATCAACTGTTTGTTCTGGTGTCATATCCTGTATCGACGGTACTGTGCGCTTCATCGCATCCAAGTATGTTAGAGAAACAACTCCACATTTCCACTTTTATCTTTAAAGAAAGTTACTCCGGGTTGAAAACCTTCGTTCAGACGATTGACCTTTTGAAAAATTTTTCGAGCTTCATTTCTGGCATATAACCTCTCAACAATCTCATCAATCTCACGCCTTTCTTGCTTCTGAAAAGGCATTTTTCCTCCCTCTCCTTTCTCTTGATATCTATAATTTACTGTAGACTTCGCTGATAGGAGGAATTCTTCTCAGCAGTACGGTTTGTATGAACAATGATCTCCTTAGCAGCCCTATCTGTCCATATAGCAAGTGATGTGTCCCCACAGCTCACATATATCTTAAAATATTTCTGGTTTTTCTTTATAAAATTTTCACATAAAAGTTTAGAAAAAGTTTTTGGTTATTTTAGACACTTTTTTTTTTGCGGTTTTTATTTTTCTTAAAATTTCTATTTTAAAGTTTTTGTTTTGACAATCTTCTTCTTTATTTTGGCTGTCATTTTTATTAGCAATATTTCGCGGAATTGTTTGTGGAATTGACAAGACGAAAATTGCTTAGATTTGAGAACAATTTTTGGTTCGCGCTGTCATTGTCTAAAATTTTTATTGCATGCCTTGTGCGCTATAAAATTATAGCATTTGTGTAATTAGCTGTCAGTGGAGCTATTAAGTGGCAACAGCTGGTTGTTTGCTAAATGACAGTCTGGCTGGCCGCAGCTCTGGAATGTATAAAAGTGTTGAACTTGAAAGAACGAACGAACCGAACGCGCATACAAAACGAAGTGAAGTTTAGTGAAGTTTACAGAATGGAGCAATTAAAAACTAGTATGATTACTACGGCTAATGGCTTAGTCAGTTGCATGTTCCATTTGCTTGGAGGTTCAAATATCCTGTGACGGCGCACCCACCTGTTTCTGCAACAATTGTTCATAAGTTATTAATGGCTGCTCACATGTCACACTAGCTCTCTGGTGGCTTTGCTAGTACAAGTACCTCGACTATATAGACTTGCGCCTTGTAATGACGTGCTTACACACACACATACACAGATACAAGTGCAATTGTTTTAGTCGCTCTGGTACTTATTCGCTGTCCATCTAGTACTATCTGATGATGTCTTATCTGTGTCTGGCTACATTTACGTCATGGT
This sequence comes from Leucophenga maculata, assembly GCA_035044805.1. NCBI lineage: Eukaryota > Metazoa > Arthropoda > Insecta > Diptera > Drosophilidae > Leucophenga > Leucophenga maculata. The sequence continues at coordinate 452,448 of JAWNNP010001123.1, read as the reverse complement.
CAGGTATGCTACTCTTCTTCACAAAATGACGTTGACATTTGGCGTTCGACAGCACAGCGTATTCTGTACTGACGTCGGCGACAGCGCCAATTGGCACATAAATTGCTGCCTGTCATAGTTCAAGTTCCGATTGTTTGTTGTTGTTGTCGAGCTGAGCGTCGAGCGTACAAAAAGCATTAAGTTAATGAATTTGTGCCAGTTTTTACTATGCTGCGCACACATTTCAGATACAACAGAAAAAAAAAAAAGAAAAAAAATTACTCAATACATAGGAAAGCCATATAGAATTACTCAATGCGGCATGCCACATAGCGCCTTGTCAGTTCTGATTTTGAAAGGCCCTTGTCAAAAGAGTGTGCCGAATTCTTTTTCTTTTTTTGCTTTTAGAAAATTTCTATGCGCCTGTTTTTCAATGGTTTCATCTCATCTCATCTGCTGGTACTTCATTCAGCAATCTCTTGCTTTATTCAATTTGACGCTAGTTGCACAAAAAGAAAAGTTGACTCTTGAAATATTCAAAGTTTAGATACATCTCATACTATGCAAAGTTAAACTGCAAAGTTCATGCACCTTTGTCCAATGCCTAATACTCTCGTCGTTGTATGGCTTAAAAGTGTGCTGTGCCGCCTTTGCATTTGCAGCAGTTCCAGTTGCAACAAAACATTTTGTAGCAATAGTAGCAGCAGCAGCAAAAGTATAGAACTAAAGACGACAGGATGTCAAGTACGGAACTTTATGATTTCCTTGGTTCACCTTAGTCTATAGCGTGCAACACATACGAGGGTGGTATGCAAAAGTTTTAAGAAAAAAAAAAAAAGTACTTAATTTAGTTATGTTTTTTTTGAACAAGTTTTCGAAGCAATATAATATATATACCTGTGAACGTAGGTCCTTCGAGCCGGTTAGATAAGCAAATAGAGGAAACTAAAACTTATATAATTTATTTATTTTACTTTACAAAGAACTTGCTTATAATTGAAAAGAAAGAACGCTACAATCCAGTAGATTAGATATCAAGATACCCTGTACCCCATTGAAAATTCGATTTGTATAGGAAATGTGTTCCTAATTTGAATATTTTTTGGAATTAGTATAAAATCCATCAAATATTGTCGTTTCAAGCTAAACTCAACCACAATACAATATTATTCTTATAAAACCCCATTAAGGAGAGATTTATATGGCGGCTACCTATCTATTTGGGCCTATATTAGAATTAAAGAGATACTTATATGGAAACTTCCACTTAGAGAAGCTTTTACACGTATATTAAACGCTACCAATCTGAAGAGGGTATAAGGGACATTAAATTTTATATTAAGGCTTCATAATTTAAAGTCTTCAAGTTCTTGTTTTTTATAGTCAGCTAGACGGTCATGTCTATATCGGCTTGACTTTATGTATGGTGTCACCTTTTATAGCTGGGCTCCACCGATTCGGACCCTAATAGAATAGATTTTTGAAAACTGACCGAACTCCATCAAAATCAACATTTATAGGTGAATTACCAACAATAACATACTTTTTTTCATACGAAAACCCAGAAAGGTTGGAAGATTTGTTAATTATAGGCTATAATGAAGAGAACAACCTAAAGGGGAGTTTCTTATGTTATACCTTTATTATTATTATTTTTGTTTACATAGGGATGTTCTTGATATAGTTTCTGGTTTTTGGGTCGCATTTCCATTTTAAGAGTTGATTAAGCATTATGTGTACAGATATGCTGATAAATGCTTCGATATATTCGATTGACATTATTTAAGCGGTTTGGACAATATGGTGGTCTATGGAAAGAAGGTTGTCTGTGGTATACATACCTCTTTAAAAGCCCGTTTGACATGTGTGAATTAGTTTGTTGTGGGTAACAATCTACTGCAGCCCTTTAACGATAACTGTTGAAAGGCAGGGCTTCAGGAGATTAGTTTAGGAAGATGTGGGTTTTAGAATGGAGACTTTGATGCTAGTTTACTACTTGTGGAATGAAGGAACGTAGGGTGGAACTGATTTGTGGATTTAGTCAATATACATGTAAAAAAAGTCAGAAAAACGATTTGTGTCTTTAGTAAATTAGTTATATATTATCTGCTTCTTTTCATTTTACATTTCCTTGTCTTGCTTAGATCTTCTCTACAAAACATAATTCTTGGATGTATTCAGATAGCAGATTTGTTTTTTTAATCCTTATCAATCCTCAAGATTTATACTTTGAGAATTTCAAAGAAGAAAAATCGTAGGTGATATAAATCCTAATTATTTATTTAATACATATTAATACATTTTTTTTTATTTTAAAAAATTTGTTGTTTTTAATTTTTTTTTTTTATTTTTTAATAAAAAAAATTGCATACATTTTTTTTTTTTTTATTTTGTCTTGTAATATTTTGAATGGTTTTTTTTTAAATTTTTTTTTAAATTTTTAATTTTTTTTTTAAATGTTTAAATTTTTTTGAAAATTGTAAAATTTTTTTTTTAAAATTTTTAAAATTTAAAATAATTTTTTTTGGGAATTTTTAAATCTTGTTTTTTTTTAATTTAATTTTTGAATTTTTTTTTTTATTAATTTTTAATTTTTTTTTAATTTCAGAATTTTTTTTATTTTGTCTTGTAATATTTTTAATTATTTTTTTTTAAAAATTTTAAAAATTTTAAAAATTTTTAAAATTTAAAATATTTTTTTGGGAATTTTTAAATTTTGTTTATTAATTTAATTTTTCAATTTGTTTTTTTATTCATTTTTAATTTTTTTTTTTTGAAATTTTATTTTTAATATCTGAATTTTTTTTATGGTTGTTTTTTATTTTTTATTTTTAATTTCTGAATTTTTTTTATGATTTTTTTTATTTTTAATTTTTGGCATATTATGCAATAATAGTTCCTTAGATGATGGTTTCGAGATCATCCCTAGCTAGTATACTGACAAGCGATGTATAGAAATCCCAATGAAAATAATCTAGTGGTTTCAAATCGCAAGTTCTTGGTGATCAGATGTGGTGGATACATCTGGTAGTAAGCAAGTCACCGAACTTTTCAACTGTATGGCAAGTTTTTTTTTTTAAATAAGAGAAGTTCCAATGGATTTCATCAAATTCGTCGAAGTAATGGTCTAATTCGACATTCACGTCATGAACGACACGTTTTCTGTGTTCCAAAAACGACACATTTGAGAAATTATAAAATTTTTTTACGAAACCTTTACGGATATAATTTTTTAATGAAATACCTGATCAATATCTATTTGCTTCAATGACCAATGAGCAAAATCACGACCAAAGCGATTAGCTTGTACAGAAGCAAAGTTTAATCCAGTCCGTACTCGGTTCTAATTTTTCAGTAATTACTTTAGAACATTGCAGAGCCATTTATACAATCGACTTAGACACGTTTCGAACATTTTTCGAAGTCAAGTTCAACAGCTCAAAATTAAGCATTAAAATTCGCATTCAACAGCCTAATACCGTTGGACCTTTAAACGTATTTGTTTCGTGTCTGGGTACTTATTCTAAAGAAGACTCTGTTGTAGCCAAAAAGTTGTTCAGACATGGTATCAGACAGAGTGACAAACTGGAACTGCCGGTTTGTGTATGACAGCAGACCTGTTCCATTGCATACTCAGAATTCCTTAAACGTATTCCTGATAATAATATTTGGCAGATGCCTTCCAGCAGGTACTAACACTGCTGATATCATTATTTTCTTGGATCAAAATACATTCCGGAAGTTCTTTTTCAGGTTGGTTCAACAATGCTTCGATACTCTTTAGTGTATTTTGGTCGGCTGCAATGACACGCATTTCTAATGGATCGTCCTTCTCGCGATCAACAAAAATCCATCTATTTATTCTCACGAAATTTCTGCTTGTGGCTTAACTGATTGAATGACTGACAAAATAAGTTTCTTCCGCGGAACACGGAAACATATATCTTGAAGCATTCAGCACTCAGCTATTAATTTATTCTCTTACTGTCCGGCGCTGGTAAGGCTCAGTGGCAAAAAGATTCTTTATAATGGCTGACTGGGACAGTCAAAAAAATTCAATAAGACATATATTCATATTTTCTACTAATTTAGTTACCCAATTTCTTAGGATTGTACTCTACATTTTCACATTTGACTATTAGGTGTACGGAGAACATCACAGAAGTTTTCTTATAATAGGAGAAATGCTTTAAGACTATTCAGACCAACCTCATGCATACACAGACCATACCATCTGTAAGAAGTTGCTTAGGTGTCGTGCCACAAACTGTTGCTGTTCCGACGACCTTTGCTGCGAACTAATATAATGAGTTTAGGTTCACAATTTTCAAAGACTTTATGCAGCTTTTTTTTTTTTTTTTGTTGCATGCAACAAAACTTTTTATGCACTATATATTGTAATATATAAATTATATATATATATATTTATATAGTATATCGCGCTAGTTGTTGCTGTTGTTACCAAGTGCCACCTTTCTTTTAGCGCTTGAACCTCAATTTTGTGGCGCGTCGCTTGCTTGGCTTCATTTCGGTTTAGATGGCTGGATAGATGGATGGATGGCATTGTACGCGATGTTTGAATTCCGCTGTCAGCTTGTGGCGCCGGAACGTTAGCAACAGCAACAACAACAAAGACGCACTACTGCAACAACAAGAACAATTGTGGCGTAAAAGCGTGAAAAAAGGCACAAAAGCGTTTGTTTAGCTTGACTACCTGACTTGCTGCTGCTGGGTGGGTGGGTGTTGTTGCTAAACAGGAAAAGGAGTTTTCTAAGCAACCACTAGAGGGTGACTAAAAGTGCTGGGCTTGTCTGTCTGTCTGTTCCACTGTGAGTGTGTGTGTGTGTGTGCTTATGAAGCGGATGTGGCGCTTTAATAGTGCACTTGAGCCTTAAGCGTTGTCGTCGTCGTCGTCGTCGCCGCAGTCCTCGCCGGTACTGCGCTCTTCTAAATACTACAAAATAGAAACACTTTAACGCTCAAACCGGCAGCTTCATTTTCCGCTAGCTCACTAGCACTATTCCGCCGGCTGGCATTGTTTCCTGTCGCTTTTCATGCAAAGTAAAGTCAGCTAGCCTGCATTGTATTTGCACTAAAGTGCAAGGACCTTCACTGCGGTTGCATGCGCTTTGACGATTTAAGATGTATCTCCATTGGCACTTCAAAGTCAGCTGGCGCGCGTAATAGAAAAAAACGCTTACAAAAGGCAATCAAAATTGCTTCTTTAATTGAATTAAGTTCTGCCCGAGTGATTGAGAAATGAAATAGAGTACGAGTATAAAAGAGCACATGCGGGCAGCACTCCACCCCTCCACTTCACAGCAGCTTGTTATTCGAAAGTGAATTGACTTTTATGCTAATTAGTATTTTGAGTGCATTTACATACTCGTATATTTAAGTTTGATTTGTTTTTCTAAGTTCGAAAAGAGACAAAGAGAAACCTCCTCCAGCCAGGCATCCAGACGCATCTGTTTTGCATATCAATTTTAACATCCCTTTAGTAGTGTGCGCAACCCCTTTACCGTCTACCGCTGCCTTTAACCCTTGCTTTTGTTTGCAAAACTTTTACGTCGAGACGTAAAGCAAAAGCCAAAGCCAAAGCCTTTTGTTGTTATTTATGCGTCTGTCGCATACTCATTTACTAATTCCTCATATAAGCCACAAAATTGCTTTGTGAAGTCCATCCACATTAAATGCACCCAAGGCGGCGTCGTATGTGTCGCCACTTTTGGTCTTCAAGATTTGGCAGTGGTGGCACGTTTGGTCAATGCACCGGTACTCACGCTGTGCTTGGCTTATCAACAATTCTAATTGCTTCTTTCAGTTTAAATGTTGATGCCACACCACCACATCACACAGTAGCACACAATAAAATATGTATAAATTGAATTATTTTATGCAAGAGGACTGACTACCAACATGGCACAGGGCACTGCCTTCAGACCGTACCAGTTTTATTTCAATTGTTGACGAAATTACTGCAGTCTTCTATCTTCTATGAGCTACATTCATTGCAGTAGCGGATTGGTCAGTTTAAGGTTGAATAGCCATTAGTATTTGATTCTTTATATATTAAAAATGTTTCATTTAACATTTGAGGTACATCGATTTGACCCATTTTTAAATAAAGTGATGTTCAAGCATCTCTCTAAAATACCTAGAACGTGCTACAATTTTCTTCAGCTATAATTGTTGCCAATATTAAAAGTCAAATTGTCCAAAGTTTGAAGTTAATTAGGTTCCTCACAACAATCAACAGGCAAGACCCTCTCATTTTACGCTGATATTTTGAAGATGGTATATGCCTTCATTTGGAATCATCTATACCTGCATAATACCCATCTTATTTAAAGTAAATTCCTAGTAATCAATAATTTTTCTCGTAAATTTCATGTCGGATTAGTCGTAAATAATAAATTTGACCATTAAATTAATTTTGCTCTAAAATTCATACGGACCGAATGCCATCATTCCAATCAAGTTGGAGAATACTCTTAAATACATAAAACTACTACATACAGTCTTGTCTGTCTGCCGGTCTGTCCGTATGCAAATTGAGAACTTGGAGACTTTAATATATAGAACCTTTAAATTTGGATATTTACAATCTCCTATTCCTTCTTCAGACCACCTTTTATAAGAGAGATTTTGTAAGAAACACCAAATTTGATCGTCTTTACGTTAATTCTTATAAAATATTCCATTTATGTTTAGAACGGATCACAAAAAGGGGATAGCTCTCATACAAGTCTGTCCCACTATTTTGGGTTTTTGTATGAAACTAATTTTGTTGTTGTTGTACTTAATTCAGCTAGAATTTGCCGAATTTGGTGTATCCTAATAAAATATTTTATTAGGTTCCAAATTTGAACACTAAAAGAGGTTGTTTGATACAAAAAGATAAGTTTATATAGACATGTCCGTCTGTCTGGCTATAAATAAACAGAATTTGGAGACTATAAAAAATAGACATTTAATGTCTCCTATTCAGATATGTAGTTTTTAATGAACGTGTTTACCTCTCTAAGGGTAAAATTTGGTGTGTTTTACTAAATTTTAATGAATTACTCCATATAGGTCCATGTCGGACTCACTACAAGGGGTAGCCCCATACAAAATCTTCTCCTTCTCTGGGTTTACTAATCCCAATAGCATATCTCACACGAATCAAGATATGCTCCATAAAAAATTAAGATGCAATGGTTCTACAGGGTATTTCGCATACTCGACTTCAACAATCCTTCCTATTTTTTTCCTTCCTATTATGTATTAATTGTCAAAAATTCGTGCCTAGTTAGAATTAAAGCTGGACAGTTCGTCCTCATTCAAACAAAATCGACAGGTGCTGTTATTCTTGATTCCAATTTTATATAAATGCCTTTTAAGTCTGCTGTGTCCAGTTAGAAAACCTAATATCATTCTTAGATCGGTCTTTTTGGGTCCATTGTATATTTCAGATCTATAATTATTGTGAGTGCCTTTCAGATGTTTTCCTTGACTTATGACTATACAATACTTGCAAACATTTTTTCTGGCTTTGTTATCTTTATTTATTTTTCAAGAATCCTCAGCCTTGTACCTGATTCGAGTCTGTTAAATAACTCTGAGTCATTCAATGAAATGGTTCCATTCCGGTATACCCTCGTGGCAAGGTACCTAGTATAGAGTTATTTTAATAGATCTTCATAAGTAGTTTAGCTTATCCATGATCGGTTCTTCATGCACAATTTTAAAGTAAAGTGGGTAAAAAAATGTGCAAGGTTCCGCTTCTTACCAGTGAAGCTAAAGGCCCTATTTACAAGTCCATCTGTTTTCCAATTTTAAATCGAAAGATGAATTTTACTAAAGTGCTCACTGGAGACGTTGAATATAGAAACCCCCCCCCCCCCCTCCCCCCCACGTTGTTCGAAATTCCTCTAAGCTATTTGACTTAAATTTTTATTTAATCTGATAAAAAGAACAATTTTTGTCTTAGCTCGGGTTATATTCAGACCTACTTTGAAGCATCCAGATCTTATGATAATGTGTCTTCGAATTTCTCTCTCTTGTCATTTAACTGCGGCTGATGGCTGTTAGTGATTTTCAGGGAAACTACCCATCCCTTTTGGTCATAATTTTTTCCGAAGATATTATTCTCAACTAAGTTTGAATCTTGTAGTTGTACTATCCAACTTGTAAGAGTAGGATCGATTCCTCTGCTGTTAAGTGTCTTCCTTGTAACTTCCATATGTGACGTGTTATTAAAAGCATCTTACATATGCATATAATGGAAATGCCTGGCACTTAAGGCGCCTAGATCTGCCAAATCTACCGTAGAGCAGTCTTGGTAGATCTACCAGATCTAAACGTATGGTGTTTGCTGTGCAGTGGTTCAGTCAATAAATATTTAGCTTTGTTGTGTTTCTTCATAGCTACTTGAAGTTATAGCTCCCTGCTAAAACATTTTGAATTTATTTTATTGTATTTCATTGGAAATGTATTAATTGAAATAATTAATTTCTTTTAATTGAGTTTAAAATTAAAATTCAGTAATAAAAATTGATATTGTATAAATTGTTAGAAGCATGTTTAGTTTATATGTCTGTGCGAACTTGAAATTTGAATAGCATATTGAACATATTTTGTAGAGTTTATTAAGATTGCTTGGTATTTGGTTTAGTTTTTAAATATAATTCGCAACTAGTTTAAACAAAACTTAATGCTAAGCTACAAACTTCAATCTTCTCCTCAAATATTCTTTTAATCAATTATAAATTATTTAAATATATTATTTTATTTATCCTTTGAAACTTCTTTCTGAAGCACAAGCAATTCCAAAAACTATTCAAGATTGTCCACCTCTATCAGCTTGCAAACGATCCGCTACTGACCACCGCATACAACTTATACAGATTGCATGAAGCAGATAGCGTCACACAGTCGTGTAAACAGAAACTAGTGAGCCAACGCGGATAGTGTTAAAGGTGTGCCAGTCAGGAGCAGCAAAAGCAGCAGCAGCAGCTTGTGTTGCATGCATCATACTCACACACACATGACCACGGTGTATCCTGTATCCTGTGCGCTATGCACACTGACCAACAATTTCCTTTTGGCGCTGTCGACATTGGCCTGACACATGACGCTGTATCTATCAGTCACAGGCGTTGGCGATGTTGGCAGCAGCGGTGAAGCTTATTTTGCACTTGTTTTGCGCTTGTTGTATGCATTTGCTACTATCAGTGACAAGGACATGACACTCAACAAAAGTAGCAGCAGTAATACTAGATGCAAGACCAACAGCAGACACCTTCTGAACAGTTTAGTTCAAAACAAAGGGTCAAAATGATTTTGTGTGAATTTTTGTTGTTGTTCTTGTGTGTTTTTTTTTTTTTTTTTTTTAAATAAAACAATTTGTAGCTTCCTGAGATTTCCAAAGTAGATTGCAACATATTCAATTGTTAATAACAATTAAAGTGTTTTTTGTTGTTTGCGGTGTGAAAATCTGGTTTGATACTTTTTATTACACTTCACTGAATACGTAAAAAGTTTTATGATTGTGTACTACAAATCTATTTTAAATCCCAAAGTGTTTATATTTGTAGTGTCTAGTAAGTAGTTAGGGTTTGAGCTGTGCACAAATGTATTCGAAAATGTGCAGTTTTATATTCGTCATTGGCAACTTTGTCACTTTAACACCGCAAAATGTTTGCTTGTAGTCAATAGCGACCAAAAGACCAACACCTACTTGCAACATGCGGGCAACAACGTACCATAGAACATAGACATTTAACACGCCCCATTTGGGTTGTATTTGGCTACAGTGTTGTCGTCATAAATGAAATTGATTTTACTTTTTCTTTTCATTTTTATTTTGACTGCTGCCTGCCTGCACTACTTTGGACTCTAAAATATTTGCTTGAATTTGACAGCAATCGTGAGTTGCATAAACATTCGTACAAACATTTATACAAGAATATGTATATAGACATGAACTGAACCGAGCGTGCGAAGGGTAGGAGAGTACAGACATTTTTTTATGTAGATGTAAAATTGATAGACCTGACTGAATGTGAAACAACGTATAGCAGATACTACAATTCTAGAGGAAATGAAAAGGTGGGACGAAGTTGAATTGAAAAGATTTTGGTATTTAAATTTTGTTGTATATTATTGATACACATTCACAGATTCGTTTGAGTAAAAAATTATGTACAGCTGTCTCATTTTACAATGTTTGAATTATCCTGGTGTGCTACGATTCTCAGCTGATCCTACATGCTCTACTAAGCATCCCACTGCGTTTTACTTTTATGATACTACGTCACAACTTGTAACTAGTGATAAGATTGCTTCATGTCTGATGTTACCTTCTACGCATAAGGTGGGATATAAAGTTTCCAACCTATAGGTTGAAATTTGAAGAAATCAAGGAATTATAGCCCAGCATGCTTCCCTCAAGTCGTTCTTCCCTCTACAGCTCTGCCCGGTAAACACATTATCCCTTTCTCATACATAACCGCGAACTATTATTGCTTTTATTAAAAAAAGAAAAGAAAAAAAAAAAAAAAAAAAACTGTACTACATTCACCCAGTCATCACACTCTGCCTCCCGGGCGAACACCCTCCCGTGACACACATCTTGGACAACCGCTTATCACAATCCCACACTTGATACTCATATGAAATGTATTAAAACTATTTGAGAATTATAAATGCCGTTCAAAATTTAGAATTTCTGGATTGCGATGTAGATCATATCGTAGAACAAATTTTTTATACCTATACTATGCGCGGAAGTGTGATCAATAAGTTCTTTAAGTTTCATTATGGTTAGATGAATGGAGGAGTAGTCCATAAACGACAGATATATATCGCTTCGCTTGTTTCGCACTTCGGTCCCTCAGAACCACTCGCTTCGCTCGTACAGCTGCCGGCATGCATGCATACAGTTTAGGAGAGGATCAGCGCACTTTAAAGGATATGCCCGATTATTAAGGTTGTCGGACAAATCGTTTCTTTGGATCGAATGTTGAGTAGCTGCGGCTGAAATATCTCCATTCATTCAGTTCCTGAATAGCCTATTCTATTATGATCCTAGCTGTCCAATAGATCTTACTTCTCCCGATCTCTTCACCATATATACCAAATTACATCCAGGGACCTCAAATGGATGCAATGTTTTGTCAAGTTTTGTTTATTGGCATCGCCCCCTCCGATTTTAACAAAAAGCAGCCTATGTTCTTTTCCATATGGAGACCTCCAAAAGTTACTCCCATTATGGTCAGGAGTGATAGAGGCGTCGATATAGCCATGTCCGTCCGTCAGTTTGTCCGTCCGTATGAACGAAAGGATCTCGGACACGGTAATAGATAGAGACTTCGTTATGTTTGCATTCGACTAGGACTTCGCCGGAATTTTACGATTTAAAATTAATAATTTTCTTACTTGTTTGTATGTGAATCCTTCTACACCATTCATAGATTGGAAGACCATATTCGATTTTGGGGAGCATAATGGCTCGTTTGATGTTTGTAAGGGTGTTTATTTTATGCTTTTTGGTATGATCTTGAACTTTTCTCATCTATCATGGCTCAACGGTTTTCTCCCATGGGTCGTTTTGGGAACAGAAAAAAGTCGCACGTGGGCAAAACATCAAGAATTTGAAACGATGTGAGAGCAATTGCAATATCTTGATGCAAAATCCATGAATTGTTTTTCCGTAAATCCGGACGTTTCCTTTGTATTTCTTCAGGGAAGCGGCACATAACTTCAACAAAGTGTTCCTTATTGATAGAATATCTTTCTACCAAAAGCTTACGCTGTACCATGACATTGTAATCGAAGAAAACTGTGGGAAAAACCTTTATATCTGACCGATTTTGATGTGTTTTCGATCTTGGCTCCTATGGCTACTTCTATTGTGAAGATTTAACCGCCATAACCATATTTTGAGCAATTAGCAATATTTTGAGTGATTTGAAAGCGATGTTCATGCATCGGTTCTTTTGCTCAAATCTCAAAGCAATTCCTAAAAGAACGCATACCGAAATCATCCTTCTGTGAAGCGCTTGAACCATTTTTTAAAAGATATTCTTATGTTTCTCAACTCTTAGTGGCCAATGTCGCGGGCTTATTATTCATTGTACCTAGCTAGCAGCTACATATTTGTGGTATCTCTGTTTGTCTGCCTGTCGCTTTTTTCTGCCTGTCTGTCTGATATAATATTCGCTCGGATTTCCCGCAAAACTTTTCCGCACATACAATCATATAGAAATATGTGGCGGGAATAGGTCCGTTGTTGTCGTTGTCGTATCTTGGATTTCTTGGATTTTGGCCAACAAAAATGAAAATTTGCCGGCGCGCGCGACTGAGCGAGTAAAAAATGTGTGAAAATAGAAATTTGCACGGAATTGGTATGCGCAGCAGCGATAAATATGAAGTGCTTTTGCACTTTGTCGTGTGGTATTTGTTTTTTTTTTTCGATTTTTTTTTTTATCCTAGTTCTAAAATAGTTTTATTTTTATTTTTATCTATTTTTGCACACTCCTTTTAGCAAAACATTTGTAAAATGGATACTTAAAGTTTGATAGCGCAATTTGTGTGACTTTGAAGTTGCTTCTAGTGCTGTGGCTGGCAGCATATACTATGCAATGTATCTATCTCAATGGTGTAAATTTCTTTGAACGCTTTGAGTTATATTTTGTGAAGTGACAATTACAGAGCATTTAACAAGATAGCAAGTATGGAAGCCAATAAGAAAATAATTATATAATTTAATGATGTTATGCGAGGCTGTTATGAAATGAGCGCACAAAGGAAGCTCAAGCTGCCAGAAACAGTACATCATGTCTGGCTTATAGAAGTACTTTATTATCCGTATACATTTATTGTAGAACTATGAACATTTTTGAAGCCATAATAAGGATATTAAATTTACCCTAAATTATTGATAGAAATGTTGGCAAACTTTCCTTTTCAATGTTCTGCCATCATAACTCATGCCATAAGCAATAAATAAATTCACGCAGCGTACTAATTTATGTTTAATATTCTTGAGGCCACCCTCTCAGACATAAGTACAACACATCTAAGAGAGTTCACGCCAAGCTGTCAATCTACTTGTGCTCATTACCCATTGTCCTTTGCCAATAACCTACTGCACCACAAGTGAATCACTCGCCAAGAAAAGGAAAAAATAAGAAAAGACGAAAACTGGAACAGTCGTGAGAGTGTCATAGCAGTCATCCATATTCGTATACACTCCATGAAATTAATGCTGGTGGTTTTGGTTTCAGCGCATTGGTGTCGGCGGTGTAGACGCTCGTTCATTTGGCTTAATTTATTACCCTATCGTATGCACACGTCGGTGGGGTGGTGATGCTGCAAAAGTGCCTATACTTAAAACTTTTGCTACGTGACTTGTACAAGAAATACTCACACCATGCGAAGTCTTGTCTATAGGAACTTTGTCAGCTGTTGTATTGCTGCGCTACTAGTGGTAAGGACATAATTCGAGAAAGACAACAACACACAGACACGCGAAGTATTCATCCATTTTCATTCTTGCCTAATTTCGCTGCTTCGATTCATGCAACACCGCAACATGCTGTGTGCGGCACCTTGTGCTGCCTCAAGTGCGACCCGAGCCCTTGTCTTTAAGCCTCACGCCTATCAGTGGCACATAAAAATCAGGTCATGTTCTCGGTGTGTGCAAAGTAATGGAATTTGTAATGCGTAGCAAGCAGCAGCAGCTACAGTTTTCTGGATCTTTTGCTTTAACAAGTAGAAGAAGAAGTAACTTTGGTTTGCCTCACAGCTTCTTTGACTTCAGTTTGTTGTTGCTGGAGTACGAGTATGTCTGCACTGCGTCGCGTTGCAAATTAACTTCTTATTTTTATACCATCACGAGTGCTGCTTTGCTGCAAATTTTTCTACAGTTTGTATCTTCTTGCCACACACACTTTTGAGGTTGCTGCTCTGCAGCAGTAGGGTAGCTTAGAATTGTGCTACTGATGCGCTACTACTTTGGTTGCTGCTGTCTGCTGCTGTCATTGTGTATGTCGGTCGTGCTTGTGCCTCGTCCTTTATACATCCTTGCCACGCTTGTAGCTGTATGTGCCATTATTAACAATCTTTGTTGCCATTTTCTTGTGCGTTTTGTTGGCAACTTGCTCCTTGACGTTACTTTGCTACTTTAGCGCACTCTTGAAACCCTGCAGTCTGAAGAAGAAAAAAAAAAAAAGGACGCCAATGCGCAAATTCAATTAGCTAACGGAGAAAAATTATATCATTAGCTGTGCTATGTATCTAACTCGTGAGTTTATTAAAATTAATAAATGACAACGTTAAGCTATTTGAGTGAGAGTGGGTGAGTCTGTCTGTACGTCCGCCCGTCAGTCTGTCTGTCTGATTTTGTATGTCAGTTTAAAGACAGTTTGTAATGTGTTTGACAGTGATTTTTTGTGTTAAGTAGAATAATGAATGCTCTAGAAAAGTTGTATATATATCAGGGAACTGATTTTCATGTATTTAACATTTGCTTAATGGGTAAATATTTAGTACATGCTTATTCTAGTTGAGCGCTTTAATCACTTTAAAGTTATTTACTGGAACATCTAGAAGAATATGTTTGACAAAGATGGACAAGGCTTCGGCGAAGGCTGCATATATCTTCTAGGAGAAGACTAAGTGATCTGAGCTGAGGGCTGTGTGTTGGACGATCTAAAGCTTCTAGTGCGGGATTCCCTTTTAGATGCCAAAGTCGATACAAGTAGGGTGTTGCCGGTCATTGTCTGGATACCTAGTTGGGCTGCCTACATCAAGTATTTGCGCTGATATTGCTTGTGCAAAGTCGAACCTGCCCTTTCTGTCTCCTAAGGCTGAGCACTAGACTTCGTGGTGTGCGTTAAAGTCCTCGACGATTAAGTGCTTTGGATTTAGGCATCAGACAACGCAATGCAGTACGACTTTAGATCAAGCAATTTTGGGCGGGCGGTAGATAGCACCAACTCTACTTCTGTGTTGTAGATCATTCCTTATGAAGATTGCTGCATCATCTCTATGCTGTGTAGCAGAAAAACCAAATATTTTAATTGCCTTTGAGCTCCATAATTGTTTCTCGCTGGATAATATCTATTCCCTGTAGATGCACGAACACCTCTAGCGTTCCAACACATGATTTTGAGCTGTGGGACATCAACGATTCTTCTAATTAAATAAGATTTTGTATATTTTTACAAAATATTATTGCATCGAGATTGTCAAGAAAAAAAAAAGTATGGTGTTGTAGTTCATCTAGAATTGGCCGATTTGGTGTAATTTGTGTCAATCCTGATAAAATATTCTATTGGAGTCAATATCAATCCACTAAAAATGGTGGCTCTCCTATAGAAAGAATAGACATGTTCGTCTTTCTGGCTATGAACAATAAGATCATGTTTTTTTGTATGAAAAAAAAAGTATGGTGTTGTTAGTTCATCTAGAATTGGCCGATTTGGTGTAATTTGTGTCAATCCTGATAAAATATTCTATTGGAGTCAATATCAATCCACTAAAAATGGTGGCTCTCCTATAGAAAGAATAGACATGTTCGTCTTTCTGGCTATGAACAATAAGATCATGTTTTTTTGTATGAAAAAAAAAGTATGGTGTTGTTAGTTCATCTAGAATTGGCCGATTTGGTGTACTTTGTGTCAATCCTGATAAAATATTCTATTGGAGTCAATATCAATCCACTAAAAATGGTGGCTCTCCTATAGAAAGAATAGACATGTTCGTCTTTCCGGCTATGAACAATAAGATCTTTGGATATTTAAGGTCCTCTATTCCTTCATTAGATAGGTTGTATGTGTAATGAACTTTTCAACCACTCTCTAATGGGTAGTACACATAAAAATCGGACCTTCTTTTCTGAATTTTTGAAGTTTAATCTTGTTAAGTGGGTATCTGTTAAATCAAACTTGTATTAGCTTCAACATATCCAACATGGTTTGTAGACTTTCATGAGAAGAACTATGATTATCTTAAGTGCTATCATGCGAATTCTTTTTATTGCAAGAAGAAAATAATTTAAAAGATAGTTTTTATTTAAAATAATATCAACTTACTGTAACAGCATTGTAAACCAAAGATGCATATGCGTATGCAATTTGTTTACAAAGAAACCACTGAATTATGTTTCTCATATTTAATTAGAAGTCATAAAACCTCTACATCATAGACTATGGCAGCATATAAACTATTCAAAGCACTTATAAAGTAGGCAGAGTACCCCACATCATCTCATCTCATCTCATCTCAAGCAAAGTTCAAGGAAACTCTTTCGCAAAGCAATTTAAAACTGTACAGCTCAGCGCAGCTACTATAAATAAATACGTTGCACAATTATACAAAACTGAAGACGGAAGGAAATTTGCATTTCATATTTTAAACGTGTGCTGCTGTACTCGTCTATCATGAGCTGAGCTCGCTCTGTGCTCGGCGTTTTATGTAATGGGCTGCGATTTTATTTATGCGCTGGCATAGTAAATTCTTAATGCTCAACTGTCATGTAGAGTGGAACTACAAAGTTGTTTCTTCTTCTATATAGTCGTATTGTCAGAAGCGATTTGTTGCTGTTGCAAATATATGTCTATGTCATATTTGTGTGAAAGCTGTTCCAAGAGAAACAGAAACAATTTGACGTATGTATTGTAGATACATAGATACATTTGTACTACAGATACATTGACTAAAGATAGTTGATAGTAGTTGCCTATTGCATATATTCCCAGGTTGTGTTGTCTGTGTCTCGGCTATGGCCCAGAAGCTTCTAGTCATTGCTGCGATAGTTTTTCGAGCTTCATTCACTGCGAGTTGACTCGAGTTTTCTTCTTGCCTGCCTGCTGTGGATTTTCATTGTTGTTTTTGCTGTTGGCAAGGCTAATGTCAAGGTTGCAACTAGATGACTGTATGACTGAATAGATATATAGATAGAAAGCTAGATAGATGGATGGATGGATGGATAGTGGATGGATAGAACGTTCAAGTGATTGTGCGCGTACATCATTTGTGACAGATTATAATTGAGTCAATGTGTTGGCATGTGAGGCAGGACGAAGTTGTTGTTGATGAGACAACGATTGGAATTGCTTGGATATTGTTGTAATTAAATTGATATTTCTTTTATATTTTTATTCAATTAAGCATAATTGGTTTTTATTTTTTTTTTTCTGTGTGAGCAGTTGTTTTTAATTTAAAATGTTTTGCTCTTTAAAGATATTTTGTTGTTGATTGCATACAGCTGCCGCTGCTGCTGCTGCCTAAGACGACTTGTTAACCCCAATTAGTATATGCGTTGAGTGCTGGTACGGCTTAAAAGTTGTTTTCTTTCTTCTTGTGGTTTGGACTTGAATTTTGTTTATTTTCATTTTTTTTTTGCTTGTTGTAGGCACAAAGCATATGCTCTGCCTGCTTTCTTGTGCAAAATGCTGCTCGTATGTTAATTAAAACTGGAAATTGCGTTCATTTAAGCTTGAAGATGCTTGGCTGTGTGTTTCAGTCATGCAAGCAATCAGACAAACAGAAAGACAGTCAGACAGACAGACAGACAGTCAAAGAGGCAGTCACTTAGTCATGCTTGCCAAGCTGCATGCTGCATGTTGCACCGTCCGTACCGTCTCTCTCTCGTCCTGCTGCAGCAGCATTTTGGCTTTCAGTTTCCTTATCAAAGCAGCAGCATTGAAGACGAGTATCTAATGCAGCTTTGGTTTGCTTGCTCACACAGAAAGCCAACTAGCCGACCGGCCGGCTTATCTTTGCTGCAATATTCAACTTCGACTTCGTCTTCTTCACTTCAATTAGTGGTTTCGTGTTTGGAGCAGCAACTTGAGATACATATCAGCATACGTTTAAGTTGTTGCTGTGACTTAAGTGGGTAGTGTGAGAAATCTTGAGGCGTTTTTTTGGAAAGACATAAATTTTCTTCTGTATACTTTTTGTTGGAAAAAATCTTGTTTTTCAACATTTTCTCCATTGCTTTGCAAGTTATATGTGCTTTGTTCTCTAAGCTCTGCGAGAATCCATAGTTTGTGGAAGTACCCACTATTCATTTGACTTATTTAACACACTGCTACAGCTAGCCTCGCTATACTTTAAATGTTTTTTTTTGTGCTGACCACTGTTGCCATTGACTCATATTGCTATTACTAGTTCTTCATGTCATTATCAACCATAATTGTCGAAATAACAGTCCTCATTAGCGATTGTATGGTCTTTAGTGTCATCTTCGAAGAAGTAAACTTCAATAAAACATTCCCCCAATAAAACTTTCCGGTCTATACTTTAGTTAGTTCATCGTAAAGAGGTTCCAAGTGAATTTTGTTGGCGGTTTACAGTAAAAAAAAATTTTACTACATCCTTTGCGCAATAAAATGTCTCTTTCTTCGGTAATAATCACGTTTTTTTATAGTACGGATATTCGGCCTATGTTATGTTAAATAGTGCGTAAAGGTTTACAGAGGTCAGCAAATTGCAAAGTCATGTTAGGTCAAGTTCCGTCAGCTCATGTCAAGTTAAACCTGATCTTTAGTTGACTTAAGACTCTCAAACTTTGGCTAAAGCTACGAAGGTAATTGTCAAGTGAGGTCAAGTCAGATGAAGTCAGGTTAACTCATGTCAAGTCGGCCGAAGTCAACATAGATCTGGTTAAGTCAGTTCAGGTCAGATCAAATTATATTATGTCCGGTTTAGTAAAGTCTGGTCAAGTGAGGACAAATCAATTCAAACCATTTAAAGCCAAGTGAAGTAATTGTGGTAGGCGTGTCACACTCAAAACGATATTATGTTTGATTTCAATATCTCCCTCACATTCCGTTGGAACAAGCAGAAAACCTGACATGCCATCGAGCAATAGGCAAACTGGGAACAAACGACTATATTTCGATTTAGCCAAAATTTTTTCCATTTAATTGGAAATTTTATTTTAAAAATAAACTCGTAAAATTTCGGCGAAATTCTAGTCGAATACAAAAGGAACGAAGTCTCTATCTATTACCGTTTCCAAGATCCTTTCGTTCATACGGACAGACAAACGGAAATGGCTATATCGACTCCTCTATCACTCCTGACCATAATGGTGGTAACTTTAGGCATCACAGCAACATTTTCTGATATGCGTACTGGAGGGACAGGGGGAACAAGAATTTTTTGTTGATTGCCCGAAACAAAAAGACATCGTTAGGTGCCAAGTCAAGGCTATAAGGCGGCTGACCCATTAATTAGATGTTTTGAGTATCCAAGACCAATGTTGAGAGCTGGCATTGTTGTGATGCAGTACAATCCGTCCCCAACGATTGGTTTTCTAATTCTCTGAATACTTCAGGCAAACAAATGGGTATACATATATCATTCAGAATTCAACGTTCAGCAAACAGTTGCCACATGGCCTGTTTTTCTCAAGAAACCGGTGAAGATATGCTTCTAAAATTCACAATTATTTATATCATTGACCAAGTTTTTTTTTATTTTACCTTAAATGGCAGTTTCTGATCCACATAGGCCCCGAAAGCCTACTCAAAGTAAGTCCACTTAGAAACAAAAAAAAAATAAAATAATTTTATAGTACTTAAAATATTTTTAAATCCTGTTTCCATAGGGAAATATGGTGTATATATATATATACTTGATCATCGTTAAGAGTAGAATCCATATAGACATGTCCGTCTGACTGCCTGTCCTTATGAAAATCGAGATCGTGGAGATTATAATAGAGTTTAAAAATTTTAATATATCGACTCTCCTATTCATTCTTCAGATAACTTGTATTCAAAGAATCCTTCTCTTAGATTTTACCATGCAAACCTATTTAGGTCCTGCTCGATCTACTAGAAGTGGTGGACCCCATACATATCTGTGCCACCTCTCAGGGTTTTTAGGCCCTGTACCGAAGGTACAAGAGCCTATTGGGTTTGTGCAAATGTATGTAACAGGTAGAAATAATGGTCGGAGACCCCCCAAAGTTACCCCCATTATGGTCAGGAGTGATAGAGGAGTCGATATAGCCATGTCCGTCTGTATGAACGAAAGGATCTCGGAAACGGTAATAGATAGAGACTTCGTGTTTTTTGCATTCGACTAGAAATGCTCCGGAATTTTACAAGTTTATTTTGAAATATTCTGAATTTGATGTTTGGTGAGTCTTTTACATATGAACACAATCTCATATATCTACATCAAATAAGACGAATTATTTTTATTTCTTCTGGGGCCCTTTATGGAAGCACTAAATCTGATCCATACGTTACAGATTATATTCTTTATGGGATTCGAGGTTGGTCATCTAGTGAAAAGTTACAACAAAGTGAATATTTTTTCTCCAACGTGAATGAAGTCTCAATAAATTTTAATTTAGTTAGATTAAATGCGTCTAGTATTAATTTTCCCAACTACTGTGCTGCTCCACTCTCCATTAGGCTCAAAACTCTTAAGTCCACTTTCGTACTACTTCTTGGCTACTAGTTTGCCTGCTTCTTCTTCTTCTGCTGCTACTACTACTTCTCTTCATTGTTGCTCAACGGCGTTTTCTTGATTGCATATGCTTGCGACAAATATTGCATGTCGTATAAGCTGCTTTCATACTTTAAGCACATCTATGAACGCTCGTATATTGTGGCAGCTGCTCTTGCTACTTTAGACAACTACTTCTGGAATTCAAAGACAGACAGACAGACAGACATACAGACAGACACCATCGCCACCGCCATAAACATGCATATGAAAACAACCTCATGAAGTTTGCACTTAAGGATTAAATTGTATGTCGCTGCTGGCTGCAAGGCTCTCTACTTCAACTTTATATCCTACACAATCTTCTTCTTGTTCTCCAGCACAACATTCATCTTATAGTGCAATATAGTACTCATACATCAACGTCATCGCTCATCGTCAGCGTCATGTTCTTCATACTACATACAGTCTGCTGCTCCAGTGGCATGCATTCAGCCCGCTGGCTGCTCCACCTATTACTTGCGTAGTTGGTGTTTTTGGGGTTTTCTGGTTTTTCATTTCGTTGCATTTAAGTATCTTTCGTTTGCATCTATCTGCTAAATACATATGTATCTAGAGCCAACCAACCAGCCAACCAGCCAACCAAACCAGGTGTTTTACAACAAGCATAAAAACAAATATGCTGTCGTCTGCAGTAAGTAGTTGCATATTTGTCTGCATATATCTGAAACTGAGTGTCAAATGAGTAATGCAAATTGCGCAAATTTAACAAAAATTTGTTCTGTGTTGTCCGTCAGACAGACATCTTATTTTATGTCTGATTGTCTGAGTGTTGTACTTCTGCATTGTTTTATGGATGTCTTCCCGTGCTCACTCGCTCGTTCGTTCTGTGTGCATCCAAACTCAGTTGATTTGTGTTGCATACAAAAAGTAGGTCGCACAGCACTTGGTTTTTTTTTTTGTTTTTTTTTTTTTTGTTCGTTGTTACAAGGTTCTTGAAATATATTTTAGTGTATGTTGTGTATCTTTGCGCTTTTGGGATTTCGTATTTGTGCTGCAAACATGTGACTAATCAAATTGTTAGGCTTTTACAAGCATTCATGGATGTTGCTGCTGCTGCTGCTTGTAAATTGAACAGAAATGAAGACAGATTTTCTTGCTTGATATATGCGGAACTGTGTAACAAACAATTTTGAGTTTATTTGATACGAGAGATGTTTTGGAATGCATCAGCTTTGGAGGGAGAGTTGTTGTATCCTCTTTATGTCAATGTGATGTATTTTAAAATCTTCTATAAAACATTTATCGTATTTGTAGGTTAGATATATCTCATAGAAAAGGGTTTAAGTTTGGTCATTAAAGACTCAATTTCCGTGCATAAAAGTCACTTTTAATGTACTTCATTGAAAATGGGATAAAGGGAGATTTTATACAACCGTGCTGCAAATTACAGAAACAATATGTAGATATGTCGCAGAAGGCGTGACAGAACATATAAAGCCAAGTTGATATAGTCATGTCCGTCTGTCTGTGCGTAAGAAAATGTAAATCTTGTAGACTATAAGAGATAAAGTCTTATTTGAATATTTAGATTCTCCTATTCATTCTACAGTTCACTTGCATTCAATGAACATGCTAAACTCTCTCTCTAAGGGGGAGGGTGTGATAATGGTTGGCACTCACCATGCAAATCTACTCTTCATTCTAAGTTTTTTTTAAGAACAAATGATGTTGTTAGTTTTGCCAGAAAGACCAAATTTAGGTTACATTAATCTTTAGGTCCAAATAGGACCACTAAAAGGGATAAACAAACTACGAAGTGGTAGTCATCTATTCATATACTGAACAATAATAGAGGTTAGTTCATTGTAAGCTATAATGAAGAATACAAACGAGTGGGGAGTTCCTTGTGGCATACCGTAATTGGTATTATTATTACAGTTCTATTCATTATATTACTTCTTCAAATTACTAATCTTTATTTATTTTTCTTTGCAGGTAAGAATCGGAATTTATAGTTCCAACGTAGACCTTATTACATAAATTACTTCTGGAAGTATGTATGTATTTGTATCTTCTATATATATATAAATTAATTGGTTTGTATGGATTCCTACACCATTCATCCGATCACCATGAACATATTGAGTACACTCCCGCGCAGAATATAGGCATAGTAAAACTATCTTACGGCGGGGGAAATGTTCCGCACCAATATAATCGATTAACAAAATTCGTCATATCTGCGCAGCCATATTTGGTAGAGGGAGAAAAGTAATCCAGTGGAGTTTGGAGTTCATCATGGTGTACAGAGATGGAATTTGGTATAAAAGTTATTGGGATCGGGAGTAGTTATCCTGTTGAATCCCATTAAAAATTGGCCTGTGCATATAAACAATAAACAAAATTCAACATATCTAAATAAAACCACAACAAAATGTTTTTCTGACAAAAACCCAGGAAGGGGAGACAGCTTTGTATTGGGGCTTTTCCTTTTAGTGATACCCGTAATAGGACAAACATGTCAATATTGACTTAAGCTTTTGTGGTCCAATTCGGACCTTTATGAAATATTTTTATATCTGAATTAAGACTTGAAATAAAAATTCAGTAAATTTTTTGTAAACGAAATTCAATTTGAACAAATTCAAATGTTTTCGTTTCACAAAATGATATTAAATTTTCATCGAACTTTAGATTAATTGCTAAAGTTTATATAACAAGTATATATGCCATTCTGAGATAAATTCACGCTGTTGTGGTGTAGAAAAACTAAAATACTTAAATAACTTTAAACAATAAATTCAAACAATAAATCTGCCAAACACTTGCAACACTCAACGCAACTCAACGCTGCTGCTTTAAAATCCATAAACTCTTTACTTCGATGCACTGCTGCTGCCTGCCGCTGCCACAGCTGACTAAACAAACCAATATGTATACACGTACAGCAACTACGCTGCTGTGCCACTTGGCAAAAGTTGCTTCAAGCAAGCAGAAAACGCTTGCCACAAAACGTGCGGCGCATGCTGCCTGCTGCCACCCAATGTCGTCGTATAAGAGCAAACGAGCGAGCGGCATTTTGCAAATGTGCAGCAGCAGCGAGTTTCTATGTTTTCTGTGCGCCGCAGCTAAAAGCGGTGACTGCCAAAAATTTTAACCTAAAGTTTAGCTGTGGCATGCAACGATAGAGTGCAGAGCAAAGCCAAAGTCAAAACAAGTTGAAAGGCGGCGGCGGCATTTGTTTGGCGCGTTGCCTGCCTGCCTGTATGCCTTCTTCTCGGCTTGACTTGAGACTTGGCTTGCGACGACTTGGCATGAATGGAATCTTATAGCTAAATAGAAGTTTGAGTGTTTACCACGCATTTTCTTGCATGTGCAACACAACTAAAGAATAAAAAAAAATTAAGAAGGGGAAAAAAGCAAACCTAGACGGCGACTACTTCCTCGGTCGTTAACACTTGAGGCGATTAAGAAAGAATTGCATCAAGTACTGGACTCAGCCAACTGTGAGTGGAGTGCACTGCTGCAACTGAATGTGTGCATGTGTATGCGTGTGTGTTTATCATGTGTTTACTACACTGCAAAAAAAAAGAAGTTGAATAAAAAAAAGGAAAGCCATCTTGTGGGTATTAATTGAATTGTAATTGCATGCAGTGAGTGAGAGAATGTCGCAGTGCAAGTAATCTGTGGTTGCCCATCCGACTGCCTCGCTGCCTGCCTACAGCTTTTCCAACTGGTTTTTCCTTTATTTAACTGCTGCCTGCAATTTTCCACAAGCTTTTGTTCTAAGGACGCTGAAGGTGAACAACAACTGCATATAACTGGTTTTGTTGCCTGCCTGCCTGCTGTAATTCTATGCCACACCATGCATGCCACCAGCTCCCACCATTCACTGCAAATTGACAATAAGAAATATAACTTGTTTTCCACATAGCGCTGATAAGAAGTGCAAAAAAAAAAGTAAAACAGAAAGGAGTGAGTCGCTGCGACCACATCGTGTCGGCGTTGCACATAAATTCAAGTTACTCATACGCCACGTGGGCCGAGTTGAAATACTAGTTTATATCGATATATTGTAAGCCATTGGCTGGCATGTAGAGCTGCCGTACTTGCTAAAGGATTAAATTCTTTTCTCTTGTTTTTTTGTTGTTGTTATTTTCTTCTACGTTCATTTCCTGTTGATTTCGCATGCATGGACTCTGCCGGACTTGGCTTTACGCTTTACAATATTTCTCCTTTGCACAATTTCTTTCCATTTCGTTTGAGTTCCATTTGTGCGCTCACGCAATCAATTGAGCCAACCCATTGCACATTACTTACAACATTTTATTGGGCAATATGCAACGCCCATTAGTATGAATTCAATCTTTTTATACTCTACACAAAGCGTATGAGAGCAGGCTATTGTCGAAAAGATTGTGGTGTAGTTTAAGCCAGCTGTCTTTTTTATGACAGCCAGTTTTGAAGTTATTAAACTGAAATTCTAAATGCATTTTTAGTAGCATCGAGTATAATATAAAATGTATCCCCCATATACTCTTTAAATTAACAGACTTACTAGAATGTTATGCTAATGGCTCTTATTACTATCCGATTCATGCAGTTATTGCTGTGGAGAACAAGAAACCATGAGACGTGTAAAATAGGCTTTTACGCAGCAATTGTGCAAATAAAGGCATCTTGAGCAAAAAACTCTAAACAGCAAACATAAAGTTCGGTATTATGACTCACTCAAAAGTTCTCAAATGTATAACGTTAATCAAAAATCCATAACTGACCTTGCTCGGGCGCCAACAGCTTATAAAACTTTTTTGGTATCATGTTAAAATTAGCCATTTGCCAATTTCTGGTCGATGCCGTATTTTATTTTATTCAAAAATTCCATAACTGACCCTGCTCGGGCGCCAAAAGCATATGGTATTATTTTGAAAAATAAACTGCTGATCAGTAACATGATGATTAATGATAGATCATTTTCTGGTCGTTGATCTATTTCATTTTTTAAATCTTATAATTCACCCTGCTCGGGCGCCAAAAACATATAGTATTTTTTAAAAAATAAGGTGCAGATCAGTGTCATATATGAAAATTAAGAATTGATGCATTTCTGATCGATGCCCTTTTTCATCTTATTTGAAAAGATCATAATTGACCTGCTCGGGCGCCAAAAGTATACAGAATTTTTTTTTCAAAGTGTCACACTGTTTAAAAATTATTAATTTTCAGCTCAATGTCCTATTACATCTTATTTTTAAAATTCATTATTGACCCTGCTAGGGCGCCAGAAGCATATAGTACTTTTTCAAAAAATAAGGTGCTGATGAGTGTCACATAAAAAATAGCAAACGATCAATTTATATTCGATTCCCAATTTTATTTAATATTAAAATACAATATCTCTTTGTCCCCACTTTGTGATATGACCTGCACAATGGAATAATTTCATATTCCATTTCATTATCGATCCTGCTCGGGCGCCAACACATTTCAGTGTCTTCACATCGGTCTTATTTAGAGAGTTTAAGACAGATTTTGCGACGTACATTCAAGAGATTAGAAGGAAATGGAAACAACTTGTTTTTATTATTTAGGCTCAAGTTTCGTTTTTTGAGGGAGACAAAACAGGTGGCTTGAGGTCATTCAATGGTAAGTTAATATATGGTGACTGGTAATTGCATGAGTTTACCAAAAATTATGGATTTTTAATAAAGTTTTTGATATGAGGTACCTTCAGGAACTCAGGTACAAAATCCAGCATTGATAACCAGTAGTAGCAATCCTGTTGGTTGGACTCTTGAAGTATTGCTTGACGAGTTTCCTTATGGTGACTTGCAGGTGTACAGTACTATGTTTCATGACGACAACCGAACTGAGTAGGAAGTTATTAATTTTTCTTAATAAATCTTTTTGAGGATTTGATTTTTTTATTTTTCAAAAAGGGGAGATGCTTGCACCTAAGCTTCTCTTACAAATACTTAAATTCCTTGCCCTTAGTACCCCATGTATGTAGGTACGATGTGTTTGTTTCCATTTGGTCTATATTCTGAACTACGTCAAATTCAATTAAAGAACAATTTGCAGTGATATATCTCGAGTAATGCGTTCATTTTGTGTGAAGGCGATTAAAGTTTCGAAAGCACCGAATTAATTTTTATTTCACAAATTTCTTTTTATTTAAACGTGTGCACTCGAAAATTTATTGCAGGCATCTGCCTGGCTGACTGTCTGCCTGGCTGGCTGACTGCATTTTGTTTGAATTCGCCCGAATTGAGTACTTTCCATTATTGTCTTTTATAAATTGTTTGACTGGCTGTGTTATCTGTGCATGTATATGCATAAAGTTCGCGTAATTTGTGCAAATTCAATTCAATTCAATTGTGTTACTACTTTTCAGCTAATTAGCTAACAAAATAGCGGCTGTCAGTTACAGAGATATGTTTGAATGGTTAAAAGACAATTGAAAGCAACACTCAAGCGTTCTCTGACAATTGACAACCAGCAGATTTTGTTCTAGAAAATTGAACAAAAACTATATGGCAAGCAGCAAGGACATGTGTAAGGATGGCATTCGTATAGTCAGTCATACATGGTAGTATAGATATGTATGTACTTCAACAAACAAAGCAACATATATGAGCGAGTATGTTTAACTTACTCATACAAACATAAATGAACAATCAGCTGTTTGTTTTGTGCTTTTCGGAAAAGCATGTTGAATTGGTATGAGGGAAAAGTTTAAGTGTTCTGTTACATTTGCAAGAAAAACTATCACAAAAAGTCTTTATGCTATTCAAATTATAGCTGGAAAGCTAGAAATAATAATACTAGGTTTTTTATGAGAAGGTTACATCATTGAAATATTTTAGAAGTAGAAAGGATAAAGTATTAATGGCTGTATAGCTGGCTTAATTACATATTGGGTTCTCGAGGTTTGTTGGACATTGCTTCAAATAGAAAAAACTAAATACTCAAAGGCGCTGATTTAGTCAAAACTCTTTTCATAATGCTCCTGCTGCTACTTGTAACTTTGTCACCAAGCGTGGGAATGTCTTATTATTACCTTAACAGATACCTCTTACTTTTTCCATTGTGATAGTTGTAATCATTAGTTGGGAAAGGCGTCATCACTTTTATCGCCGAGGCTATGCGAGCGAACACTGATGGTGGTACTGCCATCTTGTTTTAAGACCTGAACTCCAACTCTCCAGTTGATAAACCTAAACCCTGGCTCTTCACTAACCTTAACACTAGTATTTATGAAGCTCAGAAGTGCGAGGTCAGGGTATCGAAATAAAGTTGGGTTTGCCGCAGAGTGAAGTTCTCATACAGGCCCTTATATTTGGTCTGCATGGTGACCTATACGGGTGATTCTACTATTTTAATGTCACGTGGATGTCGTTCAAATTTGTGCAAGAACTATTGTGCAAGAACTATTATCTATTTGGAGAAATTGTTAAAATTGTTTTAACTACTCGCATACTAGAAGCTCATAGCTCAGAAATCACCAGCTTCATCCTATGAACTAAGAAGTTTGAAATGGAATTAGCGTGACTTCATTATGCCGACAATTCAATACACGACTCCTGCTTGGATATTCGGTTTACGTCTCTATTAGAAAGAAACAGTTAATAACGTAAAATAAAATATTTCTTCGTGACAGGATAAGAATACTTTTATTGCCAACAATAAAGTTATTGGACGTTCTTTTTCCCCAGTCTAGTCTCCCTACCTCAGGAAAACTTAATTGCTATCCAAAATTGCTTTCCCATCCCAAACATAACACCCTCACGAGAAGACATTACAAAACGGATATAGTTCGAATACAAATTAAGGAAGGCCTCTACACATATAGTATGGCTCAATTGCACAAAGATGACGTTGAAGAACTAATTAAGTGTGTCTTGGCCATGTTATACGAGTAAGTGCAGGACTACAAATGCACAATTAAATTTTGAATGGACCCAGACACTCTAGTGTTACATAAAACGAGTCGGAATTATTATCAATGAATACTGTATATTCAATCACTATAAATACCATGCTACTGATCGGGTCACTAGGCCAATGCTATCAGTTTAATGTTTGAGGAAGAACTTTTAGTTAAAAGAGTTTTCTTGCTCCATCAAACTACAGATTAGCCAACACTTATGGAAAGTAAACAGGAATTTACTTTCTACAAGTTGAGGATCAAACAAATAGCCTTCCGTAAATCCTTTTCTTTTGGTATTAATTCACTTTCTGACCCGGCTGGCACTGCTACGCTCCAACTTTATTATTTGAGCTGTAGAAATTCATACAGATGATCTATATTAGGTATTTTAATTTCAAAATAAAACATACAACTAGATTCGATTCTGTTGTTCCACCGCATTCTCAACTCAGATGTCACACAACACGTTTCCACTGTACAACGCCGCAATTGGACGTCTAAAACTAATAAAAATTATCACTGCCATTGACAAACGTTAAGCAAATGAAATGCTGATGCCACACACTGAAATGGCATTGCGACCATGAATGTGAAAAAGTTTTCGTTTTTATTTTACAACTCTTAACGACAAACATAAGCTATACAAGTGTCTGCTATGCCACGCCTACCGCCGCACGGTTTTTATGTCCAACTACAATCCGTTCAATTTTCAACTGCGAACGCGAAAGTTTTTCCTAAAACTAATACAAACGACATGATATTTTTTTTTTTTTTTTTATACACATGACGATGACAAGCGCCTGACATGGAGGACTTTTAAGGACGTCCATGGAGTATAATAGCATAGCAGAACAAATGAATGGTGAATGCCGCGTTGCTGGTAGGACAAATACTCGTACGAGGTCGGTACGACGGGTACAATAAAAATCAATGATTCTAGAGCAACTCGTGTGCGCGCGTCATTTGAAGTTTTACAATGCGAATTGCGACAGACAGTTGGATGAAAGGACTAACGTATGGACCATAGAGTGACATTCGCATAGAAAAAGCATTTTGTGGCAGCTAATAGCGGCTTAAATATGTATGAATGTGGTGGCTCCCGCATTGAACATTTGTCGCTGGCTTGTTTTTATTATTTTTTTATTGAAACAAAATATTCATAAACTCTATGAAGTGTTATATTTCCTGTTGCTGTTTTGGTTGCTGGAATCTGCTTCAAGTGTTTCTTGGAAAATATTCTTTTATTTGTTGTTGTGTTGCATTGGAATTTTATAGCTGTGAAACAGTGTTGTCTCAAATAGAGTTCATGGAATGTAAACAGTGGAACAGATATAGCCGAAAGGGGTTGCTAGCAATGAGCTAATAAATCTTGTGCGCGCATATGATATATAGACTGTCATAGATAGTGTTTATTTAAATTTTGTACGAACAGACAAAGCCAAAGAAGTCTTAGATGAGAAAATTAAGTTTGTATCTTATAGATTGAAACAAACTTCAAAGTAGTTGTACGCTACATGTGTTGTGTTTGTTAGTGGTTTATCAGTTTCTTGTAAAATGTTATTTTGTGCTACAATTCATTTCATGATCATTTTCAGCTCTCGGTGCATCATTTCATACGTATCAGGGGCAGCCAGTAATCTATCTAAGTGCACGATTCTACAGCAGCTGAATACGGTTGCAATTTGTCTTTGAAGTGATCCCCCAAATCTCCACTCCATAGAGCCAGATTGGGGCAATGCACTTGACATATACTGGTCTTTTCGCCTGCAGAGAAAGTGTGCTCCTTCTATTGAGCAGCCCTCTGAGTTGAACCATTCTTGGGAGCCATTTTTTTAGTGGGGTTGTCAGGTGTCCCTGGAAGGTGACCCAAGGTATTTTGCCAGTAAAGGCTGCTGCAGATATACAGCATCTAATTAGTCTTCAAAATCCAGCGTCTACAACAAGCTGCCAATATGTGGAGATTACTCTGAAGGCCATCTGCTGCCTCGAAGCGACACTTCGAACTGTATAGAGTGGCAACATCGTCAGCATAAGTCGCAATGAGTGCCTTAGAGGGGGCCAACATTAAGTCGTCGTCAGGGATAGGGAGATCAGCGGTATAGAGCGAATAAAGCAAAGGTCCCAGTCCCGGAACATAACCTGAAATTCTCGACCTTCCAGATAGGAACGAAGAATGCAGAAGTAAGGCACTGGCAGGAGTCAAAAGCTTGCAAAATTTGCTGTTCAACTCTACGAACTTGTTCAATTGTGTCATGTCCTATCCTAAACCCAAACCCGGACAGCAATCAATGTCTCCCATACCTTCGATAATGAAGGCACTTGACTAATTGGCCGTTATAACTCAGGGTCAACATCCGTCTTACCTGTTTTGTGAATCATATGAATCGCTGCTTTGTTCCATTGGACCCTCTGCATCGCGGTAAGAATCAACGCGATATAGAGGATCGCACATATCGGAAGAGATCTTCAAAGTAGAGTAGCACACTTTGTTTTTCGCCAAGTCTTTGTTGATGTTGGCAATTACTAGAACTTCGATAGGCCCAATTATTGGGAGAGATATGTGCAACGATGTTTCCAAGCTATCCACAGTCTCTTTGACTTGCATCAACGTGGCCACGTCATGTGTATTGAATCTATCCTCTAGATGGTAAAAAAAGCATTTGCTTGCTGCTTTTCGCTTTTAGTAAGTCCTATACCAGGGTTGCTTCTAGAGCGACTTAGTGCATTTCCACAGAAAATATTTGGCGTCCATGGTGTAGTCCATAGCTGCCAACCGTTGCTCAAAGAAATCGCTTCTCAGTCTCTGTAAAACATTTCTTAGTTTTTTTTTTGCGGTTTGGTTCCACAAACACGAATCCACGGTTCCTGTGTTCGAATTGCTCTGCTTCTGAGGCGCAAGAAGCTTCTTAGTTTCTGTGTTAAGGAGAATGCCATAACTGACTGGCGCAGAAGGGGGCTATCCTGAATTAAGCTTCGACTCCAGTAATACTCCGTTGGTATTAATGAAGACGTCCAATGCCAGATGATTGGAGTCTAAGTCCCAGTTCTCTCTTATAGTGGTCCGAAAAGCCGGTATTCCATGATGCACTGCAATCTATGCAGGGGCACATAGATAGGGGCATATGGTTGTAGCTCTTTTAGCGAGTATTTTAGCCCCACTTGTGGATATGGCTTCAGCTAACTACTGCTCTCTTGGGGAATTGTATATGTCACCCCAGAGCCAATGTCGGGCATTCCAGGCTTCAAAAGTTCCTGTGTAGGGCATAGCTGCTTCGTCTAAAGTCTCAGCAAATATACTCCGTCATAAATATTAGATTTTTCTTGAACATTAGATGCTGCACAGTAAACTATGACTTGAGAAACTTTGGAATAAACAGTTTCGCTCGCTACTATCAAATCTAATTTATCTCGTTGTGGAGTTAAATTTGCTTTGAAGCATTAGTTGTGCGCTGAGTTCGCTCATCCTTGAGACTCTGCAACGGCTGCAATCCCTTTGCATAGTTCACTGTTAAACAGTGTTGCCTAGCTAACCGCAAACTATTTGCCATGGTAATTGTCTAATTATGCAAAATTTATTTCACTCCAAGTTGTCGGCTAGACTAGATGTTCAGTCATAGTCAGTAGTCGCCGTCGTCGATGTATGCTTCAATGGTTTGTTGCATCTTTGGTTGTGTTTTTGTTCTTGTTCTTGTTGATGCTGCTGCTTTCATACAGCTTCACACTCTGTGCAACCGCCAAAATGTGGTAAACTTTTGTGGCAAACTTCAGTTACAGCAACGCAAAGGAAAAAAAATGAACAAATCTCGAAACTGATTTACGCCACAAAAGCAGCGAAAAATCTTCTGAAGTTTATTGTTTGGTTGCAGTTTTGCGCAAACATTTTTGACAGCTATTATTCTACTTAAATTTTAAATTTGTTTTTTAAATGAATAATTTGAAGAGTTTTTCATTTGAGTTTTTGAATTGAGTTCAGCTCAATCAATGCAGCAAATTTTAATTTTGTCGTCGTCTGGTTTTGGGTTTTGTTACTTTTCTAGTCACTAGTTACATGCAAATGTGTCCACTTCCGCTGCTGAGTATGCTAAAAGCACTTTACTCGTGTTTTTTTTTGTTTTGCATTTTTCTGCATATATCAGCAAACAATCAGAGAAGCATTCATGCAACACATTGGGGCGGCGTCGAATCACTTACTACTCACTCATAGCATTTAATAGACTCAAAAGTCCATTAAATTGACGTTGAATTTTCGTTTGTTTGTTTGTTTGTTTGGCTATTTGGCTTTACTGCATATAAAATTTGCGTATATGAGCTGCAAATTGCTTGTCCAATGGAAGTTTGTCTGGCATTGAGTTCTGTGCTGTTCTGTGATCCGATCTGCTATGAGTTAGTCATCATCATTGCTTGTTTATTTAATACTCGTACACAAACTCAAACGCATGAGACGAAAGGAAGTCGCATTTTAATATGCCATAGCACACACATAATGCTCTGCTCTGCTAGTACATTAAATGCAAAATTAAAAGAAAATGGAAAGTGTACCGGATATGCATTTGAGTGCTGCTTGCTGCCTGCTATCCAAATGGAAGCAACTACTTTGTTGTCTAACTTTTCCTAAAGGCTTTTTAGAGCATATAATCCATGTGCACTCAATTAAATTTTATAGTTTTAATGTGAAACATTTTGTAGTAAAATCGAAACATTTAAATGGTTCATAAATATTTAAAGTTGGAGAAGTTTGCATGCGAAATTTTTTATTATGCATTAATACTATTTATCCAGTAAAATGACAGTTTTAACAGATAAAATATTACTTAGTTGTGTCCTTATCCGATTTGTTTCTGTTATTATTATTATTAGCATGTATACTGCGCCCTGACCGTAGATTTACCTACAACACTTCATCCAGCCTTGCTGTCCTCAAAAAAACCCAAGAGGTTCTTACGATTAAGTGCAGAGCCTTTCCAGTCACTTGGTAATTGCCAAGATGCTTGTACCTGATTAGAATCAACGCTGGACAGTTCCCCAAAATATGCTTTGTAGTTTTGTCATCTGCAAGTGCTATCACTCGCGACCTCAATTTTACATAAGTTTCTTCTAAGTCTGCAGTGTCCAGTTGGGAAGCCCGAAACCATTTTTAAATCGTTTTTTTTTTTAAATCTTGGCAGATTTCCGATCTCTTCTTATTGTATTATCTTCACACTTCTCCCAGAAAAAGTCTCATGTTTTATTCTCATTCTCTTTTAGCAGAATTCTTCTTGTACCTAGTCCGAATCCGTATAATGGCTCTGGACCAGTGATCTCCCTTCACTCCTTTTCTTGTGAAGTCATCTGCTTGTCCGCTTGACCGGTTAAACAGTATAGAGTAATCTTCTCGAATCTTTCTATGTTGTTTAATTTGCTTATGCATTCCATGACCAGTTTAGATCTTGGAGTGTATAGGCGATGTTTTGGTTCTTTTACCTCCTATTTAGGTTGAATGGGGCACATCTTTCTATCGCATATATTTCTGTCTGAAAGGTACTTTTGAATTTCCCCAGCGTTTCAAAGTACTTTTGTGCGAGACCCGAAAACCTCTGCGCCAGTTCTTTCATCTATTAGGGAGCCGTCTGTAAACCAGCTGATTGCCTCTAGTTTAATATCGTAGTCCAGCTTTTTGTTTTCCCATTTTTCTTTTGTGCTGAGCCATAACTCAAATCTTCTAATAAAGTTGTTGATTATACCTAGGTTGTCACTAGGGTGTTGTAGGACTCCTTCAATTGTGGACGTTCTTCAAGATATCGTTTGATCGACTCTTGATGTAAGCCTCAGTACCACCATTATTCCTTCTTATCCTAATGATGGCTCTGTTGCATATGAAGATATAGCAGTATTAGATTTGAAAGCACGTGTACCGCTGCACTAGGACAGGAAGTCCTCTGAATTCTATTCAGTTGTTTTTTGAATACTGCTAATTTAGCCCTATCCGACCGAACAATATGTTACTACAGATCTGACCATTGTGTGATATAGCCCAGCAATCACTCTGTTAGTCATCATTGCCATAGTGACTTTCTTCGGGCTAGCATGTTCTGCATTCAAATTGAATTGAAGAAGAGGTCGTAGACTTTAAAAGTGCATCAGCAATTTGCAGTTGAAATTTTATAGGATGAATGGTGTTTCTAGACACCAATAGATGAATCTTATATACCAATTTTTGAGATGTAGTTGAACTTGGAGCATGTATTCTCTATTTACTCTTGTTGGTTCACAACACTTTATCACACAAATTGCGGCATATTCAAATCTTGCGTGAATTATGGGACACCCTTCATCTTTTAGCTGTTCTCTTTGCGTTGCCTTAAGTTTCAGTTGACAGTTGAATTTTTTTTAATTTAACTCCTATTGAATCCTTCAGATTACTTATTAAAATTTTTTCTTCTTTTTTTTTTTTTTTTTTTGCAGGTAAGCAATTGTTCTAAATATACTAATTACTCATGGAAGTATGTACCTATGTAAGCTAAAAATCTTTTACAAAACTTAAAAATAATATTTTAAATTCTCGGACACCGAAAAAGTCCCCTACAGTCGTCCCTGATGGACAACTTTTTTTTATAACAATCTGAAGCTCTGGTGGTGAATTTTAATGACACTTCGCATTAAGTGGATCATAAACATTCTTCAGTTGTTCATCGCTTGTACAACGGGTGATTGTATGCTTCACAACTTCGATGAAACGAGTTGATCTAGCAATGTTCGTCTGTCTGTCTACAATTTTTATTTATTTCTCTGTGTGGGTAAATACTTTCAAAACCAACCTCTCGTTTGCATTTACATTTAATAAAAGTTTAGCTATAGAAAGTCTTCTAGCAGCAGCATATATGGAACACTATTAAACTTCGTTGCAATGTTGATGGCATAACTTTGATTAAAATGTTCGAACGACATGCAACAGATCAAACTTCATAAACTACAACTACTAAAATTTGCTGCATGCATTATTTAGTGTAATATATTGTACTATCGATGATGGCATGGCTTGTCTCCATTGCGAACATCTTTAAGATTATGGCAAAGAAAGTCAATTAAGTGCAATGGAACGCCCTGCTGCCTGCTTCAGCAAACTTCCTCCATGATGTCGTTCACGCAGCACAAATGCCAAGTGTCAATGTCTATAAAGAACAACATGCAAGTTTTTGAAGACAGAATTGGGTAGGAGCGACGTTTTGTTGCTGCTTATCTATGCATATATGTCTAATCCATTTCGATTTGATATAAATTCATTCCATTTATTTCAGTTGTGTGGCGCAGCTCAATGAATACGAAATCGTAGCATGCGAGCGGAGCGATATACATTTGCACACGTCCGATTTCATTAAATTTGCCTATGAGCAAGCTAGCAGAAGTCGTCGGTCGTCTGTGTTGCCACAAGCAAAGCAAACAAACGAGTAAAGTTTTGCCTTTTGAGTAGTGTCCCTTTTTTTTCGTTTTGGTTTTTGTATTTATTTTGTTTTTGCCACTTGTGGTTGTCGTTTTCACGACGCTGCCACGTGAGATTTCCACTTTGTTAAGTTTCTTCTACGGTTTGTTGTATGGTTATTCCCCAAACACGTAAACGCACCTCACACGCACGCGAAAACGCCAACATTTTAGGTTCAACGAGGCAGAAGTAGATAGAGCCAACGCAACATGGCGTATGCGTAATATTGCTGGCATAAGGATAGCTCAGAGCGTGACTGTCTGTCCGTCTGTCAGTCTAATATCCTTTGCCCACATACATTCCAAGTTATTTTGAAAGATAAAAAGCTAAAGTTAAAACCTGTTTACACGCAATGCTATGGTCACAAGAGGGCGTACTCCTCCTCGTGTATGCATACACGCACCTAAAAGTTTGTTGCTCCAAAAAAATAAACGAAAGAAGGCAACGCCAACAATAAGTACAACATTGTGGCCAAACATCAAATACGCATAAATTTACTCACACTCTGTGCATGAGTATATGTCCTGCTGCCGCTATTGCTCCTTTGCTACTTTGTTGTCGGCAAAGGAAGTCAGTCAGTCGTTGTTCTATATAATAAACTCACCTTGTACTGCACTACACCCATATCATCAGTTAGCTGCTTGGATTGAATTTTACAAAAGCCACCCATCTACCTGGTCTGGCCTGGCCGGCCTGCTTTGCTAGCTGTTGGCTCCCTCGTTGACCTCGTGTACGCCGCTGCCCGCTTGTCCTTGTATTCCCAACCTTTTAATATCTGAACAAGTTGGCTCATTAATTATTTAAAATTGAAATTGAGTTGTGCTGTGGAACGCAACTAAAGTGCTGCACACAAACGGAATTCACCTCACATTTAAATGGCATCCACAGTCGTTTGGTTGTTTCCAAATCAAAGGTGACCGTATTTTGTTATGCCCTACAGCCATAGGGTAAAAGTGTATATTAAATTTCTGCAAAACTATGTAACAATAAGGATTACTTAAATGAAAAATTCTTATAAAATTCGAATTCTATTCTAATAAAGCTCAGAATCGTACGACTAAAAGGGCTACCCCTAAAATGTGTGGTTTATATATGGGTGTCCGTATGAACATCAATAACTTGGCGACTAAAAAAGATATTCTTTAGATAAGCAGTATTTAATTAACGTGCAAACACCTCTCTAATAGGAAGAAGTTTAGCTAAGGGAGTATACGTAAAGACTTTAAAGCTGATATTGACCATAAAGGGGCTATGAAACGTTGTATAACAATAAGGATGCTTTATCTGCATGAGATCTTAATACCAAAACTGAGCCAAATATCTCCAAAATTTATATACAAAAAATTACAATAAAGAAAAATAAAAGAATATAAAACAAAAATTAATATAAAAAAAAAATTAATATAAAAAAAAATTAGTATAAAAAAAAATTTAATATAAATAAAAATTAATATAAAAAAAAACTAATATTTAAAAAAAAAAAATTTTTAAAAAGTAAAATAAAATTTTAATTAAAACAAAAAAATTAACATTATGAAATTTAAATTACTTAAAGTACAAAAAAAAAAAAAATAAAATAAAATAATTAAAATAAATCAACATTATTAAATTATAAAGAATTAATTAAAAATATTAAAACAAAAATAAATAAATTTAACACAAAAAACCACAATTCAAATTATAAAAAAAAAAAAAAAAATGAAAATAAAAAATATTATATTTTAAATAAAAAAGTTCAAATGGTAAACTCAAAACAACAAAATTAAAAAAAACTAAAATATAATTCAAAAATAAAAAAATAATGAAAACAAGACAAAAAAGTGAAAAAAAAAGATTTAATTAAAATAAAAAAATTAACATTATGAAATTTAAATAAAAATAAATAAAAAACAAAAAAAAAAAAAAAAATTTCTAAAAGTACAAAAAAAAAATCAGTAATAAAAAAATTTAACTAAAATAATTAAAATAAAAAAAAAAAAAATATAATAAAATTATAAAAAATTAATTAAATTAAGAAAATAATAAAAAAAATTTAATTTAAATTAAAATAAATTACAAATATTAAAATGAAATTATAAAAAAAATAAATTAAAATAAAAAATATTATATTTGAAATAAAAAAGTTAAAATGGTAAACACGAAAAGTTATTGTGTAATAAATAAACTTAAAACAATGAAAATAAAAAATTAAAATATTCAAATAATAAAAATAAACAATTTAAAGTAATAAAGTTAATTTTTAATAAAACTAAAATAATAAAAATTAATAAAATTGATATAAAAAAATAAAATATTATTATTATAATATTTTTATGAATAAAAATAAAATAATAAAAATAAAATAGTAAAAATAAAATAATTTAAATAACAAAAATAAATAAAATTAAATTAAAGAAATTGAAAATATTAAAATACTAAAAACATGAAATATTCAAAATAGAAAAAATAATATACGTAACAAAATTTAAGTATTAAAAATAAATAAAATAAAATACTTAAAATTAAAGTATTATTATACCAAAAAAAAAAAAATTAAATAATAGAAACAGGAAAAAAAAAAAAAATTAAATAAAAATAAATAAAATTGAAAAAAAAAACAAATGGAAAATTTAAAAATAAAAAGAAGTAAAATATTGAAACTAAAATAAAAATAAACAGTAATTTAAATAATTAAAATAAAAATTAATTGAAAAGAAAGTTAAAAAAATATAACAGTTAAAAAACAAAAAAAGCATAAAAAAGAAATAAAAAAAAAAATTATAAAAAAAATTATAAAAAAAAGTATAAAAAAAAATATAAAAAAAATTATACAAGAAATTATACAAAAAAAAATCATTAAAAAAAATATAAAAAAAATTATAAAAAAAAATTTAAAAAAAAAAAAATTACCAAAAAAAAATAATTAACAAAAAATTATAAAAAAAAATTATAAAAAATATAAAATAAAAATTATAAAAAAAATATTTCGAAAAAAATTTTAAAAAAATTATGAAAAAAAAATTCAAAAAAAATTATTAAAGAATATAAAAAAAATAAAAAAAAAAATTTACCAATAAAACATAACTAAAAAAAATATAACGAATAAAATATAACTAAAAAAATATAGATAAAAATAAGTAAGGAAATTACAGTCGGGCGTAACCGACTGTAAGAGGCCTGTACCAGTTCAGGTCACATAACAAACACATTTAATGTTTCCCGAGCTTTTGACCAAACACATGACCACTTCTCACTGCGCGAATATGAATGAAAAGAAAAGGGGGGTCGTTCAAATTCAATTGCTTATAAAATCGTCATTTATTGTCCGATTTTGATGAACTTTTTTGATTTGGGCTTATATTTTATACTGGTTTTTTGTGCCGAAGAAATTTTTACCCTAAGGGGTGGTTTTATGAGGAAGGGGGGTAGGGGCAAAATTTTAAAATAAACTTGTAAAATTCCGGAGCAGTCCTAGTCGAATGCAAAAAACACGAAGTCTCTATCTATTACCGTTTCCGAGATCCTGTACCTTCGGTACAGGGCCTAAAAATGTAAAAAAATTATAAAAAAAATATTAAAAAACATTAAAAAAATATTAAAAAAATATAAAAAAAAATATAACTAAAACAGTAATAAACAAAAAATTATAAAAAAAAATTTTTTTTCCCAAATGTGATCATTTCTACTTTTAATCTATATCGAATTTGTGCAAAGGCTCTGAATAATGTTCTTCGTTGATCCTGAAACCTTTAGGTAGTCTATTTGTATGACACCGTGTGCATTACTTGGTGCACTTTTACCCTTAGAAACCTACAGTCTTGTTGTAGCTCAGCCGCCTCATGCACTTTTATTTTCCGTTCATCCAATGTCATTCCATACATTTATTGATTATTTTTTTGGGTGAGATTACCTTCTTTGGGCATATCTGCATGTTTGGCGTTTCTTGAGATGGTACGACCAAAATGGACCTTAGTAAACCCCTTCTTAATAATTAAAATTTATGCTGCAGTGTCCACTGTAGTACTTATAGAACCTTTCGTTGGTTTTGAAAAAAAAAAAAAAAAAAAATCATTAAATATTCACAAGTTTGATTGCTTTCAATGGCTGTCAAACACAAACTAAAAGGCACAGCTTGTCTAAATTTTTATAGTAGACTGTTCAGGGAGCGCAGTTGACGAGAGCTTTTGTGCATTTAATTTCAAATAGTCACTGACTTATTAAATCACCCTCGACCTCAAACATTATACCTTCCCCAACATATTCAGAATATTTTAAAGTTTTGGAAAATATGGTCACTCTACTTACTTGACTAGCACAAAGCAAATTGCGTTCTCTTTCTGTTTCTTTGTTTTTGCTTCGCTCTTTACATTTTCCTTTATTTGTTATTGCATTGCACATCGCTCTCATACTGTCGCCGCTCTTTTTTCCTACCACTTAGCGCTCTTTTTTTTATTGCTTATTTTTGTTTGGAATATTGTGCCGCACGCCAAGTGGCACATTCCTTTGCAACAGCTCACACAGATGCACACAAACGCACAAATCTACACAGCGGCGGCACATATGAGCAGCACATATACATCTACATATGCAAGAGTCGGTCGTTTGTAGTCGCATATAAACAACAGCAGAACATGCCGTTGCCCATTAAGTAGCAGCAACTGCCGCGGCCTGCCTTACTCCCCCACCAGGCGACCAACCATTCTGGGTGCTTTGTGTATGTTGATGATTCATCTTTTACTCGTTTGTAGTCATTTAAATAATTTATTTATGTTCTGCTGTGTGTTTTTTTTTTTTATTGTGACTTGTGTCGGTCTGAGTGTGAGTGTGGTGTATCTGTGTGCTGCTTTGCTGTTTCGTGTTGCATTTATATTTTGTTTTTGAGAATTTTTGTTTTATTTTATATTTTTATTGCTTTTGCTGCACACATAGCACATCCATGACGTAACTTAACTTGCAGCAAGAAGCCGCACATGCAACGTATTCTCCAATTAGATTTTAAAACATTTCGCCCACGCTGCTGCATATACGCTGGTTCTCTGCTTTTAGCGCTTTGTAAACAAAAATTTTGTAATAAGTTTCGCTCTCTTTTGACTTTGTTGTCTTTGCAAATTCTCTTTAGGCTTTATTGTTTAGAGCGAAAGAGAGCGAGCACGCTTAATGCAAACTAAAATGTTTGCTCTTTGAAGCTGCTTGTTGCAACCCGTTTTACCCTCACACATTGCGCCACCAACGCTGCTGCTGCTGCAACTTGCTGTCGCTGTCGCTGCTGCTACTGCCGCTGAGCATTCTTGCCGCTGTCACGTTTTTCTACATCAGTTCATAAATGTTCGTTCAGCTTGCATGACGCACTCGAAAAACGCTGCTCATTTGCTGCTCTCTACACTACTCATTGAGAATCGAAAAGCGTTGCGGCTTCAACGCCTCAGACTCGTCTCGCGACTTGCCGCACCACTGCTGCTGCTGTAGCTGCCGCTTGCCGCTGTTAAGCGCAATAAATCATCTAAATAAAACGATATATATTTCCGCGAGTGTTTCTTGTTTGCGTTGAATTTTTAAGTGTGTCTGTTTGTGCCGGCATTTTAAAGCAAAAAAAAAAAAAAATAAATAAAAGTAAATAAAAGTATCTACAACCTACATAAAAATACAATTAAACACAACCAAATAAAAGCAATAAGCAACATAAGAATATAATAAAATAAAATACAATTCTGCGAATTTATTTGGTTGGCTTGCCTGCTTAAATTCGACTTCAAAAATTCTTCACAACAAACAAAAGTGTTTTACTGCATCCGGGTTTAAGAATTCTCAAATAATATTTAAAGAAAAAAATAGAAGCTTAACATTAATCCAACGATAAAACTTCCGGATATGTTGAGTATGCAAATTTTCTTACAAAGTGCAGTGAAGTTGCCATAAATTGTTGAGACATCACTGAATTTTATTTATGTACTTGAAACATTATTAAAAGATTATTTATTATCAGCGTTATTTATAGAATTTATTATGCAGTGAAGGAACAGTCGTCGGAAATCACAAAATAAATTGATTACATTTGATGCACATTTGTTGACGCTGTAGTATGCGTAGGGTAGCAACTAAAAGGAGGCATGGTCAGGTTGAATAAAAAGTTGAATAAAAATTGAATATATGTCCATCTGTCAGCATGTCGAGATCTCGGAAATTATAAGCGATTGTGATTCTTTTTAAATTAAATTTATAGAAAGAAAGTGCCAACTTCACATAATATCAAAAGTAAAAGTATTTTTCATTTAAAACATAACAATTTTGTATTTAAATAAAGTGCACAGTAAGTGAGATATTGTGCTGAAATTTATTTCATTTACAAAACACATCATGTGACCAATTTTGTGCATCACCTTTTCACACATATCGGTTGGTTCGTTGAAAAATGCGATATACTTCCTTATCTCATTTAATTTTCTTGCCTTGTTAGCATAAACCAATAGCTCAACATAATCCCCTAAAAAAAAATTCCAACTGCCTTAAATTGCATGAATGAATTGGTCATTCGGCCGAAATATTTCTACAGATAACAGATTTATCGAAATTCCTCTTCAATAGATCGATTGCAGAAGCCTGCGAAGTCTGAATGATTCTCAGTAATTAAAAAAGAAACATCTTGTTAATTTTTTCTCGCTGAATACGAATCCGCGCTTAAAATCATGTCACCTTTTCGAGAAAATTGGTATTGAAACTCCTACAAATATAGGTTTTGCGACATTTTTAAAATATTGTACAGCTAAATACTGAAGTTCTACAAACTTAAAATGAATCCTATGCCAAGCTGTTCGCATACACCCTTTGAGCAGGGAATTTATTTACATCTAGGGTGCAAGAGAAAAATTTAATAAGAACATAAACATTTTAATTTCAGTACATTTCAATGAAACATCATACTTAGCGGTTTCCGGGATCACCATATTTATTCCTCATTTTGTATTTTTGAAATTTGATCTCAAATTTGTATTCAGCGATCACGAAAGCCCCTAGGTACCATGTTTTATACAAATTTAATGAATTTTTAATTTTTGTTCTTACATTCCTAGATATAAACACATCCCCTGGTGCATGCGAACATTTTGGAATAGGGTTAATTTTGAAGGACATGGTTAAGTCTATAATTTCTGATATCATTTTTAACGTCAAAAAAATATGTTCCAATAACACCTCCGGCGTGAATTCCATACCAAGCGGCCTTTTTTTTGTATAAGCAATAGATTTTCTTAAAGCACATATGATGGGTCTATTGCTATCCAGTAATGCATATTAAGCCAAAAAAAACTTCCTTGCTGAAGATGAATTTAAAAAATTCCAAAAATTTCTGCGCTTTATATAGTCAAGAGGCTTCAGTTTCTGAGATATATAATGAGCTTCTTGAGTAAAGATAATTTTTCGATGAAATTCAAAAATGTTCTTGAAACTTTTTCAGAACTCAAGCGGAAAAGTTTCAAAGCTTGAAATATTCAAGAAGTTTCAGTTCTTGAGATAATTTAATATGGTTAGGGTGTAGGCGAATTTCTTTATGACAAATTCAACTGTTTTTAAGATTCCGAATTTCGGTTAACGGCGTAGAATCGAGAGGTTTTACTCATTAGGCCCTGTACCGAAGACTGTACTGTAGACTTCGTGTTTTTTGCATTCGACGAGGTCTGCTCCGGAATTTCACAAGTTTATTTTAAAATTTTGCCCCTCCCCCCCTTCCCCATAAAATCACCCCCAAGGCTAAAAATTTCTTCGGCACCAAAAAAAGTAAGTACGCCAGTATAAAGATATCGTCTTTCTTAGCAAAATCCAAAAAGTTCATCAAAATCGGATAATAAATGACGATTTTATAAACAATTGAATTTGAGCGACCCCCCTTTTCGTTTCATACATAAAAAAATGTTTTAAAAGGCACTTAGTCGTGCAGTGAGAAGTGGTCATTTGTTTGGTCATAAGCTAGGGGAACATTTAATGTGTTTGTTAGGCGATCTGCACTGGTACAGGGCCTCTTACAGTCGGTTACGCCCGACTGTGATTTTCTTACTTGTTTTGAACTGAAGCACTTTTCGGTACTTGGAGCGATGCTTTGTCTCACTGAATTCAGTGAACATTCAGTAGTGAATATAATGTCTCGAAATTATTCACTGGTTGGACGATTATTGCGACCGAAGAATGCATCGTCTCCGAATTTTTGGCAGTCATTTTTTTATAATTTCTATGCTTTGCTCGTTTTTGAACTTCGCAGAAGGAAGCAAGACAGACCTCATAAATTATATATGTTCTTGATCAGCATCCTCTGTTCGTCGAACTTTGTGGTAGTTCGTATGAAAATAGAGACTTTGGAGACTATAATAGATAAAGCCTTCAAATTTGCATTCTTCAGATAACTTGTATTCAATGAACACACTAACTCTCCTCCCGAAGGCAGCGGTTGGAAATTACTATGCATACCTGCACCTCGTTCTAAGTTTTTCTGGTTAATTTAGCTAGAAACACCAAATTTAACCCTTGAATAATATTCTTTTTAGGACCTGATTGGACCACGAAAATGATACAGATTGGACCACTAAAAGGTCCGGATGGACCACTAAAAAGTCCAGATAGGATCACTAAAATCTGTCCAAGCTTTCTGAGCTTTTAAAAAAATATACTACATGGGCAAAGATCGGAAGACAAGTCGTATCCCACATAAGAACAAGCTGTATCATAGTCGAGCCCATTCGTCTACAGCGTTCTTCTTTGTTATTCATTTTGTTT
Source organism: Leucophenga maculata (assembly GCA_035044805.1). Taxonomy (NCBI): domain Eukaryota; kingdom Metazoa; phylum Arthropoda; class Insecta; order Diptera; family Drosophilidae; genus Leucophenga; species Leucophenga maculata. The sequence continues at coordinate 407,878 of JAWNNP010001123.1, read as the reverse complement.
AAAAAGCAAAAATATGAAGCTTCTTAAGTCTATCCTTATAAATTGTGCCACATAGGCGGGTCGACGGGTCAAGTAGAGAACCTTAGAGAAGTTACGGAATATCTCGTAGTTGAGTACATTTTACTACAGCGTTCTTTCTTCTTAAACATTTTGAATAGATAAGACACTCTGTAAAAGGTGTTCCATATAGTAGTATGGTATTCTATTTTTAAATAAAAACAAAAACTGTTAAAAAATTTTCAAAATATTTTATTGCTTACAAAAGACCACACAATAGAACTACATACTTATGGAAAATTGTTCTCCGATATGTTACCCATGACTTTCCCGTACGAATTCAACTTTTTAAGCTATATATGCCTGGACATTTTCGATAACTGCGAACATATTGACGCGAATAACCAATGGATAGTTCTAATTCAAGACCAGAATTATTTTGGATCATCGTAGTTGATTTTAATCTTTATATAGCACTGGATCTAGACGGGTAATTCACACATAACCACGAGAATTTACACAGTTTGGAATTATTCAGCTGCAAAATTTTATGTTGAGCTGAGCTATGTGTGGTGTAGTGTCCTACTTTTGGTACCAGATTTCGTTTCAGCCCTGCAGTTTATTTATAAAAAAAAATTCTTTGAATTTTCTATAGGAGTTCGACTTTTATGAACAAGAAGGTTTGCATTAGAAATATTACATCGCACAGTTGAAAGGTTTACTTGTATTCCAGCCAATTCATTTATTTTTGCAGCCGAATTTGTGGAAGCAATTCATTTCGATATAACTTTTATTAAAATTAAAATAATTTCCATATGATTTCAGATATTTGAAATTCCGTTCAACACATCTGAAACTGTGATATATCTTCTTAGCCATATTTCGATTGGAAAGTGCTTGAAATGCTTCAAGCTTTCGGCTTTAAACATATTTTGCTAGCATTTTTACTCCAAAACATTTGTTTTTAATTGAAAGTTGATTAGATTTCTTCTTCATTTCGCAAAACTTCGAAAGAACAGCTATTCATGCGATAAACAAACAATTGTGAATAACTTTTTTCTTCTAACAATGTTCGAATTTCGATAAAAATATTTTTTGAACAATTAACACATGTTTGATAGAAACATTTTTTTCTTTTTATTGTAGTTTCGGATAACCGAATTAAATGCTATAATTTTGAACAAAGAAAGTGAAGAGCAACGAAGACACGTGTTTCGGTTTCCACTACGAAATCTCAAACTGAAAAGTGGGCATATTAAACTAATATTTTGATGGGTGGAAATATCAAATATTAAGCAGTAAATATTATAGCTTTTGAGCTTTTTCTTTTCGGAGGGTAGATGTGTAGATATTTTTAACTCCAACTCTACTTCGTTATGGGTACAAAGTATTATGTCTTATCTTTTCATAATCCATCATAATTAAGAATTCTAATTATTTTTGTGTGCAAATCTAGTATCTTCTATATATACTTAGCTAACCAATACATTGAAGTTGTTTGTATGTTGTTATTGTAATAAAAAATTTCTATTACGACTTAGTTTTCACTCTACACACACACGTACACACACACAGAAACATTTTGGCCCAGTGGCATTTCTGCATAATTTATAACTATTATTAATAATAACTTTTTAAATGACCAACTCCGCCTGTGGGTGTTTTAGTATATTCGTATGACGCAAATAGTTTTGCATGCAGGAGACATATATACGTATATATATATATACAACAATATACATAGTAGCGCCCAGAACACGCCCACTTTTGCAAACAACAAAATGACTGAATGAGATTTTTCGTGAATATTTGCAGAGACTTTGGCTGCCATTTAGTCACCCATTCAGTCAGTCAGTCTGTTGTGCGACAGTCAGTCAAGCAGCCAGCAAGCGAGGCAGCTAGTTCAACTAGCTAGTTCAGTCACGTGTAACAACTAAATTGCGCTATAATTCAAACATTTGTTGCTCTACAACACTCGATGGATGTACATAGTCTGTAGTCTGTAACTAGTGCTGCGCGACCTTTTCTTCTACTTCATAGTGAAATATATGTAGGTAGGAGTATATGAAAAATAAATAAAAAATTAAGTCACCGGCACGCTCAGAAAAGCCAAACAACTTGAAATTTTTATGACCCACTCTAGCTGTTAGGTCACGGCACGCTGCGTTGTTGTATAATTGTATATGTAGGTAAATACAGTTATGTACATCTGATTAGGTACACTAATTTTGATGTGGAAAATCTGTTCGTAGCCTTGTATATTCCTTAGTAACTGATTTTATAGTCGTAAGAAGCTATCAAAATCTTGACATTTGCTAATGATAATAATTTAGTTTTTGTCAGTGGATGAGATTTTTTGCCTTAACCTAAAAACAATGTCCAAGGCACTTGAAGTCGGGTTTACTAGCTCTGAAAATGCATTATTTATTTCTATGTCAAAGTATGATTTGAAAATGAAAAACTCCATATTGACTTTTAAGCTGATATTGACTGAAAAAACTATGTTTACATTCGAATCGGGGGAAAAACGGACGAAAATGGTGAAAAAATCGACTTGTCCATCTGTCTGACTGTGCATATAATTTGTATTCAATAAACATCCCTCATAAGAATCTGTCCCTCTTTCTGGGTTTCTCTAGGGAAAAAATATATTTTTGTTGTTGTTTCAGCTTGAACTTCTAATAATGTATTTCGTAAAACTCTAAATCGGACAACTAAAACCCATCGTCCCCATACAAAAAATGGATCCGTTATAGACATGTCCGTCTGTTTGGCTGTCTGTGTGAACATCAAGAATAAGTAGACTATAAAAGATAGAGCCATCGAGTTTCTCCAGTTAGTCTCTTCTCTCTTCAGATAACTAGCATTCTCTGTATTTTCCTTCAATTCCTATAAAATGTTCTATAAAAAGTAGGTTCATAGCGGAACACTTGCAGGTGTAGCTCCTATAACTGTTCTCTTCGTTGGAATAGCTTCAAACGACAAATGTGTTGCTTTCATTCACTAATTCCACAGGAGAGCAATGTGCCTTCCATACACATTTAAGAATTATTGAATCGAATTGGAGCGCATTGTACTGCAACATTGTTTCTTGTATAAGCTAGGAATTGAGGATTATTCCGTGGTAGCAATCACAGCACCAACAAATTTCTGTACCAAACTTTTATAAGGATCACCTATAAATTAACTGAACCGCACCCGGTTCACACTTGTCCAATGGATATTACTTCACCCGATCCCATTATAACAAATGTCAATTATCTACCTAAAATGCATGAAAAGATAATATCCTAATATAATATTATATTATGATCAATTTTGTTTATCGCTTTTATGGGGGCGGGGGTATCGCTTCCTCCGATTGTAACCAAAAGTAGACTATGTTTTTTTCCAACGTCCTACCTATTTCTATGCCAAAATTTATACAAATTGGTTCAGCGGCTTAGGCGTGATGCGCGCACACACAAACAAAAATTAGTCTTAGATTTTACTACATATTAGATCGAATTTTTTTTCTTAAGGACAATTTAAAAAATCCAAAATACTGAGTACAATTCATTAGTGCTTAGAAGTTGTGAACAAAACTTAATTTAATATGTTGGCATAAGTATTTTGACAAGTCGTTTCTGCGAACTAAATAAGCTTAATGCTGTTCAGGAGCAAGAAAAATTACTTATAAAATACATAGCCTTCTTTGGCTTTGAGAGACTATCAAATTTAGAATGACTTTAGCGGATAAGCGTTCCAAAGTTCAGTGACTTCAGATTTGGTTTCTTCTTTGGTTTTGTGCAGCGAAAAATCTCTCTTACGCTTTATGTAAGTCCACAGCTTTTCTATGATGTTTAAGTCAGAACTTTGAGGTGACCATTTCGACATCCTTCAAGAAATTTATTATAATCTTACTTTTGTGCATTATCCTGTGGCAGAATAAATTATTCTCCTAAACATCTATCATCTGAAAATAAAATTAATTATTTAATGTTATCAAATATAAGCCTTCGTGCATGGTACCGGTGATAGGAATCAAATCAACCATTGCATCTTGTCTAGATTGCACCCTTAAGAACCACTGCAATTTTTTTTGCTAATGTTTTGGCACCCTTACAAAAGTTTTTTCTTTTTCGATGAATTGTTTTCGAAAGTGCTTCTATATGTTTCCGTTCTTAAGAGTAGAAAAAAAAGTAAATAGAATTATTTTGAAGTGTTATTCTTTTTTAGTAAACAAAAATTCAAATTAATTATGCCGACCATTGTGTATATACAACGTTTGACTTGTACCAATCATTTGTAAGCAAAAATGATTGTATCTATTCTGCTGAGCATTGCTGTTTGTGTAATCTAAGTAGTACTACGCAGCGTATACGTAATATTTTATGAAGTAGCCTAGAGTAGAGTAGCGACCAGCACAAGCAAGAATATAGCGTATACGCCACGTACGTCATTGTACGTAATGGAATCGCTTTATGTTGTTGTTGTTGCTGCTGCTGCTGGTGCTGCTACTGTTGTATGAAGTTGAAGCTGCTCGTAATATAGTAAAAAGTCGCGTAACGCGCAGCCCGGGTTTAGTAAAATTTGCCGAAATACGCGCGTATTTGTACTCTTGCTTGCTACAAATTCTCTCTCTTACATTTTGTATTTTGTTGACATAAACGAGAAAGAGAGCGCACTGTGACGCCGCTCTTTAACTACCCTTAGTTGTGGTGCTCTTTTGCGCCCTTGCGCTAATTCCAAAACATTTGCAACTGTTTATTGTTGTTGCTGTTGCTGTTATACGACGTAGTAGTATGTTTTTAACGTAACATCGTAACGTATCGTACAACAACAACGACGACGACGACGATGGCAGCGGCGGCGTCACTTCGTAGTAGTAGCTTCTTTCTCGTTGACGGTACGGCATTACGTTTGTATCTCGTTTGACCTCATTTCGTTGGCGAATCTCAAAGCGTCAGGTTGTTTTAGCGCAGCAAAAAAAATTCCTTCAAACGTACGTGCGATTTATTCGTGGAAAGTCGACAAAAAAAAAAAAGAAGTCAAATCCTTTTGAAAAATTTTGACGCGCGTAGTTTGAGTGCGAAGAAATAAATATTGCCAAAGTGTTGCTTCTTGGAATTTTTATAACTGATTTAACGAGTTTGCAAAAAAAAAAAAAAACGCGTGGGCGTAGCACTGCCGCTCAATTTAATACGGAAGCGTATAACAATCAATTGAAAGTATAAATCGGAAATATATTGCCAAAATTGTTAAACGCGCAATAAATGATTCGAAGTCTTCGTCATTGTTTAGCAGAAGTAAAAGTGTCAGTTTAGTCATCAAAAATCAACTTGAACATAGATAAATCGATTTTCTTTTTTTCTTTTTTACAAGCTGATAAACTTTTTTTCATAACAACAAAAAATATTATTATTGAGCATAACAAAACAAGCGCATAAACAACATACAATAGCAGACGAGTAGAACGCTTTCATATCTATTTGTCTGTCTGTCCGTCTCGACTCGAAATATCTCGTAGTAACTCATAGTAGTTATAGCACAGGCCTAATGTGTCCATGACTCTGGTTTATTTATTTTTTTTTTTCATATTAGTAGAAGTGGCAGTAGACGTCGCCAGCCGCCCTTTGTCAACGTTTGCCTGCCTGCCTGCCTGCCTGCCTCACGCTTTATGTCTGTGTATATTTTTTTAACGTGTCTGCGTCTATATTTGTATCTGCTGCCCCCAGTCAGTCTGTATCTTTCTATCTATGTATCTGTGCTTGTGTTGTTATAATTTTTGACCTCGTTTACAACATCGTCAACACTTGTGCAGACAAAATACTCAAAAAAATATATAACATCCATTTTACAGCCATTTAAACCAAAGAAGTTTTTGCATTCTTGACACTGAAATATTTTCTAAAACAAAAAAAAATAAATTAAACAACATAAGAAAAAAATGTGTCATTAAAAAGCATATTTTAAAGTGCCATAAAAAATTAAAACAATAATTAAAAATTAATAAAAAAAAAAAAACCCAATTAAGAATAATATTTTTCTTGCGTGAACAAATTCCAAAGTAAATCAGTCAAAATTGCTGAATTAATTCAACAACAAACCAAAGCCAACAACAACAATATTGGTGCGTATATGTATTACATTTAATGACTGCAATTAAATTGTTTAATGTTTTTTTATGTTTTAATGTTTTAATATATAAAAAAGCAGAAATATAGCTTTTAATACGTTGCACTATTTTTTATTTCAAGATCTTTATGAAATATTATATTATGAAAAAATTTTTTTTTTAGTGGCTAATTAAAATAAGACATAAGAAAAAATAAATACCAAAAAAAAAAACAGTAAATGTTATATAAATAAGATAAATAGTTCCTAAAAATAAACTAAAGAAATGTTTTTTTTTTTAAATTTGGGAGAATATTTGTATTTTTAAATTATTTAATCATTAAAAATTATTAAAAAAGAAAGCTTCTGTTTGGAAATTACTTTATAGAAAGATTCCTGAGATAGGCAGATTCTTAGTACAAAACTGATGCATAAGATCGGGACCATTAATTTTTTCTTAATTATCAAATTATTCAAATTATGTCACAACAAGAAATGTAGAAGCAGAAAAATTATGTTCGCTGAGTTTGTTGTTCCACCAGAAGCTGGGAATGTTTGATTTTATATTTTTTTTTGTAAATTTTTCAGCATGATTCGAGAATTATAATTTTTAACCTCCAATAATTAAGTGCTGATATGTTGTCGTTGTAGATTGTTAAGACTTGGAAGCCTGGTTCTCGCTCATTGTCTACGTGAAATATTAGGCTATCAGGTAGCTTTAAAGAATTTTAATAATTTGTCTTCTAGGAACAGCTTGTTCGATATTATAGATTAATATACTACTTAAATTGTCAACCATATAACCATATAACCAATAATAAAAAGAATAATTGAGATATTGTGCTGAGATTTGTAAAGTATTTCGTTCTACCAACAGCAAGAAAAAATAAAGAATAATATTTTTGGCCATTGCAGTAAGATATTTTAAAGGGGTTTCCGAAAAGAACATAATTTTCTTTTTTAATAAATCATAGATGAATTGAAATACATATTTCATTTATATGAGTACAGCGAACACATTTACATTGAAGAATATTGGCCAAAATGGAAACAATTTCACATTCGATATTGTGTCTGAGCTTCTCTAATATGGTTGGCTTCCATAAAAATGTATTACACAGCGTTAAATTGCATGAGTTGTTCACATTTCTCGAAATTACACGGTTATTGAACTTCCTTCTCCAAAGATCAATTGTTTGAATAGTATATGACATCATTTTCTTGGAACCACATATCTATCAATGCTGGTCAAAATGAGGCTTTCAATAAGTCACTGTAGCAAACTTCACTGAGAACAAGACCAATAATTTTTAAGAAGTGAAAAAATTATTCAATTTAACCTCCAGCGTAAAATTCATAACATATGGTCAGTTTTGATGGATGCAATGGAGTTCTTTGAGTGGGTCCAAATACCATAATTTTGCTTTTCGACAAAGCCATTAAGCCAAAAAATTAGCTTCATCGCTGAAGATGATTTTTCGATGTAACTCTTTTTTTTTTCTTCAAAGACCTATCCGAAAAGTTTCGGCGCTTTAAATGATCAAGAGGGTGGTGTAATTTGAGTGTAATTGCAAATTGCATTTGAATTAGTGATAATTAATTAAATAAGTTAAATTAATGCAAAAAATCTGCCGGATACGTGGAAATTAATAATGAATAAAAAAAAAAAAACTTTCACAATAATGATTTTCTATTCTTAGTACTACTTACTTCTTCTTTTTACTACTTACTTAAAACCTAAAACATTTTTTAATCAATGGAAGTACAATCAAATTTCCTATGCTTAAGCCGGGTATTCCTGAAAATTTTATGACTTTTTATGCTTAAGCCGGGTATATTTGAAAATTAGATGACTTCTTACAGTCTATCAGTCAGCTTTACGTTTTCTCGAACCTATTGGTTATATTGTGTCTCTCAAAACATGATTGGAACATGCTTACCGACATACTACCCGTCCATACAGATTTACAGGATTCCAGAAAGGAGGTATTCAGAGGCTGTGCTGAATAATTTTTTATGTAAAATACTTGTATGCCTTCTTTTGTTTAAAATAGTAACAACTTACATCATATAAACTATTCCTTCAATATTACCTACAAGAGCGAATGATCTGCGTCTGTGTGATATGTGCCGATATTTACTTCATACTCATAGTCAGTGTTGGACAATATTTTGGAACACCTTTTATACTTTAAACATGTATATCCCAACAATTTGCCGAGTCATAGTAGCCACTTACGCCCATGATAAAAGTTGATATAGGAACTGGAGTAGTCAATGTTTAGGAAAAATAGTCAATGTCAAGAATGTTAAAAAAGAGTACAACTAGATATAAAATAATGACTCATGAACTGGTTGTTAGGTTGTAAAGCAAACAAATTAAGGCTTTCTTAATTATACTTGGGTCAATGTGGACACTGGACAATTATCTGTGGCATACCGCAGCTGCATCGAACATCAACATTCTACCACGATATAAAAATTTCACTCTTTGAAACATCACCGACACTACTTGAGACTTGAAAAACAAGAATATCCGTAGAAAAATTTAATAATCAAACGAAATCATACGTTTTGGAACTATTTTCCAGCATCATAATCACTAAAATATGTATTAATAAATTTTTTTCATTGATTTGTTTTCGATATATGATTTTTTCTCTCAAATTTGTAACTTTTGTTCACCACCATATCTCACTATTTGGAACCTCCCATTTTGGAAACATTTTTCAACACTCAAATATTTTAATTTTGTTTTTTTCATGCATTTGTATTTGAGATATGATTTTTCCCAAAAATCTTAGAAAATTTTTTAGTCATTATAACTCACTAAAATTTAGCCATGTTTATTTTTATGGCTTTAAATTTGAGATATGATTTTTTCCCCAATTTTTGAAAAAATTTTTAACACCATTTTTTTTTGACTAAAATTTTTTAAATTTTTTCAATGGATTTCTTAGTGATATATAGTGATTTTTTCTCTCAAATTTGGAATTTTTTTTCACCACCATATCTCACTAATATTTTCCTAGGTTTTTGCTCATTGCTTTAAACTTGAGATACGATTTTTGTCCAATTATTTTATCACTAAAATTTTCTCAGGTTTTTTTCATGGATTTGGTTTTGAGATATGATTTTTTCGCTCATATTTGAAACAAATGGTCAACACCATTAATATTTTGCAACATTTTTTCATGAATTTGAATTTGAGATATGATTTTTCCCTCCAATTGTGGAAAAAATTTTCATAACCCTATCTCAATAAAATTTCTTTTTTTAGATTTGTTGTCGAAATATAATTTTTTCACTAAATTTAAAACTATTTCTCACCACCATAGTGAGAACTAATATTTTTCTTGGTTTTGTTGCATGGCTATAAATTTGAGATATGATTTTGGAAAAAAAATTTCATCATCGTAACTCACTATAATTTCTCATGTTTTTTTTTCATGCATTTGTTTTGAGCTTTGATTTTTCCCTCAAATTTGGAACTATTTTCTACCACCATATCTCACTAAGATTTTTCCTAAGTTTACTTTCATTTCTTTTAATGTGAGCAATTATTTTTTCTCCCAATTTTGGAACCCTATTTTTTTTTTCGTGGATTTGTTTTCGATATATTTTATATATTTCCCCCCAATTTTGAGTTGTACATAAAATAAAAGTTTTTTCTACTTGATTTTAAGATCAACATAGTAGTGTGCTATCAATTTAAATAAGCTGAAAAAACATTTTCAACATAAACAGTCACAAAGAAGTCTGGCCGATCACATAGTATATATATATTCTTGATAAATTTTGAAAGTTTGTATAGCTATACATCTGTTAGTCTGTCTGGTAGAATGAAAGAAGAGATTTCAAAAACAATAATGTAAAATATTCGAATAATTATTTTTTGCATATTTAGCTCGCTTATATGAAAGCTTTTCGTTTGCTATGCCCACAAGACCCATTTTACGGGTATAGTTTTTTTTTTTTGGAAAAGTGCCCTATTAAATTCAGGTATAGTCCTGTGGAAAATAGAAGTTACTAAGATAAATTATGTTTGAAGTTTTGAAGCGAAAAAAATCAGCTTCATTGGATGTTACTGGTGAAGTAAAGATTTTTCATTGAAAGACCGGTTTAAATCATGCGAACTATTTTACTTTTTTTCCTAAAAAATATATATATGTACATATATTTGTACAAAGCACAAATCTTTTTACACATTAAAATACATTGAATACGCATTTATTAGTGCACCCGGCTTGCACTGCTACGCTGCATCTTTGTGCTTCTTTTGTAAAGGTTAGGCATTGTCTTGAATGCAAAAATTTTATATAGATATAGTTTGAAGCAATTTAATTGAGTGCAGTTGGATTGCACGTATGTCATAGGTTTGAAAAGCGCTGGCAAACAGTTTGAATAACGTTTGTGTTTAGCAATTTTTAAGTTTAGAAAATTAATATATATTTTAACATTAATAACTTCCGACTCTGCTAGTCGATTTTAATGAAATAAACGCTAAATGTTAGTCACACTAAAGTACCTTAATTATCAACAATTCGATTTTGCATTCAATGAACAGCTTTTACTTGAAGTACGCACAAACTAGAACACAAAAATGTTTTCTTCGATTTTGTTATATGTTTAGATTATGCTTATTTCTTGAAATTTTCCACTCATATTTTTATTTAATGATATTTCAATTATTTACTCATTTGAATATCGTTTTTAATCTGAACACCCGTTGTACAATATATCCCGACCTACAGCTTCCAAATTCATTATTTTTGTAGATAAGTGAATTTTTATTTGCGAAAATGTCAGATAAAGTATGTACCTTTAAAATTTATAGCTCGTTTGGCAAAACTGCTCGAAGACTAGTTAATATAGTTTCAGTTTGCTTTTATAAACGAAATATTTACTTGAAAGTTCTATGTAAATAATAAATGAATGAAAGAATTAATATTGCCGAGGACTATTCAAAAAGTAGTTCATAAAGAATATCGTATATTAGCAGATTTTCTTTGTAACCGTTGCATAGTGTAGTTTGATTTGTCTCTAATTTTGCTAACAATATAAGTGTAAATTTTTTCTAGACATTTTATGAAGCTTGCAAGATTTATTTTTTTATCTATTTTGACTTTTTTTTTAATAATATATGGTTCAAATGGTTGTTTGATTCGTATTAGAATCTTTAAATATTACGACCAAAACTTTAAATTAAATTTAATTGAAAACTCGGTTTCCTGAATTATTTGAATGGTTTTAAAATAATCACATTCGATCGAATTAATCCAAAACCAATGAACATTCGAATGGCTTGAATGTGCTTCAGCTTATGCTCAGTACACTCCTCCCATTCATAAAACAAAATGCAAATGGTTTTATATGAATGAATGTTTCGGATAACCGAGTATTCAAGCCGTATTAAATGTATTCATTCATAGCGAACGCGATTGATGTGCAAATTTAACATATTAGAATCTGCTTCAATTATTTATTAAAAGTGAGTAAATGAATATTCATAAAGCAGCTGAAATGAATTCATTTATGCAGTGCTCTGATTTGTGTAAATGGCTATAAATGGGCGTAGTACAGGCATTTTAATACTTATTGAGTTTTAGATCGAAATCTATAAAACTAGTCAAATAACATGAAAACTTCTGTCAAGCTTCATTACGCTTCTTAAAATAAAATAAAAAATTAAATTATGTACATGTCACCTATAAATAAATTTTGTTTGGGAAATAAACCTAAAAGCGGTCAGAATACACCTCTAAATATTAATATGAAGTGTTCGTTCATGCCACGATATCAAATTGCAAGTTCATATTGTCCCTAATGGAATAATTTTTCTATTAATTCCTTAAAAAGTGGAGGCTTCAAATGGGGTTACCACTAATACTCGTATTGGAAGATCACACCCATTTAAATATCAGTATTGAAGCGTGAAGCGTTATAAGAAGACATCATATAAAAAGTTGACTGCAATAAAAAAGTTTCTCATTTAAAAGCAAACCCATATGGACATGGTTAGATTAATTTGTCACACCATGTGAATACATTTAAAAAGAGACGTGTCGATCAGACTCGTTCAATAATTGATTTAGTCACGTTCATAGTTTCAAGTTCTATTCTAATGTTTCCATTTGTCTACGAGTGAGTTTCCAATTCCAACTGTGTATTTCCATTTTAATTATTACAAAACAGTTCAGCTTTAATGTGACACCCTCGCATGAGTTGCATTGAAGAACTTATTCAAGCATAACTTGTGGTCCGAGCGGCTGGCAGTACGTGATGCCGTCGACGACGATGACGTTCAACAATTTACTCGAGGAGTTGTGGTCTTGTGTGTGCGTCCAGCAGCAGCAGCAACAGCATACGCGGTGCATTCCAGCTCAAATAACAGCAGCAGCAAGTAAATTGTGCATAAATTCGCAATTTTTTAATTAAATGAACACAAAAAGTGAGTAAAAAACGAGAGACGACGACGACTCCAATGCACAGAGTTTGAAACAAAGCAAAGGTAACAGAGTGGCACCCACAACTGTTCCCGAATCAACTGAAGCGCAATATTATATAGCAAGTGTAGCGATATATAAGCGAAGCACAGATAATCATCCAACAGCCCAGACCAGACCAGTCCAGACTAGACCTGACCTGACCAGCTGCACCACAGCGTCTGTCGACGCGCATTACACGCCGCCGCCGCCGCCACCGTACTGAAATATGTGTCAAAATATTTGCGTTATTTTTTAATGAAGTTTACTTTGCGTTTTTATGGCGAATATTATTGTACGATATATGGCAACTTTTTTTTCTCTTTTTTTTTTTTAAACATTTTAACAGCGCTTGCACAGCACAAACACATTTTTATTTGCTGAAAAAACTTGCCGGTATTGGTTTTGTTTCTTTTTATAATTATAATTTTTTATTATTTATTTAAATTTAAATAAATTCCGCGCTTACACTTTTCTCAAATACAACTGGCGCGCAAAAATTTAATATAAAAAAATTAAAAAAAGAAATCGTTTAATGAATAAAAAATAAATTATTTGCACAACTTCCTCCTTAAATTGGGTGTTCAATGCATTCGAAAAAAATTTAAATAAATTAAAAGTAAAGCAAATAAATTATGAATGATTAGAGTTTCATTGAACTGAAGCTTTTGTACGTTGTCAATGAAATTTCCAATTTTACGAGGCCGGTTTTAAAAGTATTCAGGCTAACAAACAGTTTATTGTTTTTGTTCTAGCCCTATTGTGTTTAACGTCTGTCGTTGCTCCATAATTTAGGCCATATACCGAAGTTGGAACTAGTTTTGTGCAAATGTTCGTAATAGGTACAAATAATGCTCGAAGACCACCCAAAGTTAACCCCATTAGGTCAGGAGTGATAGAGGAGTCGATATAGCCATGTCCGTCTGTCCGTCCGTATGAACGAAAGGATCTCGGAAACGGTAATAGATAGAGACTTCGTGTTTTTTGCATTCGACTAGGACTTCTTCGGAATTTTACAAGATAATTTTAAAGTTTTGCCCCTTCCCCATAAAATCACCCCCAAGGCTAAATCCCTATAAGCCAAAATCCAAAAAGCAATTGAATTTGAACGATCTGTGATACTTCCGTCCTCCCTTTTATTTTCATACATGAAAAATGTTTTATAAGGCAGTTATTCGTGCAGTAGGAAGTGGTCATAAGCTTGATCATAAGCTCGGGAAACATTTAATGTGCTTGTTAGGCGACCTGTCCGACTATTATTATTTTCTTACATGTTAAACTTTGTTTACCCAATAGACCTACTCCATGAATTGTTTTACCATAACGTCTACGTAGATACTGAACATATTTTTTCCAAAAATAATGTTGAAGGTTTCTTCTCGTGATATAGTAACTATCCTCCGGCTATAATGTACGGCCAACCTCATCATTGACTGATGGAAAGCAATCGTAAATGGCTGCCTTTGGCGTTTTCTGCACTCCATCTGCACCGAAGATACTCATGCGTTAAAATAATAATACAGGTTCTATTCATATCTCTTCTTTGTGCCCTTTCACGATGCTACTTGCATCTAAACGAGGTAGTACTTTTTCAGAGCGTTTTAATTTAATATTATTAAATATTTTTGATGTTAGACATGGAAGTAATCCCAACTCTTATTATCACCGACGACTTTCAGTACTAATAGATCAGATTTTGTTAATTTCGGGAGAAGGATCATATGATGTAAACCATTCAAAAATTTTTTCATATCTTTTGAATTTATTTTTTACTCACGAAGTACTTGCATCTACATGCTGATCCGTTGTGTCCATTCGAACATTACCAAGAACTTCTTACTTTGTACTTCTTCCTCGAGAAAACCTCCATAAAAATTATAGTTCATCATTCACTGTTCGATTATCATGTCCTTTGAAGTTTCACAGCTAAGCTTATTAGAACAGTGAAAAACCTTTGATAAACACTAGGATATAAGGTAAATGCCCTGACGCATGGAACTAAGGAAGCATTTTTACGCTGTTCAAATGAGTTTGGAAATCTCCCATACGTTTAGCTCTTATAAAATCCTTTGCAATAGACACTATCCGAAAATAATGTACCCATAATTGTGCAGTTGGTACTCGTTTCTGATATTCCATTAAATTTAGATTGAACTGTTCAAGTAATTGTTCAGATATTTCCTCATCATCTTCAATATCTTCAGAACCAGTTATTTTAATATTCTTAATACTTAGGTGAGCTAAAATAATGTGTGAGACTGAACTGTCCTCGATTAGCCATGTTCACTAAGCATTATTTCTAAAGACTTAGTTGCATAAAACTCAGCAAGTACTTTTTTTTAAACCACTTCCTTGCATAACATAATCTATTGCTCCAAAAAAAAAAAACATAAGTAAATGAAATCCTTAAAGTCTTACCATAATCTTTGATAATACCGAACCTTCAGGTGCATCAGATATGATTTCTTCACCTTTTGCATACAGAGATTGATCAAAAGTAATGATGCATATATAAGCAGAGCTCGCAAATAAGAGTTGACCGTTTTTCTCTTTTGCGGTCTGTGCACTAACCTAACCCAAAAATTCATGCACACTTGCTCTCGCTTTGAGTAAAATCACTCCGTTTGTCTTTGTTTTGGTTTTCAGTTGAGTGTTATCGGGTGAGCTATGCGTGTTACGGTCTTTCAATAACCCTTTAGAGAGAGCGATTCGCGATTCAGTGCTCAGCGCAAACGGTCTTTTTTTTGTTGACTTTGCCTTGTTTGCAATATTGCCCTCTCGTTTGCGTAAAACTTTTGACAAAAGACTTTAATTTTCTTCGCTCGACTCCAAACGGTCAGTGAAATCCCCGAACAAAAGCGGAAAAACAATTTCGGTTATTCATTGAGCGCAGATCGTTTTACTTAAGAGACGAAGTGAACGGTTCGTATCTCACTATTTACTCAATGAGTCTGTAAATGAGACTTATTTACGGACAACGAAAAAGGGCCAATTTTTATATATTTCACATCAATGCCATATTCCTTAAAGATTCAAATTTGTCCACTAAAAGGGTTAACCCCTACAAAATGTCGAGTTGCTGTTCGTTTGAACATCAATAACTAGGAGTCTATAAAAAATAGAACCTTGAAGTTTGAATATTTTTGCTCTTCTATACTCTCTTCAGATTAGTATTTAGTGCATGTGCCAATCTCTCTTTAAGGGGTTTTACTTATTAAGACCTGCCCCAACATATATGTCCATATCGGAACACTAAAGAGTGTAGTTCTCTAACAAACATGTCCCCTGTGATTTGCTTTAAACGACAAATTTTTTGTAGATCTTTAACTTGGGTGCATAGAAGTATAGCCTTCATATAAATTTATAGTTTAATGGGTGTACAGTAGGTTGGGTCGATGTCAAATAGAAATTTCAACAAACTGCACAAATTTTTCAATATGTACAAAGTTATATTGTATAAGTGTAAGCCTCGACTAAATCGAATTTGAATTAAAAAAAAAAACAAAACTATTTTATAATTATTTTTCATTTATAAATTTCCAATTAATTTCCTATCACAGACAATTATCAAATCCGCATTTTTAATTAAACTGGCAACATATTTTTCAATATTTTTTTTTTTTTATTATACACATGCATATCATATTTCATTCATAATTATTACTAATGTCGCTCACGCCAAGTGAAGCAAATGCTTTTCCTCAAACATGCCGAACTATATTGCATTTGCGCTCAAAGCTTTTGCAATGTAACTAATACCAAAGACACTTTGTAATCGAAATCGCAAACGCAATCTAATTGCAATTGTTTAACAGGCAATAATCAAACAGATTAAATGTAGTCGACGACAGCGACGACGACGACGGAAGAACAGCTGTCATTTTATATGATTTATTATGACAAACAGAGAGCGAGAGTGAGACAGTGCGCGCGGAAAAGATACAGATACAAAAGTATCTACACACAAGTATTCTAACTATAACAACAAAATAGCTTTCCAGTTCCATTAAGCACCATTCGCAAATAGACAGTCAGTCTGCGAACTAATGTTGTAGACAAATTACATACAGACAGACAGACAGACAGCTTTAATTAATACAAAATTGTTTGCGTATTTTGTGCGTAATTAGTTTAGTTAATTGTTCGCAGATATTCAATGTCACACGCACACACACAGAGCGGCGTAAAATATAAAAAGAGGGGCGTGGTGGTGCCAACTAGTTACTGCCGTTTCTAGTAGTTTTTTTTTGCAAATTCGTAAATTTTTAATTAAGTTTATTTAATGCGATAAGATTTTATTATTTTTTTTTTATTATGATTTTAGCTTTTTTGATAAGTTGGCGCAATACACGCAAACAGTCAAGTGCATACGAGTCACTCGAAAGGCTTCCGTGTACAAAAACAATTCATTTTCCGGTGAAAACTTTGTGAAATAGAAAAGATGCATGTAAAAGAAATGAAAAAAGGAATGCGCGTGTGTGACTTACAGGTGAAAATTATACGCTTGCCTTATACAAGTAATACATATTGGGGCGTTGCGGATTCGTGTTTCATGTGGCATGTGTCGACATACAATGAAGATTCAACTGTTGAAGTGACTAATTTTATTTTATTTTTTTCTATGAATTAAATTTTTTTTTATATGCATAGGAAATTAGTTGATTTAATTGGTAAACGCCTTTCGATGTGATTACACTTCAGGGTTAAAACTACAAACAGAAAAAAAAACAAGTATAATTGCTGCAGTCGTATATGCGCGACTTTGAGATACTCTGTACTTTAAATTTGTATGGAGATTATTTCTGTATTTGTATTGGTTTGAGAATAATTTATTGGAATTAGTGCAAGCATATCTAAATCATATCATTAAGCCGACATTTTGATCGAGTCCATGTTATAAGTGCCAGCCTCAATCTGGCAAAATCTTATAAATCGATTCTCTCAAAAAAAAAACTTGCCTATTTGAAGAGTAGTTCAACTGTAGGCGCACTTCATTACTTAGACAGCAAATTCGAATAAAAACCTTTCAGTGAAAGAAAATCGCTCTAATGTGCTTTGGCTATAGCTCATGCTTGGGAGACAGCTTGACACAGCGTTCTCCTTAGGCGATTTCTTTGCTAACACCGAAGCCAACAAAGAGTGTCCCCAAGGGGCCGCCTTTTCTATATTTTTATAGTCTCTTCTTATTGAGGTTCTTCTTAGTAAACTCTGCGAACCAAGTTATAGCGTCATTGGATATGCAGATCACTTGGTAATCACAATTTTAGAAAATTTTAGCCGTACGGTCTCTGATCAATTGTTATGAATGCCAAGTACGAATAGATCTCTCCATACCTGGTCATTCCAACGCATGCTCGGTCGTCCTCTTTTTCGTCAATCTGCTGGAGGTGTTTCATCCATTCGAATTAAGTGACTAGCGCAGAGCTGTCGCTTGACTATGTTAATCTCGTCGAATAGCTCATACATCTCGCCGTTCATAGGCACCTTAACTCTAATAGAACCAAAAATTATGCAAATAATAATTCTCTCGAAAATTTTCAATCCGTTTGGTCTGACTCAATCACAGTCCTTGCCTCTGCACCATACCGTAGGAGCAGGAGTATCAGCGTCTTAAAAAAATGTTTATACATTGAATGTTCAAAATATTTTCCATCGAAAGCTATGACGATTGCCCATCTTTCTGGCAGTTTGTGGATTCTAACCCAAAAGAATTTCTCCGGTTTGGCGACCAAGAACGAATCGTGCCAATTTTTGATACCCTGTTTTGGAAGTGAAGCGTATTGCGAACTGAACTAGTAATAAGAAGAGCCCATGTCTGGGCTATAAAGCGGGTAAAGTAGTACTTCCCACCCACTGTTTTGCAAATAGTCCAAATAGTTTTTAACCGGTCCTGCAACATGTGGCTGAGCGTTGTCATGATGGAAAATTACGGATTCGTGTCTGGTCGCAAATTCTGGTCGTTTTTCCGCGATCGCTCTTTTTAAACGAATCAATTGTTTTCGGTAGAGTTCCCCTTTGATCGTCTAACCCGATATCAAGTGCTCTTATTGCGACACAGCCTTTCGATCCCACCAAATACAGAGCATTACCTTGGCGCCATGGATATTCGGCTTTGCCGTAGATGTTGATGGTTGACCGGCCTTCACATACGATTTCTTTCGCCTGGGGCTATCGAAATGAATCCATTTTTCATCACTAGTGACAATTCGATGCAAAAAGTACTTCTTTTTGTGGCGTTCAAGCAGCATTTCCGTCATCCATCAATTCATACAGTATCCAATTTCCAAGCTTTTGGATGAATCCCAATACTTTAAAACGTCTGGAAATGGTTCTTGATCAACTTCCAAAGCTTTTCTGCATCGAGCAATGCTTCCGATTCTTCATCTTCAAACCTTTTTGGCTGTTCGGGTCGTTCTTCGTCTTCTAAGTCGAAATTGCCACTTTTAAACCGTGCAAACCACTTCTGACACGTTCATTCAGATACAAGTTTGGTCACCATAACCTTACACTAAAATACGATGACTTTTCTTCATGTTACAGTAATGAAGAAGAACTACCCGCAAAAGCACTTTATCTGGCACAAAGTTCGACATTTTCAAATAGTTATAAAAAAAATCTTGGGGATTCCCCTAAACAAAAGACTTAACTGGAAGCCATATCTACAATTAATGCTGTGGCTAATACACAGACCTGTAAAGACCTGTAAATGTTGTTTGGCCCGAGTTTGTGTATCTACAAAAATGATATTGTGGATCTATACAGCAATAGTAAGACCATCTCAACCTTATACTCTTTTGTATGGTGAAATGAACTACTGCAAACTTACTTCATCTGGCTTTTTGACAAACTGAAACCTGCCTGACTTGTCTGTCTGTCTGTGCATCATAGGTGTTATGCGATTATGTCCTACTGCCTCAATGGTAGTATATTGAAAAAGATTAATAAACATATAAAGACTTTAGTTACAATTTTTTTAAAATATTTTTATCACATCTTATAAACGTATAAAAAATTAAGCTTTTCTTTTATCCGATTTCCTGCCATATATAAACAAACACTCCATTGTGTGGAATGTTGCAAAGTATTTGCTATATTATCATTCTTACTTAGTTAACTCTGCTGCAAGTACGCATACGAATAACTTTTCTTATTGTATAAACGCAGACAGCAAGCAGCCAGCATTACAAACGAGTATAAACACGAGCCGAGCGTGTGCCGCGGTAGAGCAACGAACAGGGTCAATGTTCTAATAAGTACACCGCACAAACATATTTAATACAACATGATGAATTAATTTTAATTACAACAACATTAATAACAACCGCAAACAACAATATAAAGCCTGCTTCAATTGCTGCAAACAAACACACACGAGATGCGTTGTGTTGCTTCTTTTATAAATCATTTATTTTCATTTGAACTTATTATGTATTATTTTTCTTCTTCAAGTTTATAAATATCTTCTAACTTAATTGCTTCATTTATTTTAGTATTGTTGCAAATCGATTTGGCATTAACATTGATCGTGACACTGCCACATACAACGCCGGTTTGGCTTTTTAAGCGCCATATTCGACGACGTAATCCTTTGCGCGCGGTCGGTCGGTCAATATGAATATTATTGACTTTAAATAGGTTTAAAGCGATTATACAACACTATTAACATAAAGCTGTAGGGCTTAAAATATTAAAACGTCTATTTTTATTGTTGCTGTTTGTGACAATTTGTGTCACTGTTTTTCATTTCGGTTATAAATTGTTTTTATTTGCTTTTCACACAAAGCGCATTAAAAGTTATTTATGGCACAATTAAAAATAATAATTTTAGCTCGTGTTGTGCTTTAAATAGTTTATTTGAAATGTGTAAAAAGAGCTTTTAAAATCTGTGATAGTTGTTCCGTCACATAAAAAAGATTAAAGTGTTTAGTTGTGTGCATAACAGCGCAGAGGCGTAACAGTTAACGACCAACTATTTGATGAAGTATGGAAATATAATAATTAGAAAAAGAATGTTAGAACTATATGCGAATTATAAGGTCTAGAAGATTTCTATGACTACCTTCAAAAGTCCAATTTGTTATGATGTTCACATACCTAGCAGCTTAACAGCTTAGTTAATGACTTAAATGGCTTTCAATCAAGTTTGGGCTGCTCATGTAAACCATGCGGGCTGAAGCTCTTTCATCCATTTGAATGAGATAACCAGCCAAGTGCAGTCATAAAAGTTTGTGCGCTGGACTATGTCAACCTCATCGCATAGCTCATACAGCTCGTGGTTCATACGGGACCTAAACTCGTCGCCGACTCTAATAGCCCCAAAAATTCTGCGGGGAATCATCCTCTGAAAGAATTCCAACGCCGTTTCGTCTGACTCAATCACGGTCCATGCCTCAGCGCCAAATAGTAGGACCGGGATTATCTGCGTCTTGTAGATCTTGATTTTCGTCTTTCGAGATAGGGCTTCACTAATTTGCTTGCTCAGCCCAAAATAGCATCTATTTGTAAGCGTGATATTTTACCTGATGTTTTTGTTGCTGGTCATTTCGGAACTAAAATAGAAGAAGTTTTCTACAACATTCTACAAGTTGAAATTCTTCTTCGTCACTGACCGTCAAAGACGTGATGACGGGGTGGAAGAAGACTTCAAGTACTTCGTCTAGACCTCATTTGTCATAGACTCATGACTGTTTTTCTATCTCTGAGAACGACTTGCTGACTAGCCGGGCCTGCGAATCGATGATATCGATGTCACCAGCGTATTCAAGCAGCATTCTTCTGTATGTACGAGCGCTGTCGTAAGATGTATTCCATCAGAAGATAGAAACCTCTCTTGGTCCAATGCAGACGTGGCGTCCAAAAACTTCGCTTGTATCATCGTGCCGGAAGCGGCTTTATAGTCGACAAATAGTTGGTGTGTGTATCTGCTGAACTCACTCATAGGTTTTCTCCGAGATTTGTCGTATCGTGTGTGAATATTTGGTCACTGGTCGAACATTTTGTTTTGAAGCAACAATGATATCGTCCTATCAGCGAATCCGTATATGGCTTCAGCATATTACACAATACATGCGACAAAATCTTATTTCCGATGGATAGGAGACTTATTCCGCGTAAGTCGGCGCAAATAGTGGTGTCTCCATCTTCTTTAAAATAGGACAAAGAACACTGAGATGCCAGTCATTGAATATGCGTTCATCGGACCATATCTTGCATAAACGTTGGTGTATACTCCAAAGCATCTCTTTGCCGCCGGTCTTCAATAACTCAGCTGGAAGCCCATGAGAGCCTGCTACATTGTTATTTTCAGCTTTTTAATAACCGAATCGACCTCGTTATAATCCGGTGGCTCTACAATAGTGCCATCATTAACTGGTGTTTCCGATTTCATTTCTCTATGGGCTGTATTGTGCGCTTCATCGCCTCCGAGTAGTTTAGAAAAATGACTCCTCCATAATCTCAGTAATTCCTTTTTATCCGTAACCAGATTTCCATTTGCGTTCAAACAGAAAGTTTACAGAAAGCTTTAAAACTTCGATCAGGCACTTCACCTTTAGAAACAAATTTCGAGCTTCATTTCTGTCACATAACATTTTAAGATCCTCAAACACCCGACCTTTTGGCTACTTTTTCTTGCGTCTGAGAAGGTGTTTTTCCTCTCTTCGATTTGCTCGATATCGCTCTCTAACAGCACGCGTTGCTCCCGACTGCAGAGTTGGCTGATCGTCATACAAAGAATTAGTCACAGGTTTTGCACAACCAATGACATCCTTGGTAGCCCTATCTATGGAGTAGGTAAATTGTCTTCACTGCTCACATATTTCTTGAGAAGATGGTGGAGCAGTCCTGACAAAGCTTCGGCGGTGTGTTGCAATTACAGCTTGCCGATGTCGAACTTCTGTTGCATGCTGGGACTTGTGATGTGCACTGCTGATTCCACAAGAATCATTGTTGAACATTCCCAAGTGAATGGTAGCCATCAAGTTTTCTCACAATGTGAACGTCTGCAAACCACCGCATGACTCTGTTATTTTTCGCTGTCTTTTTTAACTGTTATTTGCTGTTACTCTTCACTATTATTTTGAACTGTTATTTTTCACTGAAACTTGTTAATTTTTACTGTTCAATGTTATTGGTAACTGTTATTTTTACTGTGATTTTAAACTGTTATGTTCAACTTTTATTTTTTTACTGTTACTTTACACTGGCACTTTACACTGTTTTTGTTAAATTTAGCTTTTCACTGTTATTTTTACCTGTTACTCTTCACTGTTGCTTTTCACTACTACTTTTATACTGTTACTTTATACTGTCATTCTTAAATGTTTCGTTTCTTTGTTATTTTTACCTGTCACTCTTCACTGTTTCTTTACACTGCTATTGTTCAATGTTGTTTTTCACTGATATTTTTGCCTGTTGGTCTTCACTGTTACTTTTCACTTTTATTTACTGTTCTTTTTCAGTGTTATTTTTCACTTTTACTTTTCACTGTTACTCTTTACTGTTACTTTTCCTTGTTTTTGATTGTTACATTTCACAGGTAGTTAGTGTTACTTTTAACTGTTATTTTTAACTGTTACTTTTAACTGTTACTTTTAACTGTTACTTTTAACTGTTACTTCTAACTGTTACTTTTAATTGTTACTTTTAACTGTTACTTTTAACTATTACTTTTTATTGTTATTTTTAACTGTTACTTTTCACTATTAATTTTTAAATTTTTTTTTTTAAATCTACTTTTGCTTTTGTATGTTCATGACGACGCTGATATTTTGTATATTATTTGTGAGTAGCTTACTTTGAGTTGACTCATGTAGACCTCATTCCAAGTCTAGCTTCTTCGCTTTAGAGCTGTGATTGTGTCACCCATACTAGTACTCGCAATCATTATATTCACTTGAATGTGCAGTCAAAATCATGCAGTCTCACAGCAATTTGGAGATACAATGGAGATACATAGCAATAGCATATACGTATGACAATCTTTAAGCGAATAAACTAAAATTTTTATTTTTTTTTTTTTACCATCTCTTTCCGAATTGGAAGTCCTTGTGCGCTTGTTGTCACCTTAAACTATCTGCGAACTGTTTACGTTTTATTTCGCTTGTAGATATTGTTTCCGTGACTGCGCGTGGTTTTTTTTACTTGTTTCTTTTATGTTTCAGCTGTTTGCAATTGACAGCTGACTTTTATTTTTTTACTTAAATTTTAAATCTCTATTTCGCTGCCAAAATATCGGTCGGAAAAAAAATATATAACAATATGTAATGAAAACATACTTAAATAAAAAATAAATAAAAAAAGACGACAAACAAAAACATTGTTGAAGGAAATTTATTTTCTCTTTAATCAGCAATTTTTCTATTTTAGTACGCTATACAGATAGTGTGGTTGGAGTTTTATAATATTAAGTGATAGTTTGTAACACAAAAAAGGCTATTGAAATTAAAAATCTGATATATACATAGTTTATGATGTGTTTCTGATTAATATGAATAGATTGAAATATTCACCAAGACTGCTATAAGTGATAATCATATATGGTTACATAAAAATATTAAATTGAGAGCGTTATGCACAGCAAGCAACAACAAATACAGAGAAAGAAATATAAAAAAAAAAAATAAAAAAATAAAATAAAAATAATAAACAGAAAGACTATCGCTGTATCGCTGTACGACAGCATTTTCATTTCTAAAGGCATTGATTTGGCGTGAGAAATCTGTAAGAAGTAGTGACTGAGGGAGAGAGAAGTTTTTTATCAGGTTAGGCTGTCCTTTCTGTTGATTTCTTTCTTTCATTCGGTTTTAAACTTCGTCTATATTTTAAAACGTTTCCATAAGAAGTATCAATAAATGTTATTTGTAGTACCGATACTTTAGAGAACATAAATGTATCGATACATTGCAAAATTTTGTTAAGAATTAATAGCAAGTATCGATCATCAGTTCTAAGTATGTGTTGATACTTCAAAAAACATCACAGTTACTACTCAAATGGCTATGTTATATAAATTTAATTTAAGACTTGAGGAAGTGTATTCAAGCTTCGTTGTTAACATTAAACATTTTTTTTTTTAAATTTTTTAGCCTAATTGCACATTTGTATTCGTATTCATGTAGTTCACTTAATTTCTTTTAGTTTTTATTTTTGGTTTTTCCACTTTTATTTTTTTTGACTGCTACCAAATATTTTTCTTTTAGGTTTATTTATTTTTTAAACATTTTTTTTTTTGCATTTCTCGCCACCACGCCCCTACACTAAAAAGAAAGTTGTGCAAATTAGTGACGTTTTGTCATTGATTGAATGCTTTATTTAGCCAAAATTAGCAGCAAAACGCTTTCAACTGACGCATAGCATGCGACAAAAAAATAATAAAAAGGAAAATTTCGCGTATTTCTGTCTCCTTAGATAAGTCAGAAAATATTTACGGAAATATTTCGTATTAAATGTGAATAAGTTTTTCGTTTCGTGGGCTCCCTTGGTGTCTGTGCCAAATATTTCTATGCGACATCGCCTCGTTGAAATGCTGTGGGAATTTCTAATAAGCGCTGCGAAAAAGAAATAAAATGGAATATATATATATGTATCTGCATTTCTTACTATATATACTAAATATATATATCAGCAAGCACGACAACTACGTGTGGTCTTGCTTAGTAATGTCGTATCTTTTTGGGATTTGCGGCATACTTGCTTCATTTTGCACACTTAGTTTTATAATTAGATACATTTGCAACAACTTAATTCCTATTTGACTGCAATAATATATATGCAAGCCAATATAAAATTGTTTTAGATATACTATATGAAAACTTTTGCTAATTAGCTGTCAAAAAGTTTGCTAAATGTAAAAATTTAACAGCATTTATTATGACGCATAGATCTTTCGCATAATTTTCATCTTTTATTTGAAAATATTTCACACTTGACTAAACTTGCAAAATTTTTCCGTTGCAAATCTTTCAATTGAAAGATTTTGTCATTCACTTGTGCGCGCGTCATTCTTTCTCGCATGCGACAAATTGTAGTTTAATGAACTTTGTATTGAGTTGGCATGTCTGTGTTTGTTTAATGTATTTAAAGTGGAGAGCAGAATCGCCTGCAAGTGACATTGATTTTGATTAAAAGTTTCAGCGCTTTTGTGATGTCTTGTTTTACATGCAATCTTCTACAAAAGGGATGGGCAACCAGGTGCCTTAACACTTTTCTTATAGCACGAATGAGGAGGATCTCTTTTATTATTTTTTTTTTTGTGCATCGCGTGCTTTTTTTATTTTTTCAAGTGTTGTCTGAAAATAAAAAAACACATGCATAAAAAAAAAGTTTTTTGCTTTAATTAAATAAGTTTGCTGCTGCTGCTGCTGCTGCTGCAACTCAAAGACAACTTCTCTCGTTTGTAACAGCCAATCCAATTGAAGTTGCGTGCAGTGCGGGTTGAGTGGAGGGAGGTATTACATGAATTGGCAGAGTTTTGGAGGTTGTTTTCAAAGCAGTAAAGCAGCTTTTGTTGTAGTTTTTGAGCTTCTTGTTTGCATTTCATTTACTAGCAGTTGAGAGGAGCAGCTCTTAAATATTGCTGCTGCTCCTCCTGCAGGCATTACAAAGCAGCAAAGGCAAAGGACGAGGGGTTGGTGCAATATTGTGGTTGGTTCCTGTCACTTTTCAGTTAGGAAAATTATTTTGCACAATCTTAGCAGCAATACAAACAATTTGTGTATAATTAAATTTTTAAACTAAATTTACCAGTCCTCACTTTGTGTTGCTGCATGCATTGGCCATTTTAAGCACTACGAGGGTAGTTAGATGAATCTTGTTTACAATTATTTTTTTTTAAGAAATCTGCTCTTGGTTATTTTTGATATGTTCTTTTGGGCTCTATTAATATGAAAACAAAGATCTACAAAGTTTTTGATGGTTGTTGCGATTGTCGTATTGTCCTCAAAGACTTTTAATAATGCCATGGTAGGGGAAAGTGTAGAAATGATTCTTGAAGTATTCAATTATTGCGTCAGCATACCAAAGGATCCTTAACTAAGTACTCGGGTATGTTTCGGGTCCAAATATCGAATAGAATTATGCATATAGAAAAGCTTAGTTGGATCGTCTCGTCCATCAAATCTCATATTTTATTCCTAACTAGTTGAACTTTGACCGCTTCGCCCACGCTCTGTAAAGACATACTGTTCATACTTGTCCAATATATCTTACTTCTCTCGATTCCATTAACATGCATTCCAAATTTCATCCCTGTACCTCCAATGTATCCTAAGACATGAGGAATTTGGTATATAGGTTACATTAGGGCGGGGCCCCGCCCTCTCCGATTTTACCAAACTTAACTGGACTACTTTCGTGACCAAAAACCAATCGCTGAAGACGAGTCACCCTCCACTATGACAATACAAGCTTTCACACATCGGCTTACACAAGAAAGTTTTTGATCACTCAAAACATCCATCCATTCATACATTCATACATCATTCCATTCGTACATGCATACATCCATATATCCATATTTCCATGTTTCCATACATCCATACATCATTCCATTCGTATTTACATCCATACATCCATATTTCCATACATCCATCCATCCATATATCCATGCATTCATCGATACTTCCATTCATCCATCCATCCATCCATTCATACTTCTATTCATACATTCATACATGCATACATCCATCCATCCATCCATTCATACATCCAATTATCCATACGTCCATCCATCCATCCATCCATACATCCATATATCCATACATCCATCCATCCATCCATACATACTTCTATTCATACATTCATACATGCATACATCCATCCATCCATACATCCATACATCCATACATGTATACATCCACACATCTATACATCCATCCATACATACATCTATACATTAATACGTCTATACATCCATACATCCACTCATCTATACATCCATACATCAATACATCCATCCATCCATCCACACATCCATCTATTTATCATCTACATACATATATCTTTACATCCATCCATACACCTATATAAACATCCATACATAAACATACATTCATCCATCCATACAGTTCAGCAACTCTTAAAGATATAATACTTCCTTTAGAAGCGGTTTCTTCGGGTTTCTTTTTGAGTCTCTCATTAACACTCTCTTGATACTAATGGATCGGAAGTATCCATAACTGTTTTAAAAACATCAGCCAGCATTATTTAGTCTATAATATTTTCTGGAGTGAGATTTATATAGTTTGTTGCGTGCTTCTGAAGTATTTTCACCTAGACGTGAAACAGATACTAAGAACAAACTTATTAACTTGAAACCGTGAAACAAAGTCTTGTGAAATTGGGAACCATGGAAAGTCTTCATATCGAATAAGTTTGACCTTTGTGGTAAAACTTTAGGCTCGAAACTTTTCTGGGTTATTGGAGTACTCACACGATATTAAAAGTTGTTCGTCGAATGTTGTGAATAAAGCAAAAAGTTTTGTATTGTTTTTTGTTGATATATTGTCGCTTTGTATGCCCATTCTCCAAAAAGTCTAGTGCTACATCATTGGAAATGAGAACCAGAACAATCCGTTGTCCTAATTTACTACTTTTATCTCTATCATGGCTTCATTCAATCATTTCTCGTCTAATAGTTTCTTAAATGTCTCTCCCACAAATTATTTTCTGTCCAACCTCGCTGGCATCAGTTGATAGTCGCCAAGCTGACTTGTCGACTTTATCGTCTATTTAACCCATTATAGTTTGCCATAAGCACTCAGCATCGACGACTTCTCGACTCGAAATACTCATAGAATCATGTAATTTTGGTTTATGCAAATTTTCTGTTTGCTCTATTATGCGCAGTTTATATGCAATCAGCAACGACAATAATGATGACGATGATGATTATTATTATGCTGACGATGACGATGTCGTCGTCGTCGTCGAGAGTACATTTTGCATAAACATTAAATCTGTCATGAAGCTGTTATTATTGAAGACCCAGCAACTGAAGTATAAAGCAGAAAGTAGTGAGAGAGAATATGCAGCCAGCCATTGAAGCTATTCAAATTGCAGTCAAATTTTCAATGCAACTATTTTGTCTCTATGCATTTTGGGGAAATTGAAGTTGAAATTGCATCGCGTTCACTGTCTGCTGTCAGCACAGTTCAATTGCACTTTGTACGCCTGAATGGGCACCCTAATAATTTGTTAATAGCAGTCGAAGCAGCAACAGCGGCAGCGCCGTGTCGTTTATAGATACTTTTCAGTTGAAGTTGTGCGCTGATTTTGGAGTATGATTGATTATGTCTATATTTGTATATTTGTAAGGCAGTGGTGTAGGTTATATAAGCAATTGAAGGGGCTTTAATTGATGCGGCTTTAATTTGTGAAGATTTTTTTTGTTTTATTCTATTCTGTCAATTTAAAGCATATTCGAAATTAATCGGTCCGATTTTGGTATTCTCTAAGCGTTAGTGACGATGACAATTTCATAGTTTCTCATCGCTTTTCAACTCTTGTCACCATAAGATTCCACTGCTGCTCTAAAACGTCGCCTGATTATGATTGAGTCAGATGAAACGGCGTTGGAAGTCTTAGAGAGGAAGATTCTCCGAAGGATATTTGGTCCAATAAGAGTCGGCTGTATGACCTATTCGATGTGTTTGACTGGACGGGTCACCTCATTCAAATGGATGAAAGTGGTCCGACACGTTTGGTACAATAATGGATCAAGCGTAGTACTTGAGACTTCTTCTAGTCAACAGCTTGATTGAGGAGCTTTACTTTAGAAATATTTCCTTGCTTCTTAATCGAAGGAGTAAACATTTGTTTCTTAACAAAAGTATGATTGTCGTTTCAGCATGGAGTTATGGTAAACAAATTTGTGGTATTGTTGTATGTTAGAATTTGAAACAGTGCCATACCTTCAAAGCTTTGCGCCTACTGACTGACTGTGAGACGGAATTCTACCATCGAGTAGCAAATATCTTATTTCATTAGTAGCTGGTATGATTGGTTTTTGGTCCACGCTAACCGGCTTTCCAGATCTGTGTCCAATGAATTACCTGCTAGTAGGTTATAACGTCATCACTTTGGTCATTTTATGCCCTAATTTGACAGAACGGTTCTGCCATTATCACTATTGATTGGAAACAAAGATTAATATATAAAGAAACTTCGTTGGTGTTATAGGGCTAACTTGAGACCTATTTGTTGGCTTGATGTTAGTCTCGCTATGCATATGTTGTGGCGTGTAAATGTATCTCAATGATCTTTTTTTCACACACATTTCTTGTACCCTTTTGTAAAGCACTTCACTGCTTAACATCATCAACATCAACATGCCACATAGAAGAAACTGAATTTTCTATTAATTTTGCTTTTAGTTGTGATTATTATTTCAACATGACGACGTTTCGCTGCTGAGATACTTTAACTTTAGTTTATGTCATTCATTCAAACCATTTATGATTGCTCGTGCCACGCTTCACTGCTTTTATGTTAATTTATGCCGGTTGCCGGTTTTTTCCTTTTTAAGTTTGGAATTTATTTTTTTTAAATATTTTTTTTCCAATAGTTTTATTTGATTTTTTATTTATTTAATGCGCGTGTTGCATGTTGCACGTTGTTATTTGCTACGCAATTTGGTTGATTAACTGACAGCCTAGGCTGGCTAACTGCCTGTCCGTCTGTCTCTCGGCTATTGACGTGTGTGGCATGCATAATAATAAATAATTATAGAGCATATGCGCATATTTGTTTGATTATTTATTGTTGTTGTTTTTATTATTGTTGCTAGGCGTCTCTGAAAATTGGCATTATTAAAAATACATAAAATCGAAAGCCATCAATAAGTGAATGTAGCTGGTAAGCTTTAAAAACAATAAAAAACAAAAGAATAAAAAAAAAAAAAACAATCAGCAACACTTCATAAATCTTTTAACAAAAAGCTAATTTATGTGTATTGGCTTAATTAATATTTATTTAAGCGCTATTGTGCTGTGTTTTTTAATTTAAAAATATTTTATTTTCTGCATTTACAGGCGTCACAATGCGCGAGAAAAAAGGCGGCGCACTGCAAAAGCTCAAAAAGAGGCTATCACACAGTTTTGGCAGATTAAGTAAGTAATCTAAATTTTTTTATTATAATAAAATACAATTTCAATAGCCAAAACGTTCCAAAAACGACACCAAACCAACACAATAGGCACACATTTTCATTTCGATTTTTTCGGGAAACACTTTACCCAGAAATTCAAGTAGCGGCGGCTGTTCACGCACAGTCAATGCATATTCATCAAAATGCACAATCGAATCTTTATCTTGATCAAACTTGCTGAAAATAAACTCCACCATATCCTAAAGAAGTCCTTCTTTATTTAATAAAAAGTATATACAGCAAATAGTGTCTCATACTCACTGAGCGCAACTCGTTTATTTCATCCTCATCATCACCAATGAAAAAATTCTCAACAGCAAGTGCAACAGCTTCGCGATTCAAAGTGCCATAGCTTTTGGTATAAACCTGTGCAGCAAGCAATTAAATTATAAAATAAAATAATTAAATAATCTTGTCACCTACATTGAATGCAAATCGAATTTTTAATTCCAAATCCTCGGAGGTAAATACTGCCATCAATTCCATCCAGGCGTGTGGATCGACTTCATTGTTGTTCTTCGTTATGCTTGTCATAATACCGCCTATTATTTGCGAGTCGCACATATTGAAGAGCGTCAGAAACAAATTGACAAATTGTATCTTTGACATGTACTTCGCATTTTCACCATTGCCGATTACGAATTTGTGATAGACAAGAAAAATGCAGGCAACCTCGGTGTACGACCATTTTGTTGTTGCCACATAATGGCGTATCAGACTGCTGTAGCGTGTGATGAAGCGCGTGTAGGTCATATCGTCCATGCTATTGTCCACGTTGTTCATGGTGCTGCCGTTTTATTTTTTTTTTTTTTTCACTTTTTATATAAAATATAGCGATTTTTTATTTAGTTTTTAAATATTTTTTATTTATTTTTATATTTTTTTTAAGCACAACCAAACAAACTTGAAGCTTATTGAATATAAAATGTATCTATTTTTAATTTATATTTTGTGACAAATGCTCTTAAGGCTACTTGAATTCGGAAAACAATTAGAAA
The DNA here is from genome assembly GCA_035044805.1 of Leucophenga maculata. Taxonomy (NCBI): domain Eukaryota; kingdom Metazoa; phylum Arthropoda; class Insecta; order Diptera; family Drosophilidae; genus Leucophenga; species Leucophenga maculata. Next base: position 376,157 of record JAWNNP010001123.1, on the reverse strand, counting down.
ATTTTTATTTTGTCAAAAATTTCACATGATTTCTTTAAAAATTTAATCAAAGACAACACATCAAAGTATAACAGTTTGCATTTGTGTTGTATAACAGCTGTGAGCTATATCTCTGCTGAAAAAAGTTTTGCCAAACAAAACGTGGCCAATATCAGAAAGTATTATCACACGATATCGACTCCTGTATCTCTCCTGACCATAATAGGGGTATCTTTGGGGGTCTCCGACCATTATTTCTATCTGTTACATACATAAGCACATAACCAATAGGTTCTTGTACCTTCGGTACAGAGCCTAATAAAAGAAATAACGTGATTCCCTATAGGGAGATATGTCCGACCGACAGACACACTGTCAAACATTTCCGACAGTCACATATGTCTGAGAGCCAGACATGTCCGACACACAGTTAGACATATCCGAGACACAGTCTGACAGGTCCGAGAAACAGTCAGACATATCCGAGACACAGTCAGACAGGTCCGAGAAACAGTCAGACATATCCGACACACAGTCAGACATATCCGAGACACAGTCAAACATGTACGACACACAGTTAGAAATGACCGGGACACAGTGAAACATGTACGACACACAGTCAGACGTGTCTAACACACAGTCAGACATGTCCGACAAACTGTCAGACATGTCCGACACACAGTCAGACATGACCGACACACAGTCAGACATGACTGACGCACGTACAAATAGACAGTCATACATATCCGACAGAGAGACAGTCAGATATATCCAACAGTCAGACATATCCGACAGATAGACATGTCCGACAGAGACACAGTCAGACATTCACGACAGATAAACAGTCAGACATGTTCGAATGACAGACAGTCAGACAAGTGTGATAGACATACAGTAATACATGTTCGACAGACATGTCCGAGAGATGTACAGTCAAACATGTCCTAGACAGTCAGACATTTCCGACAGATATACAGTCAAACTTGTCCGGAAAAGAGATAGTCACACATGTCCGGTAGATAGACATGTTTGACCGGTCCGACAAAGAGACGAATGTCGGACATGTTTGACCACAGACAGTCGAAGTGTCAGACTATTCAAACTTGACGAGAAGGAGTGTCAGACATTTCAGATGGAGTGCTGACATGTCAGATGGAGTGATGGCATGTCAAATGGAGTATCTGAAATGTCAGATGGAGTGTCTGACATGTCAGATGGAGTGTCTGACATGTCAGATGGAGTGTCTGACATGTCAATGGAGTGTCTGTCATGTCAGATTGAGTGTCTGACATGTCAGATGGAGTGTCTGACATGTCAAATTGAGTGATATGGACAGTCAAACATGTCCGTTAGATAAATCCGAAAAATAATCACACTTGTCCGATAGACATGTTTGACAGACAGTCGGACATGTCAGACGGAGACATGTCAGAAGGAGTGTCCGACATGTCAGATGAATGTTCTGATGGCCTGTCTGACATGTCTAAAGGAGCGTCTGACGTGTTAGACAAATGGACCGTCTGATATGTCAATTGAAGCATCTAACATGTCAGATGGTTTGTCTTGACATGTCAGATGGAGTGTCTGCATCGGACATGTAGTTGAAGAGTGCTCTTGACGTTGAGATGCATTCACTTAGACCTTATATTTATTTGGGATCTATGTTGCTAACTAGATCCGTGTGGGATCCTGTGCCTCTCTAAGATTAAAAGTAACTTGCACAGATTTTCATCCTATTTCACTCTGTATATGTATGCTCTGCTTTGTCTGTAACTCTGGCGTGAACATAGTGTATAGCAGTGAACTGCCTTGTGGTACTCCTTCCTCTCAATGATTTAATGCCTATAAAAATAAGGCCTATAAGAAGAATCCATTTCTAAAGGTTTGCCTGGTTTTAGTATACGAATACTCGCAACGCAAGATAGAATTGAATAACTGAGTTATAACTCTGTGTCCATATTCAGGATGTTCCATAAGGAATTTCCCAGTTATTAAGTCATAGCGTGTTGCCTTATTATTTTTTATATTGTCAATCACTGCTTTAACTTTACCTTTGTCAAAGTCCTTGATTGGAATATGGATTTAAAAAGCAGAAATAATGGACTCCTGTATAGTGGGACACATTTTAAACGCATCGGACAGATGCTGAGCAAAGTTTTGAGCTATATTCTAGACATCCTTTGTCCAATGTGCAGTCCTGTTAAGAAAGTATTAGGAATTTATAAATAAATCTAAAATCAATCCAAATTTATTTTATCTCCTTCGAAATAATATGCATTTGAGAAAAATTTTAGTGTTGAGAAGAGAACACAGCGGGTCATTTCTGGTGACAACGATGCTTGTTCGATGGTATTTGTTGAATGTTTGACAAAATGGCGCATTAACATGATAAAAAATCCATGAACTGACGTATAGCCTCTCACAAATGCCTCATAACAACGACGTAATACTCTTTGTTGTCCATTTGACCACATGTAATGTCTTAAAAGTACACCAGAGCAAGAATATCGAAGAAATTAATGCGCATATTTAAGTCAATCGGCGTGTTTTTTTAGGGTTAGCACGTCTATAGCTACCTGTTCTCGATAACGTTTTTGAAGGAATTTCAGCAAACTCATTGGTGACATCTCTTATACATGACCGATATTCCTTCAGCTTATCGACAAACGCGACATGTTTTCGACAGTCTCCCGACTATTATTGTAGGCTTTATTCCGCTTTAACTCAAATACGTTGATCAATATTTTCACTCAGCAGTACTGAGGTAGACTGATTTGATAGATCTCACTAAAAATTGGCATCATAATCAAGGACACTTACCGATCTGGACAAAAAAATTAACCTGCCTAACCACTACCCGGCAGATTTATATTAAGAATTGCCGATAATGATATTGAGGTTCATCCGAGGGCAGTATCTGGTGGCTGATATGGCAAATTAGGTGTGGGAATTGTTACGACATCTTAAACATCTCTAGGTCGAAGTGTAGGAAACATTTTGTTGTAACTTCTTATACACATAGTGCCAGTGCCTTATAATTTGCAGAATGGTGACCATCACCGAGGACACAACGTACTGCACCTGACTTTACTTTTCGAGGGCATTCAGATATAAAGTGGTTTTCTGTAAGGGTTTCGGTTGCAATAATACTCGTTGTGCCTATAACTTTATCATCTAATGCACTAAGCTATTTCTCGTTTCATTCTTCGGGGTTCAAATGATATTTTTCTGGCTAAATGTGAAACGCAATTACGAATATTTTTGTTACTTTTGGTTGGTTTTAGCCTGAAATAGTAGTAAAATAAATTACGTAACTACGCTTTATACTTTTTCAAAATAAACAAATCACTTCCTTTAATAAATATTTATACAATTTATTTTATGGACATCTAATAACTCCCAAATGTGTATAGAAATATTTATATGGCACGTTAGGATAAATATTCATCTACATAAAATACTCACATTTCAAAATAAACAATAAATTGCACCAAATATGAACAGAGTAGACAAAGAATTTTTGTTGTGTTTGAGTGTTTGTGTGTGGCAAATAAAGGATTAATATTCAAAAAAAAAAAGAAAAAACTCACAGACAGACAGTAAGCAATGCCACACATTGTTGCATCATATTGTGCGCGCCATGCAATCACTCACACTACGCCTTAAGTGGCTAAGCCGATTTTGTATATAAAATGCAGAAAAAACGGCTCGTTTAGTTTTTAGTTAAAAGCTGCCGAAAAGTAAATAAATTTTTGACCAGTGAACCTTATAGTGACTATTGGAGAGAAATGTCAGTCAGTATTTTGTATACAATGCATGGCATAAAAAGTTTATCAATAAACGCTGTCTGGCGGTCTGCAGTGGCTTTTTTTTTTTTTGGTTTATATTTATTTTTTGTAAATTTACTTTCTGATTGCTTGTCTTGCAGCTTTATTTATTTATTTCTATTTTTCCTTTTTTGACATGCAAAACGTTTAAATTGATTTGCGTTGTGCAGTAGCTTTCAAAATGTCTATCGGAGTGCAACATTTTTTAGCTTATGCTATTTTTTTTTTAGAAAGAAATTTTTATTTAAACACGTTTATTTGATTGTGCAGCCAGTAATTGGTTTGAAAAATGTCTGTTTTTGACAGTAGAAATAAGCAATATGCATTTTTATAAAAAAATTTTACGAAAAAATATTCATAACGAACAGTTTTGCACCATTATTTTTTTGGGATCAAACGTTAAAACTGCGAAAAGCTTAGCTAATTGTTGTAGTTTTGTAGTTCTTTGAGGTTAAGTTGCTTAAAATACAGAATTTGTTGATTTTTTCTCTAATTACAGCTGACTGTTTGTGCATGTTAAATAGTATTTTTAACTACTTCATAATAAATACATAAAACTCTTAAAAAAAAGTGCTACTCAAAATCACATAAAAGCAAAATGAAAAAAGTTGACTCACCAAACTAGTTTCACGTCTTTGTTTTTGACGGCATACAAAGTATCTACTCTCTCAGTAACAAACGCCCACAAATAAACTTAAGCAAGTTGGCTAAACCACTCAAGCGTAGCAGTTTAAATTCAGGAAATTATTTAATTTTTAGTATTTTAGATTTGTTGTCTATGAGGTAAGCCGGAGAGTGAGAGAGAGAGAGAGAGAAAACGTTTAATCATTGTTTGGAATTTCAATTTCCAGCAACATAATTGTTTTCTATACTTAGACATTTTTTTTATAGACGGTATTTAACTGTTGAACAACTTCTATTTTTTTTTTTTTTTTTTTGTCTTCTGTTAACATCTTTTATGATGACAACTACTTGGCTGTCATGTATAATATGTAGCAAGAATTTTTTGTCATACCCTACTAAAGAAAAATACGGTATGCAATAGAACGTACAGAGCTTAGGAGAAATCCTAGATACGTCTAAAGATACACAGATAAAATGTTTAAAAAAACATAGAGCATGTTGGTCAAACAACTCGATGTCAGACGCCAACTTGTTGTAAGCGAACATGCCAACATGTTTCATGTTGTGTACTGCATTACAGACTGCTGTTATTTTTATTTATCTTTCTTTCTATGTATCTATCTATCTCTCTATCTATCTATCTATCTAACTATCTACCTAGCTATCTATCTATCTATCTATCTATCTATCTAACTATCTATCTATCTATCTGTCTATCGCAAAAAATTGATAGCGCATTTCAAAGTCTACCACACACGCTTGCAGCATTCTTACTTGTTTTTATAAACATTATTACTTGTAACATTCTTTGTTCAAAGCGTGTTCTGGCGTCAGTTTTAATTTTCAGCTTTTATTACCTTTCAAACACAACTGGTTTCACTGGCTTTATTATTGCTGCTAACCAGAACAAAGTTATTAAAACTTAATAGACAGCAGCATAGAGTGGCGTCTCTACTTGTAGATGGATTGAAGTTAACTGCAATTGAAGTCCACTTTAACGACAAGTTTCGTTTAAATAAAATAAGCAACTCATCTTTACTTTCCTATTTATCACACAAACAGTTTAAGTGAATTCCTCAGTTGCTATCGCTTCCAGATTTTATTAGCCTGTCAAATCAATATGCTTAATGCTTTATGATAACCTTTAGCTCAGCTTGTCTCAGCTTGTCCAGCGCTGAAAGTATCTATCGAAGTAATCAAGTAGCTGCAGCGTAGATAATAAACTTTTGTTCTTTTTGCACAAAGCCAGACATACTAACACACCTACTTAGCAGTATCACTACTTAGCAGTGTCACTCAAAGACGCCTTGTCTTTGAAATTTTTGCTGAAGGGCTTATCACTTCATATTTCTCGCACTCAAACTTAAAGCATTCAACTTTAATTTAAACCATTTCTCTGCTTACACATAATGTGTAAATATTTTATAGAGTTATTTGATTGCTATACGGTTGTAGTAGTTGCTTGCAGTCGTCCAGTTTACATTTAAAGTATATTGTGTGTGTTTGCGAAGAAGTGATTTTTCTGTCAGTCCGTCTGTCTAGCATTCGCATTATTTATCTATCTGGCTGTCTGTATCTTTGTGTGCGTCTTTTGTCAGTGCGATACTTGATCTCATAATCCTTACTGATAACACTTTATGTCACTTAGATATGACAGACGCAAGCAGCAACATTGTACGTTTGTAGCAAACGTCCTTTCTTTTGATAATAGAAACACTGCAAAAAAAAATTATGTCGACTGTGAACGGAATGATTTAATAAAATCCTTTATACATATTTGTTTCTTTTTAGAGAAATTATTGTATTAAAATTTATATAAACTGTGTCTTCCAAGATTATATTGTAAAAGAGTATAAAATTTTTTCATAAAACTGGGCAAATTGTTTTATTTGCAACACATTTTAATGTGTCTATAAATTATATATTTAGTATAGAACTCCTTTGCGCCAAATATTCACAGTGTGCTATACTATTTAAACTACTCCAAAGACTATAAGTACGCGCACACTAACAGTTCTTCATATCTTTGATATATCATACATGTGTGCCATTCTTTAACATACCACACCCACATGCAACGCATATTTTTTACACTCAATAAGCGAGAACCAGTGATAAGCAGCTAATGGCAAAGTGACTAGACGCGGCATTCACTATATGCCACAGCTTTCAACTCATGCCACATCAATTTTGTGTAGAAGCTTAACAGTAGTGACCAGCAGCAGCATCCGCTTAGAGATCCAACCAGTGCAGCTCAATGACGCTTGAGAGTTGTAGCTACTACAGACTATTGCAAAGAAGAAAATGTCGTTGCTGCTGTTGGTGCTGCGTGTAGCGTAAACTAGTCTAGTGCTGATATGATATGTACTTCAACAAAGTATTCGTTATACAAATAAAATATGTATATATATATCTATATATATATATCCATCCATATAGTAGTTATCAGAGCAGCAGTCAACGCTATGATATTTTCTTTATCTTTTTTGCAAAGCTTATACGCCTCGCTGACGATTGAGTCTATGTGCTCGTTCAACTTTCATAAAACATTCGCTGGGCAATGGCACTGAGCGATTTCAGTACAAGCTGCGCCAAATCCGCTTAACTAGATTTTCTTTTATTTTTTCTCTCTCTCTCTCGATTTTTGCGCTAAGTGCTATTGATATGAGTGAATGATTTCTTTCAGCAAAGCACATAAAAATTTATTTTTTTTTAGGCCCTGTACCGAAGGTACAAGAGCCTATTGGGTTTGTGCAAATGTATGTAACAGGTAGAAATAATGGTCGGAGACCCCCCAAAGTTACCACCATTATGGTCAGGAATGAAAGAGGAGTCGATATAGCCATGTCCGTCTGTCCGTCCGTCCGTCCGTCTGTATGAACGAAAGGATCTCGGAAACGGTAATAGATAGAGACTTCGTGTTTTTTGCATTCGACTAGGATTGCTCCGGAATTTCACAAGTTTATTTTGAAATTTTGCCCCTCCCCCCTTCCCCATAAAATCACCCCTTAGGGTGAAAATTTCTTCGGCACAAAAAAAATTGAGTGTACTAATATGGAGATAACGTCTCTCTAAGCAAAAATCCAAAAAGTTCATTAAAATCGGATAATAAATGGCGATTTTATAAGCAATTGAATTTGAACAACCCCCCCTTTTCTTTTCATTCATATTCGCTCAGTGAGAAGTGGTCATGTGTTTGGTCATAAGCTCGGGAAACATTTAATATGTTTGTTAGGCGACCTGAACTGGTACAGGGCCTCTTACAGTCGGTTACGCCCGACTGTATTTCCTTACTTGTTTTTTTTTACTATGCGCCGCTACACGGCGTATGAGTAATACACAACACATGACCTTTGCTGTGGATGGAGCGACGCGGCGTCGTAAACTAAAAATAATATATTTAATATTGTAAACAAATAAATATAGAAAAATATATATTTTTTGCTGCAATGTGCGTGATTTTTATAATAAATAGGACTTTTTCGGTAGACTGCGAGATCTTGAAGCGCATAATTTCGATTATTATTTTTATAAATAAAAATAGTATTTTATACACTTTTCAGAAATTAAGTAAATACACAAACGACTCGTGTGTACTTTATAGCACCAAAAAAGAGTGCAACACACTTAATTTATGCGAATTTGATAGAATGTGCAATAGTATGTAAGGGGTAGTAGGAGGCGACACCGATCCGATAATGTATATTAATTAATTCTTGATCAGCATAAAAATTTTACTCTTTATAGAAATGTCCGCATGAAAATTGAGTATTTAAAGCTTATAACAGAAAGAATCTTTAAATTAGGATATTTAAGTTCTCCAATTTTTAATCCAGATCACTTGTATTCAATGAAACCTACTTCTCTTGATGATTCTTTGTATAAAATCGTTTTATTAATGTCACTAATTTACCCAGAAACAATAAAATTGGTCTACTTTATGTGTTAGTTCGCATAAAATATTCCATTTTGTTCCGGATTGGAGCACTAGAACGGGTGGAGCCCCAAAATCTTTACAATATTTTACAGCTTTTGACAGAAACATAGTAGTTTGTTTTTGTTTATTCAGCTCGACATGCCAAATTTGGTTTGTTCTGCGTCAATTTTAATAAAATATTTCATTCGGACCACTAAAAAGTCAAGTCAATATCTATAAACAATATGTCCGTCTGCCTGGCAATGTACCGCCAGAACTTGGAGACTATAAAAAATAGAGCCTTCAAGTTTTGATTTTTTATGTCGCTTATTCCCTCTTCAGATATGTTGTGTTTAATGAATGTGATCACTCAAAGGGGTAGTACCCTTCAAAACCTAGCCCTCCTTTCTAAGTTTTTGTATAAAAAAATTATGTTATTTGTGGTTATTTTTTTTTGCTAAAAGTTTGGTATATTCTACTTGAAATTCTATTGAATATTTCACTTAAATATATAATATTGGACCACTTAAAGGGGTAGTCCTCCGCTAAGTGTTTTTTGAAAGAATAATTTTTTTCTGGTTTTTTCTTAAAACTATTTTTGTGTATCTTACACTTAACCTAATAAAATATCCTACAAGGATCTAGATAGAACCCTACTTAAATACAAGATCCCGGTTGGATTAGTTTTATGTCCAACTAGCTGAACCTGCCACGCTTTGCTGTGTGCCAAGTTGTCTATTGGTGTTTATTTCTCAGAGTGCCCTTAATACATGCTTATTAATTTCTAAGTCAAATAATTGCTAGAGTATAAATAATTGCCTTTCTCTTTTATATATAGAGAGCATAGCACAATCAAGTTTTCCGTTGTTTTTTTTTTTCTCCCAGTGCCCTTAATATATGAGCTAATCTTCTAATTAAATGATTATATCCTTTTTAAATTTATCGTTTCTCTCCAAATTTCCGTAAATGGATGCCAATAGAGGACAAATTTTGTTTACCACATATACGGAGCATCCACTCCAATTTTGATTTAAACTTAATCGGAATGCTTTCATGGACCATCTGAAGTTCGTCTGTGAATTTCATTTGTAACACAGAGATGGATCTAACAGAGGAGACTTCACTAAATATATACTTGATACGTTCAATGAGAGGTGTTGATCGAATCGGGTTAACTGTATTGTTTAAAAATTTCGCAGCGCTGCCTGCACATGTACAGCATTAACTTTCGTGTGGTTTCAGCTTCTACGTATGTGTATTCTGTTAAGTCGCTGATCGGTGCCGTCTAGCTATGGCGGTGTAATGGCTGCTGTAATGCCGCTGTTAAGGCGAAGCAAAATTGAATCAGACTTACACTCTTTGCAGCCGTATGTTGAATGCTAAGTTATCATTCTGTTACATTCACACACTTGCAGTCACCATGCAAAACATCCATGCACGCCTAGCAGCAATGTAAAAATTTAAGTCCACGCTCTTGAAAATTAGTAGAACTCCAAGAAATGTTTGGTGGGCAATAAACTGATGTCTTAACATAAAACTATGCATGAAGTTTTGAATACTTTGACAATAACAATAACTCATTCATCGCATAACGGTGATATCCGATATGAAAGGTTTGACTTTCATCAAAGTACAGCAGCTCCACTCAGTACGTTTACCCAGACTCCATATAGAGATTGCGCTTGAACCGTACAGATATAAGTCGTGTCGTAGAGCTTTTCGACAAAACTTCTCAAAATAAAACATCCACGTTATTGGAGTTGAAATCTGTTTGAGGAAGTTTGATTTTGTTCTTGCCGATGAGAAAATCACTGAATGGGTGGTTGAAGTGGTGGAAATGTTGTTGTGAACTTCCTGTTTTATATAAAATAAAAATTTTGAGTAATTAAAATATTTGGAACGATCCTAAATAGAAAAACAAACTGGTTCGGCCTGCCAATTTAAACCTAAATTTAGTAGTGTAGCTGTTCCAGTGAATTCGTGCCGAAACCACCTTGTCCTCTTCACTTTATTGTCATTAATCGAATCTTTATTGAAGTTTTTTATTTTAAATTTTGGTTGCTTTTTGTATGAAAAGAATTTGTTGTTATGAATTAAGCTTAAACGAATAATTTTTTATGCTTATAAAATTTTTTATTAAGCTCCAAGTCGGTCCACTAAAAGGGATGGCTCCAAACAAAAAGATAAGTCGATATAGACATATCCGTCTATCTGTATGAATACCTAAAACTTGGAGACTATAGATGAGCTTTCAAGATTTCAATATCAAATCTCTTCTATTCTTTTTTCAGACAATAAGTATTCAACGAACATGCCAACCTTTCTCTAAGGAGCAGTCACAATATCCATAAAACAATTCTCTTGTTTGATTTTTTTTTTTTTTTTGGAAAAAAAAGGTCCAAATCTGTTCTAAGTAACTTCAGTAGCCGCATTAAAATTTTTACCCCTTCCCTTTGTAGGTTTTTTTGGTGGAAAACCTTTGTTCTAGAATTTTTCTGGTACCGAAAGACTCGAAAGAAGTCTTACATTAATTCCTTAAAATATCGCACATGGTGGGCTAAGGGTATCTCGAAGGGTACAGGGTATATCGATGTCCACACCAGCATTGTTTCTCATTTAATTTAATTTTGCTATGCAGCGCATGCCTTTTTCTACCGAGCCTGAGTCGTAAACTTCGAACAAAATAAATAAACTAATATTGTAAACAAATTAATAATTAAAAATAATTTATCTTAAATTTTCCACATTGTCCAATAAAATTTTAATAGGTTTTCGCGCAGCTTTTCTTTCACCTGCGGCGGCGGCGGCAGCGCTGCAGACAAAACACGTAAAACCAGAACAACTAACAAACGATCAACTGAATGAATGAATGATTCAAATGAACTCTCTCAAGTAAATTGTACGAACTGCGAAAACTTTTCAATGGCAAACAACATGCCATGCTCTCGATAATTTGTTTTTAAATGCCGCGTACATGAGAAATTCCCTGTACTCGGTATACAATGATGGTTCTTTACTCCACTCTAGTATAGACTTGCTATACACTTTTAGTATCTACCGAAACGAACGAACGAACGTTCGCACTTGAACGTGCCTTGAATATTTTCATTCGATGTTCAAGTACAACACACAGTAAAAGCGATTTTTTTTTCTTTATTTATCTTCGACTTGTTTCTTTTTTTTAGTGATTTTTTATAGCCAAGATAATATAAATCGTTTCGTTCTGCTTGTTCTTGAGTTCGTTGAATGAATGCTGTGCCGCAAAGCAAAAAAGTAGAAAAAGATTTTTATTTTATTACAACGAAACATGTAAAAATTTCGCGCTATATTCAGTATAATCAGTCATGCGGCGTTGTCTGATAATCATGGTGATAATACCGGCGTTGATGATGGGCGTGGCAAATGCTGCTTACATATTGAGTAGTTATTTGCGGCATGCAACAAGCGGTAAACAGTAAGCAAAAACACCTGCTTTTCTTGTATTTCATTTTGCAATTAGAAAGGGTAAACTTTCAAATGCAACAGTAGTGTGCGGATGTATGTGTCTGCTTGGCATTCATTTTGTGGTGTTTTTCGTTTTGGAGCCATGGCCGCCTTCTCCACCGCCACCGACGCCATTATGTCTCGTATTTCGTTTTCTTATTGGTAACGCAGTCTTGGCACTCGTCTTCTTCTGCAGCAGACGTTCAATGACACGTTCTCGCTGCTCTGCGGTTTGCGACGTGTCTTCAACTATAATATTGCACTATTGGCTTCGCCAACTACTACTGCACTGTTGCATCTTCCTGTTGTATGTTCCAGCTTAAGTAAATCTGCGGCCGATAGTATAGGAATTTTTTTTTTTCGTGATTTTTCAATTGCGATTTTTCTGCAACGTCGAGTTTTCTTGTACTACTCGATTTTAATACCCTTTACGTGTTTGGAGAAGTATTTCTGCTTTTTAGGCTGTATCGTATAGTAATTAAAATTTTAGATTTGCATACGTTCTACAGCTCTATAAAATATCTGCATAAGTTTCTCATATTTATTAGATTCTATAATATTTATATGACGAGTATGGCCGAGGTTGCCTTACATTCCAAGAGTTAATAAAAATGCGATAATTTCTTGACCACATCCCGTATTATTTCATAAAAAAAATAATATGTACGGGTTGTGGTCAAGAAGTTATCAGCTTTTAAAAGTTTAATAATATTTTTGTTGATTAGTATCAGCATTGAAAGCAGCTTATTTAGGTTTGTTACGTTTTAGTTTTTATTCTCCATGCTATGTTGGGATAATATATTTTATTTGTCCTGTGCTCCAGTTGTTATGAATGTCAATTACGTGGAGATCTTTACATATCTGGTGATTCTAACGCGTCCTCTATCAAGTTTAGGCCACCAAAGTAATGCATGCGTGCTGGAGCTCTTCCATTCATTCGAATGTGAAGTCGCTGGAATTTAATGCGTAGAACTATGTCAACTTAATCGAATAGCTCATACAGCTCGCTGTTCATATGGGAGCTAAACCCATCGTCGGCTCTAATAAGACTATCTTTCTCTCAAAAACTTTCAACGACGTTTCTTTTGAATTAATCACCCTCCAAACCACTGCAGTAGAACTGGGAGAAACAGCGTCTTGTCAGGCCCTGCACCGAATGTACAAGAGCATATTGGTTTTGTGCAAGTGTATGTAACAGGTAGAAATAATGGTCAGGAGTGATAGAGGAGTCGATATAGACATGTCCGTCTGTCCGTCTGGCCGTCCGCATGAACGAAAAGATCTCGGAAACGGTAATAGATAGAGACTTCGTGTTTTTTGCATTCGACTAGGACTGCTCCGGAATTTTACAAGTTTATTTTGAAATTTTGCCCCTCCCCTCTTCCCCATAAAATCACCCCCAATGCTAAAAATTTCTTCGGCACAAAAAAAATTTTGTGCACCAATATAAAGTTAACGCCTCTCTAAGCCAAAATCCAAAAAGTTCATCAAAATCGGATAATAAATGACGATTTTATAAGCAATTGAATTTGAACGACCCCCCCTTTTCTTTTCATTCATATTCGCGCAGTGAGAGGTGGTCATGTGTTTGGTCATAAGCTCGGGAAACATTTAATGTGTTTGTTAGGCGACCGGCACTGGTACAGGACCTCTTACAGTCGGTTACGCCCGACTGTGATTTTCTTACTTGTTTCCTTATGGTTATTAGAGAAATCACATAGTTTTGGGCCAACTCTGAACTCCTGTAATTTTATTCTGTACTAGCAGACCCGGCTAGCGCTGCTTCTACTTCCTTTGTTTGTCTTCCTTTTGTACATGTGAGGCATCGTCAAGAATGATCCGTTTTATATAGATATAGTTTGAAGAAATTAAATTGAGTGCATTTTGAGTTGCACATATGTCATAGGTTTGAAAAGCGCTGGCAAAAAGTTTGAATAGCGTTGTTCTTTATCAATTTTTAAGCTAAGAAAGGTAATTAATATTATAACAGTAATATCTTCGGACTCCGCTTTTCGATTTTAGTGAAATAAACGCTAAATTTTACTCACAATAAAACTACTTACCTATTAGAATTTCGATTTTAAGTCCAATGAGTGGCTTTTACGTGATGCGCGCACAAACAGAAATAAACTTTTCAGCGCTTTATTATATAGTATGCATGTAGAGAACTTTTTGTTTTAGGATGGTAGAAGGTTTGTTTTGTAAAACATTTAAAAATCTTCAGCATTCCATTTACCTTTTTCTAAAATAACATATCGGATGAGTACATTTCTATATTAAAAATTCGTTAAACGAAAATAAAATTTGTTTGAAATGTTTTATGGATAAAACCTTTGAAGTTCTATGGAAACTTATCGCATACCTCTTTTACACAATTATACCAGTTGCATGCCTATAAAGCTTTCATATTTCATGCTTGTGAAGCGTATAGAAAAGTCGGTTGTGCACTAGTAGCTCCATTTTTCTTTTTTCCTTTTGCGGTTTTGCTTGCACTTTGCAGTGGTTTGGTACCGAATGCGGCTTTAAACTCCCTTTCATTTATTGTTTATTTATGGCTTGTATTTGTTGATCTTTTGGTTTTTTGTATGCGTTGTTTATATTTATTCAGCGCCCGCTATACTCCACTCCATTGTGAATGGTCCATTGGCAACTCAAACCACTGTTTTGTGGTGCTGCTGCTGCTGCTGGTTGGTACTCCGCTCCTCTCCGGCTGTCGACAGCGATGATGTCGATGATTATGTTTTTGCATGCAAAGTGCATTTGTCTACAATGCCGATAACCATTTCCCAATGCACTGCATAGATTGAAGTAGTATATACGACTGACTATATTTCTACTATATATTCCCGCACTTAAATCTTTGGCTTTTAGCCTGCTTCTCTCCTCCACCGAGAACGGTGGCTGGCACTCTGTGCTGCATTTTAATAGAAATTCTTGTTTATATGTTGTTATGCGATGTTGATTTTCGTGTTTGAAGTTGCATTGCGCTGAGCTGCGCCATCAGAGCTAGAGTCATCGAAATTGTAGAAGTCATCGCCGTCGTCGGCGTCATCATTGTTATTTGTTTGCTTGCCACAAGCGTCTGACTTTGAAAATCGCGTTTCATATTTCACAGCGGAGACTTATGTTGTCAACGTGTGTATGTGCTTGAAAACTTTATTTGTTCATTTCGATGCGTTTCTGTTCGTTCTGTTAGGTTCTTTTTGGATTGTGTTTGATTTACATAGCTACAAAATATTATGCTACGTGATTTTTAAACGTATGCCAACAACGTATTTGATAAGTCAAATCATTTGAAAGTTTGCTGTGTTTTATTTTGTTTTTTCGTAGTAGGCAGTAGTGTGTCGAAGTGGGACGGCATGCAACCTGTGCAGTCTATGTCAAAGGATTTGTGACATTAGGGAATTTCATTACGCGCTCTCACATGCCAATCATTAAAAGTGAAGTTTGTTGCGCTGCTGCGCGTGTCTGTCATATGAATTGAGTTCAATGACAATCGATTGGAATTTCTGCTGTACTCATTATTAAAATGTATTTAGCGAAAGTGTGAGTACTTTTTGTTTTTGGTTTTAAGAAGCTACAATTTTTTTAGAATGAAGATAGAAAAATTCAACACACAATCGATTGTATATTTAGATTGTATCTTAAGATTGTATTTTAAGATTGTATCTTAAGATTGTATCTTAAGATTATATCTTAAGATTGTAGCTTAAGATTGCATCTTAAGATTGTATCTTAAGATTGTATTTTTAAGATTGTATCTTAAGATTGTATCTTTAGCATTTGTATCTTAAGATTGTATCTTGAGCATTTGTTCGAGTTCTTTAACACAAGTAAATCTATTAAATCTTTTACAATATATTGGGACATCCGCAAATAGTAAAACTATTTAGACAATTTTTCGTGCTATGATTTTTGAAATAAAGTTTTTGTAGCACTGTAGGGGCTGCGTATTTTAAGAGCTTTAATACGTTTTTCATAAAAATTGAGAATGTGTTTATATGAGAGCGGTTCCTTCTAATAGCCATATTGCTGTCGATCTAATTAATTTGTTGCTTCTGTTTATAAAATATCTTTATATCAACACAAATCAATTTAATATATCAAAGATTGTGGGAATAATTTTCCTATATACAAGTATACACAGATTTCACATATTCCTTCTTGGAAAAAATTACGTATCAGTGTTTAGGAACATATCAAGCTTAACTTAAAATTAAAGATGTTTCTAAATGGAACTTAACTAACAACCAACTGTTGCATAAATTGAGACTTATTTGAGATATTTTTTTGAGATATGATGAATGGGCTCGTTTTAGCTGATGAGTTTCATATTCCTTAAGCGTCTCGAGAAGTTTTATTTCTGTCGACGTGGTCTCCACGTACATGCTCATTTATTTTTTTATTATATCTTCTTTTTAATCGACTAAGTGTGAATACTTTCTTTAAGTAAAAATCCAACTGAAAATTAATTAAATATATTTTCTTCTCTGTTTTCTTTCTAGGTAAGTACATCGAAGATTTGAAGTATTTAATACAAGAAACAAACATCAGGATACAGTGAGTAGCTATTATAAAAAAATATGAGTTGTTTCCCATGCTCGGAAATGCTACTAATATTATAAATGCGAAAGTTTGGTTAGTTACTCAACGAATCGTACAATCTTCCAAAGATTCCGAAAGACAGAATTCGAACCACCTGCAAGTGTTTTCCTTAAAGACATAATTCAAGTCTTTCCAGTTTATATTTCTTGGACGTGTAAGTCAATTGACTATAGAGGAAACGTGGCTTGTCTGTTCATAAAATGTCAGTTCCATGACAATTAGATGGTTTTCCGATACCAGATGGTTTTCCGATGCCTGGATCCCTTTCAAATATTTAATTTCAAATGAATTCATTTGAAGTTCTTTACAGAGCTTATGATAACTAAGAATATTTGGTGAAAAAGTTCATTTAGTTTATTGGTATCGTGTACTTCATTTTGCCCTATCGTTTTTTTCGATATGTTCCTTCTTATTAGGCAAAACATTCATTTGAAACAATAAGGAATGTAATGGTATGGAATTGTTTGGAGAACCGATGTATTTTAGTATAATTCTTTCCCGATTTCCTGAAATCAATATGACTACGATCGATTATTCAAAGTAAGAGAATTTACCAAGAACCTATTTATAGAGGGATCTTGAATTAATAATGATTGGGATTTATAGTGCCAAGTTGGTTACAAATACATTATTCTTAGTGTCCATCTCGGGATACAACTTTCTCCCATCTTTCTGGCTATTTTCGAATACCAGCTCGGGAGATCGACTCATCGACGAAGTAAACCCGAAGTAAACCCTTCTTTTTAGCCGTTCGAGATGCTTTTCACAAGCGAAAAATCGCCTTTCGACATAACGCAGCTACTACTCGTATGTCAACCTGTTTCCTTGCTTTTGAATTAATCCCATGTCTTTTAGGTGTTTGCTGATCATCAACTCATCCACTTCCAATGATTCTGAGTACTCATGAAGTGTTTGGCAGCGGTCCACATAGAGCAATGACTCCAATTCTTTGTCTTCACACTTTTTTGGTTGATCCAGCCATTTCTTGTCTTCGAGGTGACATTCACCATTCATTTTAAAGCAATCGGAGGTGGTTTCGACACGACTATCCAGAGCATTAGAGCATAGTCGCCGTAAATTTCACTAAGATTCGATGACCCTCAGACGTACTTTTCTTCATATTAAAGTAATGAAGAACAATGCCCCGCAAAGGCACTTTATCTGGTACGAAATTCGACATTTTAGAGCCAATATTTAGTATTGTTATCATAGTCTCATTCACAATAGACGCTCATTCACAATCTTGGTGCATATACTAGTGGCTGCCTCCTGTGAAAAACGGTCATTATTAATTCAAATTCCCATTAGTAGTAACCATGGTAATTTCTATCCGAATTAGAGGGGGCGATGAAAATCCAAACTGTTGATATTTAAAAAATAAGAATTAAATTAATCTGTGTTGCATACTAAACAGACTAAAGAGCATACGACCACTATAAAGCAACTTTACTTGAGGCAAAATTAAATCTTCCAGAAAAAAAAGAAACCATTTTAATTTCATGTACCTCAAGTGCTCCCTCCGGGCGCATAACGCTTTGCAACACTAAATGCTTTAGTTGTACAGAATTAATTTTCAAGAATAAATAGCGCACCTTAACCGCGAAAAACTCATAAAAGCGCACAAAACTGTAAACCGAGACAATTTGTCTCTGTGAAATAGTACACCAGAACATTTACTATGATTATTTTCTGAAAAAAAAAAAAAAAAAATTCAAGTTTATTATTTATGTTTGGTAACAGCAAGCGCCGTAGTGGAAATTAAACCGCGCGCAAAAAAAAGTAACTCAAATTTATAAAGGAAATGTAAAAGAAAATATAATAATAGCAAAAGAAAAGTCTACAAGTGAGGGAAAACAAATACAAATACAAACAAAAAAATAAAATAAATAAAAGAAGAAAAAAAAAAACCTACTAACAAGCGAGACAATAGCCAAAGGCATGACGACGAATATATAGTATAAGGCTGACGATTACTGAGTCGACGACGTCGCTGTTGTCTGAGCGGCGTAAGATGAGCTTAAGTAAAAGTCAGGCAGCCAGTGAATAGTTGCAGCTATTCAAAATTAGAACAAGAGCCCAGTAAAAATAAATAAACTTGTAGTTAAACATGCTGAACTGAAATGAAAGCAACAACTCATGCCATCAAACTATTATCATCATGTTCTGACCAGGAAAAAAAGAAAATAAAACATTTGTTACTACGAAACGAATAGAGTAGCAGAAATATTTGGTAATACTGAAGTATTTATACGCTTCTTCGATAACTGTTAACAGATCTGCCACATTCAGAACAAAGGCAAACTTCTGTAGTGATGACTAGAGTCTATGGGAATCGTTATTGTGTCAGAGAGTGTCTTACATCGCGAACGATCTTCACAATATTGTAGCCTTTATTCCCTGTATGCTTAGAAACTTCTTCCTATGGGCTTGATTAAAATCCAAGTTCAACTTTAACAAAAAATTACAACGTCACGAAAAGTGTAAGTGTCAGGATAAAGCGAGAGCGTCACGATAAAGTGAAAGCGTCACGAAACTGGAATGTTGTTTAATATGACTAGAGTACCAAAATAAATTTCAATTGTCACAAAAAATGAAATAGTCACGAAAAGTGAAAGCGTCACAATAAAGTGAAAGCATCACTAAAGCAAAAAAGGACATATTAAAAAAATATTTCAGTTTCGTGATGCTTTCACTTTATCGTGACGTTCTTTTTTTTGTTTGTGACACCTTTCACTTTTCGTGACACATGTAATTTCACTTTTCGTGACGATTGGAAAATTTTTCGTTGCTCTTGCTGAAAATAATTTCGTGACGCTTTCCCTTTTTCGGAACACTATTATTTTAACGTGACACTTTCACTTTTTCGTGACGTGAAGAAGATTTTTATGCCAAATATACACGTTACTAAACTTCCGACCATTTAGTAATACACTTCCTTACACACAACATATGCAGGGTGCAAAAAAACAATAAGCAACTTTAGCCAAAGTTAAGGGAGGGTAAAAAACAATAAGCGTCTGAAGCATGTCTGCGCCTGTGGTGCAAAGCGTTATTAACAAGCTAAACGGACAATAGCCAAGCCAAAGCGCTTTTCCTCTCGCGGCTTTACACAACAGAGCAAGCAGCAAACAATGCAGACAACACTTTCGACTGCCATTTAGGTTTAGTTTTTTTTTTTCACTTAAAGTAAAAGTTTTACGCATGAAATTCAAGGCAGATGCAGATGCACTGGAAAAAAAAAACATCTCAACTCAACTCTGTATAAAATGTTGAAAGAAACTCTAATTAAAAGTCGCGGCCAAAGCGTTAAGGTATCAATGTCAACGAGCTGCAGAAGGCAGGTAGAATATTACATCATCAAGAGGATGCTGCTCTGACTAAAAAGAAGAAGAAAATATAATAAATAAAGTCATATGACACGCTGGATAAACTTAAGTGGAATGTTGCACCAAGCTAAGAAGCTAAAGGAAAGAATTTAACGCTGCAAAAAGGCGTAAAAATGGCAGAGAAGAAAAGCTGACGATGATGTTGATGATGATGATGATGATGTAGTCAAAAAATATGAGCAGAGGTGTCAGCGCTGAAAGAAAACAAATTCATATAAGGAAGAAGTTTCTATGATGCAACGCTTGGCTTATGTCATAAAAGAAATCTAGTTGGCAGGCAGTGTAGGCGGCGGCAGTACAAATACCAGCAACCATGTCGACGAAGACATTATATGACGGAAATCATTTTACGCTAGGACACACAACAAGCACCAAAAGCACGGCAACTCCAACAAACACAGCGACGACAACATATGCACAAACACTTTCTCACATTCCAGCTACTAAAACAAATGCATTTTAAGCAACCAAAGCTCTCTAATGCCCTACACATGTAGCTCAAAGCATAAATCATGACATGTATGGCGACTAAATTATAGGCTATTGGCTAGCTAGAAAGTTTGGAAGTTTTGCATCTTGCGGTATTTATTTTCGACTATAAAATTAGAAGCATCTTAAATGTCCTTTTTTGTCATTTGAATTTCAGAGCAGTTATGTGAATCTAGACTTCTTCCACTGTTATAGGAGCGACTATAAGGCGAAGATGGCCCGGTCTGTCCAGCACCGTCTGGACCTCACGTACTCTGGTTGTTAAGTCGAAACCAGACGTTTGGGAGCGATTTTCTAAGTCGTCAGCAAATGCCTCTGCTCGTTCGCTTGGAGATTTTGCCCAGGTTCAGCCAGCCATCCTGAATGGGAATTTTAGGGCCACCTACTGTTTGTATCTCCACGTCAGCTTCCATAGAGATCGTTTCGTCAAGTCATCAGGGGAGACCATTCGCATTGTATATGCTTTGTTAGAAGCTCAATCACTCTATTTGCTGCTCTACGGTAGACTCTATCCACATTGCCTTTTCAGCCTTCTCTTGATCAGCAAGAGTGCAAGTGAAAGTCTGGACCTTAACCTTAAGCATCGTGATGTATTATTATGAGTAGCAAGAAGGGCAGCAGAGTGAACTTTCTTAATAATGATCACATGCGGGTCAGCGATTGTCGAACACTCGAACGAGGTAGACAACATCACAGTCATACATTTTTAAGGCATATATAGTGAGGCATGTAAATTCTTTTTCCAGGTTGGTAATACAGTTCTTATTTATGATGACAATTTTTAGCGCGACCAGTCTTTTTAGGCCCTGTACCGAAGGTACAAGAGCCTATTGGGTTTGTGCAAATGTATGTAACAGGTAGAAATAATGGTCGGAGACCCCCCAAAGTTACCCCCATTATGGTCAGGAGTGATAGAGGAGTCGATATAGCCATGTCCGTCTGTCCGTCCGTCCGTCTGGCCGTCCGTATGAACGAAAGGATCTCGGAAACGGTAATAGATAGAGACTTCGTGTTTTTTGCATTCGTCTAGGACTGCTCCGGAATTTCACAAGTTTATTTTGAAATTTTGCCCCTCCCCCCTTCCCCATAAAATCACCCCCAAGGAGAAATATTTCTTCGGCACAAGAAAAATTGAGTATGCCAGTATAAAGTTAACGTCCCTCTTAGTCAAAATCCAAAAAGTTCATCAAAATCGGATAATAAATAACGATTTTATAACCAATTGAAGTTGAATGACCCCCCTTTCCTTTTCATTCATATTCGAGCAGTGAGAAGTGGTCATGTGTTTGGTCATATGCTCGGGAAACGTTTAATGTGTTTGTTAGGAGACCTGAACTGGTACAGGGCCTCTTACAGTCGGTTACGCCTGACTGTATTTTCTTACTTGTTTTTTGTGTTTTTTTGGCTTTACCGTGCCTTTTGGCTGTATTTCGGATGATTACTGAATTACGATTATCGATAAGCCTAGTTAGCCTGAGGATCATCCAAACTCATATCGACCAATAAGTTTCCTACTTTCTTTGTCGACGGTATGAGAACGACTTTTTACATCGCGAATTATCGTAGGCTATCAAGCAGCCGTGCCTGACCACCAATTCAGCTTTAGATCTGGTCATGGCACAATAGAGGAAGTCCACATAGTGGTGAACACTGCCTTGAAGGTGTTTGACGACAAGGAGTACTGCAGGAAGCTGTCCGCTTTTGTACTCGTTGTTTACAGCCGATCTCCCTGAGCCTTGCGTAGACAAGATGGCATCGGAAAAGTGCTGTTGGCATCGTATGCAGATGATATTGCGATTCTGTACAATTCAGAGTGCCAGTACGGGCCCGCATGTGGAACTTTAAACTAAATCCGGTCAAGTGCAATAACGTTTGCTTTACATTACGCAGAAGAAGTCCTCCCAATGTCTCGACCTGACGCAGGCAAATGAGATCATATAGCTTTGGCTGACGCTGGACAAAAAGTTGAAGGTTGTCAGCCGTTGTCGCTTCAGAATGAGGCAGCTCTACTGGCTGGTAAACAGACTGTCTACTCACTTGCCGTTGCTCACATCTACAGGTTCGGAGTACAGTTGTGAGGTATTTGTGTTAAAACACACCGAAATCGCATCCAGGTGATGCAAAACAAGCTCTGCGGATGATCAGCGATTGCCCATGGTTCGTTCGGAACAGCACTCTCCACAGCGATCTCCGCGTGAAGACAATTGAGGGGGAAATTGCCCGCCACACCAGTCTATATAGCGCAAAACTGACTACGCATTGCACTCTGCCAAATAGGCGGCCGATCAGGAGCCTAAGAAGGCCTAATGTTTTCACAGCGTCATTATTCACAAGTCTGTGAAGGCTCAATGGGAATTGATTCAATAAACTTCATAAAAAAAAATGTATGATTTCTGGTTCGTCACTGTGTGGTACTTGTTCACCAATGTTTCGTCACCAGTAATTATGCGTTCCATGAAGGTAGGATCCCAATTGGCTCGAGCCAGCATGTCTTTAGCTACCTGCTCTCCAAAGGTTTTTTTAAAGGAACTTCAGTGTACCTAATTGTGACATCTCCAATGCATGACTTTCTCAAGCTCACATGAGGCACGTTTTCAACGGTCTCCGGATCATCCGTGAATGCTTTATAGCAATCGTAAATGCGCGTTTTTGACAGAGAAGATTTACTAGAAGTCTTTTGCAATATTTTAAATGTCTGCACACGAAATTACGTGCGCAACATAAATATTTAACACAAATACGTTGATCAATATTTTCACTCATTATGAAAAATAGCCAAACACTACTGAGATCGATTGACTTAGACAGCTTCAGGAAACTCACAGTTGGTGTATGCCCTCCAATATCGTAGAAGCATGGAAACGTAGCTTACTTCAAATGACTCTGATGATATTTCAGAATGCGAATTTCTAATTAAATTTTTTTTTTTAGTATGTACTATATCTGAGCCACAACAAGGTCATGTTTATGGAGGACAGATCTAGTCACTATGGATGTAAAGTATTCTACCTATTTGAATATATTGTTCATTGTGTATTTTTGTGTAGTTAGTCGTCATCTCGGATTTGTTCTGAGTAAAGATCAATACTGTGAAGGTGCTTCAATAGCTTCTTGTTTGGTTTGATAAAGAGTGGTCGACTTTTCTTTTAAAAGTGAATAAGATTAAGGACCACAAGTTGCCCTCTAAGCGCGATATTTTCTGTAATTATCTTAGGTATAATTCTTTCATATGACTCGGTGGTGGTGATGTAGCGATTAGCAGATTTTGTGAAGATTTTGAAATATTTGTTTTTATGGTGGAGGCAGACATTCCCATGCAATAAAATTTAAATGGAACATTTTTAATATACATATAGCTTTGATCGTTCTACTTCTCTACCGATTTAAAGCAAAGATAGACAATTTTGACTTCGTAGTATATTGGGTGCGCCTCCCATTTTAGACAAATACGAAGCACAAGTCCATACAAGCTTTATAATGCATTTCAGCTTAATCACTCTCTTTATATTCTCATAATATCCTTTCTGTAGCGTATTAAAAATCTCTTACAAAGTGACGAACATAAGAAAGTCAAACCCCATTCTAGCAGATGACAGTTAATATATATATATAATGTATAGACCAAGACAAGAGTTATTTGTGCCTATAAAACAAATGCCGGAAGCATCTACCTAGCATACAGCAAGCAAACATGTAACAAGCTACAAAACATTTTGTATGAAACAAGCCAAGAAGAAAGAGGTCATAGCAGAGCTGTATAGTGCAGTGCAGTTCGTTATGATTTTCAGTTACAAGAAGACTTCTTAGAAGGAGTATTGTAGCTTTTATGACATGAGTCAAATTCAAGCCAAATGCTAAAGGAGAAAGGATGAAAGCAGTCAAAGACAGGCAGCCTAGTAAGCTGCAAACACCTTGAACCAGTTGC
The DNA here is from genome assembly GCA_035044805.1 of Leucophenga maculata. NCBI lineage: Eukaryota > Metazoa > Arthropoda > Insecta > Diptera > Drosophilidae > Leucophenga > Leucophenga maculata. The sequence continues at coordinate 351,923 of JAWNNP010001123.1, read as the reverse complement.
AGAAAGAACTCTGCGGAAAGTTAAACTTTCCACCTCCAGAAGGAAAATAAAGCCGTATTTACTGCACACACTTATAAAAATATGCTGCCATCATTTTGCTACTTTTATTTTTATACACCAGCACCTGCAAATGTCAAGACTTGCTGGAGCCGCAGCTTAAGCACACACGTAAAAGTAAAAGATCCTTTTTGCATGCCAAGTCGCCATGCAACAAACACTTCAACGAAGTAACGTTGCAGCAGAAGCCATGCTCTATACACATAATGTGATATAATGAAGCAGCAGGAGCAGCGGCAGCATCATCATCATCATCAGCAGATGCAGTCAGCAAAAGAGTCATTAGTATGATGTACGATGTTGCAGGTTGCAACGGCGGAATTTCACAGTTGATACAGGAAAGCTCAGCCGCAATGTGACATACAGGAAGAAAAGAAATGAAAAAATGCCAAAGTATTTTCAGGCATCTTCTTCTTTCCGCTCAAGTGTCACAAAAAATGCCGTAAGAGAGGAGCACAAATATTTAACACTCGCCTGTTTGCTTGCGTGTGAAAATTAAATGTTTACGCTTTTGTTTTGGTACTTGAGGTGTTTAGACTGAAGCGGATTGAAGTGCTTAGTGGGTGGTAAAGACGAAGGCTCTAAGCGGATTAAGCTTATGCAATGAGAGTGAAGAGTTTTGTGGAGTTTAAGTGTTGCATCTGCACATTAGCATATCTTAAAGATAAAATAAGGATTTGCGGTTGTTAAAACATTAAACAAAAATGTATGAATCTAACGAATTGTGGTTCAAAATATTGAAACTGCCTAGTTTTTAGCTTACAATTGTTGCAAAAGCAACTAGTTTCATCGGTTAGCAAAGAAGATTGCTTCGGATTTGATGGATCTGAATTAATGTTGAGTAAATTACATTGTCTTCTTTATGGATTTGAGCGTTGTTGAGCCTAACAGAATGACAATTCCCTCTTACTTAAGTGGCCTTCAACTGTGGTTCGGTCCTGGCCGCATTTAGAGGAAAGCGCATCAGCTTATGTGGTCTTATGCGCGCTGGCGCCTGTTGTTCTGAATGCCAAGTACGCTGAGATCTCTTCATAACTGGTCATTCCAATGTCGTCCACCAATAAAGTTTGGGCCCTCCATGTAAACCATGCATGTTGCATGGTATTTTACGCGTTGGACTATGTCAACCTCATCGAATAGCTCATACAGCTCGCAGTTCATACGAGACCTAAGCTCGTCGTCCACTTTAAAGGATCAAATTTCATGAAAGGAGGTTCTCCCCTTTCTCTCAAAGACTTCCAACGCCGTTTCATCTGACTCAATCAAGGTGCATACTTTTGCACCAAACAGTAGTGCCGGCAGAATCACCGTCCTTTAGAACTTAACTTTAGTCTTTCGAGAGAGGACTTTACTTCTAATTTACTTGCTCAGCCTAAAATAGCATAAATTTGCAAGCATGATTCTTTGCCCGATCTCCTTGCTGGTCATTTTGGATCCATGATAGACGAAATTTTCTATAACATTTAATTTGAAATTCTCCATAGTCACCGACCATCCAAGACATGACTTTCTGTGCGAAGCATAACCCGTTTAGAAAACTATTCGTTTAGAAAACTACTCGTTTAGAAACCTATCCGTTTAGAAAACTACTCGTTTAGAAATCTACTCGTTTAGAAAACTACCCGATTATAAACCTATCCGTTTAGAAAACTACTCGTTTAAAATCCTACCCGTTTAGAAACTACCTGTTTAGATAACTTCTCGTTTAAAAACCTACCCGTTTAGAAAACTGATCATTAAGAAAACAACTCGTTAAGGAAACTATCTACACGTTAAGAAAACTACTCGTTTAGAAAACTACCCGTTTAGAAACTACCCGTTTAGAAAACTACAAGTTTAAAAACTACCGTTTGGAAAACTACTCGTTTAGGACGCAGGATATTGTTTCGTGGAACACCTGCCATGTTACATGAGATATAGAGAAACTCTGGAAACTGGTAAAACTATGTGGACTGAGGACGATTGTCTTATATCGAGCGAGAGAGTACCAAATGTTATTCGGATGTTCCCAACAAGTCGATGACATCGTCGGTGGAGAACTTTATTCATTCTTTCTACCTCCATAATTGGCAACGAACTTCGCAAAAATCCTTTTTTAAATATTTTCTAGAGTAGTAACAAGTCTTATAGGTCGATAAAAAGCTGCTTCATGTTCTGACTTTCTGTAAGTGCCCTACTACGTCAGTGAAGATTCATCTTTTTGTAACAAATCTCGTTGAGTACAATACAAAACAAAACATTTTAAACGACTCAATCAACCTAAATACATGCAATGAACATTTCCTTTATTAGGCAAACTTTTTCAAGTTTTGCTATTAAATTTACATCAATCTGTGCTCAAAGTTTTGGTACAAATTTCGCAATACTTAGAGGCAACACTTAAGTCTACTTACGTCGATAATTGCCGGCAATATCCAGCATCACTTAAAAGTTCATAGACTTTGCGACTAATGAATGCGTTTAATTATAACAGTGCAGTAGCAGCAGCGGCAGCGGCAGCTATTGTTGCCCAGGTGACGTGCACATTCGCTGACACTTAATCACTTCATTAGCGCATTGTCAACACTTGAGCGGAACAGCATTTAGCGACTAAAACCGCAGGCAATTAATTTCAGTAGAGGCTCATCAATATGCTTGCCCCGAAGCCATGTCGTACTGTGCGCACGTACAATGCCAGAGAACACCTACATATATATACGGCTTACATCTATGCTGCATTGATTATACGCAAGCCCTGAGGACCGCCTCCATTTGTACCTCCCACTGCTATAAATATAATCTGCAACTGTTTAAGCATTACGAACGCGAATTTTCATTAGCACTTTGTGCAAATAAACAAAATGTTTAAGAAGAATAAAGTATCTCCATAGCATCATGGCGACATAGACGTACAACTTCCTGTTTCCGTTGCTGATGTAGCACCACTGGTGATTATATCACTGCTGATAATAAAGTTGATGATGATGATGAAGATGATGGCTATACAATCTCACTGTGATTGCGTTGCTGATACGCATATCGATGAAGCTTGATGACGTTGATAACTATGACAATTGGACTTCAATAGTGTTGATGATGTGAAGCGGTGAGGAGCGTAGTGCAATAAAATTTTGATGAGTTCGCTGTACAACTTTGCTGCATGCTCATTCATTCATTCATTCTTTCATTCATTCATTCATTCATTCATGCAGTCACTCACTCAATGACTACGGTTAGTTGACTGACTTTTGTTTCGTAATTTTTCTCTTTTTCTTTTCTTATTTCTTCAGTAAAACTTTTTTGTTTTATTACTTATGGCGCGCCACAAAATTTGCATTTGCAACGTTGACTTTAGTTTCATTCATTCAACGTCAGGTGGCAGTCAACGTACGTACGAACGACCGACTAGTAGATGCTTTTGGCATGATGATGATGATGGGTTGTTTGGTCTGAACTTAGTACTTCAAGTGCGACGAATTGCAGGACAAGCATTGCATTTCAATGGTATCATCACCGAGCAGAAGATATAGCGTTGTGATTTCCGTTTCATGTTGCGCCAGTGCAACTTCCTTTCGCAGCATGTTGCAACATGGCGAAGGAGTTGCTGTTAGAATTTCGCCATTTGATGATTTGATTACATTAGCTGCCTTGGTTGGGTCTCAAGTGTTTGCTGTTGAATCGTTCCTGGCTCCGGTTACATCGCTAACCACAATGCAACTCTGCTGTTTCGCTGCTATTTCTTGAAGTTATTGACTCAAGTGCGGATTTATAGTTTGTCGTTTTTATTTTTCTTTTCTTAAACTTTTTGTTTGATTTCTAAGATTTTTTTCTTTTTTTTTCAGTAGTTACTGCTTGTTGTTCATTTTGCTAAGAAGTAGCTAAAAATTAAGAAAAAGAAGTTGTTTTTTGACTTGTTTTAAGTTCTTTTCTTCTTCTTATTTGTCTTTTATACATTTTTTTTAATAAGGTTTTCATGAAATTTGCAAGTCATAAACAGGTTTTGGTTGTGGATTTTTATGTTTGCTAATATTTTTTTTCGCTGAATTTATAAAACTTGATTTTTTTATGTTTTATTTTGTTTTAGTTTGTGGAAGTTTTTCGCATAAAATATAAAGTAAATAATTTGATAGTTTGTTCCAAGCGAAGGTAATTTGTTTTAATTTATAAATAGAACTCGCTATTGGAACTTCTTCTTAAAAAGTAGCATTAAAAGGTTTCTTCTGAATCACAGTTTTAGTAGAAATATGCTTATAAAGCTACTCAAAATATGAGCTATTGTTAGAACCTTATCGACAGTTTGGAACATAGGGTATATTATTTACATAAAATGTTCACCTATTTGGGAGATTCCTTGATAAATTGGCATAATATTGTCAATCTTTTCAGACTTGTCTAATGGATCATTTATACCACATCTCATCGTCTACCTCAAATGGATGCAAAGATTTGATAAATTTTTTTCATCGCTTAATAAGTCCTCCCACACATGTGTACCAAATTTCAACCCAGTACCTCAAAGATACCTGGAAAGATATGACGAATTTTGTTTATGGCTTATATAGGAACGGAGCATCGCCCCAACGATATTGAAGAAAGTTAATTAAATTACTTCTACAGACTCCAATAATATATAAAGTAAATTTCATCTTTGTACCTCAAATGGATTCGAAGATATGACTAATTTTTTTATGGCTTATATGTGGGGGGGTGTCTATCGCCCCATCCAATTTTGAGCGAAATAGGTAGGATTACTTTTCCATATACCATTAACGTGTATTCCAAATTTCATCAAAGCACCTCAAATGGATTTAAAAATATGAGATATTTTGTCCATCCCTTTTATGGTAAGCGGGGTATAGGCCCTTCGATTAAGACCAATCTTATCAGGATTACTTCTGCATATTCCATCAATATATCTTTCGAATTTCATTTCTGTACCTCAAATACAAAGATAAGGCACATTTTTTTCCGCTTATTGTTAAATGTCGCATAACGGTTTAAATGTCTCTGATCACAATTTTCTCCCAACTTTCTGCCAGCATAACGTCTTCACATTGAAAGAACATCTCATTAGTGGCAATCCATGTCATGACCTACGTTTTTTCTCATAATTATCGAAGTGTCCCTCAGTCGGTCTGGTCGAATGGACTAAAACTTTCTATTTTAATATTTTCAAGTTAAGTATTTACCGGAAACGAGATTTATACCGCTAAGACTTTAACTTGATCAGATATCAATTCGATTGCATCCATTAATTTCATTTAAGCTCATAATACACAATATTCTTCTGAGCCCATTTACAAGATCTTGTTGCGTTTTATGTGGGCTTCATCCAGTAATGCCTTCAAATCACCATGAATCTTTTTTGACTAGTTTGATTATTTCATCTATTCAGTATCAAAAATCACCACATCTGAAACGTTTTGTGCTGAACACGAATACCATGTTCTTTAAATTGATCCGTACGCCAAATTATTCCCATTGAACAGGGGCATGTTTATATCTAGGGGTACAGGAAAAAATTTTAAACAGATTATAATAATTTTAAATGCAATACATTTCAATAAAACATTACACTTAGAGGGTTTCGGGATCGCTTATTACGCATTTGAAGTCAGATTTCTAAAATTCAAAATGGTGGATCATATACGGTGATCCCGAAATCCCTTAAGTATGATGTTTTATTGATAATTTCTGAATTAAAATTTTTTTTTTATGTTCTGTCAACATTTTTTTCCAATATCCGTAGATGTAAGCACTCCCCCTTCTATAAGGGTGCATGCGAATAGTTTGGCATAGCGGTCAGCCTTAAATTTCTGATATCAGTAAAGTTTGTAGCACGTCAGGATCTAGTTGGATAGTATGGATGTATATATGGATGTTCCTCTCTTACGGCTTAACCGCTCAACAAATTCGTCTGAATTTTGGAATAGAGATATATGGGATGATGGAAAAGAACATAGGCTGCGTTTTGACAAAATTGGGGGGAGGCGTTGCCCTACAACCCATATAAGCGATAATCAAAATTTATCATATCTTTGCATCCATTTAAGGTACAGATATGAAATTTGGTATACATGTTAAGAGGATGAGGAGAAGTCAACCTGTTAAGTTTGGACAAAATCGGAGGGGGTGTTGCCCCATCCCCCATATAAGCGATAATCAAAATTTGTCATATCTTTGCATCCATTTAACGAATGGTGCAGTGCAGAGATGAAATTTGGTATACATTTTAAGAGGATCATAAGTAAACGGGTTAAGTTTGATGGACGGTACAAAGTGGACCAATCAGTAGCCAAGTCTTCACATGGATTTCAGGCGTCAGTACTGCTATTACAGCTTTAGTTTATATTTCTTAAATATTTCCAAGAAAAAAATATTAAAACTGAAAAATAGTTTCATCTTCCAAGTCACATACCGAACCATAATCCATATATTGGTACTGGTATGTCATGTAATTTAATTTTCACTTCAGCTTAAAAATTTTGCAACACTTTAAAGTTATGCAATAGCAAACAAAAGCAACGCACTACAAAATATGAGAATAAGAATAGTCGAAAGCAGTGAAAATGTCAAGATTTCCATGAAAAAGAAGAAGAATGTTGACATTGTTGGAGAACTTGATTTAGATGCACACGACAAAACAAAACAACAAAAATGTGAAAAAAAAAAAAATAAAAAAAATAAAGAATATTCCATATAGCTGCATGTGTAATGCATAAAGCTCTATTCTTAGCTAAAACTGTGCACAGAACCTTAGCAAAGAAAAGATTGCCCAGAACTGAGCTGAACTGAACTGTGCAGACAAATCAAGTTTAGCTAGCTGCAGCGAGTACAAAAGATACAAAAAGGTTGCAGAGTGCTGTTGCATATGTTTGGCTTAACAAATAGTACAGAAAAAAAAAATTATTCTAAAAATAAAAGTTATGACAAAAACATAATCTAGCGACGACGAGGCGTACTGACAATGCATGCTAAAAAATAAATAAAAAATAAATAAAAATCGTTGCATACAAAAAGGTTGCCTCACATCGTCGTCGTCTGCTGGGCGGCAACTGGCTTGCCTTGTCTGCCTTGGCAACCTTTTATGGAAATTGTCAACTATGCAGCAGACTAAAAAGCACAACTAACAAACTGTAAACGTGCAACTGAGCGTATGTGTAATGTCTGCCTCAAGTTTGACTAATGGCAGTTGTCGTATGCTACTAAACTAAACTAAAAAAATTCAAAATCTAATTGGACTTACAGCACAAAACTATCTAACAGATACTCCAAACTAATTGCCTTGAATAAAGCAGCAAAGTAAAACCACTTGTTTCATAAATAAAAATAAAATATGACGTCGTATTGCTGTACAAAAGCCATTAAGTAATTTAAGTGTGTGTGTGTGTGTGTGTGCAGGATATATTATAGTGTTTTCCTTTATATTGTAGGTATTTTTTTTTTAAGGACATTAGTTTAAGGTGCGTAGGATATACAACTTCAATTTAGACGATATATAGTTTGCATGAGTCAGTCACAACTCATTTAGGCGTGTCTTCAAAAGCTAATTTCAAACAGTTGGGAAGATACGATTCTTTTTTTTTTGGTTTTGTGTTCTGAGTTGTTTGGGCAGCGCTTGATTGATGATGTGCGCTTAGATTTTTTTTGTATTTTTCTTATTTTCACTTTTTTCTTACCTTTAGCTGCTGTCTACTTTAATTTAATGACAATTTACCAAGGTCGGCAATCATTCTAAGGCGTAAAAATAGAAGTAAAAAAAAAAAAAATCCCCAAAACAAAAAATATCTTACACAGAAAAACACTCAACAAAATGAGTTATAGTCGCAAGTTGAAACAAAAAAGTATAAAATGGAAAAAAATTTCAGCCGCATAAGAAATCACCTCGCCTCTGTGAAGTACCACATAATGATATTAAAAATTTATTGATTTATTTTCTACCTCTGTAGCTGGTATCAGCACTCCGTAAAATAATAATAATATATTTAAAAGCCTCTTCACAAAAGTTCTCGGTTTATTTGTTCAAAACTTTGCCATAAACTTCTTTGAAAATAATTTTTTATGAAAAAATTGCAGGCTTGAAATGATTATTACTTAAATTTTTTTTTTTTATAAACTAACATAAAATAAATGTTAATAGTTTGAGTTGACTTTATATAATACTAACAGAGACGGCTTGTGGTGCTATACCATCCCTCTTTGTCTGTATTTTGTATGGGTGAGGCATCGCCGAAAATGCACACACACTTGCCTTCCCACGCAACAAGACTTCGAATTATATGCTTTTATTTTAGAAAAGTTACTCATTACATCATCACACACTCATAAACATTGCTTAGGAAGCTGTTATAATATTCATATAAAATTTGTTTAAACTATCTGATTCCCATGGACAAAATGTTTTGTGTCCCACGTTGGGCGCCAAATTATTTTCTTTTATTGAAAAAAAGCTTATTTTCTTTACATTCTTTTGTTACGCCGCTCATAAATTTGTATGCAAAGTATTTGGTGCCCCATGTTCGGCGCCGTTTACTCATTTTCTCAAAAAAAGAAATTTTTTAAATTTTATTTTAGTTTGTTAGGAATCAGGATTTTATATATCCTAAATCCATATCACCTCGCACCCTTCTATTATAATCGCCAAATTTTACAAAGTATTGTAATAGTGTTCTCGAAATTTTTTTACAGTCATCTCCGTCTATTAGGTGTAGCGACGAATCCATTATTAGTCCTTCTTAATCTTATTGTTGGACGCCTATGTGGCAAACGCCTTGGCATGATTTAGCATCCTGAAGTTTTAACGGCTTGTATGGTGGACGATTTCTTATTGAATGGTGTTCAGCCTCAAGTCTCCGGGTAATGTTGTGTTGCAGACGTACCAAGGGCACCGTGTAAACACACTAAGACTTCTATTTTGCAGCTTTTGGATTCTGTGTGTGTTTCTGTCCAAATAGGAACCATCGCACAGTTGTAAACTGTACAGTTGCAATGTTTGGCTAGCTTATTCCTCCTAATGAGAGCTGCCTTAGTCTGTGGCCACATCAAGATATTAAATTATTGACATGTCGTCCAAATGTAAGCCTCTTGTCGGATTCGGTGTGTGTTTCTGTCCAAATAGGAACCATCGCACAGTTGTAAACTGTACAGTTGCAATGTTTGGCTAGCTTATTCCTCCTAATGAGAGCTGCCTTAGTCTGTGGCCACATCAAGATATTTAATTATTGACATGTCGTCCAAATGTAAGCCTCTTGTCCAGCGTCACACCTACGTACTTGACCTCGTTTGCCTTATCAAGAAGGATTTGGCGATCCAAAACTGGGGCGGCATTTTTTTTTAATACATTTATGCACTTCTCTGCATTTAGTTACATATTCCATCGCTTGGCCCAATTCTCCAGCTCGTGGACATATTCTTGCACCCCGTCTGTTGCGTCGTATTCGCATTTGGCGTTGTAGAGAATTGCAATGTAGTCTGCGTAAGATGCCAATATAACTTTCTCGGATGGCATTATATCCTCATCGGGGACTGATCGGCAGTGACCAAGGAGTACAGCAAGGGTCCAAGCAGACTTCCTTGTGAAACTCCGGCTCTCACGGGGTAGTCAGTTGCGAGCTTCTCTTGCACTTTTACTTGAAACTGACGATCTTCCAAGTAAGACCGTATAATAAAGTAGAAAGGGAATGGAAGGATAGCCTTGATTTTCGCTAAAAGACCAGCGTGCCATACTCGGTCTAAGGCTTTCTGCACGTCCACAAAAACTTCTTTGCCATAATCCTTTTCTTCAAACGCCTTTTATATGTGGTTCCTAACCTGTGAGATTGCTCAACATTACCATAACCACGCCGAAACCCAAATTGGTGCTCAGATATAGCCCTTTGGTAGACTTCAAGCTCTGTTAGCGGCGTCGGAAAATTTCTTTCCCAAACTTTGCCAGGCTTCTGGATCATAGTAATCCTCGCTAGATCCATTTGCTGCACCCTCGACATTGTATTGAATGTTAACGTCGAATAAAGGAGCGCACGCCTTAGCAATGCCTTTAAAGTAATATGACAAATTCTGTTGTGACCCGGCGCTTTATTTCTGGGCAAATGCCGTATAACTCCCATGACTTCTTCAGGACGGACAGCTCTCATTGGAAAGTCCATTTGAAGAGGGTCTTTAAGGAACTGTAACCCTCTGGCCACGTCAGTAAGCCTGGCCTCCAAGTTGGTTGCGAAGATGTTTGCCTGATCTTTCTCTGATTTAGCTAGCATAGCAACGGGATGCTTAACGTGGACCATCCGGAGAGCCTGTCTTTTGGTCGCTTTTGTTGCCATCCAAAGCGAGTGCTTGGCGTCAGCGGTGTAGCTCATCCTTTCCAGCTTTTGTTCAAAGAACTGTGCTATCATGTCTCTAATGTAGGCTAGTCTGTTCAGGGGATGCTGTGGCCTGTTGCACTTTTTTCCCATTTTTTTCTTTACATTCTTTTGTTATGCTGCACATATAATAAAAATCGTGGTGGATATAAAATATTTGGTGCCCCACGTTGTGCGCCAATTATTTATTTCCTATTAAAAACATTGTTTTCTTTACCTTCTTTTGTCATGACTCTCATACAATAAAAATTGTGTCGAATACTAAGTATTTTATGCTCTACGTTGGGCGCCAATTATTTATTTCCTCATACAACAAATTTTTCTTTACATTCTTTTGTTAAACCGCTCATACAATGAATACTGTGATGGATACAAAAGATTTTTTGACCCACGTTGGGCGCCAATTATTTATTTTCACATGAGAAAACAAATGTTTTTTTATATTGTTTACTTATGCAGCTCAAAAAATTTAAATTAAGATATAAAATATTTGATGCCCCATGTTGGGCGCCATTTATACATTTGCTCAAAAGGGGAAAAATGTTTCTTTACATTGCTTGCTTATGGCGCTGCTTGCTCATACAATGAATGAATTCAGATGTTTACAAAAAATTTGGAGCCACACGTTAGGCGCAAATTATTTATGTTCGCTGATGACGCTTTAAATAATTTCAATCGTTCATTTAGAAGAATTTTAGAATACGTTTGCAGTCTATCTTTTTTTCAATTATTCGAATTTTATGTCACATTTCGATGCAGCCATTAAACTGCTACCCCACGTTGGGCGCCAATGAATAATTTCCGAAGTATTACTTACAAATATAAATATTTCTTTTCTACAAATATTAAAGGAAATACTTTATTATCAGCTCTACCTGTCGTTTATTTTTAATAAGAAATAAGCTCTAACTAAAGTCAAAGCTTAAAGCTCTTAAAGCCTGCTCCGAAACTTGGTACATTAACAACAACTTTTTGCATAAATTGAGTTTAATCTTATTTTGAATTTCGTGCAGAACTCAAGTAGCTTCATTACGAACTTAGTTTATTTTAAAGTTTCAAATCGGATGCAGCTACTCGTATCTCCAAAACAACATCAACTTGTCGCACGAAAAACCATGCGGCTTGTGTGTGTCCTTCGCTCTAAATAGAAAGCCTAATAAAATTGTGACACCAAATCAAATCACTTTCAGTGAAAACAAAGTTTTTTTCTGCTATTCATTTTCGTATAGCGACAACGAGGAGACAGGAGCAGACTGAAACAAATTATAAACTAAATCCGCCCAATAGCAAACTTTTTGCACTTGTGCCTGGCCTATGAATTTTTAATGCCAAAGCACGATGACACAACTGAAAGTGCGCCAAACAGTTTCGAACTGTGTAAGGACACAAATTATATGTAACTTTGTTAACTTCAGTTTGAGTTCGAGTACTCGGAGACAGTAGCCAGCCAGGACAACACTAGACTGACATATCAAAGTGGAAAAAAAAGGAAGCTAGCTACGACGTTTCTTGTCGCCTTGGTGGAAATGAGTTCCTGCTGGTGTGTTTTTCTTGTTTCGTTGTCAACAAAATGCTACTTTTTTGCGGAAAGTCCACGCTGAAGGAAGTTGACAGCCAATGCGACAAATTTAGGTGGACATATAACTTCTAATGTGGGTGGAACAGTCGTTCGTCGGCTTAAAATAAGTGTGAGCGATTGTTCGTTCAATCAGGCGACCGACCCTCTTTTGAATTAAATTTTATTTGTCGGCAACGTCAAAGTTCTATGCGGAAAAATATAATCGTTTCCGCTCGACTTTACGCCAATTACGCAAATAAAAAATTTGTCACAAAAGAGATTTGCCAAAAAAAAAAAAAAAGGCTATACATGAATATATAAAATAAATCAAATATAGTGCCGACATGCACACAAAAGACAGATCAGATCAGTTGTGCACACCAGGCAAAAATAAATTCACTAAAAATCAAATGTTAACCCCTTCATTTATTGAATCAAATCAAATCAAGTAAAAATCTCTGGAAAATCGACAACAGTCGAGCGAGCGAGCGAGTGTTTAAATTGAATGTCAGTGGATATTTTTTTATTTATTTATTTATTCTTTGCTTTGTATAAAAGCCTTTCCCAGTGGGACACTCGACGAAGTACAAGTGGCTGCTTGAGCAACTTGAAGGAGTTTTCGGGTAGCAGCGTGAAGTGTATTGCTTATATTTTTTCATTCGAAGCACCCCATTTTATATAAACTGTATGCAAGTATAAATGGCTGAGAAAGAAAATTGACATAGGATAAGATGTAAGCAAATCTTTTGTTATGTCGCCGCACATACAATGTCAATTCCCTCATGATGAGGCGCTTTAACTAATTGCAAGCGCACATTTAGATTTAAGCATGTGCTACAAGAATTCCGTGTATATCTAGACATTTATGAAGTGTATAGGTATTTTCTACGTGTTTGCAAACAGAAAAGAAGGATTTTTGTCTCCTTGCTAAGTGGGCATCGTTTAAAGCAACATAAGTTTCGTTACGTCCCTAATACATCTATAAATATTGAAGTGACACTTCTCTAAGCTTTTGAATTAAAAAAAAAAAAAAAAAAAATTGTGTGACGAAATCGGGGACGACGTTAAATACTCTGCATTTCATATCCCCGTATAATAAAAATATATATATTGTAGCTACCCGCAATCATTTCCTTGTTATCCCTGCAGCTGCATAACCATTCACAAGTCGCAAAAAGTGATTATTTGACGAAATCGTATATGAATCATTCGCAGAATCTATAAACATTGAAGTTATACTTCTCTAGGCTCGTAAGAGTAAGTCAGTTTAATGCAAAAAAAAAAAATGAAAAAATAAGTGTGACGAAAATGGGGACGACGGTGCATTTTGCAGATATCCTTGAATAATAAGAAGACAGGTGTAGCTAAACGCAATCATTTCCCTGTTATTCCAGCAGCTGGAATTACCATCCACAATTACCAGCCTCCAGGACAATCATTCGACGAAATCGTATGGTTGGGTTCATTCGCAGCACCTTTTTTGTGTCGCATTACAAGCTTCAATAGGCTATGGACGGTGGTCATCAACGACTTTAGGCTCTCAAAAGGAAGAATGTTATATGTTCTCATTCAACAAGTTTTCAAAGTTTGATGAATCATTGATGGAATTTATCACCACTTATGGTTAGAAAAATTTTAATTCAATTGGTAGAGTCTTCGAGCGCATTTTGCAGTTCTGGACGATAAAGTTGTCAAAAATTGCAAAATTCTACTCCTTTCTGAAATCTGTGGCAACACTAAAGTCAATAGATAAAATCTGGTAATACTTAAATAAAGTTTGACATTGAACATCTTGACATAACAAATGTTGTTAGTGCACGAAACACTGCGGAGTCACCTGTTTCTTTAGCTTTAGCAATGTAAGACGTTCAATTCTGAATGGTGCACGACCATTTGTTTGCCTGAAGTCTTCTGAGAAATTCGCAAAACCAACCACCGAAGACGCATCACCCTCCACAAAAGAGTTTTTCAGCAATCGAAATATCGTTTTGATGGATCATCCAACGTACAGCCCTGATTTATGATCCAATGATTTCTTTTTAATCCAAAACATCAAATCTAACCTACATGGTGAACTTTTTTCTACACCCCGTAGAAACTGTTGATGCGTTTACAACCCATGTTTTGGAGGTGCCTCAATCGGAGTGGAAAAAGACAATAGACCCATCTTCATTTAAAAATGTTTGTTAATATTTGATTTTTCCTAAACACAAATAGTGCCCCTCGTACACATGTGTTACAACAATTTTTTAGGAGTCTATATTTATAGCTTGTCTCGACTTGCCACAAAAATTGTATTGTTATATGTTCCTAGACAAGCACATGGAGTATAACTATTACTTTCTTTGGAGCCCCAAATTGGGCGCCGAAAAAAAGTATTTTTGTGGTTGTTTCTATATTACTTTATAGCCTCGCGTGACTTACCACAAAAATTGTTTTGTTATATGTTCCCAGTCGAGCAAATTGACTATAACTATTAATTATTTTGGATACCCAAGTTGGGCGCCAAAAAAAAAAAGTATTTTTGTAGTAGTTTCTATTTTAGTTTATGGCCTATCTTGACTTGGCTCAATATTGTTTTTTTCAGAGCTCGCAAGAATTGGTCCCTCTTTTACATATTGTCAGCAAAAAACCTGTCGCTTGAAGACACAATTTGAAAGGTCTTGAAAAAACACTCAAACATTGTTTTTGCTCTGCTTGCTCTTCGCTCAACCAAAGAGCGGTTTGACTTTCAGTCTCTGCTCATCGGTCCACTCAAGACCCATTGCTTCGAAAAAAATCGTCAAACGGTCTTTTGCGCATGTATGTGTATTGCGTGTGGGGATAAGCAAACAGCAAATATGCATGAGATTATGCATATCCCTCTCACCTTTCCCTCTACCTTGCTTTGCCTGTGATGAAATATTTAAGGCAACAACATAAGGCAAACGCAACAACAACAAAAAAGACCTTTTTCACGGACAGTTTGCTCGATTGGGTCAGTAGCTGAGCGACGAACGAGTCTGTTTGTTTTGAGTGGTTAACAAAAGAGCGATCATGTGTTTCGCTCAACCCGAAAACCGAGAGCGAGGACACCAACAAAACGAAAAATTCGGTTGCTGTTGAGACCGGGAGCGGCCCATTTAATTTTTTTCGGTCTTTTGAGTGAGCAGACCGCGCAGAAAAATTTGGTTGAGCGTATTTTACGAGCTCTGGTTTTTTTATATATTCCTATTCGAGCACTTGGACTTTAGCTATTACTTTAGGACCCCACGTTGGGCGCCAAATAAAGTATTTTTGTAGTTGTTTCTATATTAATTTATAGCCTATCTTGACCCGACCCAATATTGTTTTGTTACATATTCCGAGCACATGAATTACAACTATTACTTACTTTGGAGCCCCAAGTTGGGCGCCGGTAAAAAATTATTTTTGCATTTTTTCTTTATTACTTTATTGCTTATCTTGACTTGTCACAAAAATTGTTTTGCTAAATTATTCTAGTCGAGGGCATGAACTTTAGCTATAACTTACTTTAAAGCCCCGTGTTGGGCGCCAAAAAAATTGGTTCACATTTTCCGCTGGCCGAAGAATAAATACGAATTACGCGAAAAATTGCTATTTAAATCTGAAAAGTTTCCTTTTATCCCAGCTCGCGACACAGTTAATATGTGCCAGATTTTTTCTAGTACAGTCCTTAAGTTTAAAGTGAAGTCAAACACACTCCCAGACACTCCCACATATGCTTAATTGAAACATTTACTCTGAAACTCTGTTCGAAGGTAGGGGCGCGAATTCCACTTGGGTATGCATGCTTTTTCTTTCTTTTTCTATCAGCTTAAAAGCCTAAAAAAGATTTAAATTCATTACTTTGACGCTTGAAGCCAGTAGACAGCCAACAACAGCAGCAACAATGACAATGAATCTACATAAGAAACAGCAGCAAATAATGACAATGGCGGATGGCGCACATATAACACGCAGCAGCTACTTAAATGTGTGTCTGTATGTCTTTATATGCTCAAAGGAAACACTCAATTTATGCAAATCGCATGTAAATCTGTGGAGAGTTGTTCGCGCACACACATTCAAATTTATTTTTTTTTTTTTTTTGCAATAAAATGTGTGAAGAGGGCAAGACGTTAGAAGTGAACACCGCGTATCAAATCACTGGGGAGTGCGTATTAGAAGAGCCATTCTGAAATGTCAGCAATGCGCAATTTTGCAGCGTTTATTAAGCGGAAACGCAAAGCATTGAAATTCGCGTCCATATTACAGTTTGAGTAGCACTGTCGAAAATTCTTGAACATGCACCGAAACCCTGGCAACGCGCTGAAGGGACAGTTGAAAGAAATTACAAGCTAGAACGCTTTCAGCGTTGCCACTGATGCGTTGATGAGTTGCTTGAAATGCAGCATTTCAATGAGCCTGAGCCCTAATGCGGGTGGGTGGTTTTGGTGGAGGATGGTGGTCTGTGAAATGCTTGTAGAAAATTCCCTAGGTAAAAAATGCTTATGCTATGCTACTCGGCTTATTGAGCATTTGTATGGCAAGAATGCAAAATGCCACAACATTGAAGCGTGTGCCATGTAATTGTGTATCGTATGAATGCATGTACAGGATTTCAATTTTGGGGTTGCAACACTGCTGTACTCGCCTGTGACATGGTGCAAGTTTAGAGTTTGGGATTTGGCAAAGGTTGCTTAGGCTAGCTACCCCATTTTTGGTTGTTTTTGCTAATGGAGTCGCTGCTGCTTCGTTGGCTACGCAAGTGCAGGCACGTGTCGCTCAGCTGCAGTGCGTATTATATTACAGTGTGAAGCCTGCGGATGTCTGTTGTACATTTCACCACAATGCTACTACAGTCATAGCGAAAATATTAGACATGGTGTGCTTAAATGTGGGTGGTTTTGTAGAAGTGTAGTTCAAAAATATTTACAAAAAGAGTAATTATAATTCTTTGTTTTATAAATTTTACCTATTTTCCAGTCTTAATTGACTTCATATTGAAACTGCTTCCATCAAGAACTTTTCTTAAGCTTGGTAACCAATACTTTGTAGTAAAAATTCTATTCCTTTTAAAGTCTTAAAAGTATTCTTAATTTGGTAAAAAACAACGCTGATATTTTCTGCTAAATTACAGTTCTTTTCTGTTAAGTCACAGCTCTTCTCTGTTAAATTACAGCTTTTTTCTGTGAAATAGCTGTTTCTTTTCTGTTAATGCAAACAGAAAAAGCAAATCAAATAATGAGTTTTATTCGAAAGTTCATTTCACAAATAATTCCTAAAGCAAACTATTTAAAGTGTCAAAAAAAGCCACCTCTTAGCCCATCTCGGAAGGAACAACCCATCAATTTATTTCAAGAACACATGACCAGGCACAACATGGTCTTCTCAGACGAAAAAAAAGAATAATTTTGAAAGTCCTCTAATGGTTTTTTCTTTAAAAGAGAAGCACAGAAGAAGTATGGGGTGCCATTACATATTATAGCACCATGTTACGGTAATTTTGACACCTCATATAAACTCGAAAGCACACAAAGACGTTTTAATATTGGATTTCCGGCATTCAGCGCCAAAATGTGTTCTTGCTAAACTGGTTACCCTACTCGCCTGACCTAAACAATATTCCTTCGTGTTTAATGTATACAACCCGAGTTTATAGATGTTCGATGGAAAAGAAAATACTCCATATAACAGAAGACGTCGCATTTATACCTCTTACTTACATAAATGGTCGTCAACCGTCTTCCGGTCAAAGTCGCATTTGGGAAGGCCCGCCAGCCTCCATAGTCATGTGCCCGATGGCGCCAGTCGTTTTAAATGCCAAGTACGGAGAGATATCTATGCCTTATCATTCGAACGCGTGCCTGGTCGTTACTTCGGCGTCCCAATCCAGTTTGGCCCGCCATTTAAATCATGCGTGTTGGAGCTCTTTCATCCCAGTGCAGCCGCAAGAATTTTATGCGTTGGACTCGCGGGTTATTCGCCGACTCTACAAAAAATTCTGCGGAGAAACTTTTTCTTAAATACTTCCAACGCCGTTTCGTCTGACTCAATCACGGTTCATGCATCTTCGCCATACAATAGGACCGGGAGTATCAACGTCTTATAGATCTTGATTTTTGTCTTTCGAGAGAGAGCTTTACTTCTCATTTGCTTGCTCAGCCCAAAAAAGCGTAGCATGTATTCCATAAAAAGGTTGAAAAAATCTCACGATAGAGCACCGCCCGGTCTGAAACCTCTCTTGGTATCAAAGGGGTCGGAGAGGTTTTTCCCCACCCTGACAGCGCTTTGTGTGTTAGATAGCGTCGTCATGCAAAGACGAACAATTTTTGCCGGGATACCTAGTGCAGACAGGGCGTTGAAAAACTTCGATCGTATCGGCGTGTCGAGGCGGGTGAGTGTCTTTGTTGAATTCACGGGTCTTTTCCATGATGTTTCGTCGACCCTTTTGGTTTGAAGCCACACTGATATAGTCCTATCAGTGAATCCGTATATGGCTTCAGCGTATTACGCAATACGCGCGAGAGAATCTTATATCCGATTGAAAGAAGACTTATTCCGCGGTAATTGGCGCAAACAGCGCGGTCTCCTTTCTTAAAGATTTATACCTCTTAGGGGGAGAAATTTCCGCAAACAATCATCTTATTGAGGATTTCCACAAAAAAATGTATGGATCTTTGACCCTCTTTTCCTGCTTTACGGGAGTAATTTGGCAAAATCGGTCATTTAAGTGTAGAGTAAAAAAAAACGGAGTTTGAAGACGATTCGATGAAAATAAGTTTTGATCCATACAATCCTTGACCACTTTGCGGTACGACTGTCCAGAAATCAGAGGTTTCGGCTATGTGTTGGTGAGTGAATCATAAAATGAATCAGGTTGGTCACGAATGCTTAGGTATATAGATGTGCGGGAACAAAATAAGTCATTGACCTCGGATAATAGAACTTCAACTCTTCTGTGTTCTTGGCTAAATAAAATTATTGAATTAAATTTTGAGCAATGTGTATCATTAGGTTTGTATTTGACAAGCATTGAAAGCCGACATATTGACAGAACAAATGAATGTCGAAATTGACCTTAAATGCAAATGTGTGGCAACTCGAAATGTATTTAAGTTTTTTCAAATTTCCACAAACGGCCATAAACGTGCATGAAACATGAATCTATTGCAACACATCATGGGCTCAGTTATTCTGACTGGCTATAAAACCAATCTCAAATTACGGTCATCGTATCCGAAAAACTGTGACCAAAGATGTTCTTTGGTTCACAAAATTGAATTGAAACATATTTATATCACGAAACATTGAGTAGGAGTGAGAAGTTTGTAGTCTAAAATTAATTTGTTGCCTTGTGATACAGTAATACCAAAAGGATGCTTCTTTCTTTCACAGAATTTAGGAGAGATATCAAATCAAGCAGTACGCGTAAAATATTTCTTCGCCCTCTTTTGCGCTCAGTTATACACTAAGTGTTCGCAGTCATTCCGTGTACTTCTGGTTGAGTATAAGAACAGATCAAGCTACCATAAGCAGAAAAGCCACATAAAAAGCCATCCTTCGAATTTAAGCATACATTTAAATGTTTGAATGTTATTTTTTATTTCAAGTTTTAGTATTTAGAATTTTTAAATTTTAATGTTCCCAGATTAGGCAATAACTTCAACATATTATGTGCGCTGCTAGAAATCCAAAACGAAACAGTTTCCACTATTATCCCCTTGCTATACACTTTATATATACTTCCACTCTCTCTCTCTCTCTCTTTCTTCTTGCCAGCTCAAATTGCTCACTCAAAGTCCTTATCAGTGGCATAAAATTATTAAGGGTCGTTGTACTCTGTCGCTCCTTGCCTGCCTGCCTGCCTTCTTGCTTGCTTGTTCGGTTTGCTTTTATCGCACATTGTCGATTTGCATGTTGCCACATTTTGTTGCTTGTTGTCATATTGTTGGGGCAGTTGTTGTCATAGTTGTTCTACCGCTGCTGCTGTTGGCATGTGGCAACACATTAAAGCATGCGGCGTGCTCGATTCGTTCACGCTTATTGCGCAAATTTATCAGCAGCAGCAGCAAATGCATCACCATCAAGCAAGCAATATAATGTGTAGGTAAACCTGTCTCGCTGCTATCACAAGCTGCCACACGCGTTTAGCAACACTTGCAACATTTTCTACGCCATTCGGGTGGCAAGTGAAGTTGCACAGAATGGGGTGGCATATGAAGTGGTGTCCTTTTTTAGGGGTTGTTCCTTAAGCTAAAGCATTTTCGGTTTGCGGTAGGCAGGAAGTCCAGCGGCCATTGAACGCGCTTCCCCGAAGTGAAGTTAAACACTTGATAAGCGCATTTCGGGACATTTGTTGTTTTTATTTTCAATGAAGTTTTTTTTTTTCGCCCCATACAAACCTCCCCTCACACTTTATATGTCTGCTGTTGACAGCTATTGATGTTTGTCATGAGTTTTTGTATTTATTTATTTTTTTTTTTGGTTTGTTAAAATATTTTTTTTTTGAATTTCGAACAACTCGTCGTGTTTGCTTTGCGCTTTGAATTAATTTGCATAAATTTTTGATACGTTTAAATTGATATACATGCAGATACTTTTGTAAATTTTGTATTTGCGGTATTTGTTGCATGCCACACAAATTAAAAATGTCAATTTCCACTTCAAACGATATTTTAATTTTATTTTGTGTACCTGCTGTGTGAGAGAGTTTGTTTTCATTAGCACAAGTTGGAAATTAATTTTTTATTTTAATAATTCTGTTCGTTCAGCAGGGAGACATTTCCAGCAAAACTTTTATTTTATATATTTTACTATGGCTTCCTCTGTCCGTCGCAGCAAGCTACATAAATTGAATTTTTTCGTTTGCGATTCGAAGTTGTTGAGAGGTGAAATTTAATTGTTTGCTTGCAGAAGTTTGTTTGGTTTCGTATTGAACAGTGAAAGCGTCTTTGCCGCACCAACCCCTCAATTTCAAATTCTATTTGAATAAGCTATAAAATATTCATAAGTAGCACAATTTGCTTATGACAGAGAATATTAAAAATAAATCAATTTAATCAATGAACATTTTTTTAATATTTTAATAAAAAAAAAAAAAAAGAAGCAGTGTAGAAACCTGAAATTTCTGCTTTTTATTGCGCTTCTTGATTGAGAAGATTCGATGTAGCCATATTCGTCCGTCTGTCGGAATGTTTTTTCTATCAATTGTTGAGTTATTTGGAATTTAATGGACGGTGCCTTACTACATACATTTCAATTAGCCAACGACATCCTCTTGAAAGTATAGTTCTCAAAAAAACTAACCTAAACTCCCTGCACGACATGTGAGAATAAAAAGTTTCGATTTTTTACTTTTTGTGAATGCAATTTGATCCATGTCAATCTTTAGTTCAGTTTCCAAAAACTCTACATCAGTGTCTGGCACACGCCATGTACCGCGCATAGGGATTTTCTCTGCCGCAGCGCTGACTGCACACGTACAGTATAATCTTTCGTGTGGTTTCGCTTCTACGATATTGTTCTGTTAAAGTCGCTGTCGTGGCGCTGTTATGCTGTAATGCCGCTGTTAAGGCGAAGCAAAATGAATCAGTTGCTGTTCAGCCGTTGTTGATGCTGTTATCGATCTGTTAATTCGCACACTAACGCAGTGGAAACATATGACAGTATTGGTGCCGAACACTGCTCTAAATCAAAGTGTAAGCGTATGTATGTGCTCTGTGTATTTGTGTATATTGCTGAAACATCTAAGTTCGGCGAAAGCATTTCGTATACAGATTTAAAGATTTTCTTCGATGTGTGTAGCCAAAAGTCACAGTGTTCACCCTGTGCTGTAAGTTAGCTACCTAGGCAGAAAGGTTATTGATTTCATTAACAGTGCGTCCGGCTTATAACGGATAAAAAACTATAAACGAAATATAAAAAAAATAAAAAAAAATTGGTCCGATGTCTACCATGATTCTAGGACCTTGGTGATTCCCAAACAAAATTAAAAGCAAATACGTTGATCAATATTTTCCCTCACTATAAAAATTCGCAAAGCTCTGCCGAGTTCTAATAACTAAAAACGCTCTTGTAAACACAGTGTTTCTCAGATCACGGTAAAAATTGGCATCATATCTAACTATATGGCAGATAATAATAGGGCAGATACCGATAATTTCTTGCCAGGGTGTAATCTAGCGTACTCGACTCGCGGTTCGATTTCGCCTCTTCTTCTACCTTTTGATGCGGTAAGACATTGCCGAGAATACAATTTTTCAAGTCTAATTTTACAATATTTGATTTATGATGGTCTGCCAGCATTTTTTGCTAGCTCGGCGTGCTCTGCTAAGCATTCCTTGTGTTTGTTTTGTTTTCTAGTGATTCTAGATTGTCATGATAACTGTTGCCTTCTATCGCCTTTAGCCGCATATTTGTTGGATTTTGAAAAAAGTCAATAATCAATGCCCAGCATACTATTTACTCAACAAGTTCTTTCCGATCATACTCTGTGCCGCGATAATGTGCTGTCCGATCAATTACATTATTCTCTCTCCATTAAATTCACCTTCTCAGCACACTTTACTTTAAACTAATTGCCTTATCTCTCTTATCTACACATCACACTCTCTTACGTGACACAACTCTTAGACGACTACTGACTATCACAGTCACACACCAAATTCAAGCGCATAAATATTATCAAAACTACTTGAGAATTATAACTGCTATGCAAATAAAAAAATCTACATAAATATTCTGCGCCACATACCGGACGGAAACTGAAGAAAAACCATCGTGCAGACCAATCCAACATATATTGTAGTTAATCACGAGTTTAAAGTGGTAAAACCCGGAACATATATACAAGATATTACAAAACGGTGGCTGTCTGAAATTTAAAAATCATTTTTTTTTTAGTAGTGATAAATTTTATATAGAAACGATGGAGGTAGCAAGATAGTATTTTTTTATGCACTAACATGACTCTCATGAAAGTGTTCACATTTTATTAAAATTTCTCATTTGTAATCGATTAATAGTAAGTATGAAGTCTTTATATAATAAAATATGTAACTGAAATCTTATTAAATATATTTTCTTCTCTTCTTTCTTTCTAGGTAAGTACATCGAAGTTTTGAAGTATTTAATACAAGAAACAAACAACAGAAATTTGCAGTGAGTAGCAAAAAATTTAACTAAAAATACCCAAAGATGTCATGGATAATGTCTGACGTGGCACCGCTCATTTTTATACACTTGATACAGAAAAGTATTATAACTGAATCAAAATGTATAAAAATTCGTGATAAAAGGGATAAGGCTTCTCATTTTAGTTATGTCCATCTGTCGGTCAGCTTGTGTTATGAACGAGTATTCTTTGTATACCCACAATATTTGGTTGGAAATTTATTATGTAGAGTTTTTAAAAGCACACATTAGAAACACCCCAGATCAATTGACTTCTGTATGCTCACTAGAAGCTACCGGTTCCATACAAAAATAATTAAAGCTATTATTTGTTGTTTTTATTAAATAATACTTGATTGGGAAATTGATATTGTATAAACTGCTCCACATTCTATAAGCCATAAACTTTCAACTGATCGATAGTAAAATACTCTAAATTTTTCTTAACAATCAATACATTAATTTCCACATTATGTAATCAACAACAAATACAGAGAAAGAAATATCAATAGAACTAAGATAGTTGTTCGCTGTTTCCACCTCACATTTACATTTCAATCTCGACACTGATATGGCGTGAGAAATATGTAAGAGAGAAAAAGAGTAATCTCATTTGCTGGTTTGTCGCATGCCGACGTTCTTTCGAGTTTCCCTTTTCCGATATTTCAAGCATTCATACTTAATGCCGATGTGTACACAAAATATATCAATCCATTTTTTTTTTTTCGTAATAACTACAAATTTTAATATCAACTATTGAACAGTTCTAAAGAAGTGTTGATAGCTTAATACATTTTTTATTGTATAGCTCAAATGTCCCAAAAGTAAATAAAAGTTAAATAATCTTTGACTTCACTAAAGGTTAAAGGTGGTTTGGCTCTCTAAAATGGCTATAAATTTATTCAGGTTCATGACTAATCATTCAAATCATGCAATTTTGCTTTTCTTAGTAAAATTTTATGGAATAAAATATCATAAAAAAAAAAAAAAAAATTTAATAAACTTCCTAGAACATCTATTCTAAATCTACACCAGTGCTCGGCACCGTGCTATCTTTTGATCTTAGGAAAAGCTTTAGCTCGAGAACTGCTTTAAGATAAGCCAGAATGAACCATGGATAGTTAAATTTCAAGGCTAGAATTTTTTTAAGTAGACTTAAATCTTCGATGAGATATTACGCAGTATGGAAAGGTTTCCTTATAATCCGACTAATTCATTTATTTTTTAAGCCGAATTTGTGAAATTGAAAGAAATTCTAAGCATTTTTTGACATTCTAGACAATTTTTTCCTATCTTTACAAAAAATACACCTTGAGGTGAGTTATGTCTGGTGTAATGTGCTGCTTTTGGTGCCACATTTCGCTCAAAGTTTGCGGTTTCTGTCAATATTTCCGTCCTCTTCTTCAAAGAAATAAGTTCAGTTGATGCTGCCGGCCCATAAATCGTACCAAACAGTAGCACGCGGTTGCATCGTTTTCCCGTTATTGCTTTAGGAGCTGCAGATGACATCGATTTTCTAGTTTACTTAACTGTTGTGATAGAAATGATCCTTCGCCAATGTACCAGTTTGAACAGTCCCTATATATCTTTATAATATCTTTCAAATTGAAATTGGAGTCCTTTTTTTTACTTGTGAATAGTATTCAAAGGTTGTTTCTTTTTAGTTTTCAGATATTAAGGATGCTTTGCTTTAAAAATTGTACGTTGTATAGTTGAACGACTTGCTTGTATATCGGTTGATGCATTTATTTTTCTTGCCGAATTTGTGAAAATTTTATCAAGCTGCTTCTCCGCAACATTTCATGCACCCATTTTCACAAATCGGAGAATTATTTCGGGATCATATGATCCGATACGCGAAAAAAGAAAGAAAAAATTTATGATTACCACCATCAGGTCCAATTGTGAATATAAATCATTTGAGGACACACAACAAATTTCATCAAAATCGGTTTAGCCGTTTAGCCGTTTAGCATGTGTTCAGTGACAGATACATGTACAGAATTATATATAGATGGTTAGTAAAACCTTATAACACATGGTTCTTCTTTTTTAAATATCTCTGCAAGTGCGTAAACATTCCTCATTCAATCGTATATAGACTTCAATACCGTTACACGTTACTATAACTGAACAAGTTCTTGGATATATAGTATTTAAACAACCTCATATAGCATTATATTCCATGGTCGCTGTGCAGCTCAGCTTACAATTCTGTACAATAATTGCAAGCAAATGTAGGCGCATTGTAGGCAACCAACCAACACCTCGCTGCGGTGGCTTCGGTATGGATTACATTGCATGGAATTACATTGAGAGGTGAACAACGCTATTTAAATGAATATGTCTGTTCTCTATTTTCAACATATACCACATGTCGTGTACTTAATGAGCGTTTAACACCTTCCATAGTTAGGCAGCATTCACGGCCAGTGCACCCTGCAACGAATGTATCTGCAACATTCACTTTCAGCTGCGAGTAGATCAAATTCAAAACGAACGCACAAAAAGCTGTGAAATAAATCAAATAAAATTGCAAAACAAATCAGTTGATAAATTTAGAATCGGAATATATATATATATATATACAAATTGTGATATATAGGCATTCATTATGCAAGACAAACGGCAAACAAATCTCATTCAATTTATCTATTAACACATTTTCATTGTTGTGTGCGAGTATCTTGTAGAAAATTGTTGTTGCTGTGCCAGCCGTGCCGTGCCGTGCACGTTTATCAAAATCAACAGCAGCAACCAAATGGATAATAATGTTCTTGATGATGATGTTGTTGGATGATTTTGAATGTTGAATGAATGGTTGCATGGTTGGATACGCTTTTGTTTGAGAATTGTCACGACACAATTGCTGCACTTTCGCTATTCAAGTAGTTGACTGTCGCAAATTTACGTAAATCAAATTTGCGGTTTGTATTCGCCTAAAAGCCTAAAGCAGCACAATGACAGCAGCAGCAGAGTAATTTCAATCAAACTCTGAGTTGGATTGTCTGTCTGTCTGACTGTTTGCCAGCCTTTATGTCTGGCATGTACATTTTCGCATGACTGTACGCGCGCGCCTATTTGTTAAATGAATGAAAAAGAGATACAAATTTAATAAAGTTAAAAAACAAATAAAAAAAAAAAAAACAAAAACGTTTGCATGTGAAAATTTGCAAATTGTTGTTAAATAATTTCCGGTTTAAATTTACAAGTGGGTATTATTTGGTGTGCAGTGATGTGTTTAAAAAAGCGACTGCATGCAAATTTATTTTTTTGGTGTTGTGTTAAATTTAACAAAATTTGTTGAAATAAAAAGTGCAATTTAATTGGATTTGGTTTTGTTTTTTGATTCAATTTGCTGCAGTTAAAAATAAATATTTTGAATTAAATGCATTCTAAAAATTCAATATTTTGGGTCATTGACCTCTTTTTTTGCAACTTCATGCTAAGAAGTGCTACTGGTTTTGTTTAAAATGCTTTTTGCTGGGTTTTTTTCTGAAGTTCTTCATGCAATACTGCACCCTATTAACTTTCCGCTATGATTTCTTGGCATAAACAAAACTAAAAATTAATACACGTGAGCTAATCAAAGCTCTTAAACATCGAGGAGAAACTCACACAGAGATGATATATCGAACATCTTTCTCCAACAAGCTCTAAGTTTCTCCTACGGAAAGCTTGAGCGAACATTAAACCACCTGCTATAGTCCTACACCCATAAGAGAACATACTAGGAAAAGTGCACCCACGGACATAGAAAGGGCAGAAGTTTTAGCAACCCATTTAAGAAACGTATTTCAGTCAAATCAGTTAACAAACGCATTCGTTCTTCTCTCTAGTACGACTACAAATTACTCTGAATCGCTCAGACTTCACACACTAAAGGGATAAAAGTCTAGCTAAACCCCAAAAAAGGCTGCAAGTCATGTTTTAATTTCCACAAAAATGATCATGGAGCTTCTTAGGGCAGCTGTAATATATATTACTTTCCAACTCAGTGGAAGCATTCGGTCATAGATCCCGAAATCCGAAAAGGATAAAACACAGGCAGTGTCATATAGGCCCATAAGTCTACTATATTGCCTATTCAAACTGTTTAAAAAGTTGGTTCTTATAAAAATCCAATATGGGTTTCGTAAAAAACATGGCACTATCGAACAGGTAAACCGATTAACCTCAGAGATTGGAACAGCGTTCGAGCTCTGCGAATATTTTTCTGCAATCTTTCTCGATGTACCATGTACAAGCATTTGATCGTGTTTGGCTCCACGTACTTAAGTACAAAATTAAAGTATTGCTTCCCCAAAACTAACACAAAGTTCTTGACTTCTATTTTAGCAATAGTTCACAGTACGATAGAATAACTAGGTTAGGAAGGCGTACCAACCTCCATAATCTTGTGTGCGCAGGCGCCAGTCGTTTTGAATGCCAAGTACGGAGAGATCTTTCCATACCTGGTCATTCCAACGCGTGCCCGGTCGTCCTCTATTTCGTCCTCCTCCAATCTTTATTTTTGATGTTTGGGAATAAAAGAAAATCATTGGGTGATAATTCAGGGCGGTTGGTCCATTAATTCGATATTTTGAGTGCTCAAAAACTCTGTTGTTTGATCCGATGTGTGATTGTCATGGTGGAGGGTGATTCGTTTGCGGCGGTTGGTTTTGCGAATGTCTCCGAAGACTTTATGCAAATAAATGGTCCTGCTCGAAGCACCGCGATCGTATTTGTTTTATCATTTCTTTGCACCACACCCGCCATTTTTTGAGCGATTGTCAAATTATGCGGAACCCAACGCGAACAAACATTTTTCACGGCAAGGTGTTCTTGCTTAATGTTATATACGCTGGTATAATTAATGTTTAAGGATGCCTCAATCTCATGGTATGTGCATTATCAGTTCACGCACAGCATCGATGTTTTGTGATACAACATCTGATTTAGGCAAACTTCACGGAATCCGTCGCTGAGCGAACAACGGCGACGATAGAATCTACAAAATATAAATTGTGCCCCTCGTAGATGCTCGAAGAACTGTGAAGGCATAAGACAGCGAAAACAGTTGCCTTGGGCCTTACAATAACAAAAGATCTTAAATATGCAAAAAAGAGCGCACTGAACGTTGCAGAAATTCGTATCGAAAGTGACAGCACCTGCAGATTTCATTTAGAATATGACGAAATCATGGCATACATCTTAAAAAAGTGTTCAGCATTGGTCCTAAACCATCACAAAAATAGCTTGGTAAGGTAGGTTCAGTAGATCCAACGAATCTCGTGGCCTTCTTTTAGTCGGCAGAGCTAAATGAAGTGCTGTAGACTACAGTCAGAGCACAATAGATATGCAAGTTGAACTCAATAGTAAGCATATGAAAATTAATCGACAAAATTTGTATCTGTATTAAATTTATCATCTTTCTATTAAATTACCAAATAAAAACTATTTTGTTGAGGTCAATTGAGTGCATAAACCTTGGAGGACACAACACTACAACTTCTGACATCAAAATGTCTTACGTCAAAATCAATTATGAGAAATTTCAACAAAAACATAAACAACAAAAGATAAAATAAACATTTATATTGAATAGCAGTCGAGTGTAAACTGTTTGTGAAGTTTTAGAAATCTTTTACTATTGTATATAGTAGACACTTCACAATCCCTGCCCTCTTACCAAATAAATTCAATGAGCCATAAAACAATAATTTACAAACAATAACAAAAAATCGCTGATGTGAGAAGAAGCTGCTGAAGTTATAATTAAGAAAATATTATCATTTGATATTTAACAAATATTTAGAAAAGCACAGCTAGACGACATGAGGACAGGCAGACAGCCAGACAACAATTTAAGATGACAATCTAAAGTTGAAGTTGTCGCACAATAAATGCTGCTCAACCAAAAAGGAGCAACTAGCAACGTTACTCCATGCTAAAGTTTGAAGTTAAACGAGCAAACTAATTGAAAATAGAAGACATACAACTACTTCTTGTAATTGTCGTAAACTTCTCAAATACTTGAGACGAGTCAGCCAGCCCGGAAGAAGTAAAGTTGAGGCATTGCGCTGAGGTTGAGGTTAAGGTTTTTGTGGCAGGCAGTCAAGTCAGCCGTTGATGATGCTTCTGCTGGCGATGACAAGTGGCTGCCTTTCGTTGGTACTGTTGCTGCTGCTGCTGCTTCAAATGGATTTTAATGCGATAATGATGCAAAATGTTGCAAGCATACCTACGAAAATTTCGTAAACGCGTTGCATGCAGACAGCTTTGGTGCGTGATTTATTTGAAAATAAGCCAACTGAATGCCATGGTCGCTTTGATGTGGCAGCAAGTGCGATTGCCAAAATGCAGGCAGGCAGCCAGGCATCAAGTGCACACACACACACAAAATGCTGCCAGGCATGCTTAACGAGCGCGTTAGAAAGTATGAAGTAAACAAGGACGAATTAAAATCACACAAAAAAAAAAAAAAAAAAGAAGAAGTGAAGGTATTTTCATTTACGCATATTAATGCAAAATGTTTAATTGAAGTAGACACCAGGGAGTAGAGTCATTTGCTGCGAGACTACTTCAACTTCAATACGTTGCCAGCGACGAGACTGGCGCCAGACTTAACTGCCAAGGATGTGCGGCTCGAGTGTTGGTAAACAACGCTTGAATAGCGCTTGGGAGTGAGTGCGACATGCTTCAGAAATTAATTTAAAGCACAACTTTTGCTTGGCTGCGTTGCTGCCAATATGCCAAACTCTTAGCTTAACTCCCACGCCTGCATAATAATTAATAATAAAGTTGCGCATTAACGCATTGTCTGGCTAAAAATGAAAAGAAAATAAGCAGCAGCAGTGTTGGTAAATATTTAAATTTTACAGCATCAAAGTTTAAAACCTCAAAGAACTTTTACAAGTTCATAAGATATATTCTACACACTTCCGCCGCTGTTTATGTGCTTCAGTGTTGAGTAGCAATTTAAAGTACACAAGTGTTGCAAGTTTTTAAAATGATTGCAAAAAAAAAAATATAAAAAAGGATTATGGAACATAATATGCCTGCATTCGAAAGTTCTTATTGACAAGTGCAGACCAAAACAACTCGCTGCACTCAAGTAATGTAATCGCCTTACGACGACGAGTGTAGAGCACAACTTTGTGCATAAAGTGCAAACTTCTTTGAAAACTTTAACTTCATAGACTCACACACACAAAGGGAAAATCATGACCCTACTAAAAACACATAAACAAACACGCCAAGACAGCTGTTTGCAGCAAGTGTCAGTGTTGGCAAGTGCCTGAGACCAGCATATTGCAATAGTAGCACATAATGACATCAAGCGTACACAGAAAGTTAGTCGAGTGTGCACTAATGCGACTGTATAGAAAAAAATAGAAAAAAAATGGGAAAGAGCTATAGCAAATTGCACGCAAGACGTCGGCAAAGTAAAAAAATAAAAAAATTTAAGAAAGTACCTAAGTAAGTTGTCGGTGTAGTCAAGTGTAAGCGACGACCTTCTGCTTAGTATGCGGTGATATGGCTGCAGTACAGCCTGTGTTGGCTAACAGTGTTACTTAAATTTCTCTGCCGTAGTAAGTCATTATCGAAATTATTTATAGATAGAAGCGAACAATATAAAGCAAACATGAAAATGACATCAGGATAAGCATAAAAGCTGTGGCATTATTTAAAAAATGGTCAACCCACCACAAACGAAAGACAAAATGATGCAAGATAAATATGAGATAAAAAAATGACTGGTTGTAACGAAGCTCTAATGCCATTAACACGAAATATGAGCTATAAAGCTGAAACTAAAAAACGGGTCGTTTGGTTTGTGTGTTTGTATATTTTTGTGTGTTTGCTACACCTTTCATCCAATCACCATGAAAGTTTGGGAAGTTATTGAGCACACTTCTACGTATAGGCATAAGCCATTTTTCAACGTATTTTGTGACTTGGTCTCATATTAGAAAAACACAAAGAGATGCATAGCAGACCATGTCGGATCAGCTGAGAATCTTTGCATGCAGTGGCTCACGCATACACAATAGGAAGACAAAGAAGTGGCGCAGCAGCGCAAGCCGGCTCGGCTAGTTAAATTATATAAACCCCATAGATTGGGGGAAGATAGGGTTGAATACTCAAATTACGGCAAAAATAAATCTGAAATTTGGGCGTCTCAAAAATACATATCAAACAAGAAAGAACGCTGCAGTCGAGTGTTGGGAATATGTTCCGAGTTTACAACTTAACCACAACATAATAATTTTCTTCTTAGGGGAGACAAATTTGTTAGGGGCTGATCTTTCAGGTGGTCGGATAAGACCATATATAGAATATTTTATTAGAATTAAAGTAAGATGCAGCGAATTTTGCATTTTTAACTAAGATAACAAAAAAACAAGTAAGGAAATACAGTCGGGCGTAACCGACTGTAAGAGGCCCTGTACCAGTTCACGTCGCCTAACAAACATACACTAAAAAAAAAATTGTCCTAAAATTTAGGAATCATTACCTAAAAAATTTTTTTTTACCTAAAACAGGAATTTAAGGTAAAATTTTGACTAAAAATTAATTTTAAGGAAAAAATTTGCTAATATTTTAGGTAAAATAATTTTTAATTTAGGTCATAATATTTATTTTTAGGCAAAATTTTACCTTAAATTCCTGTTTTAGGTAAAAAAAAAAATTTTAGGTAATGATTCCTAAATTTTAGGAAAATTTTTTTTTTTTAGTGTATTAAATGTTTCCCGAGCTTATGACCAAACACATGACCACTTGCTTATAAAATCGTCAATTATTATCCGATTTTGATGAACTTTTTGGATTTTGGCTTAGAGAGACGTTATCTCTATATTGGTACACTCAATTTTTTTTGTGCCGAAGAAATTTTCACCCTAAGGGGTGATTTTATGGGGAATAGGGCAAGGGGCAAAATTTTAAAATAAACTTGTAAAATTCCGGAGCAGTCCTAGTCGAATGCAAAAAACACGAAGTCTCTATCTATTACCGTTTCCGAGATCCTTTCGTTCATACGGACGGCCAGACGGACGGACGGACGGACAGACGTACATGGCTATATCGACTCCTCTATCACTCCTGACCATAATGGTGGTAACTTTGGGGGTCTCTGACCATTATTTCTACCTGTTACATACATTTGCACAAAACCAATATGCTCTTGTACCTTCGGTACAGGGCCTATAAACAGAAGGGAGTAGCAGGTTAGATCTATCTGAAGAGGAAATATGTGACATTAATTATCCAAACTTGATGCTCCTTTCTTTTATATTCTTCAAGTTGTTGTTGTTATTTCATAGTCTCCAAATTTTTGTTGTTTATAGCCAGACAGACGAACATCCCTATATTGACTACACTTTATGTAAGGGGCCATCTCTTTTAGTAGTCCGATTTGGACACAAAATACAATAAATTCTTCTTTTTTAGCTGACAACAAATTACTTTTTTTCATATACAAATTCTGAAAATTGGGACAGATTTGTATGTTGACCACCCTTTTTAGTGAATCAGTCTGAACCTATATAGAAATTTTTATAAGTTTTAATGCAAAGTTATTTATATTTCTAGCAAATTTTTCAATGGCAATAAAAATTATTTTAAAATAAATTCAGAATGATGAGTAGTTTTGCATGGGTATGTCCGAACCACCATTCTTAGGCAGGGGTCGTTTGGACATTCATTGTATCAAGTGATCTGAAGCATGAAAAGCAAAATCTAAATAACTAAAATTAAACGCTCTATTTTTTATTAGGCCCTGTACCGAAGGTACAAGAGCCAATTGGTTTTGTGCAAATGTATGTAAATAATGTAGAAATAATGGTCGGAGACCCCCCAAAGTTACCACCATTATGGTCAGGAGTGATGAAGTAGTTTATATAGCCATGTCCGTTTGTCCGTCCGTATGAACGAAAGGATCTCGGAAACGGTAATAGATAAAGACTTCGCGCTTTTTGAATTCGACTAGAACTTCGCCGGAATTTTACAAGTTTATTTCAAAATTTTGTCCCTAATATAATAGAAGCAGAAACAAATGGATGTCAATTCTGGTTCGAACATCAAGCTATTCTCCCGCAAGGTTCATAATATAGCTGAGAAGGCATGCACTAATTCCCAGCTGCATCTTACATGAAGTGACCGGTATCCTCCAAACTCTTGAATAAAGCCCCTAGTAACATTGACAACGGCACACTGAATCCTCTTACTCATTCATTTGGTATTTTTTAACGCCATAATAAGGATACAACACTTTTTCTCCCAGTGGAAGTTCTTAGTAGCTACATGAAGAGTAACAGCATACAATTGAAATATTTATTTTTTTAATTTATTTCACTTATTACAAACTCTGTCCCAAGTCGATAATAATTCAATTCACACTCTGCATGTAGGGTATACAATATATAATAATATAAAAGAAAATAGGAAAAACTAGAAAATGTGAAAAACTTATTATGCACAGACGATAAAACGTTTTGTATTAAAATTACTCTGTGTGTGCGACGACGCGCTCAAGAAAATGACAAAAAGTAAAGAAAAAAAAAATCTACCTACTACAAAAACAACAAAATAAACAAAAATAGCAACGCGCTGCAGTAAGGATAAAAAAATATGGACACATATAGGAGGAAATCTAAACACCACTACACATGCATACAAAGCGGAAACAATAGACGATATGTCTCTGTATGCGTTAAGGTGTTAATGGCTTTGGGTTGAACATTACAATATAAGGATATATGTGTAAGGATAGTTCTTATACCAAACACATTAAAATGCCACAAACGCAAGTTGACACTATTTTTACTGAGCAGCATCTTCGACTACTTTATAGACAACATTTTATACAATATCATCGTACAACATTAAAAAGCATAGCACAGTGCGACTTGAATTTAAAAATGTATTAAAAATATGGCTGCAGGTTGTATACGAATAACGTTAATGGGTTAAAGTAGAGCGCGCATGTATGGCATTTATAATAACTAAAAACTGTTCATCCCCCTTTGCTCAAATGCTGCTGCTGCTTTCACTACCCACACGCGTCGTCTCTAGGTGAATTGCAGTTTTTTGACACCTGAGTTTGCACTTTTTTTCCCATCCGTTTCCTGTATGCATACAAAATGGCTGGCAGCAGCAGCTAGTATGCTGGCTTTGATTGTGTATGGGTGTTTGTGTGTGTGTGTGTGTAGCTGTCTTCTCTACACTAGATTACGAAATTCACTTTAATGCTGTTGATTACATATGCAACGCGTATGCTATTATAGACTTCACACCTACTACTATATATAGTGTACGTGTGGGCGGCCTTATGTGTTGTCTCTTTGTGACTATCTGGCTGCCTGGCTGCTTTATATGCATTATGCCTCAAGCTTAGATCATTACGCATACAATGTTGACACTAATCTATGCAAGAATTGTTTGTACATTGCGTTATTATGTGCCTTAAAATGCTTTAAATGCCTTAAAGAAATCATTTGCATATGTTGAACAGTGAAATTTGCTTTACAGTATGTTAAATTAACAGCATATCGAACAGCAGTTATGTTAAATTAGCAGTGCTGTAAAATATTACATAGTAAATGGCTCTAAGCATGCAAAACTTCTTCTCAATCTAACTTTTTGGTCCATTAATTTTTTATATTCCTTTACGCTCCAGATATGAATTTTCTGAAATTTTGTATGACAAAAAATTATCAAAGAGGATCTTAAATCTAGAGGAGAAGAAGTCGAAAGTAACGACGTTTTAACCTCTTGGTTGGTATTCCCGTGGTCATTGGACCTTGACGGCTTGGCGCATGGCTGTGTCGTCGAAAAGTATTCCCGAAGAAGTTCGTCTCTTTAGGGTAAAATATACATTTTACACTTGTCACTATTGTGTTTGATGTTCCATGTTTTAGCCCAAACTTCAAAACTGTGCAGGTATTCTGGAAGACCGTCTGCTGCCTCGTATTCGCACCTTGAGCTATAAAAGAAATAAGCATTTTGGACGATATATTGTTCGTGGTATCTGCATTCAGGACAGGAGGATCCGCTTTAAAGATAGAATACAGAATAGGTCCCAAGACACTATCCTGCGGTAGCCCAGCTAAGACTGAGGAAGTGGCTGACATACCCGATCGCACTTTAAGTGAAAAGTTACGCCCTTCAATGAAAGAATGCAAAGTAGGGATCCGGGAAAGCATCTTTAGTTTTGGCCAGTAGTCCACTTTGCCACACATGGTCGAATGCTTGCTGCACTTTCATAAAAGCGCTTTTGCAATATTCTTTGGCCTCGAGCATGTGGTTGACAGCGCGTCACAATCGTAGTGCATAGTCTGGCGATGTCCTGATGGAACACAATTCCTCTCCTATAGGCCAAAGATGGCCGCTTCTGAGCGATGTCTGCCTTCAAGCGGTCTAGTTGTTCACAATAGAGGACCGAATTGAGCGTTTGGCCATAGGAGAGCAGCTCATAGTAGATGATTCCCTGCCAATCCCACCAAACACACAGCAACGCTTTCCTGACCGTCAATTCGGGCTTGGCAACCGTTT
The DNA here is from genome assembly GCA_035044805.1 of Leucophenga maculata. NCBI lineage: Eukaryota > Metazoa > Arthropoda > Insecta > Diptera > Drosophilidae > Leucophenga > Leucophenga maculata. Next base: position 316,283 of record JAWNNP010001123.1, on the reverse strand, counting down.
GAGCCGCTTCGCCATCCTTCACAAACCCAGAACTTCAGTAACCCACTTTGCATCGCCAGTCACCACTCTCTTCAGAAATGGGTCTATTTTCTTGCGATTTAGCAGCGATTCGCAGTTGGAAATTCGGTCCATGAGGTTTTTTGGTGTCAACTCGAGTGGCATCTAAATATCGAATTTTTTCTGTAGCCAAGCTTCTTGAAATGTCTTTGAACGGTCATATGACTGATATTCAGCTCCCGGGCAATGATATGGCTGCTACTTTGGCGGTCAATCTCGATCACTTCCTTGATTTTATCGACTTCTTCGACGACAGTTTTTCCGGAGCGTTATGCATCTTCCACTTCCTCCACACCAGAACCATTGTTATGCTACGAATGAAATGAAGGCTTACGCTCTGTAATCAATTTTTTTTTATAAAGTTTAGGTTTTTGTGGGTATTTATTTTTACTTTAGATGCTTTCTTAGATTATATTTCTTATTTTCCAACAATTACATCTTCATATTTCTGCTAATTTCGCCCGAGCATGAACGGTATGGTACATTGCCAATACCTCTTAATAACATAATTTTTCATAAATATTATTCGAATTGTTTCTGTCAGTTTTCAAGTACATTTGTGCAAGCAAGTATCTACTTGAAATAACAAACTAGAAATCGAATTGCAGTTATGTAAGCTATTTGCTACTTGCTGTGCAAAAACCACAGAGTTAAAGCTTTAATCTTATGACTGCATAGAGTATTCCCAAAACCATATCATATTCTTTTCATTTTTGCCAATTTTTTTTTCCCAGCTAAAGCAATTTCATTTCATTTACGTTGAAACCCTCAAGAAAAAATAAAAACTGTAGACAAGAAAAACTCATTTGCAATTTTCTACAGTATGTGTGTGTGTAAGGCTTACTTTCTGCACAAGAAAACGAAAAGAAAAAAAAAAATAGAAGAAGCTGCCGAAAATTTTATTATGATTATCACATTTCGTATTTATGAGTTTTAAATTATATACGATTTGCGCACCTCAGCTTAGAGAATATGCTTGGCGCCTTTTTAAGTTGGGTTTTGCTTTGGGTTGGACTATTCAAATATTTATTGATTTGCTGTAAAGGCGTAAAAAGAAATCCCAAAAAAAAAAAATTGCAAAATATACTTTTATGAAAGGCAGTTGATCCTTTTTGCATTTACTTTTAGGACATTGAAAGTTTGCTGCTAGTTAAACGATTTAGTGGCGTAAGAAATATTTTGTAAAATGTAATTTTTAAATATTAAATAACTTCTTATTTAAGCTGTATTTCCTTTGCCAACATATCCTTGTCACTCACAAACATGCTGTTTCCTGTGTAGACGTTTGTCACGTGAAAAAATCTTGGCTAAAAGCCTTTTTGCGTCAAAGGATTTTTGGTTGACATAATGGCAAAGCAAAGAAATGCAAAAAAAAAAAAAAAAAAAGTAAAACTCTGTAAAGGAGTAAAGGATTGGTTTACTAGTGTGTTTTGTGTAAAGAAAGAAAATTATATTTTGCGCGCAAAAAAGGATATATCTGCTGTATGCTGCCTATGGGGCATTATAGTTGTCTGTCTGTTTGTTTGTTTGTCTGTCTAGCTGTTTGCCATGATTTGAGTGTTAACTTGTTTGTAAGATTTACAATTGTCAATGCGTTTACTCCCAGAGTTTACATCTTCTTTCAATTTTTTTCCATCCACTCAATTGTTACGCCTGCGGCAAGTACTGCTTGCTGCAGTGCAATAACCCAGACGATGCTACGCGTAGTCTGTAAAAACATAAATCGAATCTGCATTGCGACTCAGTAGCAAATTGAGTAGTATCAGTCAGTCAGTCAGTCAGTTGTGATTTTGATTTAGACGCATTTGCTGTGAAATTGAAATGAAAAAAGAAAAACCAACCAACGAGCTGTGCCCTGGAGCTGTGAAACTGCATCAAGCCGTTTTCAATTTCACAGCCAAACATTTTGTTTTTTCAAAATGATTCGCATTACACTCTGCTGCAACAGTTTTTAACACTATTTTACCAGCAGAAGGTACTCAATTTCGCTCGTTTTCAGTCATTTAAGTTAATTGTTTTGGGCTTCGCAGTGAAATTTAAACGAATTCGTATTTCCGTTTCCGTTAGTTTTTTTTTTTTTTTTTGTGTTTTATGTTGCCATTTTTCATGCTGCAGCAGCAGTGTTGCATTGTAAATACGCCATTTTGCCAGTTTCTGCGGAAATTTTATATTTGACAGCACCTGCATGCGACACTCATACTGCTTCATATTTTGCTTCTATCTGCACTTTACTGCCATCGATTGATGGCCGTGTATTTCCGTGCATCTGTTGCTCGTTAATTTTAAGTCGATTTTTTTTTTTTTTTGCTGCACACTACTATGCAGCAAGCAAAGCCGCCGTCGCCGCCCTACTGTTTAAACTTTAATAAATGCATTGCATGCTTGAATGCGTGCGTGATTGAGTGAGTGCTTGATGTATGCGCGGGATTTTCAAGGTCTGCTGGAGTGTGGATTTTAATGAATGCCAACCCTGTTGAACTTTGGCGTAGTAGTATGTCCGCTGCTTAGTTGTCAACTTTGAAAAACTTTATTTTACTTGACATTGTCGGTGCTACTTGTAGTTGAGATTCAGCCACTTGATTGTGTTGTAATCTTCTGATTATCATATAGAATGAAAAGCATTTCTATAAACTTTATCAAGCGCAGACAAAGACTTCTGCATAATTGAAATTAAATCTCTCTCCACCCTCTCTTAGAATATTTCTATCATGTCATAATTTTCAGTATTTCGATTTGTTTTTAATAATCATTGTGGATGGTAGTCCACGCAAGTGATGATAGCTCATCTCCAGCCGGAGCAGCATAACATTTATAAAGATCAAAAAATGTTAAAATACATAAAATTAGTTATCCCAATTTAAGGGATAAAAATTTCCCACCCATAGCTCTCAAACTTAATATACCCTGTGCCCATAGGGCAAAAAGGTGTATGAAGTCCAGATTTAGATAGGCAACTAGAAAGGGTAGCCAACATGCAAGTCTGTCTCCCATCTCTGAGAAATTTTTGTTTATTCAGCTAGAAATATTTATAAAATAAATATTTATAATATTTATAAATATCTTATTTCGTCTGTCTGGATGACCGTGAGAAAATCGAGATCTTGAAAACTATAAGAGATAGATCCTTAAAATTTACATATTTTCAATTTTATTGATACTTGTTTTTCTAAAGAACCCTATCCTTATAAAACAATTTTTTGGGTCCAGTTCAAACCACCAAATAGAGTTGGCCCCATATAAATCTGTCTCACATTTCTATGATTTTTAAGAAAAAAAATTTGTTGTGATATAGTTTAGATTGAACTGGCAAATTTGTTGTAGCTTTCACTATTCCGAATAATTATTTCTACCTGTTACATACATTTTCACAAAACCAGGGCCTAAAAAGAATTGATTTACGTCAAAAATTAGGACACTTCTTTAGTTCCTTTTTAAAAACCTCATCTATTCATCCTACTCAATATTATATATTCTAGTTAAACCGTAGTATTTTCCTATGATAAAAAAGTTTTCAGTTGATTTTCGGTTATTAATTGGTTTCCCAATGCTTGAAGTCTGTTTTACGATAACTCTTACAGAAGCTGCATTCGTCCGAGTTTTCTATTACACACAACTGCTTCTTGTTCTTTATACGACACTTAACTTTTAGTAATACTCTAAACATTCTCAGCTCGACCCAACATAGTGGGAGCATTATTTTTGTTCCGTCCGTGCTGTAATACTGTAAAGAGAAATTTGCTTGTCTTAGTCCTTAGATTGGAGGCCCAGTGCTGCTTCTTTGCTATATTTCCTTTTACACGGATTAGTTCCTATGTTGAATTTCTCCCGCTACCACAGAATGGTTCGTTCTGATCCTATCAACAGACTTATCGGTCTTTGACTGTCAATCAAGTCAATCTACTCATTGCCCAGAATATTGGTGTGTCCGGGTTACTAAATAGTGTTGGTTGAGCGCTTCTAATAAAATTTTTTGCATCTTATAATAGTTTCAGCTTATCAGACTTCGAGTTGTCTTTAACACTGTCTGACTTCCTAATAGAATCGCAAAATTGCAATTGTAATAGCCTCTATTGATGTTAAACTGTAAACTATTAATCATGCCATATACTTCTATTTGATAAATACTGAAGTATTTGCCCAAAGATTACCACTGTTGTAGCCTCGTGCCTCATGCATTCAGGAAAGTACACTCCAACGTCAGTGATCCATTTGTATTACGCTTGATTGTGTTTTCAGGATATATGATATTTCTGGAGTACACAATTTCAAGTCAAACAGCGAAGTTCCGATTAAAAATCTTCTGCTTTCTACTTTTCACTCTAGACATGCGAACTCCAAATTAAACATGATCTATTATATTTAACCTGTGATGCTCTTTGTTATATAATTTTGTATGCACACATAATTTTGCTGTCGAGTCACAAGCCTGCATGTTTTTTTTTCAAAATGTTTTACATCAAATGGATAGGAAGCCAAGTGCTTGAATACTTTTCATTAGAAAAGTTACATTGCGCTTAGCAACGACTGATTCATTATTTGTACAGTGCGCCAATTAACAGTACCAAAGCAACAAATGTTTTGTTTCACTCTAGCAGCAGACAGTTAACCACGGCAAACGTTCGTTCTTACGCGTGTGAAAACTTTAAGGTAATCAGCACGTTGGTGCTATGGTGAATTGTGTGTTGTTGTTGTTTATCCTTTGTAAAAACATGCATGACTCCATTAGCAACTAGGAATTTTTCAATTTCAATCGCTGTATACCAATACATAATGCTCGAAGTTAGAGAAAATGGGATTGGATATTTATACTCAAGGCCAGCCACTTATTTACACTGTGTTACATTGACGCAGAGGCAGACCATTCATTTTTGAGATAAAAACCATCATATATAATATGTACTGACTCTTGGAGGCAGATGGGTCGAACTGAACAATACCGAAGTCATATTACCATATCATATCTAATGTTCTAGTTAGAAGCGGTGTATTTTTGTAATCCTTTTCATTTAAAACTTCAGATTAAACTTAAGATTCATCTTCGGATTTTGTGTAGGAAAAGTTGCAATACTTTTGATCTTAGTAAGCTTCTTTTCTCAGAGGTTAGTTGTCTAAAAGTATTCTCCCACAAAAATTACGAGTTTTAAAATTTTTAACCTCCTCCGTTCTCCATAAAATCCCAAACAAGGGTAAAAATTTCTTAGGCACAAAAAAAAAGTAAGCCAGTATAGAGATAACGTCTCTCTAAGCCAAAATCTCAAAACTTCATCAAAGTCGGATAATGAATGACGATTTGATAAGCAATTGAATATGAACGATCTATGACCTTTTCTTTGCATACATAAAAAAGTGTTTTATAAAGCTTTTATTCGTGCAGTGAGAAGTGGGAGGAGCAAAATACTTTTCGTTAGTACTATTTTTTCTTAATAATATCCTACCTTTTTGGTTTGCACTGCTTGTCATAAGCTATGGAAAGATTTGTTTGTCGGTTATGCCTGACAGTAATATTCTTACTTGTTGAATCTTGGAAATATCCAATAGCAACTTTGAGGTTCTTTTGACTTTTTTGACATATTCGTGTGCCAACCATATCAGCTATCGGTCTTGAATCGAAAGTGCAAATTCGATAACAGATCGATATGCTTGAAGGAGACGCTTTTGAATACATGTTGTTTGACATGAGCCATTAAAATGCTTTCATTCTCTTTCGTACAGCTTGCAGCAATATATACATATATACGTCTCTTAATATGCCTTTCAACTATTGTATTGTATAGAAATATATATTATTAAATATTTCTGATTATATATGAAAAATACGAGTTTCAAATATCAAATATTCTATTCACACAAAACAAAAAAAAAAAGGAAACCCCCTCCTAACGACTTAATTTCCTGCACAAGCAATTCACCCCAAACGTGTTTATGCTGCATACTTTCAGGTGCTTAATTCCCACGCCATTTGCTGCTGTTGCTGCTTTTCCTCTGACATTTTATGTAATTCGATGCTTTGCACGTCTATTAATTAAATTAAAAACTTCATAGTTGTTAGCTGATGTCTCACATCAACATCAATGCCTGCCATCCTTACATCCTTAACAAGTACTACTACGACGAGTACGAGTAGAATAACAACTGAACCCACTCAGTGTTCAGTCAGTTCTTTTTCATGCGCTCGACTTAATCAGGCAAATTGAAGTAACAGGATATGCAAGGCGAAGCCATTAGTTCGGCACTCCAATTTCCGCCTTTGCCTTTTGTCTACATAATAAGTAGACTGTTCTGTGCGGGTGTCTATATATATAAGGCATATCTGTAGTATATTAAATTAAAAGATAAAAAAAATGTAAACGCACAGACTCAAAAATAACACAAAATAACATGTTTTTGCATACCAAGCTATTAAAATTAATAACAAAAGTTTTAATTTTCTGCTTTTTTACTTTTTAACTGATTGACTAAAGTGTTTTAATTTTTTATTTTTTTTTTCATCAGACTTTGTGCGACATTGTCAATGTATGCAAATTATTTAACAATTAAGCCGGTCAGCTTTTACACCAATTATGCATATTTACAAAAGTTAATTGACGTCGATGTTGCAGCAAGAGCAGCAGCAGCAGTACGAATAAGAGATGTCGAGTGTTGCCAATTAACAACATTATTGACTCAGACGCAGTGTTGCTGCCTGCCTGTCGCCATCAAGTCAGTCACTCGGAAATGCTGCCAACTCTATTTGACTTTGTCGGTCCATGCACTTGGCTTTGTAGTCATTACCGCCACACTTTGAAATGCTAATGAATTGGCTTTTGAGCAGCATAAAAAGGTAGAACAAGTTTTGACTTTAGGTCAAATGAAACTTGTATACGCTCTATAATTGCTTTAAATGTAATGTAATGGCATTTATAGCTTACTGATTCAAAATCGGACGTCTTTTATCTGAATACTTTGTAGAATGGCTGAAACTGGTACAAATATGAAGTGTACAGAGAGAAAAAACGATCAGCAAAACGAGGCGGTATAAGTCAGAAGACAGTTGACGCATATGTAAAAGGCTACGGGAGAGCTATGATACAGAAAATCAAAAGTCTAGAACCTGTTTCGGAGCAAGTAAACATCACAATATTTGTGATGTAATTTGTCTTCAGCAGAGAGGCTTGTCTTCAAAAAGCTTACTTTTCATGTCTTTGTAGGGAGACAATTATTTTTTGGGTTCCGGGGTGCTCTAAATACGATTAATTATAGTCTTGTTCTCCACCCTCATGCTTTAACTACAAGAAATGCTCAATTTCGAAAGACAGAAGTGGCTGACAATTGCATTTTCCACGTACCACCACATATCAACCGATTACATTCTTCCAAGACTGCGATCTGGTCATCTGTCTCTCCTCCATGAGCAAAAACTTTCAGTTAGAACATCTAAATTCAATTTTTTAACTGGTCAGCAACTTCAACTTTTGGTAAAGAAAAGGTTTTCGAAAAACATTTCACATGATACTGTCCTCAAAATTAAAAAGCAGAATATCATAGCCAAGTTTTCCATAGGAGCCCTATATATCATATAGAAAAAGGCAATTCCTAAGAATTTTAAATTATCCGAGATCGAGGAGTTCGCTGTATGAGGTTAAAAGGCTGACGCCTATTGAGCCGTCTTCTTGGCCGGATGACAGTTAGCCTATTGGCCAAACGGTTTCTGTGTTGTAGAAGTCTGCCATTATATCGGCTGGAATGGAAATTCAGCTGTTCGAACACTGTAGCCATATTTAGATCCCTGTGTAGCATTGTGTTCTTAACGAATTATTCGCAGCCAGTAATTAGTCTCAAGATTTTATTTTGGGTGGTATGGATGAGCTTGCCTCAAACTCACATGTTGCTCTATAGGAGACACAAACATCATCTGCAAATGTAGCCAGCATCATGCAATCTGTATCACTGCCCCAATTTATGTTTGGCTGCGGCATATCAGCTGTATATAACGAATACAGCAGCGGTCCAAGTACGCTTCCTTGTGGTACACCGGCATTCACGTCATACCTCACAGATATTGCTTAGTGAAGTCGCACCGCAATCTGCCTTCCTAAAAGGTACGACCGTAGTAGACCAAAGTAGGGTACAGGCAATGTGTTCTTGATCTTGACCAGTAGTTCTAAGTGCCATACTCTATCAAACGCTTCTCTAATGTCTAGAAATAGTGCATTGCAATACTTCTTATTTTTAAATATTTGGTCTATAATACGATGCAGTTGCTCAATAGTGCTATGTCCAGCTCAAAGCCAAACTGATGTTCAGGGAATATACCCTACGTCTCCAAAATTGTAACAACCCGGGCAGCAAATGGTCTCTTAAACACCTACGAGATCGATGGGAGGAGACTAATCGGCCTATGGGCGCTAAATTATGTTTTGAGGTTGCATGACAGCCAATGATGTTGAATCCAATCAATCAATCAATTTATTGAAAGTATCCAGCAGTTGACTCTAAGACAAGTTTTGATTCGCACTACCTATAACATGATGTTCCGTTGTCATTATAAAAATCAGTGGCGAACACCTCCTCAATCTCCGAACTTCAAGCCCTTACTTTAAAAAGTATGCCTAAGGAAGTAATAATAGATGAATAGGACTATATTACAACAAACGATACAAACAATCTTGTGTACTCTATGCCAAGACGTCTTACAGAGGTGCCATGTGAGAAAGGGTTATTCTAAGTATTCTTCTCCAATATCAGATATACAATAATTTCTCCGCCTCTATCCGTTTATTTCTTGTATTATACTCTTTAGATAATAGCAATATAAAGTGAATATTTGTGTATCTCCATGTTTTCTTAGTCCGGATTAAGCTTCATCTAGTCACACGAACTTTTATGGTGTTTTCTTATAATATAATATGGTAGCTCTTTGATCATCAAGTTCGTGGACTCAATCGTTTTTACATCTTTTCAATGTTCTGATGGAACTGCACTCCGTGCTTATCTCTTACAGCTCCTACATTCTCTGGGGAAAAAATTCAAGTGTGATTCTAGGTTCTATTAACTATCTAGGTTCTATTATCTAAGTTGTTTAATTTTACTAATCGTTTCATTTGATAGGAAGTGGTGGACGAAAGAAGGCTTCACAAGTGGCAAATTTTTCTGTCTTGAAGCTAAAGATTTACGTATGAGCCATAATATTTTTCCTGTCGCTACTGTCCCATACAAACAGCAGAATTAAGTATAAGCTCTTAAATCTATTAAATCAGCGCAGTTTGGGTTGTCAAAACAGGATTAACTAACAGAGTTCGTGTGGCATGACTACTGTTTATCTGTTTCTAAAGGGTGTTTAAGCTATTTGCTTTCTCATTTTAACATCTCTTTTTTGAACTCATTCTCACTTGATTACATATCGCTTGCATTCGTTCAACACTTTGCCTGCAGCAAGTCTTCGTGTTGTTGTTGTTGTTGTTGTAAGTGACCGGCAACTCAAATCATTCGAATAACCGAATCATTTATATGAATGTCTCGAATGTTCGTGGTATTCATTGTAAATTTAACTAACATATCATGTAATCATACGAAATGAATGAAACGAAAATGAAATGTGATATTGTTTTCATTGAAAGCAATGAATATTAGTAAGTCGAAATGAGTAGCATGCATCAATCGAATGTGTTTTAATGAATTTTCATAAAGCAACTAAAATGAATACATTCATGCAGGATTTTAGGCTACCTCATTGCTGTTAATGATATCATAATAACTAGAAAGGGGTTGATTACAGATAAATATTATTTTTAACTAATTAATCTACAGTTTTTTTTCACATACAAGACAAACCATTTTAGAAATTGTTCATACCGCTTATAAAAACTATTTGCAAAAGGGTATTAAAATACATTTTAAAATTGCCTGAAAGTATTTACTTATACGCAGTAAGCTTCATTTAGTGCGCCTTTGTCAACATTCAGTATCTGCATGCTCAAACATTCGTCGTCCTTTCGTTGCTTCGCTCGTTCGTTCGTTCAACCAAGCTGCTGCTTAATTGTTAAATTGATTAAATTTTGCGCTTTAATTGCGTGTCAGCGTTCATTGTCCTGCAGTCACTACTCCCTTTTTTTTTTGTTTAAACTTTTCTGCTATAATTTTAACAATTTTCTGCTAGATTGGTCGGTCCGTCTGTCTGTTCAACTTGTCTGTTCGTATGAACAACGTCGTTCACATTTAAACGCTTATTTGTTGTTTTACTAGCACTTAATAGCAAATCATCAACGCTAAGAGCTTTAGATTGCTTCGTTTTCGCATATATCATGCGTTTGAGTCATTCACTGTGCATAGAGCATGCTTCAAAGGGCTTAATCAATGTCTTTGTTCTACTCGAATAGTACAGATAGTATAGACTGTACACCCGCTCACTCGCATTTAGCACTTCATTCAACCATTTAGGACATTGTGGCTAACGCCAAGTGGTATGCTTTGATTTAATTTGTTTTCGGCGCAAAACCATTTCTAAACAATGCACAGCTCTGCTGGCTCTAACGATGTATTTGTTTTGGTGTATTATTGGGCTGTATAGACAGTTGTGTATCCTTTGTCGTCTGTCAATCACTGGTCATTCCACGCTGTTGTCCTCGTCGTCGTCGTCACTGACAATATAGTCATACATCAGCATTTCATGCTAGTTTGTACGAGTATGTACTTCTTGCTGTGGTGGTTTGTGGCTAGCAGCAAAACCCATTTATTTACACCCACACTGCCGTAGCTCAAATAAATTCAATTTAACATGCTGACACAAACCAAGAAGTATGCATTTCAGAGTAGTATTGTAAATTTTTTCATGGCAATTGAATTTGCTGCACATAAAATAAGAATAAACTCGTATTTTAAAGCTTTGAAGTGCTGACTTTTTAGCATTGTATACAAATATTTATTTATTTTGTATACAAGTAGAGAAAATGCAATAATCGTGCTTACACGACTTCGAAATACGCTGTTTAGTTCAGTTCAGATTGCAACATGTTGGCTAATGCTTACACAACAGCATCGAACCTGACTTCGTTCTGCTCGACAGACATGTGCTACAATTTGTTTTACACTTTAGCTGCATATAAATCAGGCGTAACTAAAAATCTATATTGTATGGCTTTATCATTGTAAGACTTCAAGTTTTTCAAGACACAATGACTCGATTTTTTTTTTTTTGCGTGTTACATACAGTTTCGCCAATCTAGTATACCCATTCTTCGCTCCATTGTAGTGTATGCAAAAAGAAAATCACATTTCGAAAAGCCAAAATAGCAAAAATTCATTGCACATCACAGAAGGCGTTTGCGAACCGGAAACTAACAAATACTACTAAACTTGTACAACAACACAACCACATCCTTTTTTGCTTTCGGGTTCATGAAAATGTTTTATGATGCCACACATATTTTATTGATTATGCAATGGCAGCAATTTAACCAATTACATATAGAAATACACATTTTCTATAACTATTTTGACTGCGACTCGTGCCTCTTCGACGCTTTATGGGATTTTCATCAACAACAACGAACGACTGCATATAATTTCTAGTTATTGTGGATATCGTATGACTAATATATACCATATATGGCAGGGCAGCGCAAATAAATTGCTTATTTGTTGCGACAATTTGCGGTAATTTCGTGATTTACTCGGATTTTTTCCTTCCGTTTCCTCTTACAGTTTTTCGCTATTTTTCTTCATCATTTACAATATAGAATTTTCATAGCCAGCCAGCCAGCCAGCATCATGACATCTTGTGTGAGGGTTGTTGTAGGCAAACCCTTATATGGTTCTTGCCTCTGTAATGCGCATCATTAATTAAACATATTTTTCTTACTTATTCCACAATCAATGTGTCTCAGACGTTTTATTTTACTCATGTGTATACTGAGATTGCTTTTCGTCGTCGTAGACGGTGACGTCGTCATCGTCATTGTCGAAAATTTCAAAAGCTAATCGATGTTCATTACTCAGTTTGCTGCCAGATGAGTACCGGAAATGATTTTTTTTTTTTTTTTTGTTTATACAATGTGCAGAGGATCAAAGCAAAAAAAATTATTTAGAAATAGGCTTGATTTTTCTTTGCTTTTAATAGCTGAGGGGCTGTGCAAAAACTATATTTTAGCAACATCGGTTGATTAATTTGGAACTAAAATGTTTTGACAACTCATACAAGGACTAATAATGTCAACCGCACGTTCACGTTTTCTCACTCTCTTTTTTTCTCTTACGCAACCACGCACAAATAGACAGTGGATAGATTTTTATTGTCCTGCATATTATACACTTGCATTAAACTTCTTCTCCTATTACTATCCGAATCAGACTCCAAATCTACAGCAGTTTCCAAAGAATATATTGCTCGATTAAAAATATCCGTCATATAATATCATATAATGCAATTGATGTATATTGCATGCGAAAGCCTAACACTTTTGAAAAAAATTATTTCGAGCCTCTAATTGGTTTTCCCTTAAGCATTCGACGGAAAATGTTGGAGCCGAAACAATTTGTGTGCCGTGAACCAATATTTTATGAACAATTGGAGACACTGGATACCACGCATATTTTTCCGTACGAGGTATGTCCGAAAAGAATTCGATCTACGTTCAGATCTCCGCGATGGTGTTATTCTTCGTCATTCGGGCCGTGACACCCTTCGAAGTAGTCTCCATTTGATTGAACGACAGGCTTGAAAGCAGATTTTGAATTGACCTTCGCTCTAGCATCGCATTACTCTGAATCGTATTGATGTCGTCAAACCGGTTTCCGTTGAGCGCCATTTTCCATTTTGGGAACATCCAAAAATCGCAGGGAGCTATGTCGGGACTTTACGGAGGTTGGCGAAGCTGTACAATTTTGCGTTTCGCAAAAATTGCTTCACAAAGTTCGATGTGTGTGCTGGTGCGTTATCGTGGTAAAGAAACTCGTCGCCGCTTGACCAGAAACCCGATCGATTTCTTCTTACAACATCACGCAATCTTTTCAGAACTTCAACGTATATTCTTTTTGATCATCTGACCTTTTTGAGCAAATACGTAATGCACAACACCTTCACAATCGAAAAAAATAAGCAGCATTGTCTTGACATGGCTTCGACTTTGGCGTGCTTTTTTCGACCGTGACTCGTCTGGACCATAACCATAAACCCACGATTCATCACCAGTAATAACCTCTTAAGCAGATTTTTATTGTCATTGATCAGTTCCAAGTTGTCCTGAGCGATTTATGTGCGAAGGGGTTTCTATTAGGTCGTGAGCAACTTCGGAATGCATTTCGCACACACGCGAGTCATTCCCAAAATCTTGTTCAAAATTTCCCGAACAATAATTTTTGGAGATCATCTTCTAGTTCACGAACATTCAAGCGACGAACACCTTCTATGTTTTCTCAATCTTATGTGCCTTGAACTCATCACTAAGAAGTTTATGTGGTCAATGTCAAGTAAATTCGAAGTCCGACATACTTCCGTAAGTGAAAAACGGATCATTTTAACGAAACTAATTCCGTGAAATTTATTGGAACGTGAAAATGAGAACACGGATGTGGAATATAAAAATTCAAGCTGAAAATCAAAAAGTTTGGCGACATTTGTAGTCAGTTATCCAACATAATCGAAGTTCATTACTCAGTTAGCCATAAGAAAACTAGAAAACTGCATAATGCATAAGGCAGCCCATTGACAGAACGATGCCTTAGTACAACTCTAAAAAAAAATGTAGTTTGGAATGAGTACTTGTTAAACAAAACGCTAATCCTGTCGCCGCTGTTCGTTGATCCTTTAGCGTATGTAGTCATTGGAAGCAAGCGCGCCAATCAACATTTGCATAACCCAAAGTAAGTTTTTTTTTTGGCTTAGTATTCCGTGTAGCCTTTCGGCATGACTGTGCTGTACTGCATATCGTTAACAAATTGTAGAGGCTTGCTCATGCTCTTTGGCGGTTTTTCTTTTTTTAACGAAATTCCGGTTTCCACTGGGCGCAAGTCATCTATCTGGCCCTTGTGTGTATGTGACCGTCAGGCTGTCTGTCTGCCTGTTATCTACCTGGCTATATTGCTTTTCCTGAATTTTATGTAACAACGTTATACCTTATGGGCGTCAATGGTAAACATGCGCGCGCTGAGTTTGCAACGCCAGCAAATTTCCGGTCGGTCGGTATTTTTTTGGGTATTCTTTTTTATATGCCAACAGTTTAAAACCCTTTTGCGAAAGAGCGAAACAAGCTAAATCCTTTTTTGCATTTCTTTGTGGCTGCGTTTGTTATAAATTTGTTTAAAAGCTTAGCGCGCGCTTCGTACGAGTTTTCAACGCTTGCTGCTGCTGGTTGCTAATTTGCATATTGTCTGCTCGAGTTGAGAGAAATTTAAAATACTTAAAGTGCGGCCCAAAAAAGTATGCTATGAAATTTAAACTTGAACTAAAAGTCTGCTACAAAACTTTGCACACACACACACACACACACACAGAGAATTGGCTTAAAGGCAAAAAATAATTTGCTTGATTGCCTTCCTTCATTGCGCTTGCTTCTACTTGCTAAAGCTAATAAAGAACAAACTGATTCTACTTTGCAAATATTTCTTGTCTCAGCTTTTAGAAGAGTATGCCTTGGCTAACACATTTTGACACCAATTTTTGCCAAATTAATTTCATTATAAACGGTCTGAGGCAATTTCATTGCTTGGCAGTTGGCCCAGGCACATCGTCTTCGTACTCGAGACACTTTGATTGGCTTTTGTGATGAAGTCGCCTGCTGCAGCGCGCACCAGCGTAAGTGCTTTGTGTCAAACTTAATTGATTTTGCATACAAGTCAATTATGTAAAGTCAACTTTTGCCAAATTGTTGCTACGAATATGTTAATTAAATGACAACTTTCACACTTTCTCTCTTTCTCTCTTTGTAGCAATATCCCGCGAAGATGGCGATGAGTCCTCACATCATACGCACCATCATCACCATCATCATCATCGCGGCGGACATGGCGGTCATCATAATCACGGTAATAAAGTTCCATACAATGGTTATAATTCCGACGAGTATCTGGATCGTTTGGAGCCAAATGGCAATATACCTGCGGATAAATCCAATTGCAGATATGGCGGTAAGTGCTTATAAAATTTCATATTTTTAAATTATATTATTAAATGCTGCACGTTTCATGTCTGCTGCCCCTTTTTATACATCCGCACATAAATTTACGTCAACATTTTCATTTATTTTTGCCAAATTGTCTACCATATCGTTATAATTTATCACCAAAATACGCTGCTAATCTAAGCTTTAATCGCAGCTCAGTGTCTTTAATGAATGCAATAATTTATGCCTTTGGTTGGGGTAAAAAAAGATGGCTGACGCAAATAAGAAAGCGTTACTAATTATAACTTGACGACTATATACATATATATATGCTTCATCTATGATAAAATCCTTCCAACCCCCACCCAGTTAGACAAACATATGTAAGCCAGTAGCAACGGAAATGAAATGGGTGGCCAACCGTTGTAGAAATCTTCATTTTGTGCACGATTTAGTCGATTTGACGCCGTAGTTTTTCATGCAGTAAGGCGCAATTAATCAAAGTTGAGGCAACACCCCAACTCCTGCGATTGTTTACTTTAGCTACTCAATGTTGTTTTTGTTTTTGTAATAGTCCTGTCAACTTACTATGTTGTTTGTTTGATACGAGTGCTGATTGAGAAGTATTTCTTAATTATTGTAAATGAAATAAGCAACTTGAAAACTTTTAGACATTAAGAAATTTACAAGTTCTTGAAAACTGGTTATGAAAACTTCTTATGTTCCTTGGTTGTAGAAATATGTATGCTAGTGTGTCACGCTCAGTGATTTTTGTTAGAAAAATCTGGGACATGTCAGCAACCATGTCGAGCTGCTTAATAATAATGTATGATACAATACCAGAAAGTAAGAGAAACAGGAAGTATTGATAGACCACATCAGCGACATATTTTATGCCAAGGTATGATATGGTTTAGAAATTGAATACTCAAAGACAATACTGCTGACATGTCATGTAGAGTGTCTTGTTTAATTACAATTCACCAAACGAAATTGTAAACGACTCATGTAACATTTATTTAATATAACCGCCTTCTGTTTGAATGACAGACTCCATTCTTCGTCTGAATCATTCGCAGGCTCATTAGGTCCTGTACCGAAGAACCTATTGGTTTTGTGCAAATGTATGTAACAAGTAGAAATAATGGTAGAAGACCCCCAAAGTTACCCGCATTATGGTCAGCAGTGATAGAGGAGTCGTTATAGCCATGGCCGTCTGTCCGTCCGTATGAACGAAAGATCTCGGAAACAGTAATAGATAGATACTTCGTGTGTTTTGCATCCGACTAGGACTTCTCCGGACTTCACCCACGACCGTTTGCGCTTCACTTTGCTGCAAATTACCCAATTTTCATCGCCAGTCACCATTCGCTTTAGAAACGGGTCGATTCGCAAATGGAAATTCGGTCCATGAGGTTTGTTGGTGTCAATTCGTGTGGCTTCTTCAAATGCCTTTCAACGACTATTTGACTGATTTTCAACTCGCGGGAAATGGTACGGCTGCTACTACGGCAGTGTATATCGATGATTTCTTTGATTTGGTCGACTTCTTCGACGACAGGTCTTCCAGAGCGTGGTGCATCTTCCACTTCCACCACACCAGAACGGAATCGAGTGAACCACTGTTGTGCTACGCGAATTAAACAAATATCAGCCTCGTAAACATCAAACATATTTTTCACCGCTTGCGATGCGTTTTTACCTTTCAGCTAGTAAAAATGTAAAATATGGCAAATTTCTTCCTTCGAGACCTCCATGTTCGACGTTACTGTTGCTGTAGGTCACAACTGAAGTGTCCAAGCGGAATGCGAAATACGAAAAGACTGTTGTTCCAATCTTATATTTCACTGAATTATCTGAGAGTTCCTTAATATTGCGTCCTCTCAACATATCGTATCCTGGTGATTTTTCGTTGTTAATTTTTCTCTATCTGAGCTTTTATATCACTTAATGACTTTTTTTTGATTTTATATTCCTGTGATTCTGGATTACTTTGCTGTAAGATTTTGCTTGAAATAATTGATGCATTCAAAAAAACATCTTCGAAGTAGTCGGCTAGAATAGTAGCTTTGCCAGAGTTGGTTCTTGCCCACGAGCCTCCATCTGTCTTTAGTGGATTTCGGTAAATACTATTGTTGGACAAATTCCTTGTCTTTCTCCAGTGTTAAGAAATTTTTTGACTGAGATATTATTTTACATTTTTAGGGCTTCATTAAGTTCCCTTGTTATCTTATTGTAATTCTTTTTATCGTCTGATGATCTCGGTTTTTGAGCCATTTATTTTGATTTATAAAGAGGAAATAGTCACAGGGCGCTAATATGCTTGATCTGTGAGCACTTCGTAGTCCCATTAATGCATTTTTACCATGGTGCCACAAACGTGTGCATTAGCTTCATGGAGCAGCACTTTTTTCGTCACCAAATGCGGCTATTTCTCTCTCAATTCAATATCGAATCTGTTCAAAAGCTGTGAATAATATCTGTCTGTAATAGTTCAATCCTTTTCAGGGTTATCGATGTCAGGAACATGGCGTGCATTGCAAAAAACTGTGGCCATGACCCACCTTGAACTTCTTTGGAGTACGTTCACCCGCAGAATCGCACTGTTTCGATTGTTTCTTAGTCTCTGATGTGGAGGATGGATCCAAAGCGGCGCAAATACCCGTTCGAATTGTCGCTGAACATCGCTAAACTCTCCATTGAAGTGGTCATCAGGTTGCGCTTATAGTCGAATCTGATAAAACACAACTACAATCGCACGGGTTATTTTTTTATTTTCAACTTAAATTGGTTGTTCCTCTCAGTTAAGGTTCCTACAGTCTCAGTCTTTAATTCTCCAATCGCCCAATATCATGACGTAGACTTTATCAACTATTTCTGGTGCGACAACCTCTTTTATGTGACCTGAAAGCTCGGCTTTACGTGTGCAGGTACGAATACAATGGAACATCTTAACCAGTAAACCACTGCTTAACCTTTCAAATTGATGGTGCAGAGTTCCCGTAGTATTTATCAAGCCATTCCTTGGTTTTAGTGATTGTTTTTTTTCTCAATATATAATGCTTATTCAGCTAACAAAATCTACTTTTTTCCTTTTTTCATTAAAATTTTCATTAATTCATGAAATGGTCAGCTTTCAATGGCTATCAAGCACAAACTGAATGGCACAGCTTGCTCAAAATTTTACATGACTCCATTTATAGCTGGCAATTGACTGGAGCAGTGTTGCTTTTAAAGTTACTGCGCTGAAGTTGTTTTTTTCTCTTACTACAAAGCATTTTATATTTTATAAAAGACTAAAAGAATCATACTTTTCTCTTATATCACTAGCCTGTCAATCCAACCATCATAGCTTCCATACTGCAGAAGTATGTATGTGTGCCTATTTGATTTTATCGTTCTGACACCATTTGTCAGCTCAGTCAGTCACCCTTTAGACATTTAATTGATAATGTTGACAATAATTTACAAATGATGTATTATATTGTTCAATCTAACTTGTGTACATCCTGTTCAAAACTTCTTGGCACATAAATCGCCTTAAACTATGCAGCATGATCGTCATAGCATACACACACTCACACACACATTCACATAATCATAATTCCTTTTGTCGTAATTGTAAATTGCAATTTTATGCAAACAATACTCGTATTTCGTTGACATGACTGACTGACTGCCTTGTCGTCTGATAAGGCAACACAACATGCAACAACAAACCAAGCGTTGTACGTCCTGCTGCTGCTGCTGTTGTTGCTGCTGCTGCTGTTGCATGCTGTTATTATGCTTGTACAACACTACACTGTGCAGCGCTGCCAACTCGGTTCAAATGACAAGGCAGGCGTAACAATCGTCATAAAACAACGGAAATGAAAATATTAACAAGCAAATGCACAACCAGCGAGCAATAACAAAACATTGTACAGTGGAATGTATGAATGTTATATTCATAACCGAATGGGGAAATAAAATCCTTATACTGCTGGTGCTGTTGCTTGGCAGAGTTGCCACGTTCTATTTTTTTTTTTTATATACATATTTCGAAGCAGTACTCCTACATATTATGCAGAGACAATGCTGCTTTATATCATTCGTTTGTTTGGTTAGTTGTGTGGTTTGTGCTCAGCTCAGCTCAACTCAGCCAGCCAACTTTTTATGGCATTCACTGTTTTATATAGGATACAATAAATTACTCATTTTCCATTTGAATCGTCGTTGCCTGTCTGTTGTCTTTGTTTTAGTGTATATGAATGCGCGCTATTTTTCCTGCATGTTTTCACTTGCTCCGAAGATGTTTTGTTTTTTCCACTTGTTGTGGCGTATAAGGGGAGAAATCTGTGCGACATTGGCATAAATGGTTTTTTCCTTCTATTTTGTGACAGTTTTTTAGTTTTTTTTTTATAGGAAATTGCATTAGAGTTACTGGTTTTTTCGCGCTTTGGAGTAGTTACTGGTTTTTATTTAAAGTTTGAAAAATATGTTCAAATCTTTTTTATGTCTACAGATTTAAGTCGCTCATTTTTTCAGTAACAACAAGTTCGTCTCTCTGTCTGGTCCTTATGAAAATCTAGATCTTGAGACATTAATAGAAAATGACATCAAATTTGCATATTTAGCTTCTTCTATTCATTCTTCAGATCACTTGTATTCAATGAATGTGCTTACCCTTCTTCCTAAGGCAGAGTGAGGACTTACTACGCAAACATAAGTAACATTCTAAGTTTTTGTTTTGTTTTTTAGAAACACCATTTTTGGAATATTTTATGCTAATCCTTATCAAATATTATATTTAAGTCCAAATCGGACCACTAAAAGGGCTAGCTTCCGTACGAAAATGTCGCTAGAAAAAGTCCACTCGACTGGAGCGTTCTTTCCTTTTGTCTTACTAAATAAAAACCATTTTCGTCAAGCTCTTGTAAAGGGCATAGCTAAAAATTTTGGTGTTCACGGAGTAACATAAATGAGATGTACCGGATGGTATCAATAGTTGTCAAAAGTGGAGACGATTGCAGCAGAATGATAACTCACCACACGAAGTATTGCAGCGCGGCTGGTGTGTTATCACACGAATCAAGTGAAATAATATTCTAAAATATCTAATTTCTTGATGTAACGGCACATAAATACATCTTTGTTGAAGCGTTCCGTTTCGTGTGCTGAAAAGTGAATCACCTACAACAATGTCGTGGGGGTCTTGCACTGACACTGAAAGATGGATACCATTCAAAGACGATTATGCACGAATTTGGATGAGAATAAGCTGCAGCAGTCTATACGGAGAACTACTGCTCAGCACGTGCCAAATTGTAGCTTGAACTCCAAGAGTACCACTCGGAATCAATGGAAAGTTGTGGTGTTTCATAAAATTAATGTAAAACGAAATATAAGGTTGGAACAAAAACTTGTTCGAATTTTCGCCTTTATTTCAAATCTTTATAATATTGAGTACAATTATCGGACTTAGTTTAAATATCCACCTTGGATGGAAAAGGAATCGAAGTATGTGGTCTCGCGTTGTCATGATGGAACACAATTCCTCTCCTATTGGCCAAAGATGGCCACTTCTTAGTTATTGCTGCCTTTAAGCGATCCAGTTGTTCACAGTAGAGGACCGAATTGAACATTTGGCTAATATTAGATGATTCACTGCCAATCCCACCAAACACACAGCAAAACCTGCCTGACCGTCAATCTGGGCTTGGCAACAGTTTGAGGCACTTCGCCAACCTTCACCCATGATCGTTTGCGCTTCACGTTGTCGTGAGTGACCCACTTTTCATCGCCAGTCACCATTCGCTATAGAAACGGGTCGATTTTGTTGCGATTCAGCAGCGATTCGCAGATCAAATATCGGTCCATGAGGTTTTTTTTGGTGTCAATTCGTGTGGCACCCAAATATTTTTTTTTTGTGTAGCAAAGCTTCTTCAAATGCCTTTGACCGGTCGTATGACTGATATTCATTTCACGGGTGATACTATGGCGGTCTATCTCGATCACTTCCTTGATTTTATAGACTTCTTCGACGACAAGTCTTCCGGAGAGTGGTGCACTTCCTCACACCAAAACGGAATCGAGTGAACCACTGTTGTGAACAAGTATCGGCTCCGTAAATATCACAATTTTTTTTTGATCGCTTAAGATTTTATGTAGTAGTAAAATATGGCGAATTTCTTCCTTCGAGACCTCCATGTTCGACGCGCTGTAGCTTACAACTGTCCAAGCGCAATGCTGTCATGGCCAGCACATCAGCATAGCGCCGCCCTTTCATGGATAATTTCAACTTGCCGAACAGAATAAAGTCACATGGTGCCAAATCAGGCGAGTAGTTGATGGATAAAATGCGGTTTTTGGTCAAAAAATCGGTCGATAAGACGACGCATTATCATGCAACAAACGCCAAGTTCCTTCTTCGCGATATTCTGGCCGAATACGACGGCTATGACGTAGCAAACGCCTCATAACACCAAGATAAAATGGTCCATCAATTGTTTGGCCCTGTGGGACGAACTCTTGGTGAATAATGCCCTTCGAATCGTAGAAACAAATCTTCACTTTTGACTTTTTCAAACATAATTTTTTGGATTCGGTCCTTTGGTTTGGCTTGGTTTCAGGGTCCTATGTAAACACCATGTCTCATCACCAGTAATAATGTTGAAAGAAAAGTTTTGATCTTGTTTGGCATCTTTCGTATATTGAATCTGAAGCGCCTTTTCCTCGTCTTAAAATAGATGCGGAACAAATCGTGCACAAACTTTCCTAAAGCCCAAATGATCGACCAAAATACGATGGATTGCGTCTTTGTACAATGAAACATGTTTAGCAGTCATAAATAGTGGTACGAGATGGACAATTATTCCCATAAACTGGTTTCATCAATTCGTAAGTTTTGGTAAAAGTTTTACCAAGTTTAAAACAAAACTTTATATTGGTTCTGCCTTCAACTATCATACTAAACGCTATAACTCCATATCTACTTTTCCAAATGTCTTGAAATATTGAATGGAATTTCAATGAAAGATGTTGCTTTCCAACGCAAGTCTTCACCAAGAGGTAGCGCCACCAGAAAATGCCCTGTGTTAAGAGGTTTAACTGTTCTATAATTAAGTCTGTTTCTTTATTAGTGATGAGACAACTACACATTATATCAAATTAGAGATGGTGATACTCTAAGTATTGATTAAAAGCTATAGCGGCGCATTTATTTGCTCTTCAAACTTTAAAATGTAAAGGTTTGTACTTTAAATTGTTCTAATTTAATTACGTCCCTCTTATGTTATTGAATTAATTTCTACCCAAGCCCATGTTGCAGCATAAAATATTTCCAGTCTATTCTTTATTAAAACCATAAATCCCTAATACTCGTAAAAGTCCCACAATAGTATTGTAAATCATATTTAACAATTACGCGATACTCTGCCATATGAAAAGCAAACACAATAACAACAAATGGCATATGAAAAAAAAAAAAAGGAAAATTTAATTTGGCCACAAAAATATTACAAAATATCACACACACAGCTTGGGGGCGGGTAGCGAGCGCACACAAGTGATAAACTGTGCGAACTTTATGGTTTTGTGAGTATAAATGGGCGGACTCAGTTGTTAATAGGTCATAAGAACGCAGTTAGTTTGAGTCTGTGACTTAAAGTTGCAGTTTTAAATATGCAGAAATATGCTAATATACTGAGTAGCTTCAACTACTCACACACACACACACATGCTGTTTGTCTAAATCCTCAACTAAAGTGCTTTCTGCGCTTGGATGCTGGAAGCTTTTTAAATGTTATTGTTCCATATACTACTTACATGTTTGTGGCAAAATTACGCTTCAAAGTTGCATGCCCCAATCCAGAAGTGTGCTGCTGCTACTGCTGCACCCCTAAAAGCAATTGCGCTGTGTGTAGCCGAAGTGAAAATTTAGTGCGTTTCTTTTTTTATGCGCAAATAAATCCTTTTAACGCTTTATTTGGCTTTTGACGCTTCTCACAAGCAGTCGCGTAAAATCTTTTGCAACTCCTACCCTCACTTGCAGCTCTTCACGTCGCGCTCAAGTACGCACGTTCGCTATTGTTTTTTCCGAGACACTGCTTTAATGTTAAACAAACACGGTTAGATGGTTTGTATCTTTTGGATTGTCTATTGTTGACTTTTTGTTTTTTTTTTTTTTGTTCTATTTTATAAAGCTTTTTTTAAGGAGAGCGAATAGCAGAAACCGCAGTTGCTTTACGCTGCTGTCGTTTTACTTCATGATAATGTCGTGATTTAAATTTATTGGCAAAATACTTTAAAGTGATATTTTTTTGTTTCCAATGTACCCTTCGCAAGTTTGATACTTCTTACAAAAGAGTTTATCGATTTTTGTTAGCGTCGAATTGAAGTATGAATACGAAACAGTTCAAAATTTCTCTGAAAATTAAAAAGCCGTCACTATAAAAATAATTTATAGGTAATACTTGAGAGAAACAATTTAAAAAACACAATTTTCAACAAAACAAAATTAAATAAAAGTTTTACAGTTGGTTTGAAATTTGTAGGAAACTTTATATTAATCACGAAAAAATTAGTTGCGAATTATAAGCGGTTTTAAGTTAAAATTAAATTTTAAATTCGCTTCGACCAAGAAAAAGTCTACGTACACACTCTATGTTCAATTTTTGTTATAAAAAAAAATATAAATTCAAACATCTACCAACCTAAAAGAACCTCACCAATAACAAAATGGAGAAACTATCAGATGCACATGGCTAGATCAAGTTGAACTGTTTGGCGTATGACTCGCCGCTTTATGTAATAATTTTGTTACGCTGCGAGTATATATGTGCCGTTATTCTTAGCGGAAGAGCTATAAATAGGCCTCGCCCTGGACATTGCAGAGTCCCTTCGGGAAATAACGTGGTACCTGTTGTTGCTATCCAAATGTGGGCAAAATTTCTTCGTAAGCTTGACATGGAGTTGCGTTCACAAGCGGGGTTACGAATCATAGACCTTCTCAGGTTTGCTCACCTCTGAACGGCTGTTCAGAGGCTACCCAGGAGATACGTTTCCTAACGGACTGAAGTCAAATACATACGGATTTACTGATAGGACTATATCAGTGTTGATTCCGACCAAAAATTTCGACCAGTGACCAAATATTCACATTACGCCAAATCTTGGAAAAGACCCGTGAGTTTAACAAAGATACACACAACCTATTTGTCGACTATAAAGCCGCTTTCGACACGCCGATACGATCGAAGTTTTTCGACGACCTGTCTGCACTAGATATCCCGGCGAAAATCGTCCGTCTTTGTATGACTAAGCTATCTCACACTCAAAGCGTTGTCAGGGTGTGGAAAAACCTCTCCGACCCCTTGGATACCAAAAAATTATTCAGGCAGGGCGATGCTCTGTCGTGCAATTTTTCAATCTTCTGATGGTGAATGAGGACAAGATGAAGTACTTGGTATCCTCTCGCACTCCGTCATAACGTCTTAGACGATCAGTGCCAATGGAGAATTTCAAATTGAATGTTGGAGAAAACTTCGTCTATCTTGGATCCGAGATAACCAACAACAACAGCGTCAGCCTGGAGATCGGGCGAAGAATCACGCTTGCAAATAGAGGCTTTTTTGTGCTAAGCAAATAGGAAGATTCTTCGCAGGATTTTCGGTCCCAGCTGCTGCACCGTGCTGGGCACCTCATTCGAATGGATGAAAGAGCTCCAGCACGCATGGTTTACATGGGGACCCAAATTTGATTGGAGGACGCGAAAATAGAGGACAACCGGGCACGCGTTGAAATGACCAGGTGTGAAGACCTCTCCGTACTTGGCATTCAAAACGACTAGCGCCAACGCGCACAAGACTATGGAGGTTGGCGCGCCTTACTAAATGCGGCCATGATCAGAAGACGGTTGAAGGCCATTTCAATAAGTCTTCGTTGCAGAAATACATAAGAACTTCTTAAAATAAAAGTTTCACTCAAATGACCTATTGTGTTAGAGAGTCAAATGCTTTTCCTCACTTTTAGGCTGATCTTTATGCCATTTGTTCCCAATCTCAGTTTTCTATGCAGCAAATTTCATGAAGTTTATACTGAAATTCAGAAAAAAAAATAATGAGGCTTTAGAGTGGCTTTGTTTTAAAAACCAATGACAAGGAACTTTCTTGTATAACAATGATGACGCTTTACTTTTCTGTATGGATGTATAGGGTATAATAATATCCGCTTTGCATCCATTTTGAGCTTAGTTACTCTTTTTATACCCTGTTCCCATAGAAGAAATGTTTGTTACAAACAGCAGAAGGTGAGCCAGACCACATAAAGTAAATTTATTCTTGAGTAGCAACGAAATTCTAGTCGATATAGACATGTCCTTCTATGAAAAGTGGCATCTTGGAGACTATAACAGCCTTCACATTTGTATATTTCGATACTATTCTTCAAAAAACTTGTATGCAATGGCACTTACCATGCAAACCAACTTCTAATACTTAGTTTTTGCACGAACAAATTTTATTCCTGTTGTTAGTTTTGCTAAAAACATAAAAAAATGGATTAACTTATGTTAATCCTTATCAATTATTCCATTAAGGACCAATTTGGACCACTAAATGGGTAGCACCCATACATATCTTTCCTACCTTTCAGTTTTTTTTTTTTTATATGAAAAATGTTGTTTATTTTTTTTTTTTCTTATTTCCTAAGAAAATATTCCATATAGGTTAAGTTCAGATCTCTAGAAGGTGCTACCTTCATATAAATCCTTAAGAATAGGGTATCTCGAGTCGCGCCCACTCGATTGCAAAGTTCTATCTTGTTTTTTTTTTCTTCTACTTACTACTTATTATTTTCTTTTTTCTTTTGTTTTTCTTTTCGCGGCTTTTTTTAAGTTTGAGGGTGAGAATTCGTACTTCCAAGCAACCCTTTGACATTTATACTTTTAGGCCCTGTACCGAAGGTACAAGAGCCTATTGGGTTTGTGCAAATGTATGTAACAGGTAGAAATAATGGTCGGAGACCCCCCAAAGTTACCACCATTATGGTCAGGAATGAAAGAGGAGTCGATATAGCCATGTCCGTCTGTCCGTCTGTCCGTCTGTCCGTCCGTCCGTCCGTCCGTCTGTATGAACGAAAGGATCTCGGAAACGGTAATAGATAGAGACTTCGTGTTTTTTGCATTCGACTAGGATTGCTCCGGAATTTCACAAGTTTATTTTGAAATTATGCCCCTCCCCCCCCTTCCCCATAAAATCACCCCTTAGGGTGAAAATTTCTTCGGCACAAAAAAAATTGAGTGTACCAATATAGAGATAACGTCTCTCAAAGCAAAAATCCAAAAAGTTCATCAAAATCGGATAATAAATAGCGATTTTATAAGCAATTGAATTTGAACAACCCCCCTTTTCTTTTCATTCATATTCGCGCAGTGAGAAGTGGTCATGTGTTTGGTCATAAGCTCGGGAAACATTTAATATGTTTGTTAGGCGACCTGAACTGGTACAGGGCCTCTACAGTCGGTTACGCCCGACTGTATTTCCTTACTTGTTTTATTTGGTTTACGCTTATTTAGTTTCATGGTTGCGGTTCATTTAAAAGCTCCACAGTTCGTAACTCTTATTTACCATCCCCAACTGTTGTTGTTACGCCACCGCTGCACCCGCATGTCAACATGTGCCAAAGCGGTTTTATTTTTTTGTGGTTTTCTCAACATTTTGGTACTTTCCGAGCTAATAAGGCAAGAAAAAAAAAAAATAAAATGCTTCAAAAAAATATCAAAATAGAATTTCCAGTTCATTAAAAACGATAGAAAACTCTTTCTAATTCATTATTTTTTTTTGTTTGAATGAATTGTTTAGCGTTTGTAAATTTGCGACAGTCATGGCTTACATTATGAGGCGAAATTTATAGCAAATAGCGGTGATTCATTTGAAAAAAATATATATATATATTATTTTTTGTCCCCATTAAACTTTCTTTGGCCTTATAAGCTGTGACAGGCTGGCTCTCCTGCCTATGCATTTTTACCCTCCATTGTCAACTTTATGGCAGCTTTGTTCGAAACTGCTTTGACAAGTCCAAGCCAGACTAAAATGCTGATTATTGCTCACATAAAGTTGCGAATAAAAAAAAAAAGAGAAGAATGTTACTTAAAAATTGTCTTCAAAGTTTTATAGAATTTTATGAATTTTTGCTCATTTCTCGACTGCTTTATTGCATTTCATTTTGCTTTTGCTGTCCGGTAGCACGAACGGGAAACTAAAGATACCCGTGGGCTATGAATTTCAGTTATTATTTTCAACCCCAAAAACAATTTTCCAGCGTGGCGTATAAAAATTCATGCTTGTCATTATAAATTTCAATGGCATTGTATGGAAAAGTTTTCTTCAAAAAAAAAAAAAAAAAAAAAAAACAGTTTGTACCAACTTTAAACTCTTTAAGTCTTCTCCGCAGAGCAGTCAGAGTTTGAATGACAGCCAAGGATATACGCTGCTATAGCACAGCTTCGGGCTACACATTCGCACACTATGCTGCTATGCTAATGTATGCAAGGAGTTGTAGGTTTCTACGTACAACCGGAATGCCCTCTGCTTAAGCACATTTTCCAAATTAACATTCATAATAGGTCGAGGCAAGAGAGAGTGAGTGGGAGGTTGAATGAAGCAGCTAGAGAAGCGTTGGACATAGCTTGTAGCTGCAGCTGCTACTGTGGCAGATAAGCTGGAATGCTACGAATGGTAGCATGCAGCCTTGTAACATATTACGCAAGTCTGCTGTATCTGTTTGTGAGTGTTTTTGTTGATGGGTTGTACTCGTATGAGTTTCAATGCGATATGACATAAGAACCTGACAGGCGAAGGCGAAACAGATAACGCTCAACAATGTTATGTATAGGCGCGTGAGGAGCGCATATTGAATGTCTGAGTGGTGGGCCATCGATTGGGTGTTGCTATATACCCTACATACAACAACATACTCAGAACATTGTGTTTGATTGAGGTGGCTTATTTGGAGCACCATTGGTCAGTTGTCGACTGTATTGCCTGCCGTACGATATACAAATATTCGAACAACTGTATGTCCGGTCTGTCTTCTGTTGCAAATTATTCCCATTACAATTCGGTTTTTGAGTCTTGATTGTCGTTTGCGAGACATGAAATTGTGTTCTGTTGTTGTTGCTGCTGGACGTTTGAGGTTTCATATTGATGAACGCAGCGTTTTTTCGTCATTGAGTTGGTTTGGAATTTTCTGTTTCGATTGCTACGATCTGGCGTGACTGGGGAATGCTTGAATTTTGCCGAAAATAAAATTTTATTGTTGCGCGCTACAGGTACAGTATATACTCTGCACAGCAGACATCGCAGTCATCGTGCATCATTTTATGTTGTCTACTTTTAGGCTTTCGATTTAGTTTGCTTCTACTGTGCTGTGCTGTGCTGTGCTGTGCTGCTGTTGTATGGTATCTCCAAGCCAACAGCGACCGTTTAATGTAATCGCATGAAATTGCTTACATATTGTCGCAGTTTTGTTTGTTTAATGAATGTCTATGATTGAGCGTATGAACGGCAGATTGCACGTAGTCATCTACAGACAGTAAATAAGCATTTTTTCTTTCTTCTTTTGCAACGAAAAGCGAGACTTCTAAGCCACTTCAAGCTTAAATTTGTTCATTGTTTGAAATGTTTTAGAAACATTTTGTTTGCATTTAAACATTAAAGAAATGTTGAATAATGAATACTGAAAGTTGGGACAGAGATTTGTATGACGGCCATTCTTTCTAGTAGGTCGATCTTGCCCTAGATAGAATATTTTTTTTAAGCTTAACGTAAAGTAAAGCAAATTTGGTATTCCTAGCAAATTTCCCAATATCAAAAAAGTTTTTCATAAACAAAAACTGAGAATGAGGAGTAGGTTAGCATGTCCTAACTCCCCGTTAGGCAGGGGGTAAGCACATTGATTGCATGCAAGTGATTTGAATGGTGAATAAAAGTAGCTAAATATTCAAACTTGAAGGTCTATAATATTGTTGTTTCCACATTCTCGATCTTCATACGGACAGCTAGACATACGGAAATGTCTATATCGACTGAATGGCGAATTTCTTCCTTCGAAACCTCTTAGTTCGTCGCGCTGTAGCTCACAATTGAATTGTCCAAGCGCAATGCTATCAAAAGAGTGAAGTACTAGACACTCACACCTTTGAAACGCCACCGTACGACAAATACTTAACGATTGGAAAAAAAACCGAGGAATACGACTTTGTTTCAACATATTTTTAGAGTCTTCAAGTTCTCGTTCTTCATATGGACAACCAGAAAATCAGATATGTCTATATCGACTCGCCTTTTAAAGCTGAACAAGAATATTTCTCTAATCTTTGTGGGATCTGCCTTGTCTCCTTCTGCATGTTACTAACATTTGTACAAACTTAATAAACTCGTTTGGTCTTTGGGAACAGGGTATAAGATATGACGGATAGTACCGCTCAACTTATGTGAAAGTCGGTTGGTTCAGTATATGTTCGGAAGGCGCCATATTTTTACTTCGCGGCATGGGCAACCCCAAAATTTCCAATGACATAATTTAGTCAAATTGCAACCACCAACTTTTAATAAATCGCGAATCGCATATAATTCATGAACCATTAGTTCCAGTAGAACCAACTGATATGGTTCTTTTGCATTTTTTTCCGACACCTTAGGTATAATTCCCTTAGGTTTATTTCCCTAAGTTTTGCTTATTTATCTCATTCTTTGCTAGGTCTATGTCTTGTCCTGTTAAGTATAAAAACTTAATATTTTGTTCCTCGTTTTCTGTTAATAAGCTGGTAGAGTGCGATATTCGCATCTGCCTGCGCCTTGACCATAAATAACGACCGATGCAGCTAACAAATACCTTGAAAGAAAGCTTTATAGATGCTGCGTTTGCTTTTGGTTACATCTTTGTTATAATGAGTAGGTTCTATGGTGTAGGTTTTCCTTATATTAGATATTCATTATCTTGACTTGTTCCCTAAATTCTTGCAGGAGCTCATTCAAGCTCATAGCATGCATTTGATCTTAACTATTAGATAATTATTTTCATAGCTCAACTATTTACTGCTTACAGTTTAAAGAGTTTATAAGAGTTCTGCCTCTATGATTACTCAATCTGTTAGATAACTAGTTTGCCTTCCTTTGATTTCTTCCTAATTCCCGAACTATTTTGCTTATTCTATTTGGATTCTTATTAATCCATGCTCAGTCATGACGCATTTCTGTTCTTAAAGTCTTTTTCAATGGACAGACTGCAGAAATTAATATCTAACACATCCTGTCTCGCTCGCATCCCTATTTGACACTATTAAGCTATTTCTTTCAGAAATTATATATGACACACCCCATTTATGGGTATCTGTACTTCCTTAACCCTCATTGCGTGCATTCGCATCGCAGCTTACTATTTTGGCTACGCCATGTTCGTTTCTGAACTACACCAGTCTCCAAACATCTTCTCCAAATAATGCTCGCTTTTCCGCAGAGTATGCAGAAGCGAGCAGTACTCTCCTCGCCCTACCCTCTAAGTTCCTAAGAGGAGTAGATGTAGATTGCTGATATGTCAGGCATCAGTGTTTCCGGTCTGTCATCATTTAATTTCCTTAATACTTTATTTTCAAAAAAAAAAAAAAAAAACTTAAAGTATTACTCCTAGTTGGAGCATAGGGCATAGGGTCTGTCATCATGAATGGCTAGTATCATCAGCTGTCCTTTGCCTTCATAACGAAACGTAAGCAGTCTCTATAGCTGCCTGAGGTTTTGTGTAGAAGAAGCCCTAGCAACCATACAAACCAGTTCTCCATTCTTGATTAGTTTGCCGAAAATAAATTTATTATGCTTGAGCAATAGCTCCCATACAAAAACAAGTAAGAAAATACAGTCAGGCGTAACCGACTGTAAGAGGCCCTGTACCAGTTCAGGTCTCCTAACAAACACATTAAACGTTTCCCGAGCATATGACCAAACACATGACCACTTCTCACTGCTCGAATATGAATGAAAAGGAAAGGGGGGTCATTCAACTTCAATTGGTTATAAAATCGTTATTTATTATCCGATTTTGATGAACTTTTTGGATTTTGACTAAGAGGGACGTTAACTTTATACTGGCATACTCAATTTTTCTTGTGCCGAAGAAATATTTCTCCTTGGGGGTGATTTTATGGGGAAGGGGGGGAGGGGCAAAATTTCAAAATAAACTTGTGAAATTCCGGAGCAGTCCTAGACGAATGCAAAAAACACGAAGTCTCTATCTATTACAGTTTCCGAGATCCTTTCGTTCATACGGACGGCCAGACGGACGGACGGACAGACGGACAGACGGACATGGCTATATCGACTCCTCTATCACTCCTGACCATAATGGGGGTAACTTTGGGGGGTCTCCGACCATTATTTCTACCTGTTACATACATTTGCACAAACCCAATAGGCTCTTGTACCTTCGGTACAGGGCCTAATGAGCTTCTCAATGAAAATTTGTTCTTTTGTTGTGAATTTACGTAGAATTGCCACAAGATCAATTCTAATAAAATATGACACATGAAGCCAGAGCATATTATAGGACCTATACGAATCTATGGATCAAGTGGGTGCATTAAAGTCAAGCACACTCATCTGGACTCCTTTTCTACTTGATAATTTTTAATTTCAATGACTTTAAGATGTTCCATGCACTCGTAGGGTATTTTGAAATGGCAAATTTGTTGCTGAATATGGTTTTATTATCCTAATGAAATATATTGTTTGAGATAGGTCCTGTTTCCTTATATAATTAACATATTATTTTTATTCATTTCATACCCAACAGAATTATTTCAATTTATCTAATACAGCTACAACCTGCAAGAAGCATGATTTGTGCCAAAAATTAAAAATATATTTTATTGTTATAAAACCTGTTAAGATCCAAGCAACCTTACCATAACTTAGCATTTAAATTAAATTTCAACGTTGCAAAGAGCTAAAGTGAAGACTATTTCTGCTTAAGAAGGACCCTTTTTTATTATTTACTAAATCGGAAACAAGTGCAGCAACAACCCCATTTAATTTAAAAGCAAAACGGAAAGAAAAAAACTTTTGTGAATTTTCTTTTTCGAATTTTTGTTTTGTTTGCTTATCAAAAAATTTTTAAAATTATAAAAAAAAAAAAACACTGTGTCCTGTGTATTCCTTTTTAAAGCAACTGAAAAGTACTGCAAACACTCGAATATATTTTTACTATAGCAACCCTAAATTGAAAATGGATTTATTTGCACAACTAAACGAGCGTGTAAAAGTATAAAAAAATGTTCTTTTAGTTAATTAAAATTTAATATTTTTATAGCCAAGCAATTTATTAAAAGCAATATAAGAGGATATTAGTTTAAAAAAAAATATATATCTTTGAATTACTTGCCACAATGACTAAATACAACAAAGAACAACTCGTTGATTGCTTTTCATATTAGTTACCTTTTATTCCTCTCTCTCTTACTCTCTACCATTATTATATATTATCCGCTTTTGCAACAATAAACTAAATGCGCTTCATTTCTTTCTCCATATCTGTACAATGCAGTATACAAAAAGATACAAAAAGTATCTGCTGTAGTTGCAACTATTCGAACAACGCTGTGCAGACGCAAAGATGAATGCGAATACAGAGAATTCTTATTCGATTCAATGCAATTTAACTGCAAATAAATTGAATTTCTTGCATTACTCTTACCAACTCGTTTTGTCGCATTGTTTAGCTATCCATGAGATACATTCTCGCTCTTACGCGCTTGCTTGTACGTTCGCTCGTTCGTTCGTTTGTTCATTGAACAATATCAATTGATGAGATGACTATGATGCAATTGAATTGTGGCAATACGTCGAAAATTCAATATGAGTATTTCCTTGAACACGACAATCGCTGCCGCCGCCGCCGCCATTGCTGCGAATAAGCCAACATTGATTGGTTTGTGCAATTTCCGCACCATCTAACCAGCTTTATTTGTTATAGATATTATTGTAATGGAAGAAAAACTATTTAGTTTGTTGCAAAGTGTGGTGTAAATTAAATTATTTCTCATATATAGTCACGCTGCTATGCATGCTTAATGTGCTGCCGCTGCCTGCTCTGTACACGCTTTGTACGTAATTGGGCCAAAATAAACGACAAAAGTCATTAAGTGAGTTAACTGCTGCCACTTGAGTTAAAAAATCGTAAAATAAATGAAAGTAAATTGTTAAAAAACAAAGCTAACAAAAGCAAGAAATAATGCGAAATGTGTCCTTAAAGTGTCATGAGCGGATGGAGAAAAAAAAACTGTGTCAACGGAAATTGCGCATACGCCATGTGTGCCGTTGCATATGAGAGCACACTGCATGCCTGCTTTGCGTGCTATTAAAATATGCTACCCAGCAGACATATGTGCAAGCGTTGATTAAAAATAAGTAGCTATGTAAGCTAGAATTATTAATTTGTATAAAATAGCACAAGGAAATTTTAAATGAAGAATTGCAAGGCTGCTAGCTAATTTGTGCAATGTTAGCACTCATCTATCTAAGCGTAAATTTCGTTGAAATGTTCTTAATTTAGCACAATGCGCCTAATTGAAGCTAACAAATAAAGGCGAAAAATTCTCCGAACATAAAGAACTTTTGCCATTATATCTCAATGAGTAATTTTTATACCCTTTAAAAGGATATATTATGCTTGTGCAAATGTAACAGACAGAAGCAGACTTCATAAAGTATATTTATTCTTGATCAGCATTAAAAGTCGTGTTAATATAGACATGTCAAGTTCTCCGGTTGAATATCGAGAACTTGGAGCTTATAGAAGAGAGACTTAAAGTTTGGTTATTTGGACTTATTTCTTATTCTCTCTTCAGACAACTAGTAATCAAATAACTTGCAAACCTGGTCCAAATTTTTAAATGGAAAAAAAATTTTTTTAGGTTTGTATGTCCGTCATAGATTTTTTCACCATTCATCCGATACTGTAGGAAGTTATTGAGTACACTCCCGCGCAGAGTATTGGCATAGTAAAACTATCTTACGGCGGGGGTAATGCCCCGCACCCATAACGATAAACAGAATTTGTCATATCTTCGCAGCCATATGTGGTATACATGTTATTGGAATCGAGAAAAGTAATCCTATTAAATCGGAGGAAGCGATGCCTCACCCCCATATATGCTATAAACAAAATTCAACATATATATCCATCCATTTGAGTTACAGTGATGAAATTTTGTATAAATGTTAAGTAGATCGGACGAAGTAATTTTATTAAGTCATCGTAGCATGCCGTGATAAGTCAAATATTCTAATAGTGTATTATGGAGTGGAGCACACTCTTGACTGCAATGGTTTTTCTCGTTTCAATTAATTTTTCTACCGATTAATTAGTCAATAAGTAATAATCGATCTACCTATCTACGATTTACATGAGCTCAAAAGTCTTCAGAAAAAGGTCATCTTCGATTAAGTTCTTGAAAGCCAATATTATTTTGCGATTCCAGTCCATTTATATTTTGAAATACTAGAATCTGATCTATGTTCAAAACTCAATCAATTCCATTAAACCATTTTTTTTTTTTTTTTTTTTTTTTTTGATTGCTTCTATTTGATATTTAGTTCATCTTGGCCTGGGAGATAGACCAAGTTTCCCTGTGCTGTCTAGCGTCAACTGTATTTCCCTTTTGTTTCTGCAGAAGCCATGTCAAAGGGTTGAAATAAAATTTTCAGTAAATGTTTCACCACGTTCTTGCGGAGATGTGGCCGAGCTGGCATAAGCTTTCCTATTTGAGTGGTTTCAGACTATTTTTGGCTCACATCAGAAGTAACATTTTAACAAATGTATCGATGCCTTAAACTCCCTATAATTAGTATCTATAATTACTGGAGGCCTCGTTAAAGGCGTAGTTCCTTGAGTGGAGTAAGTGTGAGCAGCTCTACTGAGTGATCCAGAGTGCTCATTGAGAATTCGTGGGCATCTTCAATATCCTCAGCCTTTAAAATCTCAATATTCAAATCCAACGCTTCTTTCAATTCTCGGCCAAATACTGCGTTTGTCTTTTTGAAGCCTTGAACTGCGGGATGCTGTATACTTACTTAAATGGCCTTCAACCGTCTTCCGGTCATCGACGCATTTAGGAAGGCGCGCCAGTCGTTTTGAATGCCAATTACGGAGAGATCTCTCCATACCTGGTCATTCCAACGCGTCATTTCAACGCGTAAACCATACGTGCTGGAGCTCTTTCATTCATTTGAATGAGGTGCCCAGCCCAGAGCAGACGCTGGAATGTTATGTGCTGGATTATGTCAACCTCATCACATAGCTCGTACAGCTCGCGGTTCATACGGGCCCTAAACTCGTCGCCGACTCTAATAGGACTGAAAATCCTGCGAAGAATCTTCCTCTGGAAGACTTCCAAAGCTGTTTCATCTGACTCAGTCACGGTCCATGCCTTTGCGCCATACAATAGGACCGGGAGTATCAGCGACTTATAGATATTTTTGGGCTGTATCTGCCCTTCGTTTTCGTTTCTGCAGAAGTCATGTCAAAAGTTTGTGTCACCAAATTTTCAAATAAAGTTGCAGCTCGATCTTGCGGAGATGTGGCCGAGTTACCATCAGTTTTCCTGATTGGATTCTTACGAACTGTTTGTCGTTTGTAGAGCTTTGGCAGAGACCCGAAAGCGTTGTTTCTGCTTACATCAGAAGTAACATTTTCTACAAATTTATCAGTTTCCTGATGTTTATGGTCCACTATAGGCTTGCAAGTACGAATGTATTGGTGCCTCAGTCTTCTCTTAATAACAACTTGACGCCTCGTTAAAAGGTGCAGTTTCTTGAGTGGTGTAAGAGGGAGCACCATGGGCATCTCCAATATCCTCAGCCTGTATTGTCTAAATATTCATATCAAGCGAGTTTTTAAATTCTCTGCCAAATACTACTATTTGTGCTCAAGGTGGCAGCCGTAGTCTTTTTGAAGCCTTGAACTACGGCGTGCTTATAGATCTACCAATTAGGGAAGTTGTTCAGTGAATAAATGATACTTCACCCTGAGTTTAATACTGCGCAAAAGTGATGAACGTGGTATGGATCAGTGGTCAAAATTTGTGCTGTTGTATTAAACAGGGCTTTTTGTGGTCTTCTGCTTGTCGCATCCTGTCTGTAGTTAACCCATTAAATTTCCGCCAAATAAAAATCTGCTACCCTGTCTACTGACAATATACTCAAACTGGACTGCAGAACAAGCAAATTGTGGGAGAAGTTATAATGACAAAATATTCAACTCATCCCTTTTGATGGAAACTTGGACCGGTAGCCATTTGAATAAAATAGCTGCAGCCGATTCACCCATTGGTCAATTGCTTGGGTGGTCCGCCTAGTAGATTATGTAGGCATACATAAATACGAAGGCTGCTTCCAGGTTTCGGTGATGAGTACTTCGTCAATGCTCTGCTCCGTCAGTAAGAGATTGAGCTCCTTCAGATGACTTACAAGCTTTTAGACGTTCCATAATTCGAGATGTAGTTGACAAGCCATTACATTCTGCTTTTCAATAATCTCAGGCACATTTATTTTGAGGAACTTACTAATTTCTTGTAGTTAAGCCCTCATGCTGTTGCCTGCCGATTTTGTTTGCTGTTGGAGTACAGCACGAGTGACCTCAGTGGCGATGCTTCTATGAGGATTAGGTATAAGTAAGCCAGTACGCAAAGTCTGAGCATACGAGATGTCTTTTGCATACAAGCGTGGCCGGGAGAGTCTGCCTTACTCTATTTTGCTTTGTTTCCTTCAAAAGCAAATGCTTTGCCTTTTTATGCTTATCTACGACTGGTAGACTCGGCAGTCCTTACTACATGCTGATAAGAAATGTAATAAATTTATTTAAAAGCGTCTCGGTGTATTCAAAGCTTTACTCCAAAGCATCTTTTCTGTTTATAAATGCTTTGTTATATCTGACCCAACAAAGTTTATTGTAAGCCAAAAATGTTTGCTGGGTTATGAATGTGTGTGTACGTCGACGTCAGTGTGCAACTGAACAATTGCATATTTTGTGGCGCCATCTTGCACACGTTAATTTTCCGTTAGTAATTTAATTTTGTCGCTAGTGCTTTGTGCTGGCATAGAGCGACGTCGCCGTTGTCGGCGTCGTCACAGGTTGGAGGGCATTTGTGTCTGACATACTTGCCTGTCCACCCGCCTGCATGAGCGCTTTTCGCTTTATATACATTTAATATAATAAGTAATTTCATATGCATTTCATACGGTTGCGGTTCACACTTAGCTTGCACGCTCGCTAGAGGGCGCACTGCAACGGAAGTGGCGTTGAGTAACTCAGTGTTGCTTGCTTGGCTTCCGTTTCCGCATGTACTACGTTTACTTTGAGAATTTTATTATGAGCATCATACGTATGAGCATGATATGTAACAGGATATCTTGGCAGGAGCACACATATACGTACAACACCAACACATGCATAACTTTTAACCCTTGGTCCTGTCAAGCGTCAACGCCGCTTTTAATTAGCATCAAAGTCATTTGTTTGACTGCCAGTTGTTGCCTGTCTGCCTGCTATACTATATCATTTTTCTTTAAAGCATGACACACACACACACACATTCGAACACATATGTTATTCACAGCAAATATCCTGTAGTGTATGTATATCCTGCTGATATGCTTAACTTGAGCACAATGATGTAGCCGATTGCTTTGTTTTGTTTGCCGGCAATAAACAAATGCGTAAAGCATTTGCCGCACCGCACAAAAGCAAACACTTTGACATCAAGTAGCTGCCTGTCTGTCGGTTGGCCTAACTGACAGACAGTGGCGCTAATACTTACGCGTTACTTATTGAAGCAAAAGCTTAAGAAGAGAAAGGAGGCGGTTCTATGTCTGTCTTTTTGTTTGCTGATTAAAATTGTTGTTTAGAAAAAGCAAATTTATGTAATTTGTTAAGTAATCCCATACCAAATTAGAAGTGAAGCATCGTGGTGGTGGGCGTTGTGTGCCGAAAGGGCTTCTGGCTGTGAGTGTGAGTCGGTACTTCTTTGTATGCTTTTTTTTTTTTTTTTACAAGTTAATCAATAACTTGAAAGCGCCAAAGGCGCAGCAATGCTAACAATTTCCAATTTCCAGTTTCAAATATTGTTAGTTGGCAAGTTGGGAGGCAACCCACGCGCCCATTTTGCTATTTTAATAATTCTTGTTCATAGCCTCGACTGGCTGTCATATTTTATTGCTTGCGACATTTTGTTTACTTAGTATTTACAATGCGCAATACTTGAAAACTGTGTGGTGTGCTGGAGTCGGGGGCAAGAGTATGAGTAATTACTGGCAAGGATAACCTTAGTGTACCAAAACGTTAGCAGTAGTCAACCAACCGAGCAGGACACAAGGACACTAGCTACATTTGTATAACAATTATTAATTTTTCGTTTATTTTTCACATTTTCTCCATTTTTTTTCTCCACACCACAAGGAAAATTGCTTGTACGTGTTCATAAGCGTATTGAAATATAAATTGTTTTGAGTACCCTTCACATCTAGTGTGAAGAGGTTATTGTTTGATTTTAAAAAAAGTTGCTATATACGTAAATTCAGTATTAGGAAAGAAACACTGTCTATCTGTTTTATTTGTTATTCTCTCGCAGTCTTAATACTGCTTTTAGTGTCGCTTTTTCGTTTCATCGTGTTTCAAATCACAAATGCGCAATGATTTTTAGGCAAAAGCCAGCAGTACCGCAAATGTACGCTGATTCAGTTAAGCAACATGTTCAACTTACAACAAAAAGATCTTGCTCAATTTTAAGGTTTAAAACTGATCCTTATATGTGCCAGAACCAGGCACTGCCTGTTAGACAGATATGCTATTAAGCTATTAGTTAATCAACCGAAGTATATAAAAGCGTTCAAAACGGTGAAGAAGATGAGAGCGTGTAAGTGTTTCGTCAAATCTTAATAAAATTGCGTTCATACACAACTTGTTACTAACGAGATTCCAACTTCATTATCCCCCGCTCATAGAAGCTTCCTTCCCTATTGGCAAAAAAGTGAGACAGTCGATTTTCGAAAGCCTCTTTTGAGGCCAATTTCTCGCTAGCTAAATCGTTCGACATTGGCAGGAAGAGATGGTAGTCCGATGGTGCCAGGTCTGGACTATAAGGTGGATGAATAAGGACCTCCTATCCGAACTCCCAGTGCTTCTGGCGCGGCACAATCGATTGGTGTGGTTTGGCGTTGTCCCGAGGGAACACAATTCCTTTCCTATTGTCCAAAGATGTCCGCTTCTGGGCGATAACTGCCTTCAAGCGGTACAGTTGTTCACAGTAGAGGACCTAATTGAGCGTTTGGCTATAGGGGAGCAACTCATAGTAGATGATTTCCTGCCAATCAGACCAAACACACAGCAAAACCTTCCTGAACGTCAATCTGGGCTTGGCAACCGTTGGAGCCGCTTTGACACCCTTCACCTACGACCGTTTGGACTTCACGTTGTCACTTTACAGAACTAGTCTATGAATTCATTCGCCTATTTTAAAAGTTCTACATTTTATCTATATTTCTTGATGTTAGTCCTTTGAAGAGATACGAATATACTTCATGCATCCTGTTCGTCCTGCTATTACATGACATTAGTTTGCTCACACTCAATGCTGCACAATAGTCTTAGGTAGACATTGGCGAATACCACTGCTCAAAAGTGAGCATCTCTATTGTCCAAGGATATCAAAAGCTTAAATTTGTTGAGCTTAAATCGGATTAGTTCTAATATAATATAATAATACCCTGCAATTTAAAATATTTGTAAATAGTAGGGAATATTAGTTTTATTGAAATTTAAACCATGTCTCTTTGTATGTCTGTCAAAGATAATGTTTTTTTGAGTAAAGAAGACTTAGATAAACTAAACTCAGAGATGGCTGGACGATTACTATTGTTTTTTCGTACTTGTATTGCTTGCATGTCAATTGAACACAAATACGTTGATCAATATTTTCATTCATTATTAGAAGTCACCAAGCACTGCTGATGTCAACTGACTTAAAGAGCTGCTATGAACAGTTTGGTTAGCAAATCGTTTTGGAAATTGACATCAAAATTAAGCACAGTGTTACCAACCTGTAACAAAAATTTACCTGCCTAATTACAGCCCGGAAGATTTAAATTAATTAAATTTCCGATACTTTCTTGACTGGGTGTATGACTCCACAAGACTAATCTAGACGATACAATCTTTTAAGTATAAAAATCCAACGTGGATATGTAGTATGATTCTATTTGATAGTAATCTGAATCATTTCTGATTCTTTGTACTCTTTATTCTTTTTGGCTTACAAGTATTTTATGAGGATCCACTGTTTTCAACTTATTGTGTGCTCTGAGGTCGCAATTCTAATCATCGAAACTATTCCAAAAGATTGAATATAGTTTTTCAAGTGTAAAATGTTTAAGATCTTCATTGGATTGAAAAAGTTTTTGCGTGTTAAAAATAGAAGTCCGCCAGCAGGATTCGAAGTTTCACAGCATTAATTTCTCAGCAGTATTTTCAAACTCCAATTTGAAGCGTGTAAAAAATTCTGTGTTACCAAAAATATTCGAGCACTGCTTGAAATTAAAATGGCGAGACAACCATAAGCTGTAATTCAATAGCGGACCAGCATCTTTGAAGCTTTGTAAAATATAAAATACTTTTCTCCATGTTTTGTATTTTTTTTTTTTTCAACCTTTTTCTATGACTTTATAAATGCAGTTTAATCAAAAAACCATTACTCACACCCAATTGTGTATGTGGAGATGTGGAGTTGTAGTAATAAATTTTCGTGTGCTAAATAATTGCAGAAAGTTTGTCTTACTGAAGCACTCACATCCTGCCAGTACTTCATTCAGCGCCTGTCTGAACTTGTTATATGTATTTATACTCCACCCCACTTAAACCCTTGCACGCGCGGTAATGCACGAAAACAAATCAATTTGTTGCTTATTTCTTCGAAGAA
Source organism: Leucophenga maculata (assembly GCA_035044805.1). NCBI lineage: Eukaryota > Metazoa > Arthropoda > Insecta > Diptera > Drosophilidae > Leucophenga > Leucophenga maculata. The sequence goes on along the minus strand of JAWNNP010001123.1, from coordinate 275,150 downwards.
CCATTCAACCATGTGCTCTCTATGGCTTTAATGCCAGCGGGCAAATAACAAAACATGAACATTCGATGAGCAGAGCTGGATTGACCACAAAACAATGTTATAAATAAGGCGATAATTGGAAGTGATGAGCGAAAGGATATTGCTTTGGTTTGGTTCGGTATTAGTGTTTAACAATGCTTCCTGCCATTTTCCTGTTCGAAACTGCCATGTTTGTGTTAGTCCTTGCTTCACTCTTGCTCCTGCTCCTGCTCATGTATGCTATTTATTTAAGTTTGATTGTACGCTACAAAACGCGTTCGTCTGCATTAAATTAGTGCGCGTAGCTGCGCATCCACGCAGGATTTTACCAACAAAACTAAACTTAATTCAACTCTAAACAGGATACCAATACAGCGCGGTGCTGTTGGAAAAATCACATAGTTTCGAGTAGTTTAGTAAAGTATAATCAAACGTCAAAGCGTTGTTCAGTGAATCTGCTGGTTGCAGTGTTAACACGACTTAACCGAAAATCTTTTTACGACTTTTCTGATTTTTGTGTGCTTAACTTTCAGTTCGTGCCAAGCTCTACTACTGAGATTAGTACCTACCTATACCTAAGTAGCTTAAATATATTTATTATTTTGTTCTATTCCTTTCATTGTTGAGTCGTTATAAGCTATTATATATGATTATGTTAGGTTGTTCAATTATTACGCGCGATTTGTTGCGTTATTTGGTAATCGTTTTTATATATTAGGGAAGCGGCTAAGAGGCTTCTTCTACTTAACTCGCTTTTGGTGTATTCACAACAGCCGTGTGAATCTTATGTGCACGTTTGAGTTTATTTTTGAGCTTAAGTTTGTTAACATTTATTGGATTTGCACTTTATTAGTGTTTAGTCTAAGGTATACTTATTAAATTGAGCATGAGGCTATAAAAGGCGGCTCTATAAAGGAATGTAAGAGGCTATAAATACTCTTAAAATGTAAAAGAAATATTTAACTAGATTTTAAATGCCTAAATCAGCTATATTTTGAGTTTATCCCAATCAATTAGCCACTTTATTAACATTACAAAGGCCATTCTAGTTATGGAGTATCTTTGATATTAATTAATAAACACACTTAGTATGTTTATTGCATAAAGTTGATTTATAAAAGTAGAATTAAATATATCTAAATGCACGAAGACTTATTCCATGGTTATTGGCGCTAACAGCGCAGTGTCCTTTCTTAAAGAACTGAGATTCCAAGTCACTTCTCTATCAGCGGTCCATCGTCTACAAATACGTTTTTGTAGAAAGTAACTCCAATAAATATAGGCACCTGGAAATAAAGAAATGATAGAATCATGTGAATGTTTGACTAAATGTATCAAAATATAAGCTGAATTAAAACTACTTTTAATTAAAAGATGGCTAGCAGCCAGTACTGCTGCGTAGCAGCTAGCATCCAGTACTGCTGGCTAGTAACTAGCAGCCTGTACTGCTGCCTAGCCGCTAGCATCATGTACTGCTGCCTAGCTGCTAGCAGCCTGCACTGCTGGCTAGCAGCTAACATCCAGTACTGCTGGCTAGTAACTAGCAGCCTGTACTGCTGGCTAGCAGCTAGCAGCCTGTACTGCCGGCTAGTAGCTAGCAGCCTATACTGCTGGCTAGCAGCTAGCAGCCTGTACTGCTGGCTAGCAACCCGTACTGCTGGCTAGCAGCCCGTACTGCTGGCTAGTCGCTAGCAGTCTGTACTGCTGGCTAGCCGCTAGCAGCCTGTACTGCTGAATAGCAGCCCGTACTGCTGGCTAGTCGCTAGCAGCCTGTACTGCTGGCTAGCGGCTAGCAACCTGTACTGCTGGCTAGCGGCTAGCAACCTGTACTGCTGGCTAGTAGCTAGCAGCCTGTACTGCTGGCTAGCAGCTAGCAACCCGTACTGCTGGCTAGTCGCTAGCAGTCTGTACTGCTGGCTAGCCGCTAGCAGCCTGTACTGCTGGCTAGCATCCAGTACTACTGGCTAGCAGCTAGCTGCCAGTACTGCTGCGTAGCAGCTAGCATATAGTACTGCTGGCTAGCAGTCTGTGGTGCTATTACTTGGCACTAATAGAGCTACTAGTGTCACTAATACTACTTGTATTTCTAGTAGTTCTACATGAAGTGCAGTTGACTCGAACGCATACAGTTCTGTGCTGCTGATTTCGCTTTTTATCCTTTTTATTTCTTTAAACGTTTTGTGGGGGTAAAGAAATATTTTCTTTACGTGATTTTACATGGCATATAAGAAAAACATTTGGGATTAGACATCAATATCCTTACAATGTTATATACCTATATATAGGCGTAGATATAGGAACAAAAAATAGTGTTTTAGTATTAATATATAGTTCCTATTCCAATATTTAATCTAAAGTTGTTTTTTTATAGAATTTTTAATATTTGACTTTTTAAATTGCTTTAATCTATGCTATTTAGTCTAATTAATTAATTTATTCACTGCTTTATGCAATATAATCGCTTTTATTCGAAATTATTTCTAAATTTTCATGCATTTATCAAGGCTTATCATTAAATTCAGCAATATTTCTTCATTTCATTTCATTTAGTCCTTAATTTGCTTTGCTGCTTAAATGCAAAATTTATTATTTTTAAAAATTTTCAATTTTATTTTTTTCTTCTTTTATTTATAGCACAAGAATCTGCGAAAAATGATAAACCACAAGGTACATGAAACAATTAATTAGCAAACACTTCTAAAATGTAGTTTATTAGTTCTTTGTTGTTAGTTGTGTTGCATGATTTAATTTTTGGAACAAACAACTGCATGTGCTCTGCTCCAATTTAAACTTTATGTTCTAAACTTTAACAATTTTATAATTAATATACTAAATAATGAATACAATGTCTGTCCGTCCTTCCGTCTGTCCCAATTTAATTGTTATGCTAAAACTTTACACAAAGCATTTGAAAATTGTTTTAGAAATATGTACGAGGACGAAGAGTATCATTAAAATGTGAAAGTTGCTTTTATCCCAATTGTTATTTATAATAGTACTTTATGTAGTATATCCAGACAGGATACGTGTGTTTGTGTGTGTTCGGTCGTACTATAATTTTATACTTGTTAACGACATTTTAGTTGTTGTCATTGTTGTTCTAGCTTGTTGGATAGTCCAGCACAGACGACGAAGTCAAATGCTGCAAAGGACAGCAGCAGCAGCAGCAAGTCGCACAAAGTAAAAGCCAACGCAGCATGATAACATTTTATATTGAGACATTATACAAGGCAAAATATGGCCTTAAAGTGCAGAAGTAGTCGGTGGTAATATTATTTTAAAATATTTTCCAAGCCCACACTGCTTAGAGTGGAGAAGGAAGTCCTTTAGTTGAGTCAAGACTGCAAGTGCCCATGTTGAGAGTTGGAGACGCTTCGATTTTGTGTTATCATTTCCGTAATTGAATTCTACAACAACACAATAAATTTAACACAGGCATAAAGGCAAAAGGACCAAAATACAGAGGCTCAAGCTGAGCAGAAAATGGCGACACAGTATGCGAGAGTGAGTAAGAAAATGGCACGCGCGACAGACAATGCAATAAAAAAGAGAAAATTTAATTTCTTGCTTGAATAATAAATCACATACAAACATATGAAGCAGCAGTAACAGCAGGAGAAGGACAACAAGGACATCATTCGCTGCTTTTTCGGGGGCATACTGTCTTCTCCTTGCCATGTTGTCACAAACAAAATATTTATAGATAGATAGATATGTATGTACCGAAGTATTTATGTGAAACTGCTTTGCGTTTGTCAATAAAACTGCAGTCCATATTCTGCGCCGGCAGAAGCGGATGTGGTGGAACGATGACGACTACGCCGCCATCGACTAAATTGCATATCAAAATGGCGTCCGTTATGGGCAATTTTAGTTGTGGCACACGCGACAAAAGTTTTGCATAAAAATTTCATATGCAATGTGGCAGCAGCGTTGCGAGTATTGTACAACTCACGTTGTATGCCTTAAGCGGCAGCCTGCGCATCCTTTTTTTATTTTTTTTTTGTTTATACACGATACACGGCGGATTTACTTTATTAAATTTTTACGTAAATGCTTTTGTTTGTATTTGTTATTTGGCTGTGTTTTGCGTTGTGTGACATAAAAATGTTACAAAACAGGGCAGCAGCAGATATCCTGTTTTTAGTTTATGCATTGCCTCTGTTGCTCCTTATTACGCGAGTGCTCTTCATGTTTAATAGGTTGCGTATATTACATTTTGTACTGAATTTGTTGCAAATGAATGGAAAGAGGACAAAAATGAATTGGCAGCAAAGCAAAAGCCAGTGGAAGGTGCTAATATATATATTAAATATGAGCTGAGCAGAATGTTATAGCATCCTTTTTATTATAAATAATAAGGAAATGTATCAAACTGAATTATCACGCCTTACTATTAAAGCGTATTAAATTTTCGGTTACAAAAAACTAAACATTTTTCTCTTGTTTTATGCTAATATTTTATTTTATATGTCAGGAACTCATAATTTCTGCTTATTATGCAACATTTCAACGCGCATATCCTGTTGTGATTTCCTTGCATTGTTTTCTCTCATACGTTTTTTGTGCTTTTGACATTTTATGCTCCAGTTTACAAATGTATATACTATATCTAAAAACTAAAAACAGGCTTTCCATTTCTTTCTTTTCTCTTTTGTGGAAAAGCAGAGAGAAAATCTTTAAAACAAATAGCATACATTACGAAAAGCGAAAAAAATTACAATAATAATAATGCAATGCCGCTGAGAATGTCGATGACGACTACACATATTTGTATGAATTGTGCTACAAGGACCTCTAAATGGGCGGACGCACGCATAAGCGAAAAAAAAAAATAAAGAGGCATGTTTCTTTGTCAGCGGTTGATTTTGGCGCGTTATTGCATATATGAGTAGGACTGTCTGTCTGTCTGCCCGTCTGTCATTTATTCTTTCTGTCTGTTTGCATTGCGCTTAACTTAAACACACATGCACGCACACATCTGCGTCTGGCAGCAGCAGGACGTGACATCCTTACATAAAATTTGCATAACTGTATCAACAACAGTGCGCGTACGTATCCTCGAATCAACGAAAGAAGAGAGTAGTGTGTGTACGTTTGTGTAAATAGAAAAATGTAACGCAATGAAAAATCTACCTCCTTCTATCAGCTCTTGAGTATGACTGTATGCCATTCGAGGCGACAATACAGTTTCCATTTTATTCTTTTTTTTTTTTTTGCATTGTTGCGTAATTTTATTGTTTTTTTTCTCCTCGTATATGCATTTTCCTTTACTTTGGTTTTTTTTTTACTTTTGAAAATTTGACTCTGATTTTGCTGACATTGTTACGCCCACAGAATTCTGTAATAATATGCATCAAAAATTTGTTGGAAGGGGAAAAAGAAAAGTTTTATATGCGTCATGACCTGCAGCAAAAATAGTTTTTAGACTGGCTTTAAATAGAGAACATTTTTGAAATTGTTGTATTTAGAAAATTTAGTTTTTCTAAGTCAAATAGGAAATATGAACGTTTGTTCGCATAAATCCGAATACTGTGGCCCAAATTTCCCATATCAAGATATAAGTTGTATGTATTTTATATATTTACGGTCATAGCTTGTATATGACAAACATTTTTTTGGTTTTCTCACACATATAAGCCGAAGTCTATTACTCTTTGCCTTTGTGATACAACGAATTAGTGACTCCATATATATTAAAGGCTCTTTCGAACTTCGCAATGCAGAGCACACACATATATACACATTTTAGTTCTTTTGTCATTCTTATCACGCCTAATGTGACATGAAACGGATTTTCAATAATCCTTCTTCGAATAATTACATAATAGAAACATTCTTGTAAAGTTGTCGTAGGTCCTTTTGCGACTTCTATTGCTAGCACTGGCATTTTCCCAATTAATAAATTAATATCTTTTGTTTTTAATTATTTCTTGGACAATTAGAATGTTTCTAAATGGATGATCGTCAGTGTACTGCTCTTAATATCAGCTTTTTACTATGGTTGCCGTATTTTGGCGACCTTCCCGGGCCACAGATACCACATGTACTATACTGTGATGAAAAAGAATCTTTACGTTTCAAAGGGCTTGTATTATTCCTCTACTAACTACTAGAGCTACACAAGCAATTGGGTGTATACATTAATTTGTGCGATTTCTAAAAGATGGCGTTACTAGTATTACTTCGCGTAGTGTTCATTCGTGACTATATTTATTTGGAAGCTAGTGCCATTGCGGGTATTTTTTAGTATATGTCATTTGGTTGAAGCGTAAACAAAAATTTTTTTCTATTCATTTGATAATGTCGAGCTTCGTGCCAGATAAAGTGTTTTTGCGGGGAGTTATTCTTCATTACTGTAACATGAAGAAAAGTGCTACCGAAAGTCCTCATGTTTTAGTGGTAGTTTATGCTGACCAAGCTCTAGCTGAACGAACGTGTCAGAAGTGCTTTGCACGGTTTAAATTTAGCAATCTAGACTTAAAAGACGAACAACGAAAACAGTGGGTGGGAAGTTCTACCTCACCCGCCTTATAACCCAGACATGACTCCTTCCACATCGGAATACGCTTCAGAATAGCGTATCAAAAATTGGCTCGATTCGTTCTTGGCCGCCAATCCGGACAAGTTGTTTTGGGATAGAATCAAAACAGACAGACAGGGCAAGGCTAGTTAGATTCATCTTGTGAACTGCATCAGTAATTCAACATAAGCCTTTGCCTACATTCATATAGCGACGATGTGGCCAAAGATGTATTTTACAAGCCCCTGATGTCAAAATCGTGCTTGGTGATTGAAACTCCGATATTGAAGACTATGAGAGTGGTCTTCTGACGTTATCGGCATTCGCCCCGAAGAAGAAAGTTCGACGGCAAACCCGAAGCCTCAAATTCGAAGTACAATATTGTCGCCCCAGTGAAAAAATTCCCTTCGATTTGCATGGCTCGACCTCGTCAGCTGTATTGAGTGAATACAATCCGATGATGCACAAAAAGAATTCTTTTTCTTATGTGAATGTACGATGGTGCGGCTAGAGTGGAGTAAGTGTATGGTGATGTACGAATGTGTTGGTAACCCTCCTACTTTTAAATTCTCCCCACTCTAAAGCCGTCCCCACTTTTGTCACGGTTCGCGCTTTCATGCAGCCGACTTAGCCTACCAGGCCTAAAGAAGTTTTATACTTTAAAATATTTTTACGAATTCGCTTCCGGTTGGATCATGGTAACACTTAGCATTAGATTTCAACATCTTAACAATCTCAAGGTAACATGGCTTAATACCAATCATATACATTCAACTTAATTAAATATGCTCCAATTGCTGGAAGTCATACAACCAATGTGTTGGACGTTTGAAGTATCACAGACTCTGACCACTAAGTTATCTCTATATTGGTACACTCAATTTCTTTTGTGCCGAAGAAATTTTCACCCTAAGGGGTGATTTTATTGGGAAGGGGGGAAGGGGCAAAATTTTAAAATAAACTTGTGAAATTCCGGAGCAATCCTAGTCGAATGCAAAAAACACGAAGTCTCTATCTATTACCGTTTCCGAGATCCTTTCGTTCATACAGACGGACAGACGGACATGGCTATATCGACTCCTCTATCACTCCTGACCATAATGGTGGTAACTTTGGGGGGTCTCCGACCATTATTTCTACCTGTTACATACATTTGCACAAAACCAATAGGCTCTTGTACCTTCGGTACAGGGCCTAACAAGATAGAATGAGATACCCTGTATCTCCTTTAACCAAAATTTGTTTAGAGAAAATATTTTTACATCGATTCTTGTGGGACATTTTTTTAAAATAATATAAAATTTACTAAATTTCACGTTTCACCCAAAATGAGGGGCGGATTTCTATCGGGCCTACTCAATCTAACATAATATTTGGCGTCTTAAGCTAAATTAACAAAGTTAAAAATTTTTTATTCCAAATCTCAGAAAGGTGTGCTAGGTTTGAATACTAGTTATCTGAAGAGAAAGAAGTCAAAATTTTAAAAGTTGAAGGCTTTATCTCCTATAGTTTCCAAGTTATCGTTTGTCAGATGGACAGCCAGACAAACGGATCTTGCTATACTCCACTTTTGATGCTGATCAAGAGTATATATACTAAATGGCGTCTGCCTTACCTGCTTTTGCCTTTTAGATATATTTGCACAAAGTTAATCTACCCACTTACCCTACGGACACAGGATCGATAGAAATAAACGATGGAAATGCTGTTATTCAGAAAAACAGAAAGAAGAAAATCGACTTCTCAGATGTAAGAACTATAAGCAAGAAAGGCATAAGCTTAATCAAACGAACGTTTGGCCACTGAGCATATGGAGAAGATTTTTCTCTAAACTACTTGGAGACTATGAATGCGAGTAGTGATGCCAAATCACCCATTTAATAATGGCCATCGAACTTATTAATAAGCTGAAAAATTTCTAAGCGGTAGACTCCGATGAAGTTATTCAAGACCGTTGGCGAAGAGTTGGTAAGGAATAAGCGCCAACTTATATACAAAATATGGTCGAATGAAGACTTGTGGAACGATTGAAATCTAAATGTTTTTGTCCCATCCTTTAGAAAGGAAACCCTGCTGCTTGTTCCAACTGCCGCGGAATAAGACTGCTTTCAAACATATATAAAAATCTGTGACGCAAATTGTATAAAAGGCTAATAAGGTTGCACGGTTAGGGCAAACAACGACCATTAATCAAATGAATGAATACATGAAATCTTGGAGTATATCCATAAGTTTAACAAAGACACTTACTACCAACTATTTCTTAATTATAAACCCGCATTTGACACGCTGATATGAATAAAGTTTTTCGACGTTTTATCTGAACAAGTTATATCAGCGAAGATTGTTCTTTTGAGTAATATAGATTAAAAAACTTTCTTTTCATTTGAATTCAAAATGCAGTTCATTTCGAAAACTTATTTTCATAATTCAATTTTCCGCAATCAAGTTCTGCACTGTGCACTGCTGCAACTATTGCAAATAAAATGAGCATTGAAGCGCTTATTTTGCCAATTTCTATTGTGCATATTTTTTTCTCATTTCACAAAACACAATTGCAGCAACGACGATAAGTTTGACTTTGAACTCATAGATTTTTGAAATTAATCTTTCCATCACTGTCAGTTTCTGGTTACTGGCTTTGCTCAGTCAATTTTGCAAATCAGTTATTGATATTTTCTACGAAGCAGACAGACAGACAGACGGACACAGTTAAACATAACGCTTACAACAGCTGCGCAAGCACGTTCTGCAGCAAACAGCCAGTCTTACTGCTGTATATCCTTTACGCAACCTGCGTTGCTCGATTTATATAGCTCCCCAATGGAGAGACACTGTCGCATGCTTACAACGTTGCTTGCCACTACAAAACGCATAGAGTAGTGATTTTATTTTACTACTACACATTTATTCTTGTTTTTTTTTTTTATTATTACAGCATTACAGCAACAACATATCCTTAGATTGCTCCTTCCTTCCTTCCTTCCTACCCATTTCGCGTTTTGGCGCTTTTATTTGTTTCATTTATTGAGCATATTGCGAATTTAATCGCAGACATTTTCATATTAGCAACGATTTTTCACCAAACGAGCAGCAGCAGCAGGATATACGTTAGTAGCATCCTTTAGTCAGTCAGAGTTTTATAGTTGATGTGTTCGAGCAGCATGTTGACTGGTTTGTCTGTCTTCGCCTTCGTCAAGTTTTATTTCGCTTGGCAAAGTTTTGCTGTTGAATTTTTAATTTTTATGTTTGTAATTTTTTACGATTCCTTAGAATGGGCCGAGAGTTGGGCATGATTATAAGTAGTATGTACATATATAGACTGAAAGTATTGTTGTAGCAACATATGTACGGAACGAAACATCTTGTATGGCATATTAAATTTTTTATGATTTTGTTTTATTTGCGCTCGAAACAAGCATTCAAATGAATAATGAATTCGCAAGAAATGTTTTGTAGCAACGCGTATAACTGCTTGGAAATTACTGGCGCAACACAGCGCAAGCTGAAGTATATTTCCGAGATTGATTTCTAAAACTTTCTGTTGTATATGCTAAAATTTATATTATCTAATGGCGGCGGCTGCTTGCTGAAACTATTTTAAATTGAATTTTGTATGCGCTGCAGTCCGAAAGCAGAGTTACTAACAAAACCAATTTGCATACACATACATTCACACACTCAGTTGCACAGGGAACGTGCAATTGCAATTTTATTACTAAATAAATATTTCAATATCAAGCGTAGTAGATATGAAATGCATACACGTCGGAGGGATGTTCAATAATAAATTAGTGTCAAATTAGAGGTTTTGAAAATTTTAATTATTTAATGGGTTTAACGTCAAATGCTGTTAGTTTGTGAAGAATACTACTACTCCTTCTCATCCTACTTATTACTATATAAATGCGAAAGTTTGTGGTGGAAAGTAGGTCACATGTGTCATAAGGAAGGACATTCGAGCGAAAATGGTTTGCAATCGTTTGCAAACGTCAAATCGTTCCTATTAACTAATTGAAGGACTATTAAACTTACTCAAAATATTGAATATGAAAATAAAAAGAATGTTCTAAAGCTCACATTCCGTCACGGAACTGCTAGACTTGATTTCTCTTTGAAAAACTTTTACAACTGGTATCAAGTAGGAGCGAAATTTTAAGCAAAGATAGCTTAGACTATTTCATTTAATTATGCAAAGGATATATTCTCCGATGAAAATAAATGGAACCTAGATGTGCCTCTTGGTTGCCGCGTTTACTGCCAATCATGTCAAAACGTCACTTTGGGCTAAATTTTCTTTTAAAAGGATCTTAGATATACAATTTGTTTCTTCTCGGATGAAAAGTGCTGACTATATTCAAGATTGAGAGGGGGTATTGGTACTATTTTAAGATCAGCAAATTGAATGGACCAATAATGGCCAGCGAGCGTATCAGTTTCTGGAAGTTATAGGTTTATTGGAAAATTTTTTCAATAAGTGGAAATTTGTCTCTTAGAACTATGGCATGTGGCACCATTCTGCTGAATGGTAAAAAGCTTCACAACTTGTTGGCATACTTTTAGGAGTAAAAAAATATTGCTGGATATTGGGCACTAATGACATTCAAATTCGAATTTTCTTCTTTTTTAAGAAAGTACATAAGTATTGGTAACTGATTTGATTAGCAGCTACCATCGTCGATCATATTTCGAAGTACAAACGCATATAAAAACAAGTAAGGAAATACAGTCGGGCGTAACCGACTGTAAGAGGCCCTGTACCAGTTCAGGTCGCCTAACAAACATATTAAATGTTTCCCGAGCTTATGACCAAACACATGACCACTTCTCACTGCGCGAATATGAATGAAAAGAAAAGGGGGGTTGTTCAAATTCAATTGCTTATAAAATCGCCATTTATTATCCGATTTTGATGAACTTTTTGGATTTTTGCTTAGAGAGACGTTATCTCTATATTGGTACACTCAATATTTTTTGAGCCGAAGAAATTTTCACCCTAAGGGGTGATTTTATGGGGAAGGGGGGAGGGTCAAAATTTCAAAATAAACTTGTGAAATTCCGGAGCAATCCTAGTCGAATGCAAAAAACACGAAGTCTCTATCTATTACCGTTTCCGAGATCCTTTCGTTCATACAGACGGACGGACGGACAGACGGACATGGCTATATCGACTCCTCTTTCATTCCTGACCATAATGGTGGTAACTTTGGGGGGTCTCCGACCATTATTTCTACCTGTTACATACATTTGCACAAACACAATAGGCTCTTGTACCTTCGGTACAGGTCCTAAAAAATTGCGTGAGGTAAAAAGGGCTTATTTGGAAAACATAGCCAGTAAGACAGAACAGGCAGCCAAATGCAATAACTTACGCGGAGTCTATATAGCGGTAAAGAAATTAGAAAACGTTAAGCCAAATATGCCACTTATCAATGCTAGTGACAAGTCCCGTCTAGCTTTAGTGGAAGATCAACTAGTACGCTGGGCGGTGTTCTTCAAAGTTCCTCGATTATACTGAGTCAGTAATTCAGTCATTCCCGAAACCGAGCACTGTCAAAACCACAGCAGAAGTATTTCTGCTGATCGATATACTGTGTAATTAATATCCGTCGTCTTAAGCAAGACGGATGAACCAGATGAACTGCTTATATACAGCGCAAACACCATCTCACGCGCTCTACACCCAATATTTTGTGAGGTATATATATTTGCGATCATTCTAGATGAATGGTGGGAAGTGAAAAACGACCTGAGTCAATGTATAAGCTGGCGCGGTATAACGCTTTTAAACTTCATACAAAAAGTATTGGCTTTCACCATATTAGACAGAATCTTGCCAACATTAAAAACCCAGTTATGGCGAGTAGAGAATGTGTTCCGACCAAACCGGTCCTGTGTAGATCTCACAAACACACTACTTATCTTTGTGGAACAATCGTGCGAGTGGAGCGGGGACCTCCACTCGCCCGATTATTTATACTTTTTTATTTCTACTTTTTGTGAACTTCAAACGCGAGTTTGACACCATCAAGAGAAACGCGATATGGAGGTCTCTGAGCAGCTATCGGGTTCCTCACAAAGACATTGATCCCTTAAAGACTCTTTTTGAGAACATAGCTCTCACTGTGCGGTTTAAAGGGAATAACAGCATCAATTTAACCATAAACAGAGATGTCCGATAGAGTTGTATATTTTTAACACTAATTATAGTGGTCCTTGAGGGGGTCCTAAAACGTACAAAAGCTGAGATGCCGAAAGAGCTAGAGTAGAGATAACAACAGAAGCTTAGCGATTTAGACTATGCTGATGATATATGAAGAGTATGGAAGCTAGTGCTCGTGCAGTCGGTCTTAAAATCAACCTGATAAGATTTTTCTGGCTTCAAATGGGCCAATTTAATTTCTAAAAAGGTACTAATAGATTCACTGCCAACCGTTCTAGTATCCATTCATTGAACTCACGATGGTGCATGAAACCAGTAGCTTTTAATTTCCCTTCGGAAATCAGATTTTGACAAATATGTTTGAATCAAGTCTTTCGAATGTAATGGACCTGTATAAATTAAACAGCCACACAATAAAAAATTCACTTTCGGACCCAGAATCCGCGGTCCATTTAGACGCATAACCTCAGGTTTTTTTTTAGATAACATCAAAAAACCTCCAAATTCAAGGAGAATATTTTTAAAGTAAAGAAATATTCTGATCTATAAGTCTTACCATGTTGGGGTCGCTGAAACCGAATCTAAAGTCTATTTGATCGCATTATGCCTGGCTTTTGACATAACCTCAAAAAAATTGGGCTGCAAAATTTAAAAAAAAAAGTAAATTCTAATCTATAAGTCTTACCAAAAATACTTTATGTTTTTGGGGTTCCAGAAACCGAATCTGAGGTTCAGTTGACCCCATAATCTCAGGTTTTTGTGACAACTTAAAAAAAACCTCAAATTTCAAACCCCTAACCGAGGAAATAAATCATTAAAGCAGTCTGTATTAATGCAAATATCACATAGCTGAAGACTCTACAATAATCCAAGTACTGAAGCGCAAAAACTCCCATAACCCTAAACTGTAACGCCATAGCTGAGGGAATAAATCAGAAGCAAACAGTATTGCGGGACTACGGAACGGTCCTAGCAATTAAAGTTATAAGAAAAATTTATCTACTGGAGCACTCGTACAAAGTAATGAAGTTGTGGTCTAGGAATCATGATGTTATGAATAGTAATTGAATGGAGATTTTTGAGTGCATGGGTTTTTAAGAAATCCCAAACCATGTAAAATTTTTTCCCATAATACGGATGGCTGTGTTATCAGTTTAATGGCAACAACATGAAATGAATTCAGTTGTATTTCGTTTCTAGTACTATACAATGCACTCTTCTATTCTAGTTAGTTGTTTCTCTTTTTTTCACCCATCGCCAACTCTTGGAACTTTATAGAATTGCACGTAAAGGCTCCTAAAAGCGCACTCATTTAACCGCATACACACTCGAAACTCAGTTGCAACTTTGCACCTGAACGCGTATACACACATAGTAAGTGAATAAGTGAAGCTGCGGAAGGGAAAACATCAAAGAGTAAATGGAAAGAACTAAAGTTATGATATATATGCGAGTAATGTGATGCCAGCACGGATGCGAATGCTGCCTCAACTGGAGTGTGGAGTGGCGTGGCATGGCTTGGCATGGAGTACAGAAGTATGCTGAATGCGCTTTGGTCTTTGGTGGTTGCTATTTGCTAAAAGCAAACATAATTTAAAATGTAATTAGTGCTCAAATAGAAAACCAAATACAAACAGCAAAGCGAATGCAATTCAATTGTGGGTTACTACGACAACTCGAATGATGGTGGTGTTGAGCAGTGCATAGGGGAAGTACAATATTATGCAAACAAATTTTACCAAATGGTGTTGGTGTTTGAGTGTTGAGTATGAACAAAGCCAGCAAATGGTGGCAAATGAAGGTGCAGCACCTAGAGTGGAAAGCAGCGCACCGCACAAAGTCAACGAATGTCTCCGGGTTACTAGGTGACCCAGTAGCATGCAACTTGCGACATACTCAAACAGGCATTCAACTCCTACACACAGATACACAATTTTACAGTAGTAGCTTGGCGACTGACTTTATCTGCGGCACATCGAGCGCAGCTGATTGTTGGTCCAAGCTGATGCCAACGCCGCCAGGATAACGAATGAGCGAACAGTGCAAACGTTGTCCTAGACCAACTTTTACTATACACAAACAGGCACACACCTGTACACATAGCTTTTATATAATATATAAGTTTTATATTTGCCATCTACTTGAATGCAATACGATTCGTTTCTGTTCATTTCGCTTCGGTTTCCCATTCAGTTAACGCTTCAAGGTTGCTGCTCTTGCTACAAATTCGTACTTACTTACAACCGCAGGTCGGTCCTGTTGAAAAAGGAGCTCAATTCTATTTGACTTGCTTTACAAATTTGTGCGCTGCTTGCAAAAGTTGTGCTTGACTGCAATTTTATTTTTTATATTTATTTATTTTTGGTCTTTCCACAAAAACTGCATAGAATTTTATTGTATCTCGAGTGCAGATAATGAGTTCGTCGTCCTGCTCTTGTACACTTTATTTTCTACTCGTCGTCCATTCGTCCAATGCAAACACTTGGCATTATAATTTTTTGCAGTTTCTTTCGTCAGATACTACAGCGCAGCAAAGTTGACCCATTTCCTTTTCGGTAGCAACAGAAATTATATTTAATGAAAATTTATTTAAAAAAAAAAATGATGAAAAATTAAAGAAGTTGCATCATGAAACTCAAGAAGCAGACCTTTTTTTTTTGACGAGTTAACCACTTTTTCTTCGTTTTTTGCTAAAATAATAAGCAAGTAGGAAAAATAATGAAACAAATCAAAATATTTTAATTTTCTTTTTTGCGAACCGAAACTTTTGTACACTTCACTTTGGTACTTCACAAAATCACATCAGTTTGTCTGGATCAATTACTCTGACTTAAAAAGCGCAACCACTTTGGGAGTCTCTAATCCAAAAAGGAGTTTTTCGAAATAAAATATCATCACTCAAATTTTTTCGAGATTAGTTAAATTATTCTTTTTTATAGAATATCATTTACTCTTAACAACCTGTTCCTCCAACTGGGAACCCAATTTTAAAAGGTTTTAAAACAGAGCTGACCAAATCCAAACAATACTCCCACAGACAATAAATACTATACAATAATAAAACTGTTTATATAACAGTACAACAAATAGATTTTTATTTCAAAAGTTTAGTTTTTTTAAGTCTTAGAAATATTCTCTTAGACAGACACACAGACGGGCGGATATGTCTAGATCGGCTCGTCTCTTCGAGTTCAACACAAATGTATATAGAAGGTTTCCGATGCCTTCTTCTCTATTTTATCGATATATTGGTGATATATTGCTATAATTCAGTGTGCAGAATACACTCATATATGTAAAGCAGACACATACGCTTACACTTTGCTTGTTCAGTACTAATAAGAACAAGACACTATGTGCTGAGGGTTTCTCTCATAGGGCATATCGCTCAAGGTGTCTTTGTAGACATCCACTATGCATGTTTCATACAATATATATTTAGGAAATTAAAATATAGCCAGATACTTCGTTCCCAATCAAACATAGCCATTGGACACTCAATCAAGCCGTGAAAAGGAGAAAAACAATGCTGAGTTCACCAGATATCTTGTTGGCTTATCACCTACAAAAGCGACTGATGATTACTCACTCTCGAAAACCACAAAAATCTTTGGTCAACCTATTTCTTATGAGCCCCCAAGGAATGTCCAGGATAAAGCAGTAACATTTGCTCAGCATCTGTCCACCGTATTTAAACCGTTTCTCACCACAAATCCAGAATTGGCTGTATATATCCGGGAGTACATAAACTCTCCTTTTCAAATGCATATCCCGATCATGGGATTTAAAAAAGGAGAATTAATAAAGCAACAATTAATATAAATAGTTAAAATAAGGCTCCAAGCTATGATTTCAACACTGGGAAAGTCCTTAAGGAACTTCCAGAATGTGGATATAGAGTTATAACGCAGTTGTTTAACTTTATCTTGCGTTGCAAGCACTTTCCAGGTCAGTGGAAAATAGCGCATATTATCCTGATACCAAAACCAGTCAAACCTTTAGACTCGGTATCTTCGTACAGGCCGATAAGTCTACTACCATTCATTACCAAAGTATTTGAAAGACTTTCGCTTACAAGGCTTACCCCAAACATTGAGAGCAAGCAACTCATACCTTCGCATCAGTTTGGATTCCCTAAGTAAAACTCTACAATTGAACAAGTTAATAGAGTCTATACATATGCGAGAACTACTCAGGAACGAAAAGAATACTGCACAGCTGCTATTCTAGTTGTATCATAAGCATTAGATCTCTTTATTGGCTCCTAATTCATCTGTCTCAACAGAATATAAAATACTTATTTACAAAGCAGTTTTAAAACCAATATGGACTTATGGAATTCAAATTTATGGCTCCAATCTGGAAATCCTTCAAAGATTTCAGTACAAATCGTTACTCTCTATATCATATAATCTATGTCATATACCCTTATATTCCCAGTATACCGAAACTTTATGCATAGCGTATAGATTTAAACTAAAAAGTACTCAAAACTGCATTACTCAAACAAAGCACCGCAGCAAAACTTCTTATCGGGGCTGCTTTTCGCTTTTGTTAAGCTCGTTCGTCTCTCTAATTTAGTAGTTCCACATTTTACTCCGGCATTTTGTGTTCTGTTTGTGTTTGTTCTTATTTGACTACTTTGTACTAACTACTTCTACTTTTAGCTTAAGTCATTTTAATTGCACTATTTGTACTCTTGTAAATTTATTTTTCTCCTGTTTTCACCATTACTTCTTCTTCTTTTCTTACAGACTGGCGCAGCACGGACAGCACCGACCATCATGATCGCGTCCAGCGACAATTGTCCGTTTCATCCGATAGCAAACTACTCGATGAGGACATCCGCGAGGAGATGAAATACCATTCGCATGTTGTTATGCGACCCAAGAAGCCGCCCAGACCAAAGTCGGAAGTCTTTCTGAACAAAGAGGACCCGCATCCGCGTAGAAAACGTTTTAGTGCATTTGGTGTAAGTATTGCAAAGAAGTTTTGTTTCTTTTCTCCCTTCTTGGCATGCTTAATGCAGTGCTGAGCGAAAAAGTAAAGAAATAAAATATTTTTCTGCTAATTATATTTTTATTTACTGCGCTGGATGGAAGGAAGTTTGCATATTTTAGTTACCTGTGCCGGATAGCGCTTGCGAAACGAGCAAAAATATTAACAAGAAAATGCCTATTTAGCATATTCTATGATTGAAAAAAAAGTGCTTAAGATTTTTAAATAACTTAGGCACTATAAATATAGTACTCCTACAGTCTAAGAGCCTTGCTTTACTCACAAGAAGCAGTTTTCATGCTTTGTTTGGCAGCTGAGGAGCTATGAAATGAACTTTGTTGCGGCTGAGTCGTCTACTTGCATTTCGCAGTGGATTTGCAGATTTCGCTCAATATTACTAATTCATTTTTATACCCTGTTCCTATAGGGAGAAAAAGGAGGTGTTGCCACTTACCATGGGGATACCTACTTATTCTGAGATTTTATAAGAAAAACATTTATTGATGTAGAAGTGTTTAGATCCATATCGAACCACTAAAAGGTGTTGAATCTTTCCATACTTGCATGATTTCTAAGAAAATATTTCATATAGACCAAGATTTTTTCCTTTTTTCTACCCAAGTCGCCAAGCAAAATGCAGCAAAAGCGTAGAGAACTTGTGCAAGTCTTCGTACGCAAGAAAACCGCCACCGTCGTCGTTTACTGCAAGCGTGGCAGCGACCTACTGAAGCTTAATGGACGTCCTTTGGAACAAATTGAAGTTAAAGTGCTGCAATACAAATTGCATTTTTGCTGCTCGGCAAAGAGAAATTCGCCGGCGTTGATATTCGGTGGTGATCATGTTGCACAGATCTATGCCATCTGTCACGCCATCTGCAAAGCTTTGGTTGCCTTCTATCTGAAGTAGTTCGATGAAGCCTCAAAGAAGAAAATCAAGGACATTCTAGTTCAATATGACAGAATTCTGTTGGTCGGTGATCCACATCGTTGGAAGCCAAAGAAATTCTGTCCAGGTGCCCGTACACGCTACCAGAAATCTTATCGTTAAGCTATTAATTCAACATTTCCATATGGATTTAGATTTAATCTGTTGTGCGTTCAGCAGTTTCAATTTTGAAATTTATTCAAAATGGGTTGCATAAATGGATAAATAGATGAATAATATAAATTGAAAGAAATCAGACTACATATAGGGGTAGCCCTCATACAAATCGCTAGGAAAAGGATATCTGGAGTTTATATCAACTTAAAATTCGATGCTGTGAAATGTATGATATATGGGTTCCGCTTGCTCCATTGCTCGAACTAGTATTAAGGCATTCACTGAAGTAGCTATTCTTATTCGAAGATCATAGATCGGAAAGTGGAAACGATGCGATAAGAAAAGCTTAACATCTTTGCAACACATCTCAGTCAAGTTTTTCAGCTATACTCGACAATAAACGTTTTTATCCTTCCCTTAAATTCGCAATGAGTTTATTCTAAACCTCTCACAGTTTACACACATTAAGTCAAAATTATAATAAAGAAGCTAGCTAACTTCAAAAAAGTATGCAAGGCATGATTTGATATCTCCTTAAATGATCATATATGTCAATATTTTTTAATGCAATACTCAAGTGCGGTCACGAAACTGTTCAGTGAGAAAAATCATTATTATTGGAGCCCTAATGGTGTTTGGAGTCGTTCAGATGCTGAAGAAGCTTTAGAAGAGCGATTTAAGCCACACAATGTAGCAACGTTGTAGGATACTGCTAACAATTTGGTCTTGACGTCGCCGTTGCAGATGAATAAGCCTCCCAAGCCGTTCACTATGTTCGCCATAAAACACCAAAAATCCAGGAAAGTCACGGCAACGTATGCCGGAGAGCGCGACATTGATTTTCAACACAACTTTCTACCTCTTAAGATGCACTAACAAGCAATCGTAAAAATGATTCACAAAACTGGCAAACCCGAGCATGATCACGAATTCTACCAGCCTATTAGTCTCCTGCCATTGCTATCGAAAGTATGGAAAAGACTAATCTTCACCAGCATCGCTGAGTCCCAGACTACCTGTTTGGATTTCGCACTGGTCACAACGCAATTGAACAGCTTCACAGAGTGATTGACTACGTATTGAAGGCCTTTGAGCAAAAAATGTGCTGCAACGCTGTGTTTGTGGACACTGCTCAAGCGTTCGATTGGGTGTGGATCCAGATGCAGCCCAAACGGTAGAACGTAAATCTCAAAATCGGTGTAATACGTCTCTTAAACATATAAAACATTCTTGAGTCCCAACTTAGTAAAAAAAAAAAGTATAAGAGTCAGATTAAATCAAAGCTGGTGTACCTCAAGGCAGAGTTCTTTGTTATTTCATCAGACATAACAACAGATCACAAACTCATAACATCTCGTTCTCAATGTCCCATACAAGCATATAGTCCAAGGACAGATCACCCCTCAATTCCCCTCAATAGTTGTGTATAAACAGTTAATGAGTAATAATGTAAGCACGTTACATACACGTCCTCCAATAAAATAGATCCACAAGGCTATGATGTCCTACATCTAGTCAAACATATCGAAAGATGTCTCAGCTATCCCAAACTCATAAGGGATATGAAAACACAAATAAAAATGTAGGTCAACTATGGGGTAATGCAAGTGGAAGCTATGTGGATATCATATAAAGAGATTTATCTGAAATATGGGGCACCATGGTATATTTGAAACAAATGTGTTCACAATGATCTCAATATCCCAATTGTGAAAACTGAAACAGCTCGCTTAATATTATGAATAAACAAAATTTAGTAAGTCTAAGTAATCATACACGATTCCTGAGAAATTACCTCACAGTCCAATGATGTATTTAGTAGGGCCGCCGTAACTATAATAACCTCCATCCAGAAGGCTAGTATATAGTGATTAGATAGTTAGATAGGTTAAGAGAACTTTCAATAAATAAGTAAAGTGCGAAATAAATAAGTATTAAGTTATGACCTATTTATAACATAGAACTTCCTCAGAAGATTTAAAGTAGGGCTCAGCACTAGGGAAAAATGGGAAACAGCGCTTAACTACGATGTCGAACTGAGGACAATCAACTGGTTTACAGATGACTTCCTAACAGATGAATAAACCGGCGCAGAGGTTTTCAGACCTCGCACTATTAAGTACTATAAATTGCTAGGGAAAATCACCAGTTTGTTTCCGAAAGAAATAGATGCGATAGGAGGTACATGAACATTGCCTTAATCTCCGTT
Source organism: Leucophenga maculata (assembly GCA_035044805.1). Lineage (NCBI taxonomy): Eukaryota > Metazoa > Arthropoda > Insecta > Diptera > Drosophilidae > Leucophenga > Leucophenga maculata. Next base: position 254,197 of record JAWNNP010001123.1, on the reverse strand, counting down.
AGCTAGGCGGCTAGTAGAGCAGTAACTTCACATGTGCTGAAATCTAAACTGATTCTGGAATGCATAGATAAACTTAGTAACCTAGAAAGATATAACAAGATAACTCTATGCTCGGTACACGCGGTACACTAGGAAACGAGCAAGCAGAGGACTTGGCAAGTAGGGGAGCAGCATCTCCCTTCACGAACTAGGTACAACGAAAATTCTGTAAAAAGAGAAAAAGAATAAAGGCATAGACTTTTTCTAAGAGAACTGTTAGGGTTAATACCAGGACGAGACGAGGTAAAAAATTGCTAGGCCCTCACAATAAGCAAATATCTGAAATTTGCCACAGAATCAAGATGAACGATCTTAGAATGGTTTCTGGTTTTCTGAATGAACGAACTGCAGACTTAACAGAGTTTTATGCAAAATAAATATCGAGAGTGATAACACTTATCGATTCTGTTTAGAAGATGATAAAACATATCTTGGGGGACAAGTATCTTGGCAATTGCCATTTGACAAGAAGGATACTGCATGCACCTTATCCTCAAAAAAAAACATTTCTAATGGTTCTCGGATTGATGTAGCATTTATTTAACTACCAACTATTATAAATGTAATCCATAAAGGTCGAATATCCCGATTTCGAATATTATTTGGTAGATATACATCTATGAAACTTTAATATAAAACCCATCAATTATTGTGAGCAGAATTAGAAGAGATTTACACTTATTTAGAAATTATGGTCAGGAGTGATAGAGGAGTCGATATAGCCATGTCCGTCTGTATGAACGAAAGGATCTCGGGAACGGTAATAGATAGAGACTTCATACTTTTTGCATTCGTCTATGATTTTTTCGGCATTTTACAAGTTTATTTTAAAATGTTGCCCCAATTTATAATAATTTTATCACTTTAATATTTTCTTTTTAATTATAGGGCGACTCACCATTCGGTAAACAGGATGCCTATGTTAAGTTGGAGCCGCTCGGTGAAGGATCCTATGCGACAGTCTATAAAGGCTTTAGCAAGTAAGTAAACTGTAAAATAAAATAAAAAAAAAAAAGATATATGTAAATTAGCAAAATGCAGATATACATTTCTGTATATTATATCAGCTATAATTAATAACTTTCTTACGACCGACCACCCTTCAACTGAATTATTTGCGGTTGCTTTCACGACATTGCTGCCCATTGTCCAGGCAATTTATCATCAGCATAATACATAGAATATCATCAAAAGGACGCTTGTCACAAATTTTAAACCTTTCTCATGCAGCTAACCTTTTTTTTTTTTTTTATTTCAAATATTTTTTTAACTTTTAATCCAGGCTGCCATGAAATTTGACTGACTTGATTTTACAGCCTTTGCTGTTTTCCCAACCGCTTCACCTTCAGAAGCGAGCGAAGCAGTAGTGTGTTTGTAGTAGTGTATGCTGGCTGGCCCACTTGGCTTTGATTTATCTGGAACGTAGTCTGTAGTTGGAGTCAGAGTTGTAGTGGAGTGGCGTCTCAGATTCAGTCAGTGTTTGGCTCATTTTTATGCGCGCTCATTACTGTCGCATGCAAATGTGGCAATCAATCACAGACACAGCATGGTGAAGGCAACAAAAATAGGACAAAGCGTAGCAGAAAGGATACAAAACAGATGAAGTTGCCAGGAAGCAGAAAGCAGTTGTCATACTGGTGGTGGGAGGCAGTGAATACAAATCGCTTCCGCAGCTACCCTTTTTGAAGAAAATAAAAAGAAATCATTGAAAAAAATTATTTTTCTTATTGTGCATTTATTTTTGTCTTCGTCAAACTTGTGACACAATTTTTTATTTTTTATGCTTAACTTGCTGTTGCGCTCGTTGGTTTTTTTCTTTTACGCTTTACTTCCTGTTAAAGAAAAATGGCAGAAAAAATGTGCTGAAAAAAATATATGCAAAGGACAGTTTCTAAGCAAATACAAATGTTGCCTCATTTTTCTGCTTGAAGTCATCATCATCATCATCATCTTCAGCAACATCGTTCTCGTCCTCGTCGACAACGCTGTTTTACTTTTGATTTAATCCTGTTTAGATATACGCGCCGTTGCACTCATTTGCCGCCAGCGCAAGTTTTTGCTATTGTCCTGTTTTATGTTGACACTGCTATCATCTTATCACGCTATCTTGTTGAAGTTGTATCCTGTCGCTTTGTTAAGAAAATATTTCTGGCTCGTTGACTGGCTTTCAATTTTATTCTGTTTCTGCTCATTGGCGCTTTGACAAATGACATGACGGGTAGATGGAGCAGAACGCTGCGCATTGATGTCAAAGGCGACAACTGAGTGTTGTTGCAACATTATCGTCACCTTTGCTGTCGGAGCGGCGCTGCTGTATGAATGGACAACATGTAGCATCATTCAACTTCGTGTGCCGCTGCCTTTTATGATTGATGTGCTTAGGCATTCCTTGCCTTTCCACAACTCGCTATCGCTACTGAAACCACCAGCCATTCTTTTGTACTTGCCACTCACACTTGTCAGTAACATTCATCCAAAGTTTGTTTGCACTCATGTACCACCCGAGTAGGCCAGGCCAGCAGCTACTCAAAGTTTTGTACGTGTATTTTTTTCGCATTTTTTATTTTATTGTTTGTGATTTATTTGACAATCATTTGCAGACAATCAACAGCAACAAAATATATACAGACTTCAGTCAAAGTGTGGCAAAGTTTTCAACAACTCATTTCGTATGCAACACGCGTTTGTAACAAAGCACGAAAATAGTCGTACTGTGGGTGTGAGGAAGATGAAATGTTTTTGAAGAAAATAAAAATAAAATAAAAATAGCGAAAAGAAAAGTAAAACATTCAACGAGGCTTCAATTAGCTTTGTTTTCTCGGAATGCAATTAATTTCGCTCTAATTTATGCACAAATTAATGTGTAGGCTCAAAAGGCGCTTAGTCCTTGTCGTCCTTGTTGTCTATGCCGTTGTTAGCTCTATAGAATTGTTCTATTTTTTATTACGTATACCCTTCATGCATAATATATAAAGAGCTGTGTTGAAAAAAAGTTTTTATGCTTCAATGCTGGCCTAAAATCGGAAAAATAGCGTTCCACGCGAATACTCCAAAAAAAAAAAAAAAAAAACAATACATAAATAAATTAATAAACTAAAATCAATATGTAGGGGCCTATAAAGAGTTGGGTTAATATGTTGAATAATATTTGTTTCTTGAAATGGACTTGATGATGAGAGATACTTTGGAACAATGGAAGTCTGCTCTATTGTATGACGAAGTTGGGTGAAGAAGTTTATGGAGGCACAGGAACATGTTGTCAATGACTCCCGTTCTGAATAAATTAAACAAGATCAAAATATGTCTCATATGTAGGAGATTTATTGAGTTCTGATTGTCGCTCTGCATATATTGGCAACTGTTCTGCATCGGATAGTAACAGAAAAATTCTACTGGCAAAAAATTGCGTCTATAAATTACTGAAAAAAGCTATTTGAGAATGCTTCCATTCTATTTAAATTACTTCCTCTTGACGTTAGAGCTCTTGATGGTAGAGCTGGAACAATAGTCTTCTGACTGAAGGAAGCATCTCATTGGCGGTAAGGAATAGTTGGGAATATTTTGGGCACCTGAAAATATTTCAACTTTAAGAGTCACCATTGTATTCCGACCAAAATCTTCTAAATCTTCTAGGTCCTAATGGCACACCCTATCGCATCTTCTAGAGAACACCATCAATATGTATAGTAATGTCTTAACGTTTAACGTGCAAGTCAGAAGAAGCAACTTCCTTCCGTAGAGTCAAACAAGTTGAAATGTTAGCACAACTTCTCAGGCTTAACTCATGCAACCAAGAGCAGGTATACATTTGCTCTTAAAGTCAAGCAGAGAGATTATTGCATATATTGTCGGTGCCGGAACATAGACGAAAATTGTGAAGCAGGTAAACTGACACATTTTTTCCCATGGATACCCTTGGATACTTTTAAACTACAACACAAATAAGGAGACAACTGATGCCTTTAAGCTTGCTTGACCAAACTACAATCTGCAGTAAGATGCTGACTTTCAGCTCAACCATGGACGACGTGTTAAACGAGATGCTAAGAAGGCCAACACAGTCCGGTTTCAATATCACAAAGAGATACAAGGTGCTGAAATAGTCTCCATCACCAAGTATGTTAAAATAGTTTGGAGTAATATTAAACTTACGAAGAAGAACAGATTCAGTAGGCTTATGGAGAGAATGCCAACAGAGGCCTGATTCAATATCACAAAGAGATACTATGTGCCGAAATGGTCTGCATCACCAAATAAAGTTAAGTAGCTTGGACTAATATTGAAGCTACGAAGAAGATCAGATTCTGTAGGCTTATGGAGTGAACCGAATGGCGGATATTATTGAGGTCTACCCTCTGAATATTTACGTGTGGATGTAGGCTGAACTAAATGGTGTATAGTTTAATAAAAGAAGGCTTCGGCATGCATCAAGAAAGAATAATAAATGCATTAATCTCTGTACAGATGCTATATGGCAAATTGAAGTAGGTCCCTTTAGAATAAAGCTGGAAAGAAGAAAAACACAACCAGTTGCAGGATATCTAGATCAATGTAGAAAGTACCGAAGAACAAACTACCGCAATTTTGGCTAAAGATCTAAAGGAGATACTGCAACAATACTGTTTATAGCAGGACATTGGCTAGCAGCCACACACGCTAAAAATCTAGGCATTAAATATGGACATAAACAGCTGCAGGAAATGCAACCAACCAGAAGTCATCAAAACTCAGGAACAACTCATCTGAATCTACCCAGCAATTTCCACAGCACAAAATTGAAATATCTTGATACATAGTGGTTCGCGACACTGGAAGAGGAGGACATAAGACGCCCAATAAGCTCCTTATAACACATTATTATTAGCGTCACTAAAGACCAACCTAAACGTACTGCAATAAGGTCATACATATCTATTTTAATGGGATCCTTTAAAAGGAGCCACATAGGCAGCCGCAGTTAGTCTTTGGTGCCGACCTACTTCCGGTTGATTTATTTTTACTCTCGAGAATACAAATACATTCATTCGGTCGTGACAAAAGCTTTAAGGGAGGTTCCCACCGTGGCCTGTCGGTCATATGAGAGTTGGTAAAAAATTTTAGCTGCTCATGGAGAATACTTGTTAGATTATTGAGGAAACAATTTTAAATTGTTTTTTTTTTACAAATTTCCAAAAAAAAAACAAGTAAGAAAATTATACTCGGGCATAAACGACTGTAAGAGGCCCCGTACCAGTATAGGTCGCCTAACAAACACAAATGCTTCCCAAGCTTATGATCAAGCATTGCAAAAAAAAGGTAGGAAATTAATAAGAAATATAGTACTGCCGAAAAGTGGTTCAAAATTTTAAAATAAACTCGTGAAATTCCGGAGAAGTCTTAGTCCTACGAACAGACAGACGGACATGGCTATATCGACTCCTCTATCACCTGACGAGAATGGGCGTAACTTTGGGCGCTCTCCGACCATTATTTCTACCTGTTACATACATTTGCACAAAACCAATAGGATCTAGTACGTTAGTTAAGGGCCTAAAAATCGGTAAGCATTATTTTTACTCTATGAAAATTTTTTAAAGAATAATACATTTGCTCGTAAGTCAGCTCTTAAACTTTCAATAGTCTGAATCTTATATATTTCTATGCTAATTCAATAGAAGAATAAGCAAGCTTCTAATCTTTAACAATGCTTACCTCACTTCTTTCTAACAATTTTAATTGTGCTACTCTGCTTTTGTACTCATAGAACAATTGTGCCGAACATGTTGACTCGTTATGGTTTCAATTTGGGTCACTATCCACAAAAAAAAAAAAAAAAAAAAGAGTGCTGCACAATTTTCATTTGCTGCTTAGATGAAAGAAAATTTGCTGTCGTTCCAATTTTTCTGTACTTTGTCAATTGTAAAATTTTCATGAATGATTTCACTATCGTTTGACTTTTCTAAGTTTTTCTTTGCTTTATTTCGGCTTGGTTTATCCTGTTTAGTTTTGTCTTTTTTTTCACCCAAAATTTTTTATGTTTCCTGGCAAATTTCTATGACACAATTTCCTTTTCTTTCTTTATTTCCTTTTTAGCTAAGCAAATAGAGTTTTGCTGCTTTTGCTATTTCCTCTCTAGATTGCGTACTTGAACTTTATTGTTGTAGAAATTAGCATTTAGTAGGTCAAATGTCACAGTTCATTGGCTCCTTTTACTGCATGTAAAGCGCTCACAGATTGAATCGAATCGAAGCTGACAGCTGCGGCAGCATATTCTTGAAATTGCTGTCATGAAAATTTTAAATTTCTAAGCTTATTATAGATTTAAGACAAAAACGACGATTTACTTTTTTTTTTCACTGCACATCCTTGTGTAGTGCTTGCTAAGCGCCTCAAGGCAGCCTCAAGCAGCAACGCTTGAACAAAGTAAATCGTATTATTTTTACATTAACAGCCATCAACATGATGTGCCAGGACGGGCGTTATATAACTTAAAGATACGCAAACACTTATGTAGAGACGCGTATAGATAGATGATAGACAGACTGTGTGTATGTCTGTCTGGCTGTCTGCCTGTCGGGCGAACACATGGAAACGTTCATCAATATTAACAACATACATAAATGTAAGCTATTTGAGATTTATTGAGCGCTACATTCATTCATGATAAGATTAAAGATTCATCATGTTACAAAAGCAATTTATTTATTTATGATAAAAATTCTGTCAATATTTAATACGAAATGTAATTGTATATCAATTCGAATTGTTTAATGTTTTGGTAAATTAATGTTTTAATCGCTTGGAAATTAGTTAAAGAAGCATATGTTCATACAAGTCACCAATGTATAATCCAAGTTAATTAAGACAAAAAAATGTGCTTTAAATTGTTATGGCATCTTCCCTGAAATGTGTTCATGGTGTGTGAAGATTACTATTATTATATTAATTAAACACTACCAAAGTTTATGCGTGCTTTAGAGCATCCTGCACCACTTAGCCCGCGTTCTTGAAAGTATATTGCTACACGAACTTGTGGCTTCTATACCACAGCTTATTGTGTGTATTGAGTAAAGTACGGATCGAAAGCGCTATTGTGGTATTATTGATCTTTATTTTAATAAATAAGAACTTATTGAGACATAAACCATTGGGAATTCTAAAAATGTGTACTCTAAAGTCTTTTTCAGACGGCATTCGACACTTAAGGTTTAAGTAATAGTTTTATAAATCAGGTTCCCACCTCTCAAGTAATTTGTGTATATCACGCCAAAAGAATTCCTTTTCTATAGTTGCAAACCATTCATCAACTCAGTGAGTGCGTGTCTCATAGTCCGAAGGGGCCAAGTCTGGTGAGAAAAGCGGCATAGGAAAGCACCTCCGAGTTGAGTGCTTCTAAGAAGTTTTGAACTAATCTTGTTGCGAGCGATGGTGCGTTGTCGTGATGGAAAAACAGCTTGTCATGTCAGGCGTTGCTGCATGCGGTGCGGTATTAACAGTTTCACCCGGTTTCAACAGTTCATAGTAAACAATATCCTGCTAAAACGCACCACATGCACAGCAAAATATACCATTCGAAGCAATTTAGTCTTGTGGACTAGGTTTATTGTTGGCCTAGATCAACCTATTATTTCTTACGTTTAAAATTCTTACAATATATCCACTATTTATCGCAATTCTAAATCGGTTGCTGGAACGACTTTCTGTTTTGTCTGGCGAGCAAGGTTTCGCAAGTTTTCTGGCGTCGCTCCATCTGTTTATCGTTCAATTCATAAGGCGCCCATTTTCTAAGTCTTTGAAGCTTTACCATTGCACATAGGTATTTAAAAATGGTCGGCAAGCAATTTTTTTTGCGGTTTAGTATTGTTCACATCTAAAAGAGACATGAAGACCTTCTATTCACGGTCTTTAATCTTCCTTTTCCGATTCTCACTAATGCCAATCTTACAAAATATCATCTAAGTACTTGTATAAAACCAAACTACAATTTTTTTTTTTTTTGTAAAACTTAAACGTGGACCCTATTGCTAAACTAACACATAAACTAACCCAGAGACTAGACCTATCGTACTCAAAGGATTTTGATGCGCTGAAACCAAATCGAAATTGCTCCTATACGTCTGGTTTTCGAGATATCCCAACCTAAAAGTTAAAAAAAAACACGCGTTTGTTGCAGTTTTTGAGGATACGTCACGGAAGAAAAAAAAAAAGAACATTTTATGACAATTGAAAGTACCACTCTTCCCCTTTTAAACCTTTTTGGATGTTTTAAAATATCTTTTTTTTTTCACTGAAATATAATCCAAAAAAAAAAATTCTGCCTGAGGCCAGACCATGTTGATGTTGTTATTTGGGGTCGCTGATTCCGAATCCCAGGTCCAATTCACCCCATCAGACAGAAATTCATATGTTTTAGCCAAGCATTAAATTCCAGTCAGAGATTGAATTCGGCTACCGAACACGAAAATACATCACAGAAGTTTTTCCTAACATATACGAGCAGCTAAGGAATATAGTAAATTTACAAATTCAGATCAATATGATGTAGGTCATCAAAATTAGGCGTTTTACTTGGTCGAAATTTAATACAGGCTAAAATGCATCAATTGTTTTCGGCAGGGTTTCCTAGTATACGTTTGGTATGTGCTTCCTTTTTGTCGTAGATTCAGATGTTCGCATTTAATGTATGTCCTTTCAACATTTTTCGGTTTAAAATTCTTACAGCACACAATTAGATTCCTTTTAAAGCATTCCCATGACCCCATGAAAATGGGGAACATTTATTGATCCTTTTTTCTTTTTTTCGTTTGTCATGTTTCTTCTTCGCGAATTGCCGACAGTTCTTTATTAATTAACTTTTTTGCGGGATTTATTTTCAACGCTTAACTCACCAATTGTGAAACGGCAGGCTTCTCCCTGCCAGGCCAATCGGGCGATTGAAAAAATATGGGTCTCCAGCCATAGCAAGATTGCTTTGATGGCTTTTTAATCTGTCTCTATATCGATTGGTATGCATCCTAATTTGCTCTATAAGTGTTTACAAATTAAGATCTCAATGCAACGTCGAATTTCCTTCGAACCAGGGGCAACCAGTGATCTGTCTATGGGCACGATTCTGCAGTACCTGAATACGATTGCAATTAGTCTTTGCCGTGATCCCCCAAATCTGCACACCATTGAGCCAGTTTGATGGAATGCACTTGGCGTACTGTACTTGTCTTTTTGCCCGGAGAAAAAGTGTGCTCCTTCTATTGAGCAACCATCTGAATTGAACCATCCTCAGGCGGCATTTTTTGAGTGTGGCTGTCAGGTGGCCGTCATGCTAGACCCTATCGAATGTTTGCTGCATATTGCCAAATAGTGCACGACAAAATTCAAGGTGAACTGCTGGGAATTCCAAGTGAACACTTTTAGTTCAGAATCCCTAGCATGATAGTGCTTCAGCTTACTTCAGGTTACTAATAGTGTTTTCTGACTGTGTAACACTGTAAAAATTTGATAGCCCTAAAAAGTAAAAATTTTAAAATCACGATTGAGCAATTTTTACTAAAAAGTTGCATGCATAACTCTTCTAGAGTCTTCGAGAATCGCTGTAACCCAAAATAGCCATTATTATCATTAACGCCGAGCATACTAATATAGTACAAACATTTCCTACACATGTCAAAGCCTTGAACGCTAAGTATACATCAATGTCAAAGCTGACCTACTTCGCGGCATCAACTACTCGAGATGTCAACAAAGATGGTTGCCGCCGCACAGCGTTGACATTAGCTCATTTAAGCATCGCCTAGTAACTCCCACTCCATGCATGCATGCGGAACTACTTTTCTTGCGCCCAACTGCTGCCACAGATACTCATTTACTAGAATATTAAACGCCGCTTATACAATTCCCTTTAGCCACTTTTGTGCGCCAACTGGGAAAAGTGCTTTTTCACGCCATTTATGCATGTACTTACGACGCCGCAGCCGCACATCATACACACCACATGACACGGCAGTTTAGTATAGATTTTCATATTAGGCAGGTCTGTGTGAGACACGTATTTATTGCACACTTACAGACACGTCAGCAATTAACGTTCTGCGCCTAGATGACTGACTTGTCATCGGCAGTCAGTCAGTCAGTCACAGTCAGCCTTAGTCGCTGTATAAAAGTTGAACAAATAAAAAAGTTTAATTCGAAGCAACGCGTCAAACTAACACAAGCAGTTAAAGTACCGTGAAACCGTGAATTGAAGTGTAAAAAGGCAAAAAGTTTTCTAATTTACTACTTTTTTGCTGCCATACTAAATAAAATCTTATTGGCATTAGCTACCGCAAAGTGTTTTCCTGCAACGTACAAGTATGTATGTCCTGCCTACTGCCTGGCTTTCATTTTGTTCTTATTAGCATTTAGTGCTGCTGACTGCTGTCGGCCATAATTTTTCCCCGACTGGTGTCAAATAATTTAACCTAATTTGACACTTCAAATGCTGAGTTTTGTATTGTCCTTGTATAAGAATTTTGTCTTTGCTGTGTATCCTAATTTAGGTGCCGTAGTGCCGTATATATTTTCTTCTTAGCGTTGCTGGTGTTGTTATGTTGCTTTAATAAACATTTACTTGGGAACTTTATGGCCTAAGGGAGTAGCTAGATAGGTAAATGCAAAGGACAAAAAGACCGCCACGTGCCCCTGACATTCAACGCCATGCGCAAGGACACAGCTGGCTGTAGTTCTTATAATATATATTTTTATTTTCTTTTTTTTGCATTTTTGGTTGAAGAGCAGCTCCACCAAGACTTGCCAACAATTTAGGCTAGCTTTGGTTACACACACTAATTGCGTTGGCGTTGTAGCTGAATGTGAAATTTGTTTGTGTGTCTTTGTTGCCGACAACATTCTTTGCTATGTCTTTATAATTGCCCACAGGCGTCGCGCGCTCTGTTTATTTAAAACATTTAAAATAATTTTACTTATGTACATTGTCTATCTCTCTCCACATTTACGCAGATTAACCTACCAGCGTGTTGCACTCAAGGAAATTCGGCTGCAGGAGGAGGAGGGCGCACCGTTCACAGCGATACGCGAAGCCTCGCTACTGAAAGAACTGAAACACACCAACATTGTAACGCTGCACGACATTGTACATACGCGCGAAACACTCACCTTTGTATTCGAGTATGTGGTAAGTACATTGCGTCGTCATATCTCCGTAACTAACAACAACTACCCACTTTCGTTTTAACTATACAACAACAATCTTCTCGTTTTTCGTTCTTCGTTTAGAATACGGATCTATCGCAGTACATGGAAAAGCATCCCGGTGGTTTGGATCAACGCAATGTACGCCTGTTTCTCTTCCAATTACTACGCGGTCTCTCCTACTGCCACAAACGACGTGTACTGCATCGTGATGTGAAGCCGCAGAATCTGCTCATCAGCGATTGCGGTGAACTGAAACTTGCCGATTTTGGTTTGGCGCGCGCCAAGAGCGTACCGAGTCATACATATTCACATGAGGTCGTTACGTTATGGTACCGTCCACCAGGTGTGTACTAATGCTTCGCTTAATGACATCGTGGAGATGCTGCTGCTGCAATTTTCTATCTTAAAGTGCACAAATTTAAACATTTCTTGCAATGCATTAGAATATTAGTTTTTTTCGTATAGCAAAAAAAAAAATCCTTTATATTCCGCAAAATGAAATTCAATTTTCCAACTCGTTTCCTGCTCAAGCAAATAAATTGCATATTCTTGAAATTGAAAATAGCAAGTTGCAAGCTGCACAAATAGAAAAATTGCGCAAAAAAAAATAAGAAAAAAGAAAGGTTAATTTTTTAATATGCCATGCTCGGTAAACACTTTTTGTGCATACACACAGGCTTCACTGTAGCATTTACCCTTTAGCTAGAAAGTCGTACAAGCAAAACTGTGCTTGGAATAGTCGAAATGTTTGTGAGCAGGACTATCTGCTTGCAAGTATCTGACAGTTTGCAGCATGTTAAACAAATTTAATCTGCACTTCTGCCGACGTACACATCAACGTTGACTTATACTCAGTTGAATAGCCCGGAAATGGCAGCAGCAGCAGCACTCAGTGCAGCCGTAGTAGCAGCTCAGCCGTACAACTTGACCACAATTCGCATGTGTGCAGACAGGAAGCTAAGTTAGGAATACTGCCACCGACACATGAAGTAGTTCTAGAGTAGCACTTCGTAAAAATTTTAAATGTTTAGTTGTTGCGAAGTCTTAATATGCTGCAAAGTATTTGCTTCTTCGATGCAGACCTCAAATTAATAGTATTAAAGGAACAGCATTGAAAACAAAATCCTTTATATGAGTTTATTGTCTTAGAGTTTGTGCATAAAATTTGGCTTTGTGTTCAGTTGAGGATTTATTCTTCGTTCCGAAAGACACCCTAACACACAACAACCCCCCTCTATCTCAAAGGGGGGTTGACCCTTACCATGCAAAACTACTCCTTATTTTGACTTCTTGTTGAAAAACATTTAATTGAACTTAGTTCTGCTAGAAACACTAACTTTACCTTATCTTATGTTAATCCTAATCAAATATTCCATTCAAGTCCAGATCGGACCACTAAAAGGGGTAGTCCCCATACAAATCTGTCTAACGTTTCTGAGTTTTTAAATGAAAATGTTTTATTATTGTTGTTTATGTTACTAGAATCGTTAAATTTGGAGTATATTGCATTATTTCTAAGAAAGTATTCCATATAGGCCAAGATGGAACCCCTAGAAGAGCTAGTCCTTCCGAACATGGTATCTCGTAGTCAAGCCTACTCGACTGCAGTGTTCTTTCTTGTTTTTAATTTAGCTAGAAATGTTAATTTTTGTGTTTCTTACTATAATACTAATAAAATATCTCACACGGATGCGGAGAAGCATTTATCCCCATAAAAATTTAAGGTTCATGACGGTGCAGAGTATCTCAAATCCAAGCTAACTCAATTTCAGCATTCATTTTGGTCAGTTTTGACTCCAATTCTGTAGTTAAATATTTTTCTATTAAAAAAGGACTACAAGACTTAATTTTCTTTAAAGTTTGAGTACGAATAAAAAATTTCTGAGAATGTCGAACAAATCAAGGTTTTGAAACTGCCGAAACACGTTCCAAACCCTATTTATAGCCACTAGAAATCAATAAACTGTTTATCCGCTTATAAACGAGCGTTGTACACTCATTTCAACATAGTATCTTCTTTAAACTGCGAACCATGAACCCGAGTTCTACTGAGAAAAATTGGTTACAACTTAATCGGTAAAATATAGAAATTGATTCGTTTCGAAGCTGTTCATATTTTTTATTATACTTTCTACTGCTGACTATTATGAGCTCATAAACTGAAGGATTTGTATTGAAAATCCCATATTTATGTGACAGACCCCATTTATACACAATTTTGTATACAACCGTAGTCAGTCCGACCTCGCTTAATGGAATAAGTGTCTAGTAGCCTGGCTTAGGTATATCCTGTATACCCACAAATAAGTAGAAACAACACAATGCACATTTTTTTTGGATGCGAATAAACATCCTTCTCCACTTGCACTACTTCTTATTGCGAATGAGAAAGCCACTAACATAGATTTACGGCTCAGGAAAACCTCTTCGTTTTGCTGTGGTACCCTAGGGCACTCAACTTTTTTACTAACTATTAAAACTCGGACACCGGTTATAAATTTATCAAATTTATTAATCACGGTCAGTTCACAATGGAATATCCTTTCTCGCTACTATAAAGAAAATGTCATTGAAATATTTACCAAAGGTTAAGAACTCTTATTCAGAGTCAACATTTACTTCCCGCGTAAGGACTACTTAATTTTTTAAATTCCTTGACCACAGTAAAAGAACTACGATTCAATTCAGGAGGCTATGCACCTTTTAAAGCCTCTCAAAGCGCTGCACTTGTCTAATAGCTTGAAAGCAGAAATCTACATAAGCCGGCCCATCTGCATATTATAGGTAAATGTCAAGTGGAAAAACTGACTATCAATGGTACTACTTGAACATTCTTCAAGCGATGGGTACCTATGTCTACATGTAAATTACGGATGACATTATATTCGATTCACTTGATATAATCTTTAAATTAATTTATGCTCTTACAAAGCATTAAAACTCTATCGTCCGTTCATATTTTTAGAAGAACCGCCGCATTATTGCACCAGATAAAAGACCATATTTCTATTCTGGCCTGAGCTTCACAGTTTATGCCATAGGTGTAGGGCTTAGCTCTTATGAGTTTTCTATAAATTGTGAAGATGCCGGAGAAGAGGAGAAAATTGAGCATTGACTATTTCATTATACGGCTCATAGTATGTTGAGACTCGCACTACTCAGGAGCCTAGATTTCAACTATGAGTTGGAACTCAATAGAGAAGAAATAGAGATTATATGCTATAAGCCGCTTATGACCTTAGTGACGGTGTTTGCCAGAATTTTGTAGGCAATTTGCAGGCTCAGCCTGTTTAGCGTACCTGCTTCTAGCTCGATATCTCAATTAGTCAATTTCTACAAACAGAATTGAAATTTTTTTTAGAAAATTTACCGAGAAACATAAATCGAGCCTATTTTCATATAACTTCATAAAACTTCTTACATCCTTTTGCCTGCGTTGCAAACGTTTTCATACAACTTAAACTCCTGCAACCTACACACACTGTGTAAAGTGCATAGATAAGAGAATAACTATTAGACTCAAGTTTGCATCAGTTAATCCATTGAAAGAAAAAAAAAAAAAGTAAAAAACCAACAAGCATGCTGAGTGAATGTGAATGCTGGCTAGTGAATGCTGGCGAACTAGCTGTCGTCAGCGTCTTTGCACTGGACAGGCTGCCTTTCAGGCAGTCAGTCACTCAGTCAACCTGGCAGGCTGCTGTTAGACAGTGTGCAAGCTTGCAAATCCGCATAGTTTCGGTTAACCTCCTGTGAGCTGTACTTGTCTATAGCTGTTATTTTAGTTAGTTGTTTGTGCTAAAAGTTGACCAGCGTTAAGCTGTCTCGGTTCACTTACCGATGCCCTGTGTCAGTGGTGTATCACATCAACACATGCAACTTTTACGAACTTTGCACTTTGACGCAGAAATTGTGCTACATAGAAGTCAAGTTTTTGTACATAAATAGATTGCACACATTTATTTTAAATTACAATTTATTAAGTTCTACACAAATGGCAACAATGCAATGACGACGCTCCTTGCATCTTTTTTTTTTATTTTGCAGATGTATTGCTCGGCAGCACCGAGTACTCAACGTCATTGGACATGTGGGGCGTCGGTTGTATATTTGTCGAGATGGTCACCGGCATGCCAACATTCCCCGGAATACGTGATACCTACGATCAGTTGGATAAAATATTCAAATTGCTCGGTACGCCCACCGAGGAAACGTGGCAGGGCGTAACACATTTTCCGGGCTACAAACCGCACAAGTTGGGTAAGTTTGACGTCAGCCGGCCATGCTGTATGCTCTGCATGTGTGTGCAACTTTTTTGTGTTTTACCTGCAAAAGTTGTCCATGCACTGCGATGTAATTGGCTTTTGCATGAGTAATAAATAAAATAAAAATTCGATAATATTTTTTATATGCTGCTCTGCATACTAATGGCCTTTTTTTGTGTGTGTGTGTTTTTTTTTAGGTTTCTATCGACCACGCAAACTGGGTCACAACTTTCCTAGACTTTATGATATACTCGAGGGTGAGACGATAGCGAACGCGTTCCTGCAACTAAATCCGGAGCAGCGCATCGGTGCAGATGATGCGTTGCAGCATTCATACTTTGCACCGTTGCCGAAGAAACTCTACGAATTGCCAGATGGTTAGTATGGAAGACGTAAGGGACTCATTACGAAATTAGCAAATTAAAAATGCATGCGAAGAAGAAGTAGAAAAATCAAAAGTTTGACTACGTCCTTGGACAGACACATTTTAATTTCGTCGACAAAAATTGAACTTTAAATACTACAAATGAAAAGTTTTGTATGCATTTAATGAAAATAGTAGCGACAAGATACTTACAACAACTTTAAATGAGTTTCTACAGCAGATCTCAGTTCAGCACGCTGAACTGACAGACAGATAGACAGAAAAAGTTGCCTAAACGAAACGCAATCCAATTAAAAACATTTACTGCAAATGCTTTCTTCATTGCTGTTGCAACGACGACGATGAGTTTAACTTGTGACAGTTAGCAGACAGCAAAGTATCTGCTCCAAACTCCAAGCGATTTTAAGCTGGCAGACAAAAGGACGCCAGCTAAATTAAGTTTCTTCGCAGATTGTTATTGTTGCTTTTGCTGTCGCCTGTATGACTTCCGTTCAGCTGTCTGTCTGTCTGTCTGTATGTCTGTGCTTTTGTCCTGCCACTATTACTATTGCATGCAACTAGAGTTTAATTGTTCAAGTTTTATGCGGCTTTTATGCTAGCTTAAACTTGCAACAACACTTGTATCTGATAAGCGAATGCCTACGATTATTTGCATTACTGCATTTGTGTGAATTAATGCGTTGAAATGTTTAGTGCTGTCATAAATAATGCATGACTAGACTGTTATGCATTAAAGGCAGCTAATAAATATAAATAAATGCGCTCCAGAAATGGTCATGCAATTCAAAATTCGTTTTTGGCTTTGGTTGCCAGTATCTGTGCAGTATCTGTGTCGGAGGCGTTTAACAAATGAATGTTATTAGCTGTGCTAAAGGCACAAAATGTGCAACTCTTACTATGCATTAATTAAAAGGAGTATGCAGGAGTGCAGTAGCAACAAGAAAGTATGATGTAGTCAAGTGTTTTCGACTTTGAGATACTCTGTAGCCTCATTTAAGCTTAAATTTTTACATGAGATACATTGCTATCTGGAAGGAATAGCAGAATCTAAATATCAAAACTTTGAAGCCTTTAAATCTAATAGACTCCAAGTATACTTACAAACAGCCAGACAGACGGACATGTTTTTAATGCTGTTCATTTGCGCGAACTTAATACATCATTTTACTATAAGGCTACAGTGTAAAAAAACCTAATTTATTAAGTTCGTCAAAAATAACTTTATTCAGTGTAGACTGCCTGCAGCATGTAGCCACCAGTTTGAACTACAAGCTGACTTCTATAACTCAGATTTTATATTGAATAGCTAACACTTTTAGCCACTTTTAATCAACAAATTGCATTAACTCAAATTCCGATGTTATAAGAAACTTGATTAAAGATTCATGCATTTTTTCCCGACTCCTCTTTCTTTATGCAACTCATTCAATTCAAAGTATTGCAACTTCCTTTTGCTCATACTGTGTGTGTGGCGGCTATTTTGTGGGTGGAGGCAAGCAGGCAGGCAGACATTGAATTGAATTCAATCCAAGAGTGCAAAAGTGTATATTGCCCGGCGTATTCATTTCGTTCAATGGCATGCTAACTGCTATGCAGCATGTTGACAATACTTTGTATGCACTAGTTGCCGGGTATATTCTTCGTAGCTACAAACCATGCCACACAACCATTGTAGATTAGATTGTGGCGACCAACAGAGTGTCGAATTGACGGAATTTACAAAGAAAAGCAACGCAAGTGCATGAAATACAATCGTACTAAAGTGAAAAAATGCTGCAAGAGTGCGCACAGCCATTTTTTTCTTTACAGGGTGTCATCAAACAATAAATTTGTTGTACAAGCGATACTATTAGCTAATTTAGAGATTTTTATAGAAATAGAAAAATAAGCGGTGAGTGACGGTGGTTTTGTTGCATCGTTCGAAATGTGCATAAAAATCGGACAAAGTGCAAGGATTTGGCTTGTTTATACAACACTTTGACGGTTGGATTCGGCAACACATTGCAAACGTCACGTCACATATTTAAAGTTACAGTCCAATTTTTTTTTTTTTTCAAGATTTTGTCATGTTGAATTCCAAGCGTATTTTCTTTATGAGTCAGATTGTGTGGAACAAAGCTTTCCGTACATGTAAATTGTCAGTCAAAATGCTAAAACTTCAATTTTTTAGAAATATTCATTTCCATTTCGAAGGAACTCAATTAAAATTTTGACTCATATGTGATGTATTCATGCGTGGATACTCGTTGTCCTTTACGTTCTTTCGACATTTTTTGTACCACCTAAACTACTCATACTCTCTGGTATAGAACAACCATTTTTTACTATAAATATCTTTCATCAAGTTCAACTTTTCGATAAAAGTTTTAACGAGTTTAGAGAAGAACTCAATTCATGTCTCCTGTTTTATTTTTTAACCGCTGGACTTTGAGCAACCTGTAAAATAGGTATATTGAGTTTGTATAAATGTATGAAACAGACACAAGTTATTCCCTACAACATAGATAAAGACTATAAAAAATAGAACATTGAAGTTTATATTTTTAGACTTTTTGGTTGCTCTCCAAATCTCTACAATAACTGCAACATCAAATTTTAACCACCTAACTACAAGTTTTAGAAGAGAATAGGTCAGTACAAAAAGTTGCTACACTGGATGCCAAATATTTATCTAAATTGTTCTGCGAAAATTAAAGATGTGTTTGCTTTACAATGGATTGCTATGTTATCGATTTCTTGAACTATTGGTTTGAATTGAAAAAAATGTCATGTTTTAAGCTTCTTTTTTCGCCCAGAACTACGTGTCGTGACATACTTTTACAGTTCCTTTAAGAATAAAGTCATATCATAGACATAACACAAATACGAAATGCTCTTGTAGGTGATGAAGGTGTACCCTTCTACAAGTCCGATCTGTCTTTAGAATAATTTATTAGGATTAGGATTGTTATTTTTTTTAGTACGGCATACCAAATTTGGTATTTTGTTTACCATTTTTTCATAGAAAAAGTCATAAAGAAATGGGCAGATTTATCTGGAGGCTATCTCTTTTAGAGGTGCATACACGTTTATTGAATTCACTTAGTATCGATACCTGTTAAACTAATATCTCATGGATAGCACTTAAGCAGGTTGGTAACATTGTCATTAATTATGATGATTTGTATCACTATTAAGTGCGAGCAGACAGACAGAGCAGATACAGTAAAACCCTTTTGCAACATTTTCAATGTATCGGTACACGAAATTTCGTCTGGAAAACAAAATTTAACACAAATTCGTTGATCAATATTTTCACTCATAAAAAACGCCATGCACTTCAGAGGTCGTCTGATGTTAACACATTTGTTGTTGTTGGCATCAAAATCAAAGAAAGTGTTACCAACCTGAAACCTGGGAGAATAGTATTAAGGCAGGTACCGATACTTTCTTAAGAAGGTGTATACGAGTATGTAACGTGGCAGTTCGAAAGAATTTGAAGTTGATATTGACTTAACAAGTTTTTCATACAAAAATACTAAACTGTGTTCGTTTGACAGGTACTTCAAAAATTGAGTCTATTAGTTTTGATCTATTTCGATTGATAATGTCGAAAATTTAAATTTAATTCCAATCGAAATATTTCACACAAAATTTGACAAAAATGGGTTTTAGAACAACATAAAACCAAAATATCATCGAAATAGAATCGAAATTCAATAAATACTAGATACCAGTATAAGTCAAGTTTTAAATAAGTTTATAAAAATGTATTCAATTAAAATGTTTAGCGACTATGTGGTCTACAACAATTCTAGAGCATTAATACTTACAGCAAATTCACACATTGCCAGATATCTGGAAAAAATAAATGTATTACGTTTAGTTAATAATTGTAGAAACTATTTTCAATGCAATATGATAAGAGTACCAGATAAACACCGCTTTAACAGGGCTTAAGACAGACAGACATGGCTAGAGTTATTCGTCAGCTTAACTCTGAATAAATTTACCCAGTCCTCAAATTAACAATATATCACATCTTCTGACGTGAAGAACATAATTCTTTTCCTCAGAAACAATAAGTCTTCAGGTGCAAATTATATTCTCAACATATGCTTGAAACACCTCCCAAATAGTGCTCTAAAATTATTGATACTTACAATGGTTTTAGGAATATGGTTTTAGGAATATTTTATTTACAGCTTTATTTCCGATAGATACTTTTAAGTAAAAATAGACGGCATAAATTCAAATTGAAAGCTAATTAAAGCTGGTGTCCTCCAAGGATCAGTTCTAGACAAAGTGCTTTACCAAAATTTACAGCTATGACAGTGCAACACTTATGGTGTCTTATGGTGTATATTAAGTATTAAATCAAATTTTCGAAGAGTATCTAATAAAGCAACACAGTAACTTATTACTTGATCTGTAAACTACTATGCATAAATTTGTCTCTAAGTGAGTACGTCACCCTGTATGCAACCTACTATGCTCTTTGTGCCAAATGCATGCCTTAAAAGAAATTGCAAACCCGTAACTAAATGAATTGAATTGGTGGTAAACTGCATTAGAATTGGAGCAACAGAAGTGAATTTTAAAGCTTCGCTACAAATAGCTAAAGAAAGAAGTTGAAGTTCGAAGTTCGAATACATAAAAACTTTTCAATTGCGATTTAATAATGAATTACCAGTTTTGCTGCTCCTATTTGAATTGCTTTCCGTTTAGAACCAAAGTCAAATTTGATTTATTGCCGCAAAATTAAATATGCTAATTTCGTATACTATGAGCTGAAGCTGTCAAATATTTGCGTTTAAATTGAAATCACGGCAGCGTGTAGCATGCTGTACGGTATGCCATGTTGACTCATTAGTTTTAAATCATGATTACGTTCAGACAGATGTATAGATAGCTTGAGCTTGGACAGCACATTAAATATTTGCGCTGTTATGGGATTATAATGTAGCAACCGCATACATAGGCCGCCACCCATTTCAGTTTGTATATCGAAAAACAAAACTGGAAGTTGTTGCGTAAATCAATTAAAAGGTAACTAATGCGCGTCATTTATCATGCGCCGCCTGCGTTTAGGCGCCACAGCAGGATCATACGGACATAAAATTTTTGGTTTATTCGCGATTTGTTTCAACTGTGCATTTGCGGCCGCCGGAAAAGGTCAATGGTCAAACGGATGAACGGCTGCGGTTAACATTGAAACAGGTGTCGTGTGCTCGGCTATAGTTGTTGGAAGTACGTCATTGAGTGTTATTGCGGTTTGCGGACATTTTAGCTGCTCTCCATCTGTCTGTCGTCCTGTCTATACAGACATGGTCAACAACATTTTATGCGTTTTAATTGTCAACTAAACGGTATACTGAAATAATATAATTAAAGTACAACCACAACGCGCGCTCTGCTAGTATAAATTAAATTTTATTTTTAATTAATAAAAATTATTTCTCTTACAGAAACCTCGATATTCACTGTTGAAGGCGTGCATTTGTATCCGGAGCCAAATCGACAGAATAAATGAAAATTAAAGCAAGTTCTCTCTGTGGATGGCGTACGTTTTTATTGTTAGAAGTAGTAGACATAATTGAGCCGCTACTGCCCCAACCAACCGACCGACAGACCGATCGCCCGACCGCCCACTCAAATCGTACCGAAGGAGCAACAAAAAAAAAAAAAAAAATATTAAATAATATGCAGATACATCAATAAAAAATAATAAGCAGTTGTTAAAACCAATAACTACAACAACAACAGCAACAAGCAGCCATAAAATGTTAAAACACTATTATATTTAAAAAACAAAAACAAAAAAAAAAAACAACAAATAGTACACATATTTATATATGTTACTATTTAATTATAGTTTTTAGTTTGAAGCAAAAAGTCTCTTGTAAAATGTTCTATGTAATTCTTTGTCTAAGAATGAAGTTAAAAATGATATCTAAGGATAATGCTGTATGTGCAAAAAAAGTATAAGGAAATTAATTATTTGACAAGCAAATTCTTTACTAAGCAATGTATAAAAATTTAAACAAACTAATTAACAAATGTACTCGATGATTTACATATATAATTAATGGGGGGGAAAAAAAAACAAATATCTTAAAATTAAAACAAAAAATTAAAAAAACTTAATATATGAAAAGTCAAACACGTGCCTCAAGGTCCTCAGGTCCTCGATGAGCGTTATAAGTATGCACCAATTAACAACAACGGAAATTTAATACAAACAACAACAACAAAATCAATATACATTTATATATTTCAATAAAAATAACAAAAACAACAACAACAAAAAACAACATCGATTAATTGATAAATGCGTTTAGTTTACTTTATACATAGGCTATAAATTTTATAGTGCGCCCATAAAAAATTAAAGAACAAAAAAAAAAAAAAAAATAAACAGCAGCAGCAAATATTTAATAAGAAAAGCAGCTTAATTCATTAGCAATCCTGTTGTATAAGTTTAAGGATACTCAATTTAGTCAAATTTATTTTTCGAACTTAACTAAAAAAAAACTGCAGCGCGCTGACAAACTGCGGAATTAGCCATGAATTTGTTTTGCTTTAAAGCAGTTTCCTAGGCAGTTGCAAATTATTGATGTGCAACTCTTTAATGTTGTCAGCATAGCAAAATTTCTTTATTATTTTTGTTTATTAAAAAGAAAAATATTTGTATACTTAGGAATAATCAGGAACCGAAAATAATTAGTACTACATATTTATAAAATGTAATTTTTTTATAATTATTTTTGTTATTAATTTTATTACATACTACCAAACATTTGTCTAATTTGTATTTTCTCACTAAGAAAAAATATAATTATTTAATGAGTTTAGATTTGACTTGTATTTTCGTAGAAGTTATTAATTACTTAATTTGTCTTGAGTTGCTATAATAGTCCTTAATTTCGACACAAGTTACTTCATCATTAGTTTTAAGTTCTTAACACTTTGTTCTACTTTACATTAAATTAGAGCATGTATATTATGTGTATCAAAAAATTTTACTGATTTTCATTCGATTACAGTTTATGATACACAAACTGTTCATGCTTTAATTTTCTGTAAAGCAGTTCAAAGAGTGTGGAAGTTAGTAAATGAAAAACTGATTTAAAGTTGATAAAGTCAATATAAAACAAGTAAGGAAATTTCAGTCGGGCGTAACCGACTGTAAGAGGCCCTGTACCAGTTCAGTTCGCCTAACAAACACATTAAATGTTTCCCGAGCTTATGACCAAACACATGACCACTTCTCACTGCGCGAATATGAATGAAAAGAAAAGGGGGGTCGTTCAAATTCAATTGCTTATAAAATCGTCATTTATTATCCGATTTTGATGAACTTTTCGGATTTTGGCTAAGAAGGACGATATCTCTATACTGGCATACCTCCTTTTTTTTGTGCCGAAGAAATTTTTACCCTTGGGGGTGATTTTATGGGGAAGGGGGGGAGGGGCAAGTTTTTAAAATAAACTTGTGAAATTCCGGAGCAGTCCTAGTCGAATGCAAAAAACACGAAGTCTGTATCTATTACCGTTTCCGAGATCCTTTCGTTCATACGGACGGACAGACGGACATACGGACATGTCTATATCGACTCCTCTATCACTCCTGACCATAATGGGGGTAACTTTGGGGGGTCTCCGACCATTATTTCTACCTGTTACATACATTTGCACAAACCCAATAGGCTCTTGTACCTTCGGTACAGGGCCTAACTATGGCGAGTTCCGAAACTACTGTACAGTCTCAATACAGCGTTATTGTTTTCTTTTCTTCGAAAATATCACAAAACATATTAATAAGTTGTATAAAAAATCACTAAATGAGATTTAATAGTTTTAGAACTTTTTCTAAAACAAAAAGCATTTTGTTAGCAAGACTCCATAAAGAATATATATAATATTTATCAGTATGAAGAACTGACTTAGAGTTTAGTCAAAATCGAAGAAATATATCATAGAGCTGTCATAGAAACCATCGATTGAATAATGAGTTCTTTATAAAGCATGTATGTTCTTAAGACATTTATTAAACTTTCTCTTCTTTAATGAATTAACAATAGAACCGAAGCATTAATACTCTTCACAAACTTGTAAAAAATTATTATCTTCAAACGCTACAGTGATTATTTGAAAACTTCATTCATGCCGTTTTTTAAGTCGGAAGCTTAACTAAGAAAAAATGTATAAATGCTAAATCATAAGATAGGCATTAGGTCGTTATGGGGTGGGATATGCCAATTATTATAAATATTTATCTAAATCCGTATATAAGAGGCCACCATTATCAAATTTAAAGTTGATAAAGTCAATATAAAACTATAACAATCAAACACACATAAACCAAAACAATAGTGGGTGGTTTGAACAGAGTCTACCTAAGAGAGTATGTGATATGCCCATTGACATAAATGGAGGTATTTACAATAGATAAAGCCAACGTTTTCCAATTTAAATGTACACGTGCTAAAGTATATCAGTAACCAGAAGTGTTCCCTAGTTACAGGGAGTCAAAGCAGGCATGAAATTTGGACGGGATATGTCTGTAATAAAGAGGACATAAATAAAAAAAAATATTTCGATTTAAAAAATGGGTGTTTTGGATAGCTTTTTTAAAAGTGGTTTTCATATAAAAAACGAAAAGTGGGCGGTGGACTTATATGACGGCTATATCTGCAAATAGACGATGGCTAACACTTATGTTTAGTCTCAGAACAAAATAAAAAAAAATTTAAAAAAAAAAAAATGAGAAACTAGTTTGGATTCATAGAGAAAGTTTACAGAGAGACATGACTAGTGCGATGCATCTCGTCCAGCTGATCTAGTATACATATGTATATAAACTTTAGGAGGTCTCCAATGCTTCCTTTCTTGTAATACAAATTTCGTAATAAAACTATAAAATATATAGATTATAATATAACTCATTAAAAAATTATTATTTTATGCGTTATAAATAAAAATTAGAAAATAGCTGGTAGTAAGTAATACATTTAATATTATAAGTAATTAGAGGAATAAATAATTTTTAAAATAAGAATATTAATTATTTTCGGTTCCTGGTTACAATAAAACAACAATTATGTGCATTAAAGAATCTGTTTCAAAAATTTTAAAATATATAATAAATATAGACAACTATTAGAAAGTATGAGAAAAAAGTCCATATGTATACTGAATTGACCTGTTACTTGTAGTGCTTTTCTAACTTAATATAATGTAATAAAGATTTTTTGTCACTTCTTACACCTTAGCTGAAGAGGAATAGTGGAGTCTATATATACAAAATTGTATGCTTAAACTCTTTTTTTATAAAAAATATCTTCGCTCTTACAGTCGAACATGCCTACATGAACACAAAAATAATGACTCCAGATGTAATTTTTAAATCAACATAAATATTCAAAGAAACAACGAATGACACATTTGTAAGGGGAAAAGTAGGAAGTAGGAAGCTTTTTTCTCTGAAATAC
This sequence comes from Leucophenga maculata, assembly GCA_035044805.1. Taxonomy (NCBI): domain Eukaryota; kingdom Metazoa; phylum Arthropoda; class Insecta; order Diptera; family Drosophilidae; genus Leucophenga; species Leucophenga maculata. The sequence goes on along the minus strand of JAWNNP010001123.1, from coordinate 228,873 downwards.
TACATTTAGACATTTCTCATCGTACCAAGAATTAGTCACAGTTTTCTTATAACCAATGGCTTCCTTGGAGTAAATAAAAAAAAAAAAATAATAAAAAGTTGCCATTATTCTTGTACTTGAACTCAAATATCACAAATTTCGAATTCGGATTCTACAAACAAATTTACTACGGAATAGACTCTCAGCTAAGCAACAACAAATATAAACCTAATATTTGCAAGCTTTTATTAGAAAATCAATGTTTTTTTCGCTTCAAATTGTTTTCCTTTTTCTTCTATTAAGAAAAATTATTTCTTTGTAAATAAAACCAATACATAGTATTGTGTACAAGTTGAATAAAATATTTGCTACAATAATTTGCAGTTGTCTATATTTTGAAATAATTTTAAAATTTTTGAAACAGACTTAGTACCATAATATAAGAGAATTATATAAATTCTCTATTTGCAAATACTATGCCAATATTTTTTTGCAATAATTATTTCCTAAAAAAACATATCTTAAAAAAATAAAAAAAAAATAAAACTATATGCAATGACAATTGTTTTCTAAAAATCCTTTTACTTTAATTTTATATAAACATTTTGTGTACGCTTTATTTCTTTACAAGCATTATTACAAACAATATCAGCTGAATAAGTGATAATAATTTTTATACAATAATAATGAATTTATTATACATAAAAATTAATAATAAAAATTAAATAATGAATTCAGAATTACAATATTGAAAAAAAAAAAAATAATAATAATAAAAACACAAATATTAAACAATTTATAATTTGCTTTTTAATTTTCATTATTTAAGTTTATTTTCTAAAAAAAAAATTAAACAATATATAGCAACAATAGCAACGAATACTAAACGCAATAATTGAAATACATTTTGCTCATAAAAAACAAACCAACAAGCACAAGAACAACAACGTCAGCCATTATCCTACATAAAAATCAAGGAGCATAAAACGCCAACAAAAACAACAACAACAAAAATGTTGCATACTAAAAACAAAATAAGGGATTATACATATATGATATATAAAAACCAAACAGAAAAAAAAAAATAATAGCAACTAAGAACATTAAACCACCAGAAAAATGCGAGTTTCCGCAGCTCGTAAAGAATCCTTAGTAGGTTGAAACATTTCCTCGTCTTATTATTAAAATAAAATAGCATTAAAACAAATAAACCTAAAATACCAGAGCTAAAAAGTAGTTAAAATAAATACATAAAACCTAAAGAAGTAGCAACAAATTTTTAGCATTCAATTAAAGCAAAAAAAAGAATAATTAAAAATCTAAATAAATATCAAGATAGTAGCGTATAAACCATAAAAACAAAACAAAACAAACGAAACAATTAAATTTGAAATTGAAAAGGTCTCGATTTCTTTTAGTAGTGGTCAAAATTTTGAAAACGACGAACGTCAGATGGAGAACTTGTTGATATGAAGTAATCAAATCAAATTTTATATGAAAACGCAATCAAAAAGCGAAAGTAGAAAGAAGAATAAACGAAAGATATATGGAAGAAAGTATTTTAAAATAAAACTGAAAGATAGTAAAAAAAAATAAAACATAAAATAAAAAAAAAAAAGTTCGATATGATGTAGGGAAATATGTACGTAATAAAGTCTATAAGGTTTAGCGTATATTTTTTGTTAGTACTTAGTAGCTTTTGGAGCCTAGATCCAAAGCTGAGAAATAAAGAAAAAAAAAAATAAATCTAATAGAAATGATGCAGCAAAACTTAGACAAAATATGAGAGTATATGACATCGTCAGTGATGAATGGATGCAGTAAGCATGAGATTTCAAAAGTTTGGTTGTCAGCAACAAGGAACAATTCAAAGAAATTATGATCTATATTAATATGAAATAAGTCGTCGTGCATAATTAAAAAAAAAAAAAAAAACTTAAAAGTCTAGCATAAATTCATTAAATCAAAGCAACAAACATAAGTGTATATGTAAACTATTTAGTGCATGTGTGTGTGTGTGCGAGTGTAACTTATAACTTCAAAATTATTATACTTCCATATGGTGTATAGCGATCAAATTGACATATTGTGTATATGGTCCGAATATTTTAAAGAACACATTTTAATTTAAAATTTTTATCTGTTTTTTTTATTATTTATGCAAAATTAATTTTGCAAACATGCTGCATAGACCGCATGAGGGTGTTTGTAGTGGTCACATAATGTAAAAGCTACTCATTTGATTCAAAATCGAATTGCTGAATGATGAGCAGCTTAATTGTGAACAATATGTAGCATTTTTAAACAAAAACAAACTGCAGAGACAAAAGATATTATTGTTTAAATATAAATTAAATTTCTAAGCTCAATAATTGCTAAACACTAACGCTATTCAAACTGTTTGCTAGCGATTTTCAAATCTATGACACTCAAACCTATGTGCTATTCAAACTGTACGTAATTCAATTGCCTTAAACTATAACGGGTGCGCCATATCGAGCTTCGGTATGAAAATATTGAATAACTTTACAATTCATTTGAGTTAGTTTTTGAATACAATATCGACCAAATGGCCATTTTTGTTCTTGATGGCAAAAAGTGTCCTTTTTTGAACATTTTTCATGACTTTCTCGAGCATATCGGCCGATATATTGGCCATTTCGGTGGGAATACTCTCCTTGAGCTCTGTGATGGTCTTGGGCTTGCTCATGTACACTTTGCTCTTCAGATAACCCCACAAAAAGAAGTCCGGCGGGGTCAAATCCGGCGAACGCGGCGGCCAGTCGATATCGCCTCTTTTTGACACAACGCGTCCAGGGAATTTTCGCTGCAAAAACTCCATTGCATCGATTGCTGTGTGACATGGGGCCCCGTCCTGTTGAAACCAGAAGTTTTCTAGACCCTTTCGACGCATCTCCAGGCACACAATGTGCGCCAGCATCCACCGAACAATTGAACGCCCATTTTCGACAAACAAAGTCACCACTTCGACACGTTCTTTTGGTGTTTAGTTATTCATGGCTTAAATTGTACTGAATTGACGTTTCCAAAACGTACCTACACAAGGCAATCGCTTCACGAACGTCAAAGCTATTCAGTGTTTCTATACCGAAGCTCGATATGGCGCACCCTGTATCTATATACATATATAAAATATTGCATATATCATGGGCGTAGCAACGCGCGCCGTGTTCGCTAGTATAAAATACTACTCACTAAAGAAGATGTTTAGTGAAATCTTCAGCCCTAGTGATGTAAAATATGGTGCCAAAATATTTATCCGATCGTCTTAAATATCGTTTGTATTAGAGCCATGAACATAAATTCAAAATTTTTAAAATTCATTTAAGTTAATGAAAAATTGTCACACTTGACAAGCATTCACTTTGAGCAAATAAATGAAGTGGTAATGCATTCATTCGAATGTTTCGAATATCCGAATAAATTCAGTTATCGATCGCTTGTGATGTAAATTTCTTCGGCCTTGGCAACTACCAGCGGGTAACCTGATTGACAGCGTTGAGACTACCCAAAAAGGTGCGGAAAACATCTTTGTATATGTACCAGGTGTAAAATCCGTTGGGTTTTTCGTAAGAAAAACATGTAATTTCATGGAAAGCAAACAAAAAAAAATTATTCAAAATACTGACCCTCGCCAGCTATATATTTTTCTCCCTTTCTAGGCAAACCATGAAGCTAAATTCGTACATTTTCGTAAGAGTCGAAGTGCTGCTGAACAGGTGGAAGTAGCAAGGGGCTGAATAAGTCGCATGGAATAGCACCTCTCAATTGAATGCCCTAAGTTGTTGTAAACCAATCTGGACGTATGGGATGGTGCATTGTCATGAAGAAAATAATATTTACATAACTTTGTGGATAATTCAGTATTTTTTTTCATGCCGAGCATGGTGATGGTAGCGGTGGGCAGTGACATTATCACCAGGTTTCCACCGCTCATAATAGAGTAATTGAGTAATCTTCAACAGTCCTGCATCGATTCTCTCGCTCCTTGTCGCACAGGTTAAAATTCCCCTCTTTGAACCGCAGAAACCAATCTCTGCATGTTACTCCGTATTCGTTCTCAAACTTCAAGAAACTAGATCTCAAATAGCTTCTAAAAATAATATTTTGAGCTGTTTTCAATACGTTCAATTAAAACAAATATCAGAAAAATGGAATTGGGCTTAAAGTGGTCAGAATACGATCTAAGACCCTCAAAAATTTGTCTAAGCTTTCCTAAAAATATTTAAAGAATCTTTTGAAGTGGTTTATAAATTGGATTAAAAATACCCACTTTACTAAACGTTTTTTGATAAAGCGAAAGACTTTGCCAATGGCGTTGTAGATCCATCGAATGAGTCACCTTTTTGAAAGGAAAATCACATCTCAAAGAACGAAGAAATTCCAGTGTTTATAGAAGAAGATATTACCATCGTCGAGAATGCTAAAGGTATTTCTTACTTTTGGCTTATAATGAGCCGAAACTCTTAAATCGTATCCAAAATGCTACAGACCCACAATGAGCCGGTACTTAGAAAGCTTACGGATATTACCATCAAATATGTTGAAGAAGACTCAGACATGCTTCAATTTAATTTTGATACAAATTAGTTCTCCTTTGACTAAGCAGTACTTCCTCAAATCAACTTTAGATGAGGAATATCTATTTACATTTGAAAGTCCTGAAATATATAAATGCAAGGGCTATGTTATAAACTGGGAGAAGTTGATGAACTTAATTGTTAAAACTATTAGAAAGAAGCAAAGGCTCTACGAGGCGGACGCTATGCACACAATTGTTAAGCAAGTCCCAACTGATTCATTCTTATATTTTTTCGATACGCCAGAATTTTCATTTAAAAAAGATGAGAGATTTCAAAATTGGTCACTTTCTGAAATTGGTCACTAGAACAAGTCTCCTCCAGAAACCATGAACACGAAGAAGTTCTTGCTGAGTTTACCCCCTCAACTGATCTTTTACCAAATGTTGGCAATATTAGTTGGGAAAATAACGTTGCTTTAGAAGTCAAATACCCTACATCATTATACTATATGATGCTATATCTATTATTTTATTGAATAGAGCTATCTATTCATCCAGAAATCAGGGCTTTTTTGATCGTTCTTTATTGGTAATTATTCCTTCAGCGAACTGTCGTCGCTTCTTTCCGATCTGTATTTCCAGTAAAATATACAGTTCTTCACAGCTAAACTTAACTAGTGCACTGGTCAAAAAGTCCATTATCAAGAAGACAGATGCTTCTAATAGAATCAAAAATACTGTTTGGCACGCTTCCTAGCCTTAGCATTCCTTAGCCTTCGTGTTCAAGGCTTGTGTCACTATTAGGTCCGTTCCGTCTTTCCCATGAATTGTTAAGGCTTTCTACATAATTATTGTTTCATAGGTATAATTTAATGTGACCCAAGAACACAAAACTTCTAGTCGCCATATGTCAATAGTAGGCTTAAGTAGCATACATACTTCTTCTGTGGCTTCCGTCGAAGTTTAAAGCTTTACAATTAGAATACTGCGCTATCATATGTGCTGTATAAATCTTAATTTAATAATAATTTTCTTACAGATGCACAGGGGGAACGAGGAGGGTTGGTGATAGGCTACAATAAAAAAAAAATACAGAAATTTTTTTATTCAGAAAAAATTAGATTTTTATGCGAAGTTCTCCTTAGAGAGAGGTTGGCTAGCTTTTAAATTATTATGATATTGAATATTCAAACTTGAAGAATTAATCGCTTATAATCTTCAATTGCTTGTCGTTCATATCCAGACAGACGGACATGTCTATATTGACTTGACTTTTTGTATTTCTATCAGAGCTCGCAAAAAATGGTCCCTCCACATATTGTCAGCAAAAAACCTGTCGCTCACAGACACAATTCGAAACGGTCTTGAAAAAACACTCAAACATTGTTTTTGCACGGCTTGCTCTTCGCTCAACCAACGAGCGGTTTAGCTCGATGTCTCTGCTCATGGGTCCAGTCAAGACCCTTTGCTTCGTAAAAAATAGAAATTTTCTATCAATACAAAAACTCAGAATGATATGTAGATATGCATGGTAAGTCCCAAGTTATGACTCTCGAAATATAACTTGTTACTTTTGATACTAACCTCAAAACTAAACAAACTTCTAAAGTATTGAGAGAAATTATTTTTAAGAACTATGCAGATGAGTGTTCACAGGACAACTATATTACTTATAGTTTATTTTTTTTTATGTTTAAGCTAGGTGGCAATGCCCTAATAAATTGTTTATTTATTTCGATTATTTTTCCTTAAAATGTTTTAAACATTTCTCAATATTTCATTCTTGCACACAACTAAAAAAATCACTGATGATTTTGATGAAAAAATACTTCAAACAAATGTCTACTTTAATTAATGCTCGATACACACATACATGATAAAAGCATTACTCATAAATTTAAACATAACAAACAAAAAAAATAAAAATATACATAAATAAATTTAAATAATAAGTGTTTTTAATCGCGCGCGTTTAAAACCGCGCCAAATCTATTTTTAGCAAAAAAAAAAAAGAAAAAATCGAAAGCAAGAAAAATAAAAAGAAATTAAACAAAAAGTAAAAACTTTTTCTGTGATTAAAAAAATAAAAGGAATGAAATGAGAAAAATTTAAACATTTATGCGCACGCGGCGGCAAACAAAAGCAAAACAAAATAACATAAATTTATTAACAAAACCTAAATATAACATAAATACGAGTCTATACTATATATCGAAAAGAAAATTCTAAGAAACTTAGCGTTTATGTCTTTAGCAGCAGTTTGCAACTAAACATTATTTTTCTCAAGCACACATTTTGCGAAAATTAAAAAATTTGCACCAATAAAATTTGAAGACTATTCGCGCGCTAAACAATTTAGAAAATAATAATAAGAAGCGGAAATTCGAATTAATTTATGGCGAAAAAAAACAAAACACAGAAAAAAGAGAAACAAATTTCAAATAAAACTGATGATGAAAACCAGAAATATGGAAACCGATATAACGAAAAACGAAACGCACTTTTGCACTTTCCCATCCCGGAGTTACGTCCATAGTTTTTAAGCCAAAAAAAAAAAAAAACAAAAAAAAAACGCAGCATGCAACATCTTTAGTTAAATAAATTTATATGGAAAAAATTTGTTCATTGCTTGAAAAATTTTTTAAGATTTTTCTTTGCAGCGAATTTTTTTTGCAGCAAATGACATCATCAGACAGTTTAAAAATTAATTAATGGGCAAAGATAATAGTTATAATTAATTAATAAACAAAGAAAAGGCCACAATGGCTGGGGCGAGGCTGCCGATTTAAGCACGAAAAGTCATTATAAAAAAAAATTAAATAGGAATAAATCTATACACGGAAAAGTATATTTTTATTGAAGAAGCGATGATGATGAGATGATGAAGATGATTTCGTATACATGTAGTATGTATTTATTGTACCTTTGTTATAAACAAATAAAAAATAAACAAAAATTAAATAAAAAAAATAAACAAAATAATTTTAGCAATAAGATTATTAAATTTAACAGCGGTACAGTCGCTGTTTGAAAGGCATTATAAAAAAAGGAAAATAATTATAAATTAAAAAAAAAGGCCACATTTTATAAAGCCCTACATCTGTATAAATATTATTAATTGTTTTTATTATTTCGTACGGAAACACTTTTTGTATAGTTATTATGTATTGAAATTTATTATAATTGAAATTTCTGTAAATATTTGTAGATGATTTATAGTCAAAAAATGAAATAATTTATAAATTAACAACAGACGTGGATAGAAAATTATTAATAATATAAATTTTAAAAATGTGCAATAAATAAATTAACAAACGAAACGAATTCAATTTTTAAAGCTATTTTCGGCTTTGATTTACATTGTTTCACAGTTTGATTAATTAATTAATTAATTAATTGTTCACGCCGAAATGTAGCATAAAGCAAATAAAAAGTGAGAAAACAAAATACTGCTGATGAAGGCTTTGTGGTACGAAGTGGTACTGTCTAAGCTGGCTGAGCTGGCTACTTAGAAAAATTACAAAAGAAAAATAAAAATAATTCAATTTCGATTCAAATTTTTCATATTTCTTTTTTATTCAAACTCAACACCTTTACTTTCTTAAACATTTAAATCCACGCCTGTCTAAAAATCTGTTTATATTATTTTTATAAAAAAAGGAGATACACTTTATCACAATAAATTGAAAAAAAAAAAGAAAATATAAGTTCAAGCTGTACAATAATTTATATAATTAAAAAATAAAAAAAAGGGAAATCTACTAGCGGCGTTTAATGTTAAATAATAAATATAAATAAATTACAAATAATAATAAAAACTAAAAAATGGTAAAAAATTTATTTGTAATTAGCAATTAGCAAAAATTAACACTGTATAGTTTAAATAAAAAAAAAAAAAAAAATTAATAAGATTAATAAAGCGTAAAAAAAAAAAAAAACAAAAAAGAATTCCTATGGGAATTAAGCTAAGAATGATGATGAATTTTAACACAAATAAAAATTGTGCGCAAGCAAAATGCATGAAACAATGAATAAATATTAACAAAAAAAAAAAAAGAGGAAAAAAATCTACGAGATATGAATGAAAAAAAAATTTAAATGTTTGGCAGTTAAGTTGAAGAATAAAAAAAAAAAACAATTAAAAGATGCGCGTGGGCAGAAAAAACAAACTGAATGAAATGTGTCGAGAACAAAATAAAATTTCAATAAAAATAATAATTAAAAAAATGTTTTGTCTTAACTTTCTATTTAAATTTATTACTGTCAAGAGAAACAAGGCACCATTTGTTGCGATACAAATGCGCTTGGTGTTCGTATTAACCCATTAAATCCGCCGGTTTACAGCATGGTTCATTCTTTTTTTTTTTCGAAGGAATTTCGAAGGAAGCATAGAAGTTGAAAGACAAAACAATGGAGAAAAATAGAGAAAAGACATGAGTGTTTAAATACCTACGCTTTTTATTTACTCGAAACGATATCTCGCTATATAAAAAGGCATTTTATACACACATGGACTCTCGGGTGTAAAAATATTCATTTACATTAGAGGCGGAATTTTGCTGGTGAGATGGTCAGGTACTTTGATTTATCGATAATAGATATTCTACATTAGATAGAAACATCTACAGATATTCCTATTCCCTTATTTTTGGCAGGACTTATCTTATCTTATCGCCTTCCAAAGTTAAATTATATGCACCCACCAAGCTGCAGAAAAGGCCGAATGGCTAAGGGCTGCCTCACGTCTTAGCAATCCAATAATCGATGGGCACAAATACTCGTAGTGCGAAGCGTCAACCAAGACGACAGTCTTCACTACAGGACATCAATGGACAGTAGTGTAGATCTGCTAGAAAACAGACAGACGTCTTCGCTCAATACCTCGCCGACCGATTCATTAATTAATGACGTACAAATTACATAGGCATCCTTGGACCCTCCAGTACAGATTGATATGCCTATTGTTACTGACAGAGGTTTCCGACGCCATTCGTAAAAACAACAAAGCCCCTACAACGCTAAAAGCCCTGCCAGTAAATGCTCTTTTATTTCTAGCTACTTTTTTCAATGCTCTCATAAGGACACAACACTTTCCACCGGCTTGGAAAACAACAGTGATAAAATGATTCATAAATCCGGTAAACCAGGAAGCAATCCTTAATCTTATCGCCCAATTACTCTATTTCCGTCATTTTCGAAAGTTTGATAGACGTTACCAGCTCGTGTAACATATTCTAAAAGTTTATTTTCTGATCACCAATTCGATTTCGCTCGGAACAAAAAACCGGTAATCAGCTCTATAAACCCTTTCACAACAAGCCCTTGACATGATGTGGCTTTTTGTTCGGTTATCAAAGATTAAGGATGAATTACCTGCCTCATTTCTAAGTAAAAGTTTGCGCAAGTGTCCCTCCGATATACCCTGTTTCCGCATTGTTTTCGGACCATTTTTCTTTTAATATTTTTGCTGCTGACCTTTCTATACCTGACGAAAATAATTATACTTCTGCATCAAGCAAGATGATTGGCTCTTATGCAGACGATGGTCTACTGAAATATCTTTTGTTTCTGGCGGCCTGGGCTAAGAGGTGAAACAACCAAATTAATAATGCCATAGCAAGGTTTGCTTTACACTAAAAAGGAGAGCTTCTCCACAGAATCACACACAAAGGTTTAGTATTGAAGCAAACTTCAAAAACAATGCACATATCCTCTCGTCCAAGGATTATTTCAAAATGGGACTTCTTCAATAGCTTTGGAACAATAGGTGTAGAATCGCATTAAGTTTTTGAACAAATAATTGCATCCAATTAACTATAGGTACGGCATACAGAGTATTGGGAGTATTGCAGCTAAATCGGAAAGGTACAAGTTGCAAATTATACAAAACCAAGCGCTAAGAAAAATTACAGGCTGCCCTTGGTACGTTCGAAACACCACCCTGTAAAGAGGCTTTAATATTGTTCATTTAGATGATCAAATCGCTTCTTTTCTCGCAGATATAACGATCGCCTGCTTAGCCACCAACATCGCCTGGACAGACTTTTGGTTCAAGCATGTCCTCACACGCCGCAATTTTGGACACTTTAAATTATAGATGGCCCAAATTTATCCAGAAGAGCAATATTTTTGTTAGAAACGTCTAAACCGATCCATGTTACGTTGATCAATATAAAATACTTCATATCGGAATAGATCGGACCACAAGATCAATATCTCACATGTAAATTTGACCCACAATTCTCTGGGTTTTTTTATAAATAAAATTTGATTCTTTTGTTAATTTTGTTATGAACGTCAAATTTGTTACATTCTAAGTTAATCCCAAGTCGATATAGATATGTCCGTCTGTCCGTATGAACATCAAGAACTTGGAGACAATAAAAGGTAGAACCTTCAAGTTAAGAGATATAGTTTCTCCTATTTCCTCTTTACATAACCAGTTTTAAACGAACATGCCCATCCGTCTCCAATTTACAGTAAGCTGGAACAGACTCAATAATAATTGGGCGAGATGTCTACATTAAAATTGTTGATGAAATTGCTAGTAACGAAAGGAACTATAAATACTATCGATCTATACTTTTGTTTTAGATCTTCTGGTTCTTTTATTTATTTTTTTTTTTTTGAACACGGGAGATGACATTGAAGTCAAGTTAATAACAATGTTCCCAATGCCATTGGACAACTCTCTAAACCATTGTTGACATCTTACTTTTACTTTGCGTTCGTGACATATCTCACAAGATATTTTGAGTATAGTAACTAGTAACTATACTCAAAATATCTTGTGAAGGATTCTTGATTCCGTTATCTTGTGAAGGATCTGAACATCTGAAATGTTAAAATAATAATATGTTTTGAAAAAATTAACAAAACTCTTCGTGAAGATCTAAGTGTGATTAAATAGGTTGGTATTTTTTTAATTATAAATAAATCTTTCAAACATGTCGTGAACACTTTGTCTCAAAATTTTGTATCACATTCAAATCGTCATCGTTCATCGAAACAAATATATCTTCATCAGCACGTCGAGACGAGTCAATCAAGTTATGAAGGCATACCCTACTTATAAACAGCGCTTATTTGTAAAAAAAAATTAATTGTACACGCTTACGTTTTATCTTTGTTGTGAATGTTTTTGTTGGGATGTGTATTTTTTTTTTTTTTTTTGAATCCCATTTTAAAAGTTGATTTGACTTGTGAAGCGGAACTGGTTATATTGCTCCGTTTGTATTATGGTTATTAATGCTTAATTATACGAAATTAAGTATATTATAATATAATGTGGTATTAATAGTTCTTCCGTATATTCTGGTATTACGAAATATTCGCTTGGTTTAAGAGAATGTTGAGTTCTGCAGTTTAGAAATGCTTTCAATTTGTAATGAAAATAAATGCTGGCTTCAAGCAAACACATTAATTACAAACGACGGAGCTACTCGTAAATCTCCAAATAAATTAAAAGCGGTCACATTTGACATATGAACAAAGCGAATCGCGTTTAGAAACTTTTGAACGAACAAAACACTTGTTTTCTCGCACATAAATCTTTATTCTTTTAAATTTTTTGTAGTTGCTTAATAGATAAATAAATTGGATTGACGTAAGAAACATCCAAATTAATTTTTGTGTTCTACAAATTTTGCAGTTTAAGTAACAAAACGTTTTCATACAAAAACTTTGAATGATGGATTTGTTTCTTCAATGGATTTTGTGAAGTAGTTAAAAATTCGAATAGAAGGATTTTCATATTCAGTTTCAGATAAATCTTATAGTCTACATTCTCGTCGATCAACAGGCAAACGGACAATCCAATATCGACTTTTCGAGCTGGTTCAGCCCTAAACAAATAGGTGTAAGCAAGTGAGCACAGCAAGACGAGTCGTTCTAGCCACGTCAGTACCAGCAGATAATAAAGTACCGTGAAGAACTCTATGGCTTATATTAGCGAGAAAGAACGTTGCAGCCGAGTATGCTTCGAGATACACTGTACTTCCTCTGAACATTAAATTTGTAATATATAAGCGAAATGTTTTTATTTTGATCTGTGTATTATATTTTATTTGAGTATTAGATATGTCAAATTTGTCGTTTCAAGCTGAACTAGTCTAATATGCATCCATATGGAATATTTCATTAGAATTAAAATAAAATCAGTTTATAAACTTAAAAATAACAAAAAAATCACCAACGAAAACCAATCTGAAGAGACAATAGGACACATTAAATATAACAACTTAAAGGCTCCATCTTTTATAGTCTCCTAGTTCTTGTTGTTCAGTCAGATAGACAGACAGATGGACATATCTATACTGACATGACGTTTTGTGTGAGAGCCACCTCAATCAATGGTCTGATTTAGACACTAATGGAATATTTTTGTTTCAAAGCATGATCTGCTAATTTATAGGGAGGGTCTTTTTGTTTAGGCTTATTTAATATATGTTAAATCCGTTGTTTCAAAAGATGCCGGTCATGTATTATGTAATCTAATTTTCGGCCAATATTTACGGTATTTTCCTGCAGGATATATAAACTTGAGAACGTTAGAAACTGAATCACACCCATAATGGTCTAATGTTTAATTGGTTCGTACGCTTGAAGTATTTCCTTATATGCATATACTACTTGTTTTCATGTATAGCCCACCATAACTTTCCAGTTGATATAGATTCAACCGCTCGGTAATACATTAAATGTTGCATTCAATTGAAATTCAGATAAATCAGAAATTTATAAATCTCTGATTTGAGAAGATTTATTTTAGTATTTTTTTTTTTTATAAATCATGTTGGAGTCGTCTCGTGGTTTCATCTTTTTCTATTAAATATGAAAGTCGCAAGAACTAAATCAGATTTAAGAACTTCGCAATCATGTTGTTGAATCAGAAAATGGAAATCATTTGTAATATAATCATAGCAGCAACTGACTGAACGACTTTCTCAGACGTGAACAGGGAAAGCACAATAATTGCGAGGTGACTGCTTCCTCCAAACAACTCTATTTTCACCGCAGATGCATTTGTGTCCTTTTTGCTATTAAAACTAAAGTTCTTTCGTAACCTACAGCGATTATAGCAATACCCCAGTGCGTAAAATTTGGAAGCTCATCAAAGTTCATCATAAAAAAAATCACCTTACACTGAGCTCCAAGCGAGTTGAAGTCCTCTACTCGAAAATTTCTATCAAAAGGTCAAGCGTTTAACCGAAGGTTTTAAGCCCGAAGTTACTTTCTGCAAAGACGAAAATAAAAATCTGGTTCGTACGGCGTTTCTAATGGCTGGTAAACATACGAAACAAATTGCCCCTGCGCTGCAAGAGATCTGTCTACACACTTGGCGTTGCTCCAATCTGGAAATACGGAGTGCAGCTGTGTGGTCTTTGCCAAAACACACCGAAATCGCATCCAGGTGATGGAAAACAAAGCCCTGCGTATGATTACCGATTGCCCATGGTTCGTTTGGAACAGCACGCTCCACAGGCATCTCCGCGTGAAGACAATTGAGGAGGAAATTGCCCGCCACACCAGTCGGTTATCTCTAAGAAGTCGGCGACCTTTTTTTTAATTTATCGTGCAAAAATATTTATTGTAGGAATTGAATGTGAATTGATTCAATAAACTTTCATTTTAAAAACTTAAAAAAAATATCTCTAATCTACTTGAAAGTATTTAAGCACCGTTGATAGAGAAGTGATGCCAGAAACAACCCCCCTTACAAATGGCTTCATTGTAGAGCCATCAGACTATAGTGTACCTAGAATTTAAAATTACCATAAACTACAACGGCAGGTTGGAGATTGGGCTCAGCAAATAAATTAGAAGACTTCTTTTGCGAATGACTTTAATCAAGATCTACAAGATTCTGATAATTCTGGTCTTGCTATATCTCACGAAATCATGGACCGTTATTGAGTCTGATAAAGAAGCGTTGCGAGTCCTCAAGAGAATTTCGGACCTACTATAGTTGGCGACCAGTTTTGGCGCCATAAGAACAGCGAGTTTTATGAGCCATTCGTATAAGCTGACATAGTCCAGCGCATACATTCCAACGACTTTGGAGAATGACCGGGAAAGCGTTGGAATGACCAGGTGTGGAGAGATCTCCGCATACTTAGCATGCTGTGCCTGCCTACATGCAGCTATGACCCAACTTGTTAAAGGCCATTTAAGTAATCAATTTCCCAATAGAGCGTTAAATACGTTTCAATCAGTGTGTCCGGATTTTCCGCCAGGAAAATCCGTGTTATACATTTGTATTGCAATAAAATAATTCAGAATACGCAATGTGGAAAAATGTTTGCAATGTTCAACGCTCACCGCTGATTGTCGCTGAGCGTGGCTGAGTCAGAGCGTTGATAAGAGCAATTTGCGTTAAAAAATACTTGTTTCTTATTCTGTAATTAGTCATTATCATTGCATACGTATCAAAGCTACTTATTTATATATATTACGTCATTACTTGCAAATGTTTGATTCTGTATTTACCTATTTTCGTAGCAGTGAACACCAGCTGCAAAACATCCGCACATCAAAAACAATTCAAATCGTTTTTCAATTCGCATAAAAGCAATGATCAATGCGAAATATTAACAGCCGCCGCACGTTTTCCGCTGCAGCGAATGATTAACTAATTTTTCCATATACATACATATACTTTTTTTTTGAAAATTCTTTGAAAAATATTTCTTATAAGTGCATCGCATTGCTTTTCAAAAGAAACGCGGCTACAATGCTTTGTCCTACGTCACACTTGCTAAAAATAGATTGTCAATCGTAAAAATACTTAATCAAGGTCGGCATTAATTATAGGTAAGACAAAATAAATACGTATAGTACGGTCACACCGAAATATAAATACGCTTCACACTTGTACTTTGCAGATGCTAGAAAAAAATATTTGAAAGGGTTATCGCTTAGAATTCGAATAAAGCGTTGGAGATATTTTTATGTGCTATGAATCAATTAGAAATTTTTGATTAAAAATTGAAAGAAAATTTGTAGAAATGTGTGAGAAATAAACCTTTTGACCAGGAAAATGTTGAACATACAATTTATATTGAATATGTGGAGCTTCAACTGCAGCTCTTTATTATATTTATTATTTTAATATAAGGCGTGTGCGATACTCCATTTAAGGCATTGCAAACATTGGGACTAAATTACAATACTTTTTTGCACGCTGTGTAAAGAGTACAATTAAAACTTGATAAGGTAAAGCTACAAACTGAAACAGAAAGTCGAACGACAGACATCGAATGAACTAGTCAAACCAACTAAAGATACTTTATATTCATACAGAGTGCAGCAGATACAGACACTTGTCATACGCTCCTCATCTCTTTTAATATATGCAATACACATAATTTTTGCTACACTGTCGACTTTTGACGCTAATACCGACGACTTTAACTCAGACAACTCATAAATAATTTTTACTAGCGCTAATATTTTTATGATGCTGGCTATCTCTCTGCTCTAATAACAAAAACAATGAAAAAATAAATAAAAATTTATGTTTTTTCAGTCGTCGCCTATATTAAAAAAAAAAAAATTAACACAATTTGCGACTTCAACCATTTTGGCGCGTGCTTTTTAATTGAGTTCTCTGTACATCAATTGCAATTTATGATTTGCAATTTTGTTCAACAATTTACTGAATTAGAATTGATGAAATGCCACAGCATTTATTTTAAATATATAAATTATTTGCCATATCTAAATACTTAATAATTTTTTGTTTTCATCAAAGCAGAGCTTAGGAGTTATGCAAAATACATAAAAAAAAATGTTTGATGCTGTCATCTTTTTTTTTATTTAGTTTGTGTTTAGTCCAGTCATTCAAGGGCTCACGTTGCGGCATGCAAAGCCGTCATGCCGCTGCGGCAAATTTCATACAATATCGTCTCTAAAAATCTGCACGATGCGACTTCATTGCTGAAAATGGCAATACGAAGATGCTTTTGCTGTTGGTTTTATCCGGTTGAAAGGCCAACAGTTGTGCACACAACGAAAATTGTTCAAGTAATGCCGTCATTAGCAGCGAATACAAAAATAATTGAGCTTGCAATACGGAAAACATATAAAATCTTTAATTTTCGAGATATTGTAATAGAAATCTTGCACGTTTACTAATAAGAGATACTTCTTAGGTGAAAAAACCGTACATAGAGCAGTTTCTCGGTATCGATCTTGGATTCAGTTGGCGGCATTATAAATGGTTTCAGTTCTCTATACTCTTTACACCATATGAATATTCGCTACATACACATAGATAAAAAAAGATGTTTTTGAAGCACTCAATGTATATCGGTGGACATATTGGCTCACTAATAAGTTAGTATAAATAAGTGTTCGACATGAGTATACAAACATTTACTTTGTTACGACTGAAGTTTTATTACTTCTCGCACGCTCTAAAATATAAAGTTTGTATCATGACAGTTCAGTATCATTCAACATTAATAATTGGCAAGATATACATTAATTATTGCAATGCATCTCCAGTTTTCGGAAGCATCGGTGCTGCACTGCCAATTTCTAGCATCACTTGGTAGTGAATACTAACTCTCGGCCTGCCCACCGTTCTTTTTACTGTCTAACGAGTTAAGATCGGAATGTACCGATCAAATGATCCCTTTAGCTAAAAGGTAATGACCAGAAATTAACTAAATCGCTAGTGAAGTATCGAACAACTGGTTCATTGCAAATAAAATTAACAAAAAAAGCATAAATATTTTTTTAATATTTTTACCCTCTATTAGAATTAGTACCTACTTAAGATACTTCCAATCAAATACTCAATTGATATAAGTTGTTGATAACATTTAATAACAAGCTTGACTGAATAAAGAAAATTGTGAAAAATTATTCTTAAAATAATAATAACAAAATTTTTTATTCGAATGCAAAAGAATTTGTCTTTGAGACGAATCATGACGATTCGTTAAACGTTTATAATCGAGGAATTTGTAAGGTTTAACTGAATTAATGATAATATATCGTGATTCAAAGGAATTCGAAAATAAGAACTTTGCCATGACATAAATTTAAAAATATTGGATTAAATTTGTAGATACAATACCCATTAAAATGGCTTTCTTTCTCTTTATGAACAATTCCCTACATCATAGAAAATGGTAACCCAGATGTGGCGAGTAAAGAGTAAATACTTTTGATCAGCGCGAGTAGTTCAAGCTAAGTCGGTTTATCTTTTTATCTGTATGTCCGTCCGTCTGTGTGTAAGTAGTTACATACAGTATTTTACATATTTCTTCAAAATCAGAAGAAAAAAATGTATGAAGGTTACTGTTTAACGGCTACTTAACGAAAGGGAGCGAACCCCTGTATTAGGTACTCCATACTCTGATGAAATGTATAGGATTAGTCTCGACTCTATTTTACTTCCGGTTTAATAAGTTTAAGGTTACACAAAAGTAAACATTCTCTCAAGATTTTAAGATTTTTCTGATTTAATTGTTAAATTATTTCAACAATTTGTCCAAAAAAAAAAAATTAAATTGAAAGAAGGCGTACCCCCATTAAACTATAAATTTGAGGAATAAATGTTTCGATATATTCCTATCTGCATCCGTGTGGGTTATTTTATTGCGATTAGTGAAAGATACAACAAGTTTGTCGCTTTAACCTAAAATAAATGATAACAAAACATTTGTGTTACAGAAACCAAGGAAGATTTGTATTGGGCTACCTCTTCTAGTGGTTCAATATGATCCTTAATTAAAATAACCAGAAAAACAATATTTGTTTCATTCAAAAACTCAGAAAAGAGTGGCAGGTTTTAATGATTACCATCCTTTGGAAAATGTTGGGCACATTCATTAAATAATATTTATCTGAAGTAGATCCACGCCATATAATCTATAACCCTAAAACACATTTCTCTAAACCATTTTTCAAATTTATAAGAAAAAGGGAGTAATAAGTGTAAGCCAATGTATGTAAAAATCGCAAGAAAGCGTTTTATTATTTTTATTTTTGAACACCAATGAAGTTCATTTAGCCATGTCTGTCTATTCATCTGACTACCACTACCTCTGCCGGAAGTATGAATAATCTGCTATTTTAATTTTTATGAGCTACAGACTTTAAAAATAGGTATTTCGATTAGGAGTGATAGAGGAGTCGATATAGCCATGTCCATCTGTCCGTCCGTATGAACGAAAGGATTTCGGAAACGGTAGAGACTTCGTTCTTCTTGCATTCGACTAGGACTTCGCCGGAATTTTACAAGTTTATTTTAAAATTTTGCCTCTCCCCACTTTTCACATAAAATCAACCTCAAGGGTTGCCAGGGTTGTCAGTATAGAGATAACGTCTCTCGCCGAAAAACAAAAAAGTTCATCAAAATCAGATAATAAATGACGATTTTATAAGCAATTAAATCTTAACGACCCATGATGCTTCCGTCCTCCCTTTTGTTATTTGTACACTGAGAAGTGAGAGAAGCAAAATACTTTTCGTCAGTACCATTTTTCTTATTTTTTTCCTACTTTTTTTTGGCACTGCTTGGTTATAAGCTAGGAAAACATTTAATGTGTTTGTTAGGCGATCCGTATTGGTACAGGGCCTCTTACAGTTGGTTATGCCTGACTGTAATTTTCTTACTTGTTTTTTTTTTTTTAAATACGGTTTGTGGCATTCCTGTGTATAGGGCATTGATCATCAGTTAATTTTATTAAGTATGAAAAAATATATATTTGATGTTATATGAGCTGTAAATTTTAAAAATATGTATTTGAAATCGTCGGTCACAACCTCTTATTGTTCTATATGTGCATATGTCTTAATTTTTATCAGTTTTTTTGTTGATTTTTTTAATTAGGATATTTTATTTAATTTATTTGTTTATATTTCTATTAAAGCTTCTCTCATACTTGCTATTTTATTTCAACTTTTATCCGAGCAAAGTCGGTTAATACTGTTATATTGTATTTAAAAAAGAACTAAAAAGTGTATAAACATTAAATAAAAAAAACGAAAAACAATAAAATAATACTTTTTCCAACAATTTGTTTTTAGCTTTTATACTTTAAGTCATTAAATCTGTACAAAACTGTGCAAATTTGAATACAAAAGTTTTGTGAGCCAATTTATAAGTTTCAACAAATTTTATTTCGTAGAATAAGTACAAACATCGAAAAGGCATAAAGAATTTGCGAAACTTAACACGAAATTAACACACTTAAATAGAATCGAAAATTATATAAAGACGTGTTAATAAATAATTTAAAGTCCAACTTTTCGAAGAATTTTATACATTTTATCCATAAAAAAAAAACAAATTAAATTGTTCATTTGTAATTCGTATAAACTTTTAGAAATTGATAATATAATTCCGACAAATCTCAAAAATAAAGTATATAACTTACCATAAACAAATGCTTATTTGTTGTATTAAATGCAGATGCAGAATAATAAAAATTCAATAAAAATTAATGTGGAGCAAATTACTCATACGACCCTGCGGCAATAAAAAAACCATATATGAGAATGTCATTCGCACTTAATCGCTGCTCGCACTCTCTCGCACGCACGCACGCACGCTCTTCTTCAGCTATAGTTGTTATTGCTTATCAATAATATTATATGAAAACATAATAACAAATAATTCTATTATTAAATCGCATGCGATAAAAATGTATCGCATGTAGAGCGTTGAGTTCATGCAAACTAAATACGAAATAATTGCATATGTTTAAATGTATAATAATGATGATTGATACATGTCTTTCAGCTGGAATTCGCAAAAATAAAGAACTCAAGCTGCGGGGAATTTTTTACAAATACATTAAAAGCATTCGAAGGCCTACATACGAGTATGTACAAAGGCAGAGACAGAGCGGAATAATAGGGCGCGAAAAACTCATTTATGAAGAGAATTTATTAAACAATGAGAAGAGTGTAGTATCCACACCAAAATAAACAACTTGCAGTTATAGAAGATCTTTAGTTTGTATATTATATATTGCTATGCTTAACTGAAGAATGAGCGCGCACCCACAAATTTTATGCTTCAATATATTTTATTTCGCTCTTTTTCTGCGCTCTTATCAACGCTTTTTAAACCTTTATTGCCCAAACAAACCGCATTCCACTGTATAAACAAACAAAACTAATTACTGATCTTTTCAACTGTTTGAAGATCTTTCTGGTGTTCCTAATTGGTGTATAAGAAATTTAGTGGCCTTCCATGAAACTTGTAAACTTGAGTTTTCTAAATTGTAACTAATAAGCGATCCTTACTGCACTGGTTCCCGAAGCAAAATTATCTAGCGTGTGCTGTAAAGCTTAGTTTCTCATCCATCTTCAACAAACGGTTCGAACTAAGGTTAGATCTAAGAAATGTATAGATTTATTTATTTAATGACTTTTGGAACATTTATTTAAAGATCCTGTATATCACATTGGCTCATATTGTAAAAATTTTCAGGTTGAAATATAGAAGGCTTAAGTTTCCGAGGAGTTTTATTTGGTCGAAGTGCAAATAAACAATAAAGAACGCTGCAGTCAAGCGTGCTGCACTTTGAACCTTAAATTTGCATTGGGGCTATATTCCAATCTGGATCTGTAGTGAATATTTTATTACGATTACTGAAATATATAAAAAATTTGTCAATTCAAGCTAAACTAAAACGAAACAAAATGTTGTTCTTACTAAACACCAAACTTCTAAAGGTCCGAAAGTCACTTATATATATGCAACATTTTATTATAATTGAAGTAAGGTATACTATATATCAAAAAAAAAAAGATTAATTATCAAAAAAAAAAGATTATCTCTAAAAGTCTCCAATTTCTCAATGTTCATACAGACAGTCAGACAGACGGACTTGCGCCTTGAAATAATTGCATCTGAACCTATATGCAATATTTTATAATGGGTAACGTATGATAGACCAAATTAAATTAACAACAACAAATATAAATGTTTTTATACAAAAATCCGTTGGAGAAAGATTTGTTTTGTGGTTTTTAAATTTCGACGGCAAAGGTTAATAACCATGCGCTGTATTTGAAATCCAATGAAACCATTCATGCTACCGACTAAAAAAGTTGCATAAATTATTAAAAGCTGCTTGGGAATACGCAAATTGCAAGTCTTATCCCACCCGATGTATTCGATTGATTACCAATTGTTCCAATGGATGACTCATGGCTGAACACAGAGCAGTTCCGTTCTTATAAAGTTGCCGGGAAATGAATCGAGTTGTGAATAACCACAGAAGCTGATACATTTTTTTCTCCACAAAGAATTCGTATGCTGCCAGAAAGACAGAAAATCAAACACAATTTTGCATAAGACCCATGGTACTCATTTTTCAAAATAAAGAACTAATTTTTACCATAAATCTTACTTAAGCTTTAAATATGATGTGATAAGCTTGACGAGAAGAATGGTTATAAAAATGTCCGTTAGGCCGTCAGAGGTCTGTAAAGTAAGTCCAATATGGATAAAAAACTATATATACCAATAAAATTCTTTGTGACCTGAAGCAACATGTATACTCCAACTAGCATAAAAAGATCGATATTCCCAGAGAAGTCCGTCCCTCCGTCGAGGATTAGAAAGCCATAGGCACGAAACTTAAATACTTCAACTTCCCTTTATCAACCATCCTTTATCGATTCTTGAAATTAATGTTAGATATACAAAATTTTAATATTTAGAATCGTATAAGACTTGTTTGGAATATCATATGTAGACCCATATTGGTTCATTGTAGAAGAATCTTTAGAGAAATCTTTAAAGTCATATTATTCCTATTATTTCTTTTTCGTCTTGGTTTGGTGTTGATCGTGTTGATCGGGTATTCACTACTCGTGGTTTTGTCTGCGCTTGCAACTGATTTTCGTAACATAACCATTCAAATGTCAACTCGTTTCTCAATTCTGTTTTGAGTTAACCATTTTCAGGGCCAAATTTTGATAGGTTAGTGAATAAAGGTCAGATTTTTAATCTGATTTTTCTAATTCATAAAAAACAAGAAAGAACGCTGCAGTCAAGTGGGCTCTAGTTGTCCGATCTTGGCCTATATGAAATATTTGCTTGGGAACCATGCGCGCACAAACTAACAAAAATTTGTCGAAAATTTTATTGTATGTACAGATGAATAGGAGAATCTAATTATTCAAATTTGAAGGCTCTTTATCTTAAAGTCTCAAAGAACTCGATTATCATACGAACAGAAGGATATGTCTAAATCAACTTAACTTTTGATTCTGATCAAGAATTAATGTAATTTATAGGGTCTATCTCACCTCCTTTTCCTTTTACATACATTTGCCCAAACTTAGTTAAGCCTTTCTCCCTATGGGAACTGGGTACTAAAAAAAAAAAACAAATGTATGGAGTCTACCCTAAAAAGAGATGGGCGTATACCGAAATTTAACCAGATAGCTCAAAAATATTATCTACGAAAATTAAAAAAAAAACTTTTGTTTCATATTTTTTTTTAATTAAAATTTTTTTTTAATTTGTAAAAAAAATTTTTGTTCATAAATTTTTTTTTTTAAGTTTTCATTTTTTTAAATATTTTTTTTATTTTTATAAATGTTTTTTTTTTTTTTATTAAAATTTGCTTGTACGAATAAATTACCATTGTACAACAATGGGTTAACAGCAAGCGCTTGTATTGTTTGCTGTTTGCCAAGACGTCAGAGTAACAGCAGCAGCAGCAGCACCAGAGAAGATCTTTCAAGCGAGCTAGTTAAACAAGTCAACACCGAGAAGATCAAATCGATTCGAGCAGTCAGTCTGATTTTAAGCGTCGTGCGCTGCGGAACGTCTACGCCTTCCGTCGGTAGTCGCTGTTGACAAAACGATTTTTGTTTGAATACAAAACAATTCAGTTTTTTTTATATGACCGACCCTGAAGGTTGTACGCGGCGTCAATAAAATAATTACTCGCTTCGTATTGTTTGATTTGGTTTGACTTGTGCATAATTTTGTGTGTTTGAGTGACATAAATAATTAACAAAGACGACATGATGTCGCTGTCACGCATGACTCTTGGCTTCTGTGCTTTTGTATTCGTTATTAATGCCGCTTTTGGTGACTTTGTGCAACAACAACAACAACAACAACAGCAGCAGCATCACCAACAAACAGATACATTGCCAAAATATCATGGCCAACAACGCAGCTATGCAACGGTTGCAGCAACAGCGCCCAGATCCGCAGATGTTGATACTCGGAAGTCAGTACATCATACACGCCAAGTTCAAAATTCGCAACAGGTTAGTAAATTATTTGTTTAGTCATTGAAGAATAAAGCTTACAAGTGCAATGTTCTTGGCGCACGTTGTGCGATTTAGGCGTTGTTTAAATAAATAATTAACATATATATATATGCAATACTGCGTAGGTGTAACATTTAATTTACTGATCAAAGTTTTTTTTTTTTTTTTGTTTTTGATTTACAATTTCAATTTAGAAGAGCGCCAGCGGTGCCTATAACTATCCAACACCCAGAAATTCAGGAGCTTGCACAGACAATCAACGATTGCTGACTGAACTACATGATCGAGTTGCGCTGCTTGCATCACTGGATGAGAACGAGCGTACTGGTTTAAAGGACATCAACAATCAGTGAGTGAAGACATATAAAATATAATATATGACATATGAAAATAGTTCAACTTGATCTTCACTGCGTTGACTTCAACTTTAAAATTCTTGTTTGGCAAGATGGACAGACAAATAAGCCAGTTTTTAAAATTCGATATTATTGTTTCATTTGAGTTGATTCAAAATGCTAAACTTTCAAAAGGAAATAGTGCTTATGTACAATCGAATTGTGATAATATTTATGAACTGGTTTACACGCAACGTTTTTCTGATATGCCTGTACATACGTAGTTCAGTGTGTAAACGAGGGCTTTGCAACGTGCAAATTTAAAAGTCGCTTCTCATTCGAGCCACTCTGAAAATGTCACTAAATTGAGTTTTGCAGAGAAGAAGGGATAAAAGGAATTTTGGCACAGAATATTGTTGTATAACTAGCTGCGAAGCGTACTCAATTGATTCTCATTTCTCACGATGCCCTTTATATTGGTGACTTCTTTTAGTAAAAAACATTCCAGTCCACCCATACATGACATATGTCACAGGTAAAAAGTTATAATTTCGATGTCGATGCATTTATTTTGGCGTAATAGCTCCCATTTTTCCAGTTATGCATTTCTTGCTTCATGTAGGACATTGCATAATTTAACATAATTCAATTTTGAAGCGCTTCGAAAGTTAATAGATTGATGTGATAACCAATATAGGAGACTACTATCGTCTTTTTTTTTTAAATTGATTTTAATGCCATATCACGTATATGATTTTTTTAGCCGTGGGGTATAACACCTCCCATTCTTTAGTTTAAAATTAAATATTATTACATTTTGTTTCGTTCTGCCAATAGGGGCGTTTGCACATATTTCTGAAGAAAGTAATTTTGTAATGGGGTAGCGACAGAGGTTTGCGCGACATATCTCCGCCGAACTTATGTCGTTTTCAAAATGCCGGCGGAGATATGTCGCTATGCCTTTGTAATTAAATAATTTCTTTAAACAAAATACACGAGTATGCTGGAATTTTTTTGATGTTGTGCTTTGTTTTGCGATTTTAAACACTTCCAACGAAAGTAGGTGCGCTACAAAGCATCACGTTTTGATTTGTTCGTACTTATATCCGAGTCGTCTGAGATTTGTGCCGAGTAGCATGGACTTGCCACCACTTGTCATTTAATTTTGCAACTAAAATACAATAATTTGATTTCAATTATATAATCATTAATCATAAAACTTTGACAGTGGGGAAAAATCGGTTAGGTTGGGATGGCGCTTTCTATCCATTTACTTAGTTGTATTGACAGCCCCAATACTTTAATATTTCAATTGATATTCTTACATTGCTTTGATATCTCGCTTATAGCACATGTTTGGAGATATTAGCCGTTTCTGTAGATTTGTGTAAAAAGGGGAAAAATTTGGATTATGAATTTTTTGAAAATGTACACAAAGATATTATTGATCGACCAAGTTATTATCAGCTGATCTTACCAAATGGATTGTGAAAACTTACCATTGTTATTAAAAAATATTTTTTAATCGTCTGAGTTGGGACATAATTCTATAATCATGTTTATATTTGCAAGTTTCATTAAAACCAGTTGCTATTTTTATTTTGGTTCTAGCCACCACATAAGAGAGTAAATAATGGGAAAAAATCCTCATTAAAAATGTCGTCAGAAATCAACGCAAAAGGTACCAAAATCAACAAGTTCAGATGAGGCTAAAAACTCGAGCATCATTTGATGGCAATTCAGTTTTTCTTTTTACATAAATCATATCCAATAGTAATTTGGAAGAAATAGTATTTGTATACCCTGTACTCGTATGGTAAAGGGTATTTTAAGTTTTTGAAAAAGTATATAAAAACCAGAAGTAGGCGAGGCGGCTGCCTAGGGATTTAGCTCAAAGAACTTTTATGTAGAAAATTTAATTTGGTTGAGCGATTAATAAAATAAAAAAAAATAATAATAACAAAATTTGTCCCACCGGTGTGAGTTACAGTTAATCTTGAGTAATATCCAATATATAGAAATATAGAAATTGGAAGAGTATTGTTTTTAACGGCTTATATTTTCATGGAATTTGTCTATTATCATTTCTAACAAAATTTCAGGATGGAATCGAAAAAAAGAAGATCCAAAAGAGCACCATAATATACAATATACATTTTCTTCAGTCCTATCAAAAGTCGAAACGATATAGAGATGTCCGTATGTCTGGCTGTCTGTATGAACAACGAGGCTAAAAGAGATAGAGACTTCAAGTTTCATATTCCCTCTTCATATTACTTGTATTTAATGAAGGCGCCGACCCCGTCTTCTGCTGTAGCCACTTACAAACTAATCCCTATTTTCTAGTTTTGAAAAACAAATGATGTTGTTCTTAATTTTGTTGGAAATGTCAAATTGTATGTATTTTACGTCAGTCCTAATAATACATTATTTTATATTGCTTCAGATCAGCATACTAAAAGTGGTAGTTTCTTTGTATGAAATAAATTAAAGCTCAAAGTCGCCCACACAGTGATTCCGTATGTAGTTTTCTCTGCTAAACACGATCCTGGGTCCCAAAATTTTTCATATCTCACCTTTTCCGGTCGGGACAAAAGATATTTTTTGGGGGTTTACCCATACTATTCTTAAAATCCTGACATGATAGGCAATTTTGAGACCCGTAACTGTGTTCAGCGGACAAAAATTTTGCAGGCCTGTGCTTTTATTCTCTGTAACTAATTTCATATATTATTTTTAAGTTAGAATTTTTTTAAATTTAGATAATATTGACATGACTCATATTTTTCAAAAATTGTTTTTTTTTTTTTTTAAATTTTCGACCATTTAATTAAAGAAAAAGGAAAATGGGTCAAGAAAAAGCTTTATCCGAGGCAAAAACAGAATAATTAAAACCTTACACGGAGGCTGGTCTAACTATATCCAAAAGAATTTAGAAAATCGAGACAAACCGGCATGTTATATCCAGATTTTTATGTAATTATTATAAATATGGAAAAAAATCAAAGGGTCAAATTTTCAAGAGTTTTTGATAAATATAATGAAAATATGTGGTATTAAAGCAAGTCTTACAACTGTGTCTATGCTTAAAGAAAGACTAAAAATAAAGATGACGCTAGTCAACAGCCCAATTCAAAAAGCGCAACGTCTCAGTTACGCCTTCTGTTCCGGACTTCGGAGTAAAATCGCTTGGAATTCTCTGAAGGAAAAAATTTATTTGGAAAGTTTCGATGGCTATAGTTCTATAATTTCCGATCAGTTGGAACGGATGCTACCTGAGTTGTAGCTGCGTCTTCGTATTATAGCCCTTTATAATTTTTGCCAACAACATCGGATGCGTTGTTCCACAATTGAATATTGAATGACGCCTTTCCATACTTTTATAATCTTTTCGGTCCTCTGTCATGGATTTTTCAAAATGATAATGCATACAGGCTGCGTTTTTAAAACGTATATAAAGACCCAAAATATGGAGTTTTTAAGCTTTACTCACCAGATTTGAATATTATCGAAGTTGTTTAGAATTTGTTTGCACCCATTCGAAACCAAATATGTGAATTTTTAAATGATTTTTTAAAAAAGAAATAAAATTCAGACGATGTCCTTGGAATGTTAAAAACTCAACATTACATAGAGATATCAATGTTGCCAATGAATGCCAGTTGAACCATTGAAACCTCTTTGTCAGTTCCCTGAGAACGAAACTCATACTACACGACTTGGAGTTGCGACATTCTCGTCACCTTATACTATAGTGGGCTGCGCTTACTATGCAGATAATACAACTTCCAATCAAACTAAGTTCAACTTGCTAAATTCGGTGTTGTGCACATAGGGAAGATCTGTAACTCCCTGATTGTCAGCTTATAAATGTAATTAAAAAAACACACTATTAAAATTTATTTTAAATCAATAATACTCAAATAAATTTATGTTTAAGTAGTTTTTGTGTTAAAAAGAATCAGAGATCTCTAAACGGTTTTTTTTTCCTTTGGTTAGCGTCCTATTCAAGTGGCCCAAAATTTAAAAATTAATTAAAAATTAGTTTTCGTTGCCAATGATTTGTCAAAATATAAATTATTAATAGACAATTTTTTCAGTTTCGAAATTTTAATTAAAAACGTAATAATTGCCAACCATTATACTAAATTGTTCACACGGTAGAATATATTCGAAACTCTCATCACATTGCATTGAAAATATGTAGTTTCAAATATGGAAAAATTTTATCTAAATGTGACTGGCACTGTATGAACTTAGCTTAAGAGAATATCGAACTTATATAAATTTAATTTACCATGCTGAGCTAGTTTTAAAGGTCAAAACTACCAAATCAATATGTGTGCGGTATTATTTTTGATATATTATTCGAATTTGTGGTCTGCTTCATATTCGGGTTATCATTTTTATGAAAAGTATGCCAATTAATTAAATACATATTCTTCATCTACTTTACTAGATTTATTCAAAATTCAATAAATCGCAAAATCTGAGGGTTTAATTTTGCGATCTAACAAATGTCAAACTATCAGCTACATAGATTTTTTTTACACCAATTCAGGCCACAACGGCGGTGATTGATTTATAAATACAAAAAACGTATCACACATACATATTGTATTGATAAATTGATCACATCTACAGTGATCTTACATTCCTTCTGTATTCAACCTTTAAAAATTCGTCCAATCCGGCACATCTGGTTTCTGCTCCGCTCCAAAGCCCTAGTATAAACAGCTACGACATCATCATTTCGTGAAATTACGTACCAACGAGTTAAGCCTCCTCGTTTTTAAAACTTTTTATTGTCTTCAAGTAAATACGCTAAACATGCTATGAGACAGCTCAGCTGTTCTTAAAAAAAAAAAAAAAAAAAATACAAATTGTTTTCTTCGGTGAATCTTCTGTTTGGCTTTTTATTTTCGATTATTTATGAGGTAGGTATATATTGGAATTCGGTAAGCAACTTTTTAGCATTTTTAGCAATCTTTTTCCTCGCATGAATGATGCTTTGACTTCTGCTGTGGGTTTCACAGTTTCTGGCAAAAATATTTCCGAAATGTTTACCATTTAACTTTTTCTTCTTCTGCTCGTTTCTTTATGTCTGGTCTGTGGTTGATTCGCCTTCGTGCAAAAAATAAGCTAAAGATACAATAAAAAAATGTTTAATTGATGTTCATTGCTGCTGAATGTAGATAATTGTCTTATATTGTATACAACATATGTAGATACATATATAATACACTAAAGTATACAATAGAAAATACACTCAAGTGCCGAAAAATGGTACAGCATCTTGCTTTTTATTTTTTGTTTATACAAAATATTTCACTCAATCTGCTGCTAATTAGCAATAAATTTACTTCACAGCGCTTTGAATTCGCTTGGATACGATTGTTTAGGTTTATCTCAGCAACAGCAGCAGCACATGTTGCTATTTGTTTTGCAAAATTCTTTGGATAGAAAATAGCAAAGTACATATGTATTCATTGGAATTCTATCGGAATAAGTAGAGCAATAAATTAAGCACAGATATTTCGCATTAAATAAATTAATGTATAAGCAATTTGCTAAAAAAATTTAATTCAATGAAATTTTGCAAATGCGAATTAAAAATTAGCAAAAAACTTTAATTTTGGTGCAAATATTTTAACACATGCAAAATTCAATTCAAAAGAAAAAAGGGAGGATTTATTTCCAAAATCCAAAAAAAAACTTTAAAACAGATACAGGCAGGACTGTTTGGATCGTTCCTACAGATAAGAAAACGATTTAAAGGGAAAATAAATAAGAAATGAAAAAACCAAAATAACTTTTATGATTCAAAAAAAAAAAAAAAAAAAATAAAAATAAAATACAAAAAAGTTAAGAAGAAACATCGAAATACCCTGAACTTTAAATTTGAATCTGGCATATATTCCTATCTGGCTCCGTGTGAGATATTTTATTGGTATTAGTATAAGCTACAACAAAGTTTGTTGTTTCAAGCTAAACTGAATGTTGCTCTTACAAAACTCAGGAAAGGAGATAGATTTGTAAAAGCAATATCCCATCCAGTAGTCCCATATGGACCCATATAGAATATTTCATTAGAAATTAAGCAACAATTTAAAAGGGATTAGGGGAATTTCAACTAACCAAACTTGAAGTCATTATTCTTCATAGCCAAACTGAGTGACATGTTTATATCGAAGAAGAGGGATAAGAAGACATTAAATATCCGAATCTCTCTATCTTTCATAGTCTATATCGACTTGACTTTTTTCAGGCGACTTTCTTTTTGAGTGGTCCCATTTGGATCTTTATGAATACTTTATTGGGATTGACGCCAAATGCTATCAGAATTAACAACTTAATATTTTTTTCTAGAAAAGTGTGTGGGGGATGGCACTTTTAGTGGTTTAATCTAGGCCACAATGCAATATTTTATAAGCCTTTAAGTAAGATAGACCATGTTTGGTATTTCTAGTAAAATCAACAATATCTCTAACATTTTTTTCATACAAAAACTTGCAATGAGGTATAGGCTTCTTTGATTCATTTTGATCTGAGAAGGAATGGGAGACTCTAAATATGCCAACATGAAGGCTATATCTTTTATAGACTCCAATTCTTTGTTGTTTGTAGACGATCGTGTCTATCCCGACTCGACTTCTTGTATGGAAGCTACCCCTTTTAGTGATCAGATTTGGACCTTTTTGAAATATTTTTTATTGACATAAAATGCATCAAATTCGACGTTTCCAGCTGAATTAACAAGAAAAACATATTTTTATGTACAAAAATACAGAAAGAAGGAACAGATTTAATAGGAGAGATCTTTTCTAGTCGACTGATCTGGACCTATTTGCAACCTTTTATAAAGATTAAGGTGTTAAGATAGGGGAGAAGTAGGAGTAGGAAAAGCTATTAACTTTTTTCGAGTCAAACTATTTAGGTGGTATTTTTTCCGTCAAGTATTGTTCAAATGGAAAATTTTAAGACAGCATTGTGGAATCACGAACGTTTCTAAACGACTTAACGCCAATATATTCTACATTACAAAAACCTCAAGAGGATTCCTAATATGCTTACAAATTATTTCTAATTACTCTTGAGTCAAACCTTGAGTCCATAGTAAATAGTCTCTATGAAGTATAAATTGATTATTTGAAATTAAGATGATATTGGAATAAGTTCAAAAACTTAAAGAGTTCATGAGCACCCAAGTTAAAAGGATCCGTAGCAATGGTAAAAAAACCTCGATCAAATCAAAGGAGGATTACATAATTTCGCTGGTAAAATCATTGGGAAGACATTTTCTTTATACTTCAATAAAAATAAATGTAGAAACAATCATAATCCAAGTTCGCTAATATTATTCATACCATTGAAGAAGTTTATGGTGAAAGGCAAAATGCATTTTTTTTTTTGTTGATGAAGACAATTATAAGCATCGAAATGTTGCAATAAATGGAGAGTTCAGGAAACTCAACATATGAGCAAACCTTTACCAATTCTGAACAGAATATGGTAAATACACATTTCTTTGCCGTTTGGGTAGCTACTAATGTTTGCAAAAGAGTGTGCTGATTTGAATCCTGCCGAGATTAAAAATATCAAATCTTAAATCGCGCCTGAGCTTTTTTTAAACTCAACAAAATTTGCAGCTTACAATAATTGAAGGCAAAGTATTGAACGTGATTGAAGAGACTTCATCGCAATCTTCCGGTATTTTTAAGGCCTTGCCCCACCAAAATTAGGAACTTACCGAACAACGACGGTTTACCTCAATTCGGACCATTGACTTTGCATAGCTGGATTCACTGTTTCGAGTGTATATTGCATGTAGGGTATCGACTACCAATCAAAAAGTGGCAGATCCGCGGCCTAGACAAAAGCGACACCCTAGATTGGTTTAGCGATTGAAGTGGCTTTATTGGTGAATATCCCAATGCAAGGTTCCGGCAACACTAAATAGTGGCAATACAGCTCGAAAGTTTTTTGAACACCACAAATTGACATCTCAAATAACAGGCGTAAAAGCCTGTGGATAGTGAAGTGAAATATCTTCATTAGGATGCAGGAGTACTAATTAGTAATAATTTATTTTGGTTTCTAAAAAAAAAAAAAAATGATTTAATTAATATCAAAACAATTTAAAAAGACAAAAACATTTTTGTTGGTTTCTTTTTGGGGACTATTCGAGACAAATTATGACTTTTTACCTTTTATGGGATCTAGTGGATGTTGTAGGCCCACTATGGCTATGCTTAAACGTTCAATATACCTATCACCTGCAATAGGTCTCATTAAAAAATTTAAGTAATTAATTTCATTACGCTAGATCAGGTGAATCGGCCACTGTTCATTGTTTCGATTTCTGACTTGAACCATTAGAAACTGTGACCAAGTGGTATATTACGGATTTAATTGTGAAATAATTCTCTTTTTATTCGAGCAATGAATATTCTAATGAGAACTAATTCAATAGAAAACAGTTTCAGCTACTTAAAGCTGCTCAAGTTGCAAATTCATTCAACAATTGTCAACGATCGAAAACAGAATCCATTACTTTATAGTACCTATCTAGTATATATATGAACGCTTGACCATGATCCATTCATCAAAATACAGGCGAAACGATTTATGCTGGAGAACTGATTTCTTTGCAGTAATATGATATTGTGTTAAAAATGGAGATATGGTGCATGAAGCTCAAAGGTTATATTGAGTGAAATTTGTTCATCCGATTGCAGGAAAGGTCGAAGATTTGGTTTTTATCCGCTAAACTTCAAAATCGGATTTTATAAACCACCCAATAAATATTTGGACATAAGAATTTGCAAAGATTAAAACCCAAAGCAAATAAGAAAAAAATGTTTAAAAAAAAAATTTACCCTTTTTTCCCCAAATTTGGTTTGTATAATCTATATATAGCAATATACTATTAGATTCCGTCAAAATATTTTGAATGATAAGCGTTATAGCTAATAAAGTTTAGTTACTTAAATACTTCAACATCTGAACTTTTTATATGTACCAAATTTCATCTATCTACGGTAAAAAGATGCTGAAATGTAAGATATTTTGTTTTTCTTTTTTATGGCGACGAAAATCTTCTACAAAATATGAAAGAAAAGAAAAAAATGGGGGAACTTCCAACGAAGCTTTAATACCTTTCAAACGAAACTTCAGCTATAAAGTCCAACCAAGTAAAAGAAAACCTTTTCTTGTTAATTTTAAATGTGGACAGTGAAGTTAAACCCAAAATAAAATGAGGTTCACCCACTGCCGACTATGTGTTTATACCTGTATAAAGAAGATTAAATAAAGAAACCCATATGTGAGCGGTGGGCTTCTATAGGGGATACCCTAAATATGAGGGGAAAGGTCTAACGCCACCATAATAATTTTTAAAATCATATTGACTTAAAGAAGTTTTTTAAATAAAAAACTCATAACTGAACAATTGTTTTTTATGGTGGTTACCCCATAAGTGTTTGCAGCATATCATTATGTATATCTGCGGCAAATATATAAGTCTCCATATTGGAAATCGGCCAGATATTTCAATAATTTAATAACAAAATACGCAGCAACATATAGACAGACGCACATTGCAAGATCGACTCATCTCAAGACTAAGTACACTTCATGGCGTACTACAATGACCCCGTCAATACGTAACAAACTTTCAGATTCGTATATCAGATGTGTCATCGGAACTCAGCGTTCATATCAGTACAAAATTCTTGGTATGGATTTTCTGTAGCAAGAGAAGTAAGTCATTTGTTTATCTGGTATAAAAATATTCTGGCTTATGAGCTCATAACTCCATTAAAAGTACATTGCACCTCAAAGTCATTTAACAGTGGTCTGGAAAAATATAAAACCAAAAAAATGCTCTACTATGATCACCAAGCAGTTGCAAAAAAATGGAATCATATTACATTTTGAGGCTACCCACCCATTAGCTAGTGTTCATACAATTTTATAGACATTTTTTTTTTGGTAAAAAAATAGAAAAGTGTGCGGTGAGTGCATATAGGGTCTAAATCTTCGAGCAAACATGCTATCCGTACGTCACTGTTGCGTAGCATATTTGACATCCGTTTAGTCCTCACGTGGGTAAGCTACAGCTAGCTTCACTACTATTTAAATGAATTCTGTGTGGTAAGGTCTTTGTTAGGCCCTGTACCGAAGGTACAAGAGCCTATTGGTATTGTGCAAATGTATGTAACAGGTAGAAATAATGGTCGGAGACCCCCCAAAGTTACCCCCATTATGGTCAGGAGTGATAAAGGAGTCGATATAGACATGTCCGTCTGTCCGTCCGTCCGTCTGGCCATCCGTATGAACGAAAGGATCTCGGAAACGGTAATAGATACAGACTTCGTGTTTTTTGCATTCGACTAGGATTGCTACGAAATTTCACAATTTTATTTTGAAATTTTGCCCCTCCCCCCCTTCCCCATAAAATCACCCCTTAGGGTGAAAATTTCTTCGGCACAAAAAAAATTGAGTGTACTAATATAGAGATAACGTCTCTCTAAGCAAAAATCCAAAAAGTTCATCAAAATCGGATAATAAATGGCGATTTTATAAGCAATTGAATTTGAACAACCCCCCTTTTCTTTTCATTCATATTCGCGCAGTGAGAAGTGGTCATGTGTTTGGTCATAAGCTCGGGAAACATTTAATATGTTTGTTAGGCGACCTGAACTGGTACAGGGCCTCTTACAGTCGGTTACGCCCGACTGTGATTTTCTTACTTGTTTTTATTTGTCTTCAATCTGTTGTATATGTGCGATAGAGACAAAAACAGCTACAACGGCCACATGGCTTCATTTGATAAACATTTTTTTCAATTTACGTAGCTCGGACTTATTGTGTCATGACTCGAAGGCGATAAGTTATTCAAAATGCATGAGTTACATATTCTCGAGTATAATATTTATTATTTAAAAAAAAAAAATGCAATAACAAAGCTGATAATAAATAATAATAAAATGTTTCTTCCTTTCGCTTTCATCAACAGATTAACACAACTTGAAGCCAAGAGTCTGGGGCATCTAAATTCAATTGCTGTGCAGCAGACGAACCTGAAAAACCGAATAGATGTACTGGAACTCATGCAACGTCAAACGCGCACAACAGTCGACGAGATAAAAGGTGATCTTGACAATGATGACAACACGCGGCTAAAGCGCAGGAATGGTAAAAACCACTTATGGTCGATGTTGTCCTCACCTCAAATGCATGAATGCTTCGATATAATCTTGCGCAATAATCATTAATCAGAAAGCCTTTAAATTTGATAAAATATTTTAACCAATTTTTAGAAATTGTAGAACGCAAAAAACGCCAAGCGACAGAGGCACCCAGCGATGATAACAACGATCTCATTGCCAGCATATTTAATACGAATGCGACTCCAGCGAATGCACAACCTCAACCAATGGATAACAACAAATTGACTACGGATCTAAGATTGGAAGCAATTGCAACGCTTTTGTCTTCGACACGGTTTGCTGTCAAAGCATTGGAAGATGCGGTGGCATCGCAGTATCGTAATCTGACAAGGAATACGAAGTGAGTGAGCTGCTGCTTTTTGGCTGTGATAAGTTAAACACTAATCCGTGTAAAATTCCTTTTTAGCATTCTAAAACGTCGTATAAATCGCCAAAATCTGCAAACGCGCCAAAAGCCCGGACAAGCCATAACACCACATGATCCACACTATTATGATACGCAGGAGTTTGCCATTACATCGAGCTGTGCTTTAGCCAGTGACAATCCAGATGGCATAATTCGCTTCCAACTGTCATCGCTCTCTGATCCGTTCTATGCGCGTTGCGAGAATGACTGGACCATGATTATGAATCGTGAGAACGATGACATCAATTTCGAGCGTGGCTGGTGGGACTATAAATCTGGTTTCGGCAATCTGGGCACCAATTTCTTCATTGGACTCGAAAAGTTGCACGCATTGACTGCCTACACGTTGCATGAGCTACGCATCGTGCTCGAGGATCACAACGGTACTGTGACAGATGCAAATTACGCTTACTTTGGCATTAGTGGTGAACCGGATTCGTATGCACTCAGTTTACTGGGCAAGTTCACTGGCGGCACTGCTGGTGACTCACTTTCCTATCATGCCGGTTCCAAGTTCTCGACTTCTGACAATGACAAAGATGGCTGCTTGGAGTGCAATTGCGCCTTAACGCACAAGGGCGGCTGGTGGTACAATTTGTGCGCCACAAGCAATCTCATGGGCAATTACATCGCTGCAAATCAGGAAACTCCACGCGGCGACGGTGGCATGTGGTGGGATTCTTACCGCTTCCATCACTCACTGGCCAAGGCCAAAATGCTGATACGTCCGATTAAATTGGAGGACGCACGTCGTTGAAGGATTTGCAGCGAGGGCATTCATCGAAATGAAACACATAACTATTATTTATGTATAACTAAACTGCTCAAATCAGGGATTCGCTTTTTTTAATTTTATAAACATTTACTTACATAGTTTTATTAATGTCGACGATGACTACGCATTCATTTGAAGAAAAAAGTGTTCGCTAGATTTATATAATATATGATTGTACGAGTATGTATTGCATTGCGTGTTTGACTAACTCAATATTTATTTGTGTATAAACTATGCTAATAATAAACTTTGCCATATAACTACGCGCAAGCTGACGAAAGAGTTTGATTGGAAAAGCTGGCAGCTGGTATCTACTTCTGTTTTATTATTAAGGAAGCCTAAAAGTTTAAAATTATTTCAAAATAATTTAGACTATCTTTTTGTAAACAAAAAAGAACGCTGTACTTAAGAAAATTGTCTAAGGAATATATTACTGTCTGAGTCCATGTGGTACATTTTTAAAAAAATAATATAACATTCACTTAAGTTGGCGTTCGTAGCCAAACTGACTATAAAATTTCTATTTTATACAACAACAACAGAAGCTGGAAAGGATGGACTACAAAACTGACGCCAACTACTCGCTTTGGAAGGCAACAAAGGCGACGAAAATACCTTAAAGGCGTGCGCTCCTCTATATGACGTTAATAATTAGTGCAATGTTGAGGATGCAGCATATCCCTAGCAAGTGGAAACTAGCGAGGATCACTATGATCCATAAGCCGGGCAAGCCTGATAATTATCGTCCAATAAGACTCCTACCTTCCCTATCGAAAGTTTGGAAAAGAATGTTTGCGACGCGGGTAGCAGAGCTTGAAGTCTACCAAAGGGCCTGAGCACGAATTTAGTTTTCGGCGTGGTCATGGCACCGTTGAGCAAGCTCACAGGTTAGTGAACCACATATTAAAGGCATTTGAAGAAAAGGAGTACTGCAATGGAGTTTTTGTGGACGTGCAGGAAGCCTTTGACTGAGTATAGCACGCTGTTCTTTAAGCGAAAATCAAGGCTATCCTTCCATTTACTTTCATTCAAATTAGTTTTATTATCTTCATATATCTGTCATACCAAAATTTTTTTCGATTTTTGTTCCTTCGGAAAGCAACGAGTGCATACAATGAACTGAATAAGAGAGCAGCTATCCCTCTTATCCATTACGCCAGTGAAAGGTACTGCTTCAAAGCATTTCTGGAAATGAATGAATTTAACGCGATGACTCTTATTAATTACTCTTTGTAAATTGGAGAATCTTGTAGGGTCTAACAGACAAATAAATTTATTATAATCCTTCTTTACGGTGCTTAATCAAATTTTTCGTAGTAAAATGTTGAAACAGTTCCAGATGTGTAGAATGGTATTCAAGATCATCAGATTAGCTTCCGGGAAAACTATTGAGTTATTCAGCATAAAAATAGGCAGTACATATCTGCGTGGTCGTGTCTGGCATGAAGGATTACTCTAGAAGCTTAACTCTCTCCTTCTATCAGCTCTATATCTTGTGCCCACATTTTATGTTCGAAGTTTGAGATGATCGTTTGTATATTGGCTTTATTGCAGCGGGAGTACCAACTCTTTGTACACTGTAGTATACCTGGCTTATAAATAGGACCCTTTGCAAAACATCTAATAAGCTCATGCCAGCGGCCTTATCTCAATGACATGTGGCGTTGTTCAAGTGCAACATTATCTCTTTAAGGATGAGTTATTTTAACAATTAGTTTCCTTTGACACTTCATCGAACAGTCATTCGCTATCTTATATAAATATATAAATATGTCCCAAAGCTATTGAGTTAGATAACAAATATTTATCGATGCCGAGTTTAGGTTTAATAAGAAAGACTATTTCACTACCAACTACGCGATGTGTTTTATATAAGTTTTGCCTTCACGAGATTAAAAAAAAAACACGTCTACTTCATATATGTAGTTTGAATTGGCAGCTTATCCGGCATTACCAGATTTCTGATGAAAAATCTGCAGTACTTAATTTGTTTTCGATTTTCGTTCAAGTTTTAGCATATTTTTTTTACGTAAATGGCTTGTATGGTCTGCTTAATTAAATCACATCGTTTGGAGACTTTCCACACGTATTTACTTAGTGCGTCAGTAAAATTTTCGCATTCTACGCAAAATCGCCAAATCGTTCTCTGTAAGTGGTGCCATTAGATCTTCAATAGATCACGCAAAGCTGCTTCATGATATAAAAGCGGTGGAAATTTTCATACAGAGACTAGTTAGTAACTTGACGTCTCAAACAAAATTTCAAAAAATTAAAAAAATGTGCAAAACAAATATCTGGCTCTGTTTGTGTTTCTGTTGGACCATACATGGACTGCATATGGATAATCTGATTAGGAAGGCAAATATTTATTATCAGCGACCGTAAGTCAAGGTCATTTTTACATCTTCAAAAATTAATCAACTATGCCCTACAACAGCGTTGAAATTGGCGAACCACGTGAAATTACATTGGAGAACATGGAGACACTTGACTCAAGCGCTGATATCAAAGTAATAGTGCATGGATTTTTGGGTTCGAGACGTCACAGCTCCATAAAACCACTTGGCAATGGTAACCAAATAAAGCACTTTGGAGTATTTGCTATAAAACTCAAACTTTTCGCTCTAGCTTATCTCTCCAAGGGTACAGGCAATGTGTACCTCGCCGATTGGCAGGATGCTGCTACTCAGGATTATCACACCTCACGGCGAGCTGTTGGCAAAGTGGCGCTGCACTTTGGCAAATTGTTGCAGAGTTTTCTTGCAAAGCACAATATCTCCAAAGAGGCAGTGCATATCATTGGACACTCGCTTGGCGCACATATAGCCGGCGGCATTGGACACTATTTCAATGGCACGCTGGGTCGTGTCACCGGACTTGATCCTGCGCTGCCGCTTTTCAGCCCGCGTTCCGATGATAGTCTGCATGCAAATGCTGCACGTTTCGTTGATGTTATACACACCGATTATCCTGTCTTTGGTGATTTTACACCACGCGGTACTGTCGATTTCTATCCGAATTTTGGACATGCGCCGCAACGTGGCTGTGATGATGTCGACCTAATAACAGCCAGTAAGTTGATCTTCGAAGCGTGTAAGTTGCAAATGTGTGGCATAGTCTATTGATTCTATATGCAAGTCCTT
Source organism: Leucophenga maculata (assembly GCA_035044805.1). Taxonomy (NCBI): domain Eukaryota; kingdom Metazoa; phylum Arthropoda; class Insecta; order Diptera; family Drosophilidae; genus Leucophenga; species Leucophenga maculata. The sequence continues at coordinate 189,195 of JAWNNP010001123.1, read as the reverse complement.
ACAGATAGTTGCAGCCATAATCGCGCTGTGCTATTCTATGCCGAGTCTATTATGTTGCCCAAGAACTTTCCGGCAATTCCATGCAGCTTGAAGGGCATTAAGGCGCGCAGCGTTGGTGGCTGCTGGCAGCACATAAACGATTTTAATTTGAATGATACAGCCATAGAAGAGGCCATCGCCGCTATGGATGCGACACAGGTGGTTTATATGGGCGAGGAGGTGGCACATGGTACTGCGGGTAATTTCTATTTGGCCACTAATGAGGTACCACCATTCGGCATGGGCGTGTATACTAAGTTTTAAGGCAATTAATTTTATTTAAATAAGAACTCCAAAATAATGAGCTAAAACAAGTCAAAACAATTTGAGTTTCGTTTTTATGGGGACGAAAAGATATATCAATAGAATTCCAGATGGCAATTTTTGTAAAAAATTTAGTCTGCGATGGAAGTAGCTTTACTTCAGATGTAGAACCACTTGCGCAATAATAATAAAAAACATGTGCTTGGAGATAGCAGTGTAGACAGAGAAAATACCTAAATTTCCTGTTCTAAGCCACCTAAGTTGTACTCGATAGTATACAGGACATCATCATTTTCACATTTGCTGACAACACGGCCATCCTTGCCAGAGATGCGTGCTTATAGAACGCTATTAACCTGTATTAGCTGTGCTTCTACAAGTTTGGCAAATGGATAAAAGGTGAAATGCCTCAGATTTCAGAAATGCCTTGGGATATTCCTCCTACACGCCAGTATAGCACTAACAAGTAATAGGGCTGTCTTCTCAGTGCCAGAAACAAACATTCGATCGACATCCTGTATGGTGTTATGGGAGACAATTCTACGAAACTAAACAACTTTCTGCTGACCTTTTAGAATATACCACGCGTACCTTCCACTTCATCATATATGTATACTGTGCGAACATCTAAAACTCTTCCCGCCGACTAGTAGAATTACGTTAACATCATCATTCTAAAAAAAATCTCAGCGAAAGCGAAAGTTGGCAAGGTATGAGCAAAATCAAAATGGGTTTAGGCCAAACCTCTCCACAAAAACATCCTACGCATTACTTTTCAACAATATGTTCAGTGAGTCGCCGCTGTATATTCTGTTGGTAGAGGAAGAAGAAATGTGGAATCTCCATAAATATCATCGATCGAGTTTATAAAAGCGCTATATAAAGCCTTAAAAGTCCCTGAAAGCTTGAAAAAATAAAAATAGTATCAGCCTCACCATAAACAAATTTGTTCAACACTTTTGTTCTTAGTAACTCTTGACGACATCCCAAGTGGCACAAACGCAGCTGCACAGGAGAATTCAGTGACAAGTAACACAAAAGCTATGTGACCTGAACTAAGCGGACGGCAATTCTTTTATTGAATATTGATGAAGCCCGCACAGTTGGTCTCAAAATAATCTATTCAAAAACTCAAGTATTTACGCTTACAAACAACTAATACATCTTTGCTCTTCTGCTATCTCGCTGGTGCAACGAGGGGTATGACAGCGCATATAGACCAAGTGGGAAAAGACTTTTGTAAGCTGGACCTTGTCTGGAGGCTCTGTCTAGTATCTCTGCGCACAAATGTTTGTATCTTTAATACTATCCCAAAACCTGCCATGATATACGGCTCAGAGGCTTTATATTTAGTTTAATTTTGGGAGCAGTGTCTTCTATGCATACGCGATCTTCCATAATAAGGTACACGCTGCTGCCCTTATTGGTACACCTGAAAGCGCAAATACCGAAACTGCAAAACAACAAGTTATAGAAGTACTGCTACGGGTGAAAAGGAAATCCTAATGTGGACAGGATATACCGCAGAGTCGCCAATAGAATAAAGAAGCTATTGGAGCTGCAGAAACAGAAGGACACTGATCTATGAAGCAAATGTCATTTCAAAAGCGAGCACACAACAGTCCTTACGGATTCTGGCTGAAAGTTACGAACTGCATGTGTCTCCGAAATTTCCGATCAGGAAGGCGGATGGTTCCTGGACAAAGTCCCTAAAGGAACGTATGGAAGTAATCGCTGAGCCAGCCATTTAACCACAACTCAGAGAGCAAAAAACGAACTGTCCAGGCGACGCTTTATAGCCCTGGTCAGCTATGTCTTCCAGTCACTCCCATCACTGTCCAGGAAATTACACATAAAAGATCTAAAGACCAAGAAGGCCCCAGCAGAGTGTGGCCTTGATTATATCACACTCACGGCTTTGCCAGCCAAAGCGGTGCCTTTTCTGATCCTCATAGTGGAAGAATGCCAGAATCTGTATGATTCACAAGGCTAGAAAAAGCCCATCGTCCTTGGCATCATATAGACCGATCAGTTTGCTGTTCACCATAGCAAAGCTCTTTGAGAAGTGCCTCCTAACAAGAATACTTGAGATCGAGAAGGTAAAGAAAAGGATAACACGCTTCCAGTTTGGATTCCGTAAGTCGCATGAAACTCCAAAACAGCTAAATAGGGTACTAAATTATATCCTAGGTGGATATGAAGCCAAAGAATATGTGGTGGCCTCTTATCTTGATATAAGACAGGCCGTTGATAGAGTATGGCCTCTTATTTAAACTCAAGAGTATACTGCCGCCTCAGCTGTTCTGGCTAGTCATATAAAGTTTTTTGACAGACAGTACTTTCTTTGTTGTCCCGGATTTGATTAAGTCATCATTCAGAGAAATCATGGGCTAGTGTGCCACACGAAAGCGTAATGGGGCCAATGCATTACTCATTGTTCACCAGTGATATGCCCACAGGCTCATTCATTCTTATAGATGACCCGGATGATCTAATGACCGCCACATTTGCTGACGATACAGTCATTCTGACCAGAGATAAATGTGTTTAAATTGCTACCGATGTACTCCAACTATAGCTTCGCGAGTTTGGACAATGGGCAAAATGCTGGAACATATGTATGATAAATACATATGTATAAACTTGGACAAGTGCATCAGTGTGACACATTCACTACGCAGGGATGACTACTCGGGAGCCTACCTTTAGGAGCAGTTTCTGGATCACCAGTTCTTCTTTTGATAATAGTATAATTAAAAAAATGGTAAGTCAAAGATTCTTGAAATAGGCTAAAACGATTTGTCTTGAACCAATGTCCACGATATGAGTTTTCCGATGCCCCTTTACTACGTTACGATTTAATTTTCATATTATTTACACTGTGCGTGAACAGTACAACAATAAAAAATGAAAATATTAAAACAATTTGAATTTGTTGTTGAATAACTTTGTCCAAAACGAACAAATTTAAATTCAAAATAACTGACAAATGGATTCCATATTGGAAGCGCCATCTATTAATAAAATAACGGCAGAGGGCGAAAGCTCATACAGAGCTTTGGACACTTTGGACACTTGTCCAAAGCTCCCGTTCCATTTCCCGTTCGTTTCTTCGTTCCATTTCCATTTCGTTTGGACACTTGGACACTTGTCCAAGTTTCTTCGTTCCATTTCCATTTCGTTTGGACACCTTCGTTCCATTTCCATTTCGTTTGGACACCCTGTGCGGACCGATAACTTTGTTGCCAGCACGCAGATGACCAGTGAATGACCAACGATGACCAAATGGATGCGAAGGTGGCAGTTACTTCTTAAAAGTGGAAATTAGCCTATAAAATTAAGGCGTAGGCTTTTAGGCGACCATTGTAGCCGCCTACCTAAATCTTGTTCGCGTTAGCTGTTGTTGTAGTCCAGTGGCGTAACTATAACATCTGGGGCCCGCATGTCATCTACATCCATAATATTCAGTTTGGGCCAAGCGAAATTGGTTATCATCGAAAGGTAGAATTTTTTTTTTGGCATTGGAATTTCTTCTTCTACATTTGTAGATGAATTGGGTTAAATTAGAAAAGAATAGTTGGTTGTCTAAGGTTTCATACAATGCAAAAATAAGAATTCAGGGATTTAACGCACAAATAAAACTGAGCGATTTGCCCGAGCAGTACACCCTTATAGATGGACCTATCACATCTATAGAGTAGAATAGTCGATGCTATTAAACGTCTACCGAGAAAGAATTCCCCGTGAAGACTCTGCCGAAGCGTGCGATTATTTTTATTGTATTGATTTTCAACGGAATACTTAGGATGTTATACTACCCGGTCAGCTGAGGGCTGCCAAGTGTTCTGATGATATATAAACATGGTAAGCCGGAGAACGATCCTGAGTCGTACCTGACCAATCAATCTTTTCCCTTCACTCTCCAAGGAGATTGAGAGTGAATGAAGAAGGCGTGTGGATCTTGGAAAAATCTTACCAATCAACAATTTTGGCTCCAGGGAAAAGCAGGGCATTCGATAACATATTTTACTGCAATGGTGTCTTTGTCAGCGTGCAACAGACTTATTATCGTGTATAGCACCTGGAACTACATGGAACTACAAGATGTACCAATCCCTCCAGTCACCTCCAGAGGCAAATCATTGATCAACTCATATGCAGACGATATTCGTTTTCTACACTCGGCGTCAAGCGTGTATGAAGCCCAAAGCCGAAGCACCTCAACCTGTTCGAGAGCTGGGTTCGCAAGTGGAACATCAAACTAAACCCAAAAAAACGCCAAAACGTTTGGTACCCATTGCGCAGGGGTCAGGTGCCAGCTGTCCAGCTAAATAATGAAAGTCTACAGGTTGACCAGGAGACAAAATATTAAGGCGTAATACTAAACAAGCGCCTAACGTTTAGATCGCACATAAACGCTTCAATATCAAACTACAGCTATAAGATGGCGAGTCTTAACTGGATGCTGTGTAGCGGGTCTTAGTTGCCAATAAGTTGTGCACTGGAGCTATGGAGTTCAGATTTGAGGACTGGCTACAATGACGAACCGTAAACGTGTACAGATACTTCAGAATAAAACCTTGCGGCTTATCACGGTTTGTGGCTGGTACGTTCGAGGGTCTACACTCCACCTGGACCTGAATTTGGAGTCCGTAGAGCTCCAAATAAATCGTCATACCAGCAGGAGAGAAAAAATTGAAGAAAACACTTCATCCAAGGAGAAAAACAATTTTAAGAAAAAAAAGTATACAAGATGAATTTTTCAAGAAGCTGGGAGTAATAGACTGTCCAAAGTATGGACACTGTAATATGTCTCAGTCATTTAATGCGAATGATGAGATAATGGGCCGAATTATTAGAGTCGTTAAAGAAGTTATAAAAAGATTGGGTGTTGAACCTAATGTTTTAAATTGTAACCAATGGATCAATGTTCCAATATTTGGCTTATATGCCTCAAAAACTTACGAACTATTGAATCAAATGTATCCTGCGTAGGCTCTTTCTCCAACAGTAACTAAAATGTTGGCTCATGGTATAAATTTTGTTGAGCACCAATGTCTACCAATAGAAGAGTTGTCAGAAGAAGCTTAAGAATGAAGAAATAAAATTAACAAGAAGTAAATAAAATAAAAATGTCAAAAGGCACCACTGTGCGACGTTGACAAAGTTGTGCTTGGCGATCGGGAAGAAAAGGAATCTTTGGCTCAGCCGATGAAAAATTTAGCCTTCATGACATCACCACCAACAATAAGGAAAGGAAAAGGTCTACAAGAGACATGAGGTTGAAGATGTTGAAAGATTATGCAATAGAAACGAAACTCAAAATTTCTGGCGACAGTTGAGCATCTGGTTTTATTTCCCCGTCTTTATGCAAAGATTGAGGGAAATCTGTTTATAGATGCACAGCAATCATTGGGAATATGGAGGAGTAACTTGTCTAACCTATTTGGAGACTATGAAGATATGTCCACACATCCTGGCTCGATTTTTCAGATGGAAGTGATGCTGCGCGTTTATAATGTTACGGAGAGTTAGCAAAGATATTGAAAAATGATCTCAACTAATGGGTTTAGAGGTGAATGAGAACAAAACGTAGTGCTTGGCGCGTCTTCGAAATGCTTGGAGAACTTAATTTTGTAAAAAGCAACATCAACCTCTGCTTGGAGATCAGGTAAAGAATCACGCTTACTAATTGATGCTACTTTGGACTCAGCAAGCAAATTAAAAGTAGAACCCTCTCTCAAATGACTAAAATTAAGATCTACAAAGTGCTGATAGTTCCGGCGCTATATGATGATTGAGTCAGATGAAAAGGCGTGGAAGTCTTCGAGTGAAAAATTCTTCGCAAAAATTTCAGACATATTAGCGGAGGTGACCAGCTTCGGTGCCGTTTGAATCTCGAACTGTAGGAGCTATTCGATGAGGTAGATTTAGTGCAGTGCAAAAAATTCCAGCGGCTGCACTGGGTTGGTCGCCTCATTCAAATGGATGAAAGAGCCCTAGCACGCATGGTTTACATGGAAGGCCAATAGAGGACAACCGGGCACGTGTTGAAATGACCAGGTATAGAGACATCTCTCCGTTCTGGACATTAAAAACAACTGGCGCACTAGACTATAGCGCTTTCTTGATTTAATTCTGGCTTATCTTATGTTTTGGTGACCTCTCTGTCCTGATAAAACTGCGCATCTTAAATTAAGACGAAGATAATCAGTCCCCAGAACGCTTTCAAATATTTTAAAATATTAAATTACTTCAATCACCAAAAAAAAAAAAAAGTTGATAACTTCAAAATTGACGAATTAAAAAAAAAACAACGAAATACGAAATCAAACAAACTAAATAGAGCAGAAAATTGGCTTCAATAGATTTTTGTTTTACTTTCCCATCAGAAAAATTAAACAACGAAAGCGAAGAACCAGTAAAAATAATAAAAACAAAAAAAAATTACAACAAAATAGAAGCATGACACAAATAAAATAAAAAATTACATGGAAATGGAAAATACTAGGGAAATTATTTTACCTACTAAATTACAAGAAAAAACAAAAGCAACACAAATCGACGATATTCGGTAAAGACAACGCACGGCGCTGTGCAAACAGGCTAAAATATCTCTTGTGCATTCAATGAATGACTGTGTCTATGGATGAATGGATAGAGCAGGGTCGGACGGACGGACGGACGGACTAACTGACTGACTGACTAACTGTCTAAATAGGCGCACGCGGCGCAACAAGAGTTAAGGGCAGGGCATGCGACTGAGTTCAGCAGAGGTAAAAGGGCAAGAAAGGTGCTGACTTTTGAATCGTTTTACGCATTTTTATTGACAGAGTAAACCAATTTTTTTTTTTTTTTTTTTTTTTTGGCATTCAGACAGACAGACAGACCGACAGACAGTCAAACATTATAGAGTATGAATGGCATGATTGGAAGCTAAGTGAAATTATTCAAATGAGAGAGTTGGAGTTTCCTGTGCCATATAGCACAGCAAACAAACGAACGAACGAGCGAGCGGAAGAACGTTTTAATGAATCAATGAAGCCGAAAATCGATTTTTGAAAATTTTCAGAATGATGTGAAACTTATTAGAACGTAACATTGCATGCAGTTGAACTCTAGTTGGGGAAACTGTTGAAGCAAACGGCCACAGGTGCACACAGCAACAGCCACCCACGTCTCCATTAAGTGCGCTCGTAAAGTGCACAACACAATTGACCATCAAAATAGCTCATAAAATGATTATAGCCGGTGAAAATCCTTTAATTTACAAGCGATTATGTGCAACTTCAGGTTGGCATGGCATAGTAGTCTGCATTCCACGGTTCTCTCTTTCAAAGACATTCATTCCAACGCTAAACATCGAGTGCATCATTTGTGGTTAATTTACGATCGATCTTTTTTGTCTGTTGGAATGAGTTTTTGTACGCTCTACCTGTTCGGTAATAGGGTGTTTTAATTTTGTTTAAATTTATGTAACAGCTCAAAATGAGATGGAAGGATATTAAGTCTGACTCAAAGTAACTCAAATTAAGAACCAATATAAATTATACAGAAGCCATATAACCATATAAAAATGTATAAATCAAATAGAAATAGAGTACCTCATAGTCGCACATTTCCGGCCTACTTTTTCTTGTTCTTTGCTGCACTTGTCTGAATGCGCTAAGACCTTTGCTTTGCAGGCCGCACACGAGCCATAAGCTGACAATATTCTCGCCTCTGAGATAGTCTTTAACCGAACCGAACCGGCGCACAGGTGACAGTTGAGGTGTCAAACAGTCTTGGCAGTCTGCGGCATCTGTTGCACAGTCATTATCTTTGCTATTAGCTTTAGATGAGCGTTTTAGTTGGGAAGTTATTGCGCCATAAATTACAAAGTCGACAATTGTTTGCATTTGTGCTAAGGGATACGGAAATTTGTGTTTGACACATGTATTCTGGGGGTTAAAGACGCAAATAAGTAGTTTAAAAGTCATAAAATTTAATATTTTAATTTAGCTAGAAATCATTCAAAATATTGTCTATGATGACTTTATTATACTCAGCACATTTTTAGCTGTATCCGTCTATCAGTCTGTCTGTAAGTATGTTTCCTATAACATCAATCCTTAAAAGACTGGCCTTAAAGTCACCAACTGTTTATACGAATAGCTGATATTGTCCTCAATGAAGCCTCTATAGCTTAGCTGTCTTGTCTGCTGACTAACTTTTTGTAGATTCAAACCTCACACATACATAGTTTTCTTTAATTTAAAACAAATTACTCTATTTCCATTTCGAACTCAACAAAATGGCGGAACTTTTGACATTCTCCAAATTATTCAAAAGAATATTTCTTGGATAAATTGTGGCAGTAAGTGGTGTCCAACATGCCTTACCAAACCGGACCAGTTCAACTTTCGGCAACTTCAAGGCCTAGAAAATAAACAATACAGCTCTGTCCTTTTTCTGGATGTCCAGCAAGCGTTTGATCGCGTCTGGTGTGAAGGTTTGGTCTTCAAATTAAAGTCTCTTCTGCCAGTTGTACTTGCTCCAGGCAAGCTCTATATGCATCTAAGCATTCGAGCTGGGAGTAGTAACCTTCGGCCTGTCATGTACAAAGCACCAGTTGCATACAACAACACATTGCTCCTTCAGTGTCAACGAGGCATCTGAGCTCACTTTAGAGTTCCTGCATGGCCTCAGTAGGTATGCAAACTGATTGAACATACCAGTCAACAATACAAAATATTTTGAGCTTATAAGAGAAAGGCTCTCGGTTATTCCTCAGTTAGACATAGTCCTCTACAGGGGTATGCTCTTGAACAAAAGACTCATCTGACGCAAGTAGATTGTCAAAACGGAACTTGTCGCCAAAAACTGCCTCTTACGGAGTCTACTTAGCCTTGGCCACAAATGAACAATATATAAGAATACATTGGCAAAGTTATTATATTAATCGACTAAAACACCGAAAATTTGGTCACCTTAAACTTTAATGGGCTGCGCTTACTACGAAGATGATTCAACCAAATATTACTGAAAACTGTTATCTCATATTGGATGATCTTCTTTATTTTCTTGTTTTGAAGATAAATTTAAAAAAAATTACCATATCTTTGTATCGATTTGAGGTACAGAGATGAAATTCGATAGATATGTTGATGGAATAGGGAGAAGTAATCCTGATGAGTTTGGTCCAAATCGGAAGGAGGCGATACCCCGCCCTTATATAAGCGATAGGCAAAATATTTCATATCTTTTAAATCCTTTTGAGCTGCAGAGATGAAATTTGGAATACACGTTAATAAGATAGGGAGAAGTAATCGTACTTTTTTTGGCCAAAATTGGATCGGGGGATATTCCTCCCATATAAACCATAAACAATATTCGTCATATATTCGCTTCCATTTGAGGTACAAAGATGAAATTTGGTTTATATATGTTTTTGGAATCAGGAGAAGTAATTTTATTAAGTTTACTTAAAATCGGTGGGGGCGATGCCCTGCTCCTATACAAGCTATAAACACAAATTCTCATATCTTTCCAGCCATTTGAGGTTAAAATTTGGTATACATGATAATGGGATTGGTAGACTTATTAAGTTTCGTCAAAATCAACTTCCTGAGGAAAAAATTTATCAAATCTTTGCATCTATTTGATGTACACGATGAGATTTGGTATATTATATTAATGGGATCGGAAGAAGTAAGATCCATTTGCCAAGTGAAAAAAATTGGCAATATTATGCGTGGGCGAGGCCGCGGGTTCAGCTAGTGGTTTATAAAAAAACATGTGAAGAGAATTCAAAGTTCAGTTCCACCGTACTAAATTACTTTTACAGATTTCTTTCTCAAAAAGTCAAGCGTTTAGCGTTCCTACACATTATTCTGGATTTTACAAATGGTGTGATCTTCTGTGAACAATTTTGTTTTTTTAAAAGACTCTTTCATACAACTACACATATAAGGGTAATTTATTCGCCATTCTCTAACACTTTTCGATCTGTTATGGTTTTGGTATTCATATTTCTCTTCCAATAAAATATTCAGACCACTTGACAAGGTAGTATCCATAGCAATACGTTTCTTTCTTAAGTCTCTTCTGTAAGAAAATCATTTTCCTGTGATATAGTTTAGTTTAAAATGACAAATTTATAGTATCTTGCACTATTCCCAATAAAATATACAAGGCGCATTAAGATAGGAATATATCTCTCAAAAAAATTTAAGGTTCGAAGGGGTTACAGGGTATTTCAGATTCGAGCAAACTCGACTGCAGCAAGTTCTAATAAATTTCAATTCATTTGTAGAGCAAAATAAAAATGGAATAAATTAATTATAATAAATAAAAATAAGAAAAATACAAATAAAAACAAAATCTGTCAATATACAGATAAGACTTATCAGCAATGAATTACGCAATATTAGCTGAGATCAGTTTAGCTGCGACACTATTCAAATCAGTCTTCAAACAGATTTTCATTAGTCAAGATGCTGGCACGTACATGGTTATATGGCATCATTGTCATAGCATTTGGCTGCTACTTTGCAGAAGCGGGTATCTACTCCGAGCAATATTTTAGAAGTTCAGGTAAGTTTGCGCTAAACTTTCAGATTTACTAAATATTAAATTCAAAATTTCTTTGGCAGCACATCCCGGCAAGTGTTATATCGATGGCAAAGTACTCTCACCTGGGCAGAGCATTAAACATCCTTCGCACAAATGTGCCGAGGTGACTTGTGATAATAGCATTGGACTGGCAACAATTGAAACGTTAGTCACTGACTGCATTAAATATTTCACACTAACCCATACAAATTTTATTTTTATTTTCAGTTGTGATCCCATCAGTACGCTACCTTCGCCCCTTACATTGCTGAAGAACTACGATCCAAAGGAGCCACCACGTTGTGAGTGGACAGAAGAATTTAGCCGACCACATGAGCCCTATCCAAAGTGCTGTCAACGCGGCTTTCATTGTCTTCTATAATTCCACATCACACATACAAACATGTCACAGCGCAGTTCGATCAAATTGGAATGTCAAAGCTTATAAAGCGCGCCGTTGATTAATAACAATAAAGCGAAATATGCTACACAAAAATTTTGATGGATTCGTTGCGCATGCGCCATGTCGATAAAAAGCGACTTCAAATGAAATACGGCGCTAGCCTAAGAAGTATATCTAAACATGGAACACCGCATACGAAAAGCAAAAGGTTAAAACAATAGAAATGCCGCAGTACATGAACTCTACGTCACTTCGGGCTACCGAATCGATCTATTGGGGTCTGGGTCTGTTTGGTTGGTTGCTGGCTGTCAACTGTCGTCGCACAGACGTCGTCTTCGAACGTTCGGTATGACACATTAGGCAGCGTTTTATTGTTAGATTCAATCGATAATGCTGTCGAAGCGGATGCTGAGCACATCTCGTTTAATGACCTTATCCATCACCCGCTTAGAGTATAGCTCAGCGCAGCTGTCAGAGCGTTAATCGGTTTCATTAGTTATGCCTCGAATCTGTTGCCCGAACGAGCAAGCATCTACTTCAGTCATTTGACAAATTCCCAGTGCACTGATAGCGCCGCACTATCTCGACTTTAAAAAGTATGAATATTATTTACCTATTCGGAATGACAAGCCACCGAAATAATGCTTTAATGTATTTTTGTTTAATTTTTTTCCCCTTTGTTTTTTTTGTTTTTTTTGGTAGTCGAGATGAGTAAAAATGTTCTACGAATATGTAAACATTTTTAATGTTTTTCATTTTAACTTCGCGTGTCGTTGGCAATTTTCACCTTAATTATTCTTCGCTTACGCTCTAGATTCTTTGATAGTTCTAGGTTTTTCGTAGCCATTTGTGTAGGTGTTAGGGGATGGATGACTGGCTGTGTGTGTGCTCGCTAATGTCCAATATCCGTTGCCGTCAGTTATGCAAATTTCCAACATTATTCATGTATTAAAATGAATGAGCTCGTAAATTATTGAAGACGAACTAACGACCGTGCACACGAGCAGGACATGTAAATAAAATACACCGGAAAAAAACCATCAAATGCATCAAATTTAATTAAAACGTTACTAAGAAGGCTTTGGACTCCATATAGGCCTGGACTACTTTTGACCTTTTTTAGGTTTTATAAAAAAAGAAATCATAAAAAGAGAACGAAACATGATTCTATACTTTTTGGATGGAAGTTCTTTAGTCGGGCGAAAGAGAAATAATCCCCTTTGACGTCAGAGAAAGAGTCTCTAATCTGTTGGAGACTCTTTGATATAAAATCTCTAATATGGGTGACCTACCTTGCCAACTACTCGACAACAACTAACCACTAACTGTTCACGAATGCCTTTCATCAGGAATAGAACAGTTAATCACTTAAGGAACCGCACTCGGACTTAACTGGGAATGAGTAAATTCAATTTAGTCAATTCAATCTGCATTCGAAAAGGGATTAAAAAATGGTAAGATGATACCCATCAAGAAACTTAGCAAGTCTCCCGAAGATCCTAAGTCGGATCATTCCATAAATCTGCTACCATCGGTAGTCAAAATACTGGAGTAGGTCAGTAAGGAAAGTATTTCAGTATTTGTCGATAGAAATAAGATACTTCTGAAACAATAATTCGGTCTTCGAAAATAACAAAGCAGAGTACATTACATCCTTTGTAAAGCAAAAACTTTAATAGACACAAATCGACTGGAATAGTTCTTTTGGATATGGCACGATGGTCCAGTATTTAAAATGAAATGATTCAACTTTTCATCTGAACTTGTTAGAATTGTGCAAAGTTTTTTAAAAGGTCGAACATTATCTGTAAAAATGGGCTGAGAACAGTCCCACTCTTTTATCATTATCAATCTTCGCCGATGTCACAGCCGTGAACAGCTCAGTAAACAAGCAACAACAAATGTTATGTCAAGGCTACAACCGGCTCTGGGTACAGACCATAGTTATTTCAACAAATGGAAAACACTTATCAACTCATAGAAAACCCACGGAAACGTGAATATCTTCCTCATAATTTTCTACATCCTAGAGTTTGGTACAGCAAGTTGTAAATGATGATTAATTAGAGAAGTCAATATCCTCTGATTTTGAGTCGAATAGATCCCCGAACCGCCATCTCAGTTGACATTGTAAGTCCGTATTCTAAAGGGCTTAACTATAGCAGAGACGTCAGTTCAAGAAAGCAATAGGGATTGTCTCTAGCTCTAGCTATACTGTATAAAGAATACTAAGAAACATTAAACTAATGGAATAAGATTATCTATTTGTCGTACTGTTACAAGCAGAGCTCGCAAAATATGCTCAGCCAATTTTTTCTGCGCGGTCTGCTCACTCAAAAGACCAAAAAAATGAAACGAGACGCTCACAGTTTCAACAGCAACCGTCTTTTTACGGGTCTTTAGGCACTTATGTGGTTCCAACATGAGTAATTCACGCGACAGAAGCATTGAACACGCCATCACTGCAGCCCACTTGACTCTGATTAATAATGGCTTTCCCACTCACTTCTCTACTTACAGCACCTTTACCCATATTGATATCTCGTTACCTGACCATTTTTAATACCCTACATCGCAGCGACCATTACCCAAACTCCCTAACATTTGCTACTACTTTTTACGAAGACAAAACTTTACCTCTGCCAAAATATAAAACAGACGAAAACTTCTCTCCCACATATATTCAGCATAAACGAGCATATCATTCTGACTCCTCTACTCATCTGCTTCCGCCAGACACTAAGACGCTAATTTTGCAATGGTTGAAATTGAGGCTTCAATCCATTCAGCAGAAGGGAACACGCCAGACCCATTCCTTTATATGGATGTTGGCACAAACCAAATAATAGAAAAACTATTTAATGCAAAGGATGACTATCGTACGTATCTAAAGGGCATAGGGTCCATATGATCCATTGAAAAAATTGAAGGTGTTCTATCTATACAAGGGGAAGACTATAATCGTGCGTATCAGCGCTTGCCGTATCCGTTGGTAGTTAATAAATAATCATAGATTAGCTTACATTACCTTGTGTAGGTCAATATTAAGTACACTTAACAGTATAAAGACCGTCGATAAGGACTTAATCTCCGTATTGGATATCTCTAAAAGATTATCAAAGAATATACTCCTGAGTAGAGCGAGTCTGTACCAACATTAAATTTTATTCTGTTTCATCAACACGCCGCATATTCCTATAACGCAATACCATGTGACGGCTCTCATTTGAGTAGCAATATTTTATTTTCCCAGGTTTCTCTGTCCAATACAATGATTTGGTAGCCAATTAAACAGATGTGAAGAATTCCGTAGTGCTCCGATATATGGTTTACTAAAATTCAGTAGCATTTTTTACAAAGGCCCAGCGTTTTGAGCATTGCTTAATTGTTACATCATATTCAGTCCTTTGCTTAGTTACATGTGTGGCCTAAAATTCAGCATTGATTCGTGGAATACTCATTGAATCTGAAATATTATTAAATTAGCAATTTCTGGGAGAAGCTACCTGCTCCGACCCTTCCATAGGTTGTTTGGGTTGTAGCTGAGCTACAATAATCCGTGCTGAATGGGTGGCAATCTTGGAGTTCCATCGCTTTCTCTTTCTAATAAGTAGAAAAAACAAAACTTGTAGCTCTATTGGTGTGCTGCAAAGGCTCCACAGATACAGAGTTTTACACATTTCTGAATTCTAAGCATTAGTTTGAGAGTAGCTGATCAAAATTTTATATTAAATTCGTAAAATTCTGGCGAAATCCTAGTCGAATGCAAAAAGAACGAAGTCTATGTCTATTACCGTTTTCGAGATGGCAATATCGACTCCTACATTGATCCATAATGGTGGTAATTTTGGGGGTCTCCGACTATTATTTATGCCTGTTACATACATTTGCACAAAACCAATTGGCTCTTGTATCTTCGTTAAAAGGCCTAAAAAGCGGTATGGCTATGGGTATGGGTCGTTCATTAAATATAACCTATCAGAAGAGGGAATAGGGAACAATAAATACTCAAATTAAAAGGTTCTATCCATTAAAGTCTCCAAGTTCTTGGTATTCATAGCCAGAGAGACGGACATGCTTATATTGACTTGACTTTTTGTAGAGGGCACCTTTTTTAGTGGTCCGATTTAGACCCTAATGGAATATTTATATATTATTGTTATTTATAACAAATTTTCAAATAAATAAAGGTTTTTTCATATAAAAACTCAGAGGAATAGGTTTGGAAGTCACAACCACCTTAGGAAGGGGGTAAGCACATTCATTGAATACAAATGATACTAAGAATGAATAGGAGTATCTAATTGTTATAGTCTTCATGTTCTCGTTGCTTAACCAAATATATTTTTCCCTATGGGAACAGAGTATAAAACCCATTATTTTGGATTTCTTTATTCTCCATTTTTGTATCAGTTAAACTTCATCTCCAGAAGCAATTTAATTTTTTGAAGCTAAAAACAAAAATTGTGTTAAATTTTTTTGGAGTAATAAGAAACAGAAATTTTCATTTCTTAGTGAAAAGTATTTCATAGTTATTGGGTTTACTTCCAGACCACTGAACGATGGTCATGGTGAGTTTAATGTTAGCACGATTCCAAGTCGTCTTCTGCTTCTGTGACTCGTATTAGTTGGCTAACAGTGACTATCATTAGATGAGGGAAATTTTCTTTTGGACGCTCTTCCTAATAATCACCGATCTTCTGATATCAAAGTGATATATACTGTCAGACTATTAGGCTTTTAACGATGGTTCAATAGTTGCCAGAATGTCCATGTGGTTTAACGTGACGAGCACACGATTCGAACGCTGCCATAGTGTTGCTTCGACAGGTACGAAACTGAAGTCACGTTGTTTGGACGTTCAAATTAGCTCCTTGGTAAGTGGAGTCCAGGTTTATTTAAATCATACAGATTGAACGGCTATTTTTTGGAATTCTTTATTCTATACACATGCTGTGGCTTACTTGATATGTTTATCTAAAAATGTATTCGATTTTATGATACTTTGATGGGCCTAAACTTCTTTGT
Organism: Leucophenga maculata; assembly: GCA_035044805.1. Classification (NCBI taxonomy): domain Eukaryota; kingdom Metazoa; phylum Arthropoda; class Insecta; order Diptera; family Drosophilidae; genus Leucophenga; species Leucophenga maculata. Next base: position 172,868 of record JAWNNP010001123.1, on the reverse strand, counting down.
ATTTGCCTGTAAAGGCTTTCCCGCTTTGAAAATCATTTCTAAAACATCTTTCCATTTGGTTTTTAATGTAAAAAAATTTAAAGCAGTCTATAAAAATCTGTTCCTAGTATAATGAAGTTCAGCTGGGAATGTTCTATTCAAACCCGTTGATTTGTGCCATATAAAAAAATTTATAAAATTATACTAACAGAATTTCTCACAGTGTAGCTATCTACATTTGTATCTGTGTGTTGTCTGTCTGTCTGTCTACATCCTTGACTGCAAAGCTTTCTGTGTGCACATGAGTGACTGGCTGTCTATACATCTGTATGTGTGGGTAAGTGTGTGCCTAGGCCATTATTTGTCCATTTGGGCCAATGTCCTTTCGTGTTTTTCTTGTTCATTCATTTCACTTCATGTTGCCTTGTGCTGTCCTGTACAATGCTGAGCTGCTGCGTTGCTTGTCTACTAAGCAAAAAAAAAAAAAAAAATCGTGCTCCAAATGGATTTTCTGGCAGCACACAAGGTAACAAACCAACATTAATATTCCTTTAGCTGGCATTTGAAAGAAGCAGAAAAAAAAACTACAAAGTAGTAATTCTTATATTTTGTGGCCGCGTGCTGTCATTTTTTGCTGTTGTTGCCTTTGGTTGGTGTATCTTTGCTTCTTACGCTTGAACCGTATCGCCATAAAATGTTCAATTAGTTAATGAAAAATTTTCCAATTGGAACTACTATCTCTGTCGCATGTGAAAATTTATGCTTACTGATTTATGCCGAACTAATAAAATTTTCTTTCTGATTACAGCTGAAATAAAATATCTTTTAGCAAATGCCGCCGAAGTACTTTATTGAATTTATTCACTTTTATTGATTTCGTATGGAAATTTTCCACGGTTTCACGGCCAAAATGGCAGACATTGTCTGAAAGATTAGTTTTTTAGGTTTGGCCACATTTTCTTAAAATTTGTTTAAACATTTTATTAGACTCTTTTCGCATTAAGTGCGCGCTTTATAATTTTATTTTATTGTAGTCTGTTGTAGTCAGTCAATATTGCGTTATGTCTTTTATGATTTATCATTCATTTTTTGGGTTTATTTAAATTGGCAAATAATGAATTTATGAGCTTGTTTTTTTCAAATTCAATTTCGAATGGTGTCTTCCAAATTGTATCTGTTTTTTTTTCGTTTGTTTTTTGGTTTGCATAATAATAAATGTACTTCGAATTAGCGTAGGACGAGTTGGCTTGGTTTGCTTTCTCCACAATGGAAATGGAAATCATGCAGCGCATTTTTTAATTAATTATATTAAACGAAATTAATTTCATTTCAACTGCAGACAAAAAATATTTAAGAAAGAAGAAAAAAATAGATTCCAATTGAATGTACGCATCATTAGTGATTGCAGCGTAGTGAAGGATTGAAAAAAAAATTAACGATAAAGACCACTGCACATGAGTGTGTTCGACTTCGTGATACACTGCAGTTTGTCTAATGCTGTATATTCGATCTACAGATTTGTATAAAAGCTCTATTCTGCAGTTATTTGGATACTTGTTTCAAATTCAAAATTACAAAGCTTATAAGGCATATTTTTGTTTGTTTTTAGTTCTGAGGATTTGTTTAAACCATCGATTCATGACATAAAGTCAGATCTCTAAAAAATAAAATGGCGGAATTTTTTCTTTCAAAATTTAGTTGGATTTGTTTTTTTTATTTTGAAGTCGATGTATTCAAATCTCAAATAGATTAAAAAAAAAAAATGTTTATAAGAAAGAATGCTACATTGTATCTCCATTGAATCGTAAATGGAGGATATAGATGGAGTGAAAAGTAACCTCCTTGAACGCCAGAATGAGCTGCAATAGCATAAAAAGATTATGGTGCGCTTATAGTCCATTTATATTTAGGTAGACGTGTCAAAGAAAAGTTAGATAAAGATTATGGGGCTAATGCTCTTTCAGATTATTCCATGAAATATTGATTTCCAGCGTTTCGTGGTGGCTGAAACTTGAATGCCGACCAAGTCCGCAGCGGCAGGCCTTCCGATGCGGTTAAACAGGACAATGTAAAAAAAATATATGAATTGGTGTTGGTCGACCGTATAGTGAAGGTGCGCGAGCTGGCAGATGCCATATTTTCGGCGAGATTCCGCACATTCTGACTCCGGATCAAAAATATGAATGCGAACGAACTTTGAAAATGTGTTTGGCCATGCTGATGCGGAATGGGGTGGTCTTTTGACGTCTATAGGTTATTGTTGATGAAACCGGGGTCCTTAATTACACGCCAGAGAACAGAATGAGGGAGACTCAATGGGCCGGAAAGGTCATGGCGTCCATTTTCTGGGATTGTCATGGCGTACTCTACGTTGACTACCTCGAAAAAGGGTACACCATCAACAGCGAGTATTACTGCGCATTATTCCAGCGATTGACGGCCGAAATCGCTGCACATTTTTTTTCAAGACAATGCGCCGGCATACAAGAGCATCGCACCCTGGCTAAAATCAACGATTTAGGGCTCCAATGGCTTCCTCCTTCCACCTTATTTACCCGATTTGGCTTCCTTGGACTATTAGCTCTTCCCAAAGCTCAAAACATAGCTTATCAATAAAAAATTCAGCTTGCGCGAAGAGATCATCGACGCCGTGGAGGAGTATTTTGCAGATCTTCCTGGGTATTACTTTTCAGTCGGGATCAAAAAGTTGAAAAAATGATGGAATAAGTGTATCGATTTAAATAAAAAAGAAATATTAAATAACATTTTTTTCATTCACAATGAGGTGACTTTTCACCCCACCTAGTAGTAGTTCCTATCTGCATCGGTGTGAGTTATTTTATTGAGATTAACCAAATTTGTCGAGTTAAGCTACACTTCATCACAACAAAATGTTTTTCTTACAAAAAACAAGAAAAAAAGTTGACAGATATGTACCCCTTCCAGTGGTCCAATATGTATCTATAAGAAATTTTGGCATTTTTAGCTAATATAACAAACATTTTCTTTTTTATTCAAAAACTTAGAAAAGAGGTCAGGTTTTAGGGGTACTATTACTAACTAAAGAAAATGGTTGGCACGTTCTTTAAACCCAACCTATCGGAAGACGGAATAAAAGACATTAAATATCAAACCTAGATGGCTCTATCTTTCATAGTCTTCCAGTTCTTATTGTTCATAGTCGGACATGGCCCTATCGACTTAACATTTTGTAGGGACCACCCCTTTTAGTGGTCCGATTTGAAGCTTTCTGGAATATTTTATTAGAATTTATGCAAAATATACCAAATTCGGAATTTCTAGCTGAGTAAACAACAACAAAATATTTTAATTTTATAAAACCTGCACCAACGACAGCTCCTATACCAAATATGCCCCACGTTTTATATAGTGCTCCGTTGTGTGCCTAAATGGATTAATTAATAAGGATTAGCTTAAGTTAGACCAAGTTTGTCGTTAATTTTAAAATTAAATTAATTTTTATTCATACAAAAATTAAAAATGAGGCTTGCATGGTATGTATCATCCTCTTTAATGAGGGGTTTAGTTCAATGAACATGAATACAAAAAACGATACGAGAATCAAAATATCAAAACTTGAAGGTTATCTCTTATGGACTACAAGTTCTCGATTTTTATGCGAACAGCCAAACAGACAGATGACATGTCTATATCGACTCGCCTTTTGATGCTGATCAAGAATATATATATTTGCACATTGACTTAATAATGAGCGTTATACACAAGAGTCCCCAATAGTATATGGACCAAGATTCTGAATGAGCGTCTATTGTGAATTAGCATCCTTGGCAGTTTGTGTCCTGTGACTGAAACGTTAAAGACAATACAAAATATTGTCTCAAAGTTTAATATGAAGAATAGTGCGGACGAGGGTTATCGAATCTCAGTGAAGGTTTAAGGCGAAGGTACGATCTATCTGAACAAATATGACGGAGTTGCTTGGTCGCTTTAAAAGTGGTGCTTTTATGCTCGAAGACAAGAAACAACGAAAAAAAAATGTGAAGACGAAGAATTGGAAGCATTGCTCTATGTGGACCAATGTTAAGCGCTTCGGGAGTTTTCAGAACCATCGGCAGTGGATGAGTCGAAAGTCAGCAAATGTCTAATAGCTATGGGATTGCTTCAAAAGCAAGAAAACTGGGTGTCATACGAGTTGAAGCAGCGCGGTATCGAAAGCCAATTTTTCGCTTGTGAACCGCTCCTCGAACGACAAAAAAGGAATAGTCTTTTGCGTCGCAATGTGACTAGCGATGAACATGCTCTTTCATGCTCTGTTTTTGATGGAACCAGTTCGGCGATATCTACTTCGAACTGCTCAAACTGTAATAATACTTCACATCCCAGTAGACTTTCTGTGATTATATCTATTATCCCTAAGCACATGTTAAGCCGGAGAACGACCCTGATTCGTACGAACTTCACAGACTACTGCCTTTAATTTCAATGGTTTGTGTTGACGGATCCGTGTTCTCCTCGAGGCATTAGCAGTTTAGGTTTTTTGCTGAACATATCAATGTGGAGAAAGTCCATCGCATAGCGAACAAGATCCAAGAAGCTTTGTACACCAAAAAAAAAAAAAAATACTCTAATACATCAATTTTGATCTACAGCAGAGATGTTTACTTGAATTTTAACTAGCTTAGACTCAACATTTTAGAAAAAAGATAGAATTGTGCACTGGTCCTCTTAAAAACAGTTCAAATAAAAACAAATTAAATGAATATGTCGTGTTTTAGAGGTAAGGTGGTAAAATTTTTCACAATTGATTCGGCTATTTTAATGGATATGGAGCTCCATTTTTTGAACTTCTGTTCAGATTCGAAATACCTATTTTCTGCGAATTTAAATACTTATTGGTAGATGTGTAACCGGCTTTTACAAACAGTTTCATATACTTAATAAACACTATTAAACTATTAGTAAAGGGTATAAAGAGAAAAAAAAATTATAAACTCGTAGCAGAGTAGCAGCAATTAGGGTACATCATCGGTTTGAGCAAGTAGGGCAGCAACATCTGCCCGCGCAAAACATGCTGAGTAAGCAAACGACCCGCTTCGAATCACCGAATGAACCAAGTAACTCCTTTGGTTTACACTGTTTTTTTTCTTCGCTCAAGCGTTTTGAGTGGGCTTGAGGTGATTAACGCGATCATAGAAATTATGTTTTAAAAATTTTATACCCAGTTATTATACGTACAACTCGTTTACAGCAACAATGAGCGTCTGAAGTGCCTTGAAGTGTTGGCACTTAGAAGCAGCAGATGCCTTACACGCTCCGTGCTATACTTTGAAGCTGCGCTTTATTGTTTGCTGATGATTTTCTATTTGTATCTAACGTTTATGATGATGACGACGATGGCGATGACGATGACGATGACTGTGACTATGATCTTGCGTTTGCGTTTGCGTTTGCGCACGCGCTAAATGTCAAAATTCAGACTGTGCGTGTTGGTGTTAACACCGCCTCAACCGCCTGTACCCGCACTACATTGCACTACCCTTGCCTAAAAACTCACAACGCCTTCGTTGTCACAACTTTGCCACATGTGGGGCACGCTGCGGGCTACAAGCCCACTTTAAGCTATGCAGATACATCTGTAGATACTTACAATAGATACTTTATAGCTGTCGATTCATAAGAGTTTGTATCGTATGATACATACTCGTGCTTATAACGATCTTCTCTGAGGTGTTGAAACTATTTGTAATTGTTAATTGTCTTTTTTGAAAATTTCTTATTGCTGCATAAAACTATTTTCAACTTGCAATGTATCTATCTATCTGCCTAACTACTTGGCCGACATCTTTGGCTTCTTCTTGGGCACTTGTACGCGCTGCAAAGTTCTACAAATTGGGAGCGTTTGGTGTTTTCAGTGTTTAGCATTTTCATAAATAATTGTTTGCATTTAAATGCCATTTGCATGACATAGATACGCGCGCAGTTATAAATTACTAAGCGACGCGTTTCGTTGTAACCAACCACTAACTCGATTAGCATGCTCATAAATTTGAGTTAATTTTTTAATTTTTGTCATCTCAGCAGCGCATCGGTTGACAGATTAGCATAGAATGCGCATTAAAAGTTGTAGTGAAACGCTGCAGCGATTTAGGTTAAGCACAATTTATACATTCGCAATTGTGTTAATAACTTAGGCAAAAATATATTATATGACAGACTTATAATTTGTCAAATAGTTTTGAGCGTTCTGAATCTGCTAAGACTGATGATACCTATTAACTCGAAGCGAAAGAGTTTACATAAAAATGCAACAAATCAATCAAGATACTTTTATAGCTTTTTTCTTGAGCGGATTAGTGCCTTACCTATGGAATAACTAGCAAATGTAATACGAAGATGTGAGCAACCGCTGTGGCAATGTTTAGCTACACACTCATAAGTTCCAATGAACTGTACTAGCGAAAAAGGACTAACGAAGTGGCATTATATGTCCCAATACATTTAAAGACAGAAGAAAAAGAAAAAACCACAAAGAACGCTGCATTCCAGAAGACTTAGGAGTCATTAAATATCTAAACTTAATGGCTTTATTTTCTCCAAGTTCTTGTTGTTCATATTCAGACAGACGGACATGTCTATATCGATTTAAGTTGTTGTTTGGGGCAACCTCTTTCAGTAGTCCCATTTGGAACTTTATGGACCTTTATGGATTAACGCCAAATTCAACATTCCTAGTTGAATTAACAACAACAATAAAATTCATTTCATACAAAAACGCAAAAATATGGAAACGATTTGTATGGGGCTACCCATTTTAGTGGTACGATATGGATCTAAATTAAATATTCTATAAGGATTAAAGTTATTCCAAATTTTGGTGAATCTTTCTTATTAAAACTCAGAATGAGGTGCAGGTTTGTATGGTAATAAACTTTTTCAATGAAAAAAAATCGATCTGAAGAAGAAATAGGAGAATCTAATTTACCAAACTTGAACCCTATATCTCCAATAGTTTCCATGACATGATTGTATGTAAGTGATTGGAATTTTACGCACAAAGAGAGGTGCAGCCAAAAATGCCAGAGAATGGCGTAGAAGTTTGGCTTTATGCCCATTGACTGTCATTAATATATATTGATGGTTCTAAGCTGAGCCTCAGTATTATTGGTTAATGGCAGCAAAGACACCAGAATCAGATTTGTAGGCCAGCGAAACCCCGAAGTATTGTTCATCATTATCGGAACTGCTATTATGGGCTATATCAGTCTTACAACAAGAAGTCCCTAACATGACTTCCGTGTATAGAAAAATTGATAAAAAAGGAAAGCCGTGAAACTTGCCGTCATAAACTCTGCTGTACAAGCATCAATAAAACAGACATCCCCACCAAGAGCCACCACAACCACCAAACGTGTCAATCTGCGCCAATTGCCATAAGCTGCCAAGCGTAACTGGAAAAAACTTTACAGCTGTAACACTGCCAGAAGCACATAGCTATTGTATCTCTGGAAATTATTTCCTCATCATGCACTTCATCCATCAATAAATTCTGTCAATGGTCGTGCTTCAAGCAGAATTATGGCATGTGGTGGTATACCGTTGAAACTAAAGGACTTACAGGGACTACGTTTACAAACAAAAATCGCTTCACGAATTGAATTTGCAATTTGTTTGATTATAACTTAGGTTCAGCGTCGAAACATAGCTCATCTCCAAAACTATTATCAGTTCGATATTTTAAAACCGAAAGACTAGCTTTGATTCATATAAACAGGGCGCAGAAAGACGATTTGTAACTAGAGCTTGGTAAGAAGGAATTGACAACATCTTCTGCAACGCTCTTATGTCTATTTTTTGTTAATAATTGGAGGGTATCAAATGAACGTTCTATGTCGGATGCTAGGATCATAATATTCGGTATAGCAGGGTCGCGAACTTCAAGAAACTTGTTAGAAATTCTAGACGTACTAACTGGAAAATGCAAAAGTCAACTTGAAAGCAACTAAGAAGACTTAAAGAATTATAAGAAAGCCGAGTAAACACTAAATATAGAAATTTTGCTTGATGGCTGCAATGCAGCGGTCAATGATGCACACCATTAAAGGTGAAAACAGAATGAAAGACACTATTTGGGGGAACAAGGATATATAAAGACTTAGTAAAGAAGTCCGGAAGCTTTTTAGTAGATCCAAGCATACTGAGGATTGGGTGGAGTATACAACCAATCATACATAATATAAAAAAAAAAAAAGGTAGACAAAAAATTATAGTTTTTCAAAATTTAAAGATATCAACCTGAACTAAAATATTTAGAACTCTCTGCAAAACTAGAACAGTTTTAAGCCTTTATGTCTGGAAATAGATCGTTCACGAAAGATGAGTGTATCCGTATATTGCAAGTAAATACACCGGACTACTTGCAACAATATAACCTCGGGAGAGCAAACTAGAAACTGGCCAGTCATATGTTTGCGGAGTTTAGGTTAATATGGGCCATTAGTTCATTAACAATCTAACAAATCAGCCGGTATTGATGAAATATTTCCACCACTACTACAGAAAGGCCTAGAATGCTGAGAATGTTCCAAAGTAGCCTGGCACTCGGCTATATGCAGATGTGCTTGAGCAAGGCAAACGAAGCGTTACTTCCAAAGAAAGATAAGAAGGACCCTAATACCCTTAATCATTGAAAACATTAAACTTCATTGATGCCAAAGACTTCAGAGAAAATTGTAGATAACTAGCACAGGACTAAATACTTGATGGATGAACCACTTCACAGAAATCAACATGCGTATAGATCTAACAGATCCACTAAAACTGCTGTATACCAACTTATTTGCTCAAACCAAAACATCATAGAATACAAAGAGACAGTCAGGACTCGGTTCAGAAGCATTGAGAGTCCTGGAAAAAGGTAATGAGAATACAGACAGGAACTATTTCTGCGAAAAATTGTAAAGGTTTATGGCATGATAAGAAACATTTAGCCCCTTCCAATAAGAAAAGATCGGAAATTAATTAATATTTTTTTTTCAGAAAAACCATCACCGAAATCAAGGAATGGCTTGATAAATTCTATTGGAATTCTGCATAATCAATTTCAATGGTTAAAAAAGTGAGGACCGTTGAGTACGAACTCAACGGAACTCTCTTTTTCAGCACAACATTCGAAAGTCATCATTAAGGATGCCAAATAGGATCAAAACGTCACGTTCACATGTGGAAAAGTCAAAAATGAAGACAATGTTGATTTGTCTCTACGTTCCACCGGTGTTATAAGACGTTTGCTCCGTCGTATCCGTCGTATGCGGCCATAATATCGCGAAGAAGAAAGTTGGCGTTTGCTGCACGATAATGCGCCATCTCATCGATCGACCATTGTGACCGATATTTTGACCATCAACTCCTCACCGTATTCGCCTGATTTGGCACCATATGACTTTTTCATTTTATTCCAATAGTTCGGGAAATTTTAGATAGCACTGCACTCTAAGTCAAGTACTAACATCAACGAACTCGTAGTCATTAGACTACAGGAACACATATCTCAAAAATTAGGCATACTGGGCAACGCATCTTGTAGAAGACTACCGCATATCCAAACAAACACGACTTTGAATCAACAGAATCACAAAATATTTGTGTCTTCCAATATCAATTCTTATGGATACCAAGTGTATAACACGGGGAGCGCTGACTGTCTATATCTATCAGCCCGAACTTCGAAAAGTTCTAACGAGAACGTGTATCAAAATGTGTGCGCACTTCTCAGGAGTAGGAGTAAACCCTAATCAGACAAAGAAGGTCAAGGATACCTAACATAAATTATGCCATATAGCATGAATTTTTTTTTGGAGACTTTGTCAAATTTTTTGGTCTGATACTAGATAAGAAAATTTTGTGGAATGAAAACAATAAAATAAAACATTCTATTCGAATCCAGAAAGGAATATATTTCCCATACAAATTTATGGTTCAATGAGGATCCAGGGTATTTCTTAGTCGAGCACACATTCGACATCAGTGTTCTTTCTTGTTTGTCTACTAGAATAGAGTAAAAAAGTTTTAGATTATATACCATAAAAGGCAAATAGAGTTTTTGAATACCTATTTCTTGAGTTGTGGTGATACAAAATTCATCTTATAAATGATTGCCATTATATCTTAGAAACAATTGGAGTTGGAAAGATGCACTCCACAATATTTTTGTACATCAACTATCATAGAATCTCCAGATTAACCAATCTCAACAAAATGATTTAGTAAATGCCATAACGTGTGTGGTTTGAATTCAATCGAAAAATGTATCTTCAGAGTATCTACTCATTGGATACGAATGCACTTGGGATTTTAATTATATAATAGCGATTTGATTTGATTGTTGTTGTGTATGCATTTACCCAAAAATGTCATGAAACATTACGAAATTCTGAGAATGTGTATTGCAACAAAACAAATTGCTTGGTAATCGCAAGGAAACTGACAAAAGATAAAAATAAATCAATAATTTTTGGTGTCGTTGGTTGTATTTTGGAGATACAAAACCAAACCACTTGAGATGCATAATATGAAAATAATGTTCTTTTATCGCAAACAGCGATTGAGAGAGTGAATAAATGAGACAAAGATTTTATACACAAAAAAAGACAAACAAAAATAAGAAGACTTCAAAAAAGAACAAGTGCTGAGTCGCAGTTTTTATACATTTTGAAGATGAAGAGCATAAAGTTTAGTAAAGGACAGACAGACAGACAGACACACAAACGCATGCCAGGGGAATCAATCAAAGCATTGACCGTACACAGTCTAACCACAGAACCGATTTTCAAGACGGCTACGGCGACAATTTATTGTCTGAATTGTATCTGCGAGTAATGCACCAGAGACGCATTTACTCGATTTCAGTTTTAACTCTTACAAATTTGTAATTAATCATGCAAGTGCGACAGATAAAGTCAAAGCAGCAGCACCAGCCGCAACGGTGGCAGGTATTCAAAATCGAAAAGGTCAACGGTGGCTGCTTGAAATTGAAATTTTTATCGCATAATTTGAATCAGCGCAGCAGCGAAAGATGAGGCACATTATCACTCTAAAGAAATCAAATTGATTTTCTTGCTCGGTTTGAAGTTCGAAGAATAATTATAAACACTTTGCTGGCTTAATAAGCATATTTGTCAAAGCAATTCGTGCAACACTTGACACATTTCGCTTTAATTATGCATGTTTAAAGATACTTTGCAGTGCGTAGATACTTTGCGAAAACGTTGCCAGTGCGCGCGACAAAAATGCGTAACGAAGTAGTCATTTAAGTTGTAGACGACAGTCTTGTCAGTAAAGCAAATAGACCAATGGCAGGCAACTTGTTTTAAAGCAAAGATAGACCAGCGAGATAGTATAATAGATAGCAAGATACAATGTGCAGTGCAGTGCTGCACAAACACAGACACACTTCATAAAACTTATTAAACGTAAGTCGGGTAGCAGCCAGAGGCGTTAGACAGAACAAAAACCGCCACCAGAGTCACGATGTTGAGAGTATCTAGCAACGCAAATACATTTGCACTGCATGCACTAGATACAAAGCACAGACGACGAGTGGCGGCGTTAATGGCAAATTTACACGCTGCCGCTGCTGCTGCTGCTGCCGTAGCAAATACAAACAAACACACACACAAACACACACACACGTACATTTAGCGCAAAGGCAATTATCAATATACATAGTGGTTGTATCTAACTATCTGTTGTCTGTCTAACGTGCCAACTATCTACTAGTCCGTCTGTCTGTCTGTCTGTCTTTGTATCTACTCACCTGCGTGTATCTTGTATCGTTTCGCATGCGTTTTTTTTTTTTTTTATTATTTTTATGTTTATGTGCCATGCTATGCTATGCAAGGTTTTTTTTTTTTTTTAATTTCATTTGTATCTCAACTTGACTCTCTTCACAGTTACACAAGCACACAAGAGCGTAACTTGTATCTGTATCGCTTAGCAAGCGCGCTGATTGGTTGCTGGCATTACGATGTGGCCACACCTCTGTTGACTTATTTTCCCATATTTAGACTTGCTGCGGCGACGCGTCACCTGCCCCACTCTCGTTGCCAGCGCATGTATCTCAAACTATATAATATGTATCTGTATTGGTTTGTGTATCTGTTTGCCTGTGTTGGCCTTAATGTATTTAAATTTTTTTTGTCTTTTGCCTGGAATTGACTTTTGTGGAGGATGTCGAGCAGTTAGCAAATGGAAAATGTTTTCTAATGCTTTGCGTGTTTAAAGTTAATTTTTTCACTTTTTGTCAGCATTTCTCTTCTTTAGTTTGGCTTGGGGATTTCAGACATTTTTTGTGGAGGTTTTGTGTAGATTTTTTCTCGTTATTTATTTTATTGATTATTTTCGTAGAATCGCATAAAAGAGGAAATTGTGTGTACATTGTTTATATGTCGGAATATATATTATATACTTTTTTTTCTTTATTTAAATGACTTTAATAAATTATGAAACTTAAAGTAGTTTGTGGAATATGAAAAATGATGGCAGTGAGTTGTCTAATAGGAAAATGTGTTACAAAGTCTTTCGAAAAAGAAAGCTGAGGATTAATGCTAATACTTTCTCCAATATAAAGAGTGGCTGTTCCATGCACTATAAGCCTTATCTATATACATATATAGTTCGTCTGTTTGTCTGCATGCTACTATAATAGCTGAACCGATTTTGATACAGTTCTTTGTATAGGTTTGAGTGAGTCCTTGGTTGGTTTAGATGCACAATTTTACCCACTTGAGTTGTGGTATATAATCACATAGACCTAGCTCCTGTCAGAAGCTTCAATCTTCATTCCAAAATTCACAATAAATAAGAAGAACACCTAAGCGACAGACTTATACGAGGAGCAGCTGTCCTAATAAGACAAGCGGTCAGTTAATGCCAATTGGCACAAGTGACTTAAGCCCAGCTGCAAATGGTTACCAATCAGGTAACCACCAACAAAGCTGATCCGCTTATCTTCTCGCTCTACCAATCTACACAACACTCCTGGTATTCAGCGGACGTTGATCAAATTTTTAACAGCTTTGAAAGAAAGTTTTTAATTGAATAAGACTTAAACGCCAAACATCGGATTTGAGGCTGCTAAAGAGTGGATACAAGAAGGATGAGACTGCAGAAGCTTTAGTTACCACCTTTGATCAAAGGCCACCGGCCAAGCTACCCACTTCCTCTACTTGTATGCCCAGCAGCAATACCAATCACTGGAGACAGTACTAACTCTAATTCGATCATATCTCCCTCCAGTTTTGAACTAGCGAGCTCGCGGCAGTCCAGAGTGCCAAATAGACAATTGTTGTCGCCTAATACGAACCTCGTTCTTAATCACGCTGGACTTGAACCTCGCCTGAAGACATAGAGGACCCTTAATGCATCTCAAGAAAACTTCCCCTAGTGCTTTAGAACATAAGCTGAAGTGCTTCTCTTAAACATTCGCAACCCTGTTGTGAATAGCGTGTAGCGAAGAGTATACTAGAGAAGGTCAATCCGAACTCGATTACAGATTATTCTCTCAAGTCTCTTACGAAGCAAACATCACAAAAGTTCCCTATTCCCAAAACAGATGAGAGTTGCATCAGATGTTCCTGGAGCAAGCGGAAACATTTGCCGAAGTCTAAAAGGCTTGGTTCCAAACTTTTTACTCTACTTCCAAAAGTCGATAAATATAAAGAACCCAGGTGAAGATGTTGATGAAAGTGTTACCCGTCCAAGCGGTACTTTTTCTGAGACGTCTTTTCAACGCTGCATTGAGACTTTGGTATATCTCAAGGGCGTATCAAGGGAGGGTACGGGGGCGGCCATGCTCTACCCCCTTCATCGAAAGCTGGATACGCCCTTGGTATATCTCAAAAATTTAGAAAAAGGACCAAATCGTTATGATTTCCAATTCATTAGTTTGCTGTCCACCATTGCGAAACTAACTAGGGATGCCTATTGACGAAGATACTGGCGACCGTCGAGGTTAAGCAAAGAATACTCCCTTTAAGTTTAGCTTCAGGAAGGCACATGGTACCCCTAGCAGCTAAATAGGTTGGTAAATTTCAGATGTGTTCTAGACAATATACAGTGGCGGTTTATCTGGAGATCCATTAGGTCTTAAACACATTAATGCGGTCATAAAATCCCAAAATTGGACAAGCTTCTCAAGGGGAAAACAAACTGTCGCTGTAAACAGCCCTGGCGTTATGGGCTGCAAAAAACATACATAAGTTCTGCTGGCGAAGATCCTCCTCAGATTAACAGTAGCGCCATGGTATATGCGCACAGTCAATATAGAGATGGACCTAAACGTCCGTAAAATCCTAGATGGTATCAACAAACAAAGCGTATGTAGACTATATAGATAGACTTAATATTCACCCTAACCAGCTAGCCAGACAGCTTCTTGAATACAGAAGAAAGGCAGGAGTTTATATGAAATCGTCTTTTCAATGGATTCTTTCCAGGGATCTAATTCTAATCTTCACTATTTGTGCATTTTTTATTACTGTCTCAAAGAAAACAGATCTTATAATATGTGAAGAATAGGTGGAGATAGTCCTACAAACTGACCAATAAACAAAAACAAAAAACTTTACGAAAAATTACGTTTGAAAGACTTAAGGTACTAAATGGAAATGCAGACCATTCTCCAAAGCTACCTAACCATGCAATATACTTTAAAATTAGAAGAACTAAAGCGTTATAATTTTCTAACCACCGTACGACCTTATAACTTATAACTAACTTAAAAACTGAGCAATATTACAACGCAGCGCTAATTTCCAATTCATTGGAAAGTGGTAAAGGCTCTCATGGTACCTAAGTATGGCAAACATCCAAACGCAGAAAGGTCTAAGCTATTTGACAAACTTCTTTGGATAGAATGCCATACATAATGGATATGAATGCGCTTCAAATATAGTATTGAGGTCTATAAATTGGCCTTTATTATTTTTTTAAGATCTATTTAAAATTTAGAAATTACTTAATCGTATAAGATTTCTAAAAGCTTTTGTTTCACTTACCAATGTTATATTATATTCGACGATTATTAAATGGCGGATTGCTAGAATGAAATAAGAAAAAATAAATTAGTGAAAAAAATTTTAAATTCAAGCAAATATTCATATTGAAGTCTGCTCTCGTAAGGTAATTATTTACATTTTGACAATAATATTTCTTCTTATTTGAATCCAGTAATCATGGATTATGTGTGTCTACAATGCTACCGATCTACGAAAGGAACTTTAATGTTTCCAAAACTTGAGATATTCTTCACCAGCAAATTGCTGCGTACTCAGAGTGACTTAAACAACACTCTTATCAAATAGCTCTTAATTAGGAGGCACGTATAGACAAGAGTCATTATGACGAGTGAGCTTTGAAAAACGTATCCTGTCGAGCTGACCGACTGAACCCAGTAACCTACAACTCGCCACAATCTTCTTGAAATGTAATGTGAAAGGCCTCTGATCTCTTGCGTAATGACTAGCATGTCTAGACTTAATTGCTATTTTTATTTTCAAACAAACGGGTGGTTTCTAAACGGGTAGTTTTCTAAACGGGTAGTTTTCTAAGCATTTAGTTTTCTAAACGGATAGTTTTCTAAACGGATAGTTTTCTAGACGGGTAGTTTTCTAAACAAAAATTACCAATAAAGGAAAAAAGTCACAATGAGCTTCCTAACTATATCAACACGATAGCAGCAAATATACAAAACCTAGAGGGCATTCTTCAGGATAATGCCTATCACAATAATCCAAGACAGCGACACCGGCTGGTGTTCCAGATCGTAATTGCACATGGAGAACCCATTCTCGTGGTTGCTATGAATGCTGCGATGTAATAAGGCTTTGAAGCAGCCTACTATTTGGTGTCATAAGAGTGTGTACTACTTATCATACCGGAATGGAATAATGGCGCAGACCATGTGCGGACCTCATCTTCATGATTCACAAACTGAAAAACGGCCTTCAGGTATGGATCAATAGGGAGAACTCTATCCGAACCGTAAAAAACTGGATAATGATTTTTTCACACCCAATCTTCTTCTCATAGACCAGGACACATATAATTTCATTATGTTTACGAATTCAGGACAGTTAAAAACAAAAGTCGGAATATTCAGTCAAAGTGCAAAAATCAAAATTTTTGAATGTACTCTCGATCATAACTGACTTAAGGAACGACAAAATAGGTTGATTTTATTATAGTTTGGTTATGATTCCGGGTGGAATGAATGTTTTTAATTGAATATGGAAGTTACGAACGCTATTAATTGAAAATTTTTTTGGAAGATGGCACGTGCATTCCATGTCATAATATTCAATGAATTGGGGGAACTACTTTGGAGAGAAGTGGAGAATTTGATGACAAAAATTTACGAGTAACTCTCGAAAATTGTATGAATTTTTCACTAATTTTTAATTAATTATTATCATGAGATATTAATACTAGTGGTGAACAGTTTAATTGTTTTAGTAATTTAATTTTCCAATTTTAAAACTCAAAATGGCGAAATTTGTATCCAATAAGAAAAACAACAACAATTAGCGACTCAAAAAGCAACAACTACAACTTCAATACTCAAAACCAAGCTCGATTTTGTGCTCAACGCAAGACAACTCAAAAGAAATACTCATAAAATGTATAAACTCACCTGGCCGCCAGGTATAAGAGCATCATAACTGAGTGATAACATGCAAGAGAGAGAGCGAGAGAGTATGTAGTAAGATCACTGAGCGCTATGCTCTTTTGAGCGGCTAACAAAATTAAGTTGAAATACAAAAAAAGTGGTAATAAAAACCAACAACAACAACAACAAAGAACATTTGAGAGGCGTCAAGTCAAGCCAAGTCAGCTAAGCATAAAGTCAATGAGTCGACAACAACAACAAAAACAACAACAACAACAAGCAAGGGAACAAAAATATAAAAAGTTGTTAATAACGATGATTTGGACAACATGATGAAGTGTACCAGGCGACAGCGGCACGGCAGTGACAACATGCGAGCAACGAGTGAGCAGAGCAGACAGACTGAGTCGTTTCGAGTCGGAGTCGATTTCGAACAAGGTTCGTCTGCGCAAAACCTTCGTTCGACGAATCAGTAAAACGCGGTTCACGCTAGCGAAGAGACCGAAAAATCGAAAACTGAACTGAAAAATACAAAAACAACATAAAAAAAAAATAAAGCAAAAAACAACAACAAACCACGGCATTATTCAGTTCAGTTCAGCAATCGTCGGTAAAAATAAGAAGAAGAAGAAGAAAAAAAAATAGAAAAAAACTTTGAAATTTGTACGCGTTGCGCGCCGCAGCAAAGCTCAAATCGAATTGGAATCAGTTACAGGCGCGCGCCGCTTCACTGCAAAACCAATTGGAATTTATTTGCAAAAAAAAATTATTTATTTTTTAATTAAAATTTAATTAATTTGTGACTAAAAAAAAAACAAAAGCAGCGAATTTATTTAATTAATTAATTAAGAATTAAATCACACAACACGCAAATTATAAGTCAGCAGCCGTCCGTTGCCGCCGATGCGGAAGTAAAAAAGCCGGCGGTAATGATTGCACGCGTTTAAAAAAAAAAATATTTGAAAAAAAATAAAAAAGGATGTGTTAATTATTTGTGTTAAAAATATGAAAATATTAATTAAACAAATTATTGTATATTAAAAAAAATATCAATCAAATGATTTAAAAAATAAATAAAAACAAAGTATTTCGTGCCTTCATTTGTAATCAGTGCCTTAAGCTGTGCGCTTAAATAAATAAAAATATTGCACAAAATATTATTAAAAAAAATTTATTAATAAATATATTTAAAATAAATTAAAATATTATAATTCTGTGCTTCACAAAGTGCCATTTTAAATAATTAAATATGTATTAAAAATTAAAAAATTATAAATAATTAATACATAAACAAGTGCCTTAAGTGTACATATGTACATAAATATATATACTCGCATGTATATACTTGTAATACGTCGCCACTATCTATTAATTAATTAATTACTTTTAATTACTATAATAAAAAAATAAAAAAATTGTATCTCAAGTATTTTTAAAAGTGTCCAAGTTTATGTAAAATTTCGCATAAATGCATACGGATATTATTATTGGCGATCAATTTGGCTCAACCAACAACAACTATTGGGTTATGCAGGTAAAAATAATAAATAAACAATTAAATAAAAAATTAAAATAAATTAGGCAATAAATCATTGAATCTGCAAAATTAATAAGGGTATACGTACTTTGCATAAGGGTATTCAAAGTAGTTGATAGAAAAAATAAACATAAAAATAAATAAATAAAAAAAGTAAAAAAATAAAATAAATGAAAAAAAAATTATAATAAAAAAAAGGAACCAACTTCTTAGGGTGTGTTCAGTTGGTAACACATATTTGACAACTTTAATATATTGCTTTAAAAATTGTTTTAAAATATTTGCAAACTTCAACTAAAAGTGAGAGCAAACTACATGAAGATTTTTTAAAAATACTTTCTTGTCTTGTTTTTGGCAATGGTAATCCAATATTAGGCTTCTTTTTTAGTTTTTAATTTATTTTATTTATTAAATTTTTTATAATGGCATTTCAATACAATACAAAAAGTATCTCCAATGAGGAGTTCTTGTGTTGGTTATGCAAATGTGTCGTGTTCTTGCGCTAAACCTGCATATTATGTACAATAGATCAATGGAAACTAAGAACTTCACGTTGATGAAGCTAACCAGAAGAGATGCTTTTCCTAAATTCAAGCGCGATTATAGGCCTATGGTTGACAAATTTCAGAAGCTAGAAACATTTTTTTGTGAAATAGAAATGTCTGGAATTGATATTAATAATCACTCCGCCTATTAATTAGGTAACACCGACTTTTCCTATAGCTACACCAATACCAATTTTCGAGTGTAAGTCTGGTAGAACTCATTTCTAGAACCTTTCAAGAAACCTCAAGAAGGTTTTCGTGTGCAACTCCAGGGAGATAAAAGCAGAATTAAAGACAGTTTTAGAGTCTTCTAAGGAACCACGAACTGAGAACATAGCCGCTGTATAGTCGTCAATCCAACGACTACGACGACTTCTATGCCAGTTGCTGAGCCTGTACTGCATCCTCATAGGCTTAAGTTCATTGTTCCACGTAAGTAAATTTTTATTTCTCGTACAACAACAACAAACACTGAAGCGTAAAAAGAATCTTTTAGTAATTGTATGGGCTAAGAACTGAACTTTGGACCGTTTTCTGATCTTCCTATTTTTTGCCCAGCTCGAAATCCACCTAGCTTTCCAATTTCATGTACTGGATTTTCTGATGTGCTTGGATTTATAAGTTTACAACTTTGGTGTAAGTGTGGCAACGCTACAGTGCTAAAGTTGGCAACAAATCTGAAAATGTGACCAGACTGCTCAATCACAGCTGATTATTGTTTTGATTATTGTGCGAAAATTTAAAAGTGAGATTGCAATGGAATTTCTTTTTTCTGGCGGTCAAAGTATGCACTATTGACTGCTCAGAAATGTTTGCAACTGACTGCATATTGAGGGATCTTGAAATATTTTCCATATTTTGAATATATATTTGATAAAAAAAATGTGATAGTTATTAGCAACAGCTGATTGATGTTTGTAAGTGTCCATTTAAGGTGGCAACGCTGTGGATGGATTTGCAAATCCATGAACTTCAATCTCATTAATTTCATATTCAGCTAGTTGCAAACTCGTGAAGTTGGAAAAACCATATTCAGAAAATCTAGGTGAATTTTAAATCAATGAAGATCAGAAAACGGCTCTTAGAGTTTGTCTGAGAATATGTTGACATTATTATTTTTACATAAACATGGCTTTAACAATTCCGAATTTTGAATTATGCTGTGACAACTTTGTTTTATTTAGGAAAGATCATTCTAATATCAATTAAATCATCCCTAATGACCAAGGTAATTCATATTTCCGAGAAGACTACCGAGATTATATGTATAAAAATTTAGTTCTGTGATTTTAACATATGTGAACTGGTCTTTGAAAAGGGTGCTTTGGTGTCAAAAAATCATTTTCACCATTTTGCCAATTCGTTTGGAGTTTACGAAATTCTTTCACAAGGTACAAATATGTTCTTAAAATGATGCACTAAGTGCTTGTAACGGTTCCTCCCTTCTTTATAGATCAGGTTATATCACTCCTCTTACGGAAATTAACTTTTACTTATTACAGCAATATATCATATCTATAGGCCTATAGGCACTCATACAACAATTCTTATAAAATAATCCATATAGATTCAGTTCAGGCCGCTAGAAGAGATAGCCTCTATATATATTTTTCCCTTTTTAACTTTCTGTATCAAAATTTGTTTTGTGTTATTTTAAAATTAAGCATCAAAACCCAATTTTGGTGAATTTTAATAAAATATCTCACTTGACTTCAGATCGGGAAAATAGTCCCCATACAAAATTGTTGCTAAACTTACTGAATTTCTACGTTGTTATGAGAAAATAGGAAGCCGAATGTCAACAAAAATTCATTTTTCTCATTCTAATTTCCAAGAAAATATTGGAAAGTTTATCGATGAAAAAGGTGAACAATTCCATCCAGAAAATTATAGAATAGCTATTAATAAACTAATTAATTACTGTTGATCAATTAAACGAGAGTAACCCATTCCGCTTAAACGGAAAAGGTAAATCAAATTAAAATATAAATTGATAATAAAAAATTCTACTTCTTTAAATATTTCACCAATCTTTAGGATTTATAGCTCATTTTGTTCGTAACAAAGAAATATATCTAAGATTTTAAAGTTTAGAAAAAATAAAAAATAGCACAAAACTTCAACTTTAACAGGATATATTTATAATTCTCTATTCCTGGCTTAGATACTCGAATTATCCCACCAAGACAAACAGTTGACCAAAGTCGATTAATAATGTGTTGCAGGTGTTTGTCGGGAATTCCTGGGTTAAGAATAAGCAAATTTATATCACCACTAATTAAGCTATTAAATATTTTCAAAGTTTCTGGTTACACAACATATCTAAGAATCAATTGCCATATTTAAAAATAAGTCAGAAACCTGAGCCTGTAGTATGTTAAGAGGATTTATTTCTATATCGATCCGTGTGGAATATTTTATTATGACTAGTCAAATGTAGAACAAACTGGTCGATTTAAGCAAAACTAAAGCACAACTTACTAATTTTCTTACACAAACCCCATGGAAAGGGACAGATGTCTACCAATTCTAGTGGTCGGATATGGACCTATATAAAATATTTCATTAGAATTTATGTAAGATACACCATTGGAATTTTAGCTAAAATAGCAAGAAATCGAACAGGGGAATTAGGTGTTTTAAGCTATCATGATACGTGCCAACCTCCCTTTTGGGAAGGGAAATAAGTACGCTCATTGAATACAACTGACCTGAAGTAGTAATAGAAGAAACTATATATCGCTAATTCAAAGTTCTATCTTTTATAGTCTGCAAGTTCTAGATTTACATACAGCCAGCTAGAAAGACGCACATGTCTAAATTACTCTTATTTTAATGGTGATCGAGAATATATATACGTTATGAGGTCTGCCTCACTTCTTGCTTGCCTGTTATTTACAATTTCACAAAGTCAATATACCCTTTTACCCTTGCAGTACAGGGTATGCAGTTTCACATATTCTTTTAGTTTTCTAGACTGTTTTTCGAATTGTGAGTAACTTTGAGTCTAATTAAAGTTAAAAATATTCCCTTTTTAACTTTTGTCAGATAGTCTCAGTGTCATCTTGAGTCATTTCCAGTTGATAGAACCATGAACTTAGAGGATGTTTCCTAAGGCTCTGGTCTAGATAACATTTTGTTGTTTTTTATTTTAAGAAGTCATAAACGAAAAACGAAAAAGTTTTTTTTGAATCTATATTTTTTATCTTAAATTCATTTTTTATACATAGAATCTTCATTCCAAAGTTCTGGAGTTTCATTTTAAAAGTTTTGAACGAAAAAAAAAATGTCAATTATTTGCCACCCAAATATAAAATGGGGTTAGACCCTATGAGTGTAGTTTGGTTCGTTAACTCAATCATAAAATAAAAATGTATATGCGACCTGGTCAATGAAAAAAGGACTTAAGTGTCAAAATATCATTTTCCACTTTATTGTCGATTCGCATAGAGTTTAAGACGCTCTTTCATGTCATGTAGCACCTGCAAATGATTGGAGACTTCTACTGGTTCTTCATACGTCAATCGGAAGAAAGAAAACATTTATAAATAAAATTCAACTAATTTTGAATTAGACTTTAGTGGTTCTCGAATCATCATTTTACCAAAATGCGTCAAAACACAGTAAAAATTATTTAATTTCGAATTTTAAATAAATTGAAAAATCCCAAAAAATAAGTCTTTGAGAAATGCTCATAGTTAATAATATAAAAAATATGTCTTTCGAGGAAAGACCTGAAAATTGAATTTAAAGAAAACAAATTCAGTGTTTGTATTTGTTCAACTACCAACTATTTTTAGAAAGAATCTTTAAAAGTATCGAGGAGAATGTTGTGGTGACTCAGTCTTCTCAGGATCTTTATCTAACTTTTTCAATACATTTGACAATTATGAGACGTAGCGGCAATCGAAACACGTGTCGCCGTTGCTTCGATGTTCCAATTTATTTATGTTTTTTGTTTTTTTTTTTATAAAATTGACAACTCAACGCTATACAAAATTAAGACGAAACAGATTACAAATCTAGCATTTTTTTTTATTATTTAAAATTTCCAAAAATTCCAATTAGCAAACACACATTCCTTAACAGACTGTATTCTTGGAATTTATGCGCCCACGCAACAATCTATCAAAAATTTAGCAAAATCATTAAAAGCTATTTTTTATAACTTGTGGCAAACACTCACGTGCCACATGTACGTACACAACAAAAGTGTGAGTTTCTAACAGACTCAAAACTCATCTGACCGATTGAACACTGAACTCGTGGACTGACTGCCTGCCTGCCTATCTGTCCATATACATCGACGAAGCCTTTGTCTGTCTGCTGGTTTAGCTCATTGAGTGAATGATTGATTTGCGCAGCATTTCTGGCAGTTTTTTCTAAAATTTTTTTTTCTGCGCGTTTGACCTTAAATTGTGTACACTCCATGATTGTTGAATGCCGCCAATGATTTGGCCAAATTTCGCTTTCAGTAAAAATCTTTAAAAAAAAAATCAGAAAAATGTTTGCATATAATTGATGCGATCTCCCACTGTGCGGTCGAATTTTGCTTCATTTACACAAATTTTATAACTCGATCTATTTTCAGCCATAAAAAAAAATGTTATAAACGCGATTTTAATGAGATTTTTTTTTTTATTCGCCATGATCTTCGCCAAATTGTGCGGCTATCTATTGTCTATATATAGTATTATTTAACTTTTATTGTTCGATTTGAAATTGGAAATTAGTGCGCGAAGCGTCTGTGACCTCATTTTTTTGCTAAGTAATTTTTTTTTTTTTTGCCTGATGTGCAATTGTAGCGAAACGAAATGAAAACGAAAGTGTTTGAATTATCTTATCTTATAATAAAAGCAAAAACAAAAGAAAGGAAAAGTTAAATAAAAACGAAGTGATAATACGCTGCGAATTTCGTAATTTAAAGTTTGCCAAAAAATAGCATTAAGGCCTGAATGCCGTCCAAATTCGTGAAACATTTTACCATATAAACTATTTTAATTAACAAACTAATCATACACATTTTCACACTTAATGTGTAGAGTATCCAAAAAAAAGCAAAAATCAAAAATCATTGTTAAACATATAATTTGTATCTAATAGCTTTTGTTGCACTTCTTGTTAACGAAATGTACAAAAAATCCAATTATCTGTCGGCATCTTTTTGATATAGCAGCAACAATTGTTTCAGCTACAATACCACATTATATATCATATATATATATATATATGCATATATATATATAAAGAAATCATTATAAACGACAAATACAATTTAAATAAATGAAAAATTCAAAAAGTATCTACTCATGCACAATTTGATGCTTTATCAATGCAATTATTATATGGCGTACGTTGTAAAGACCATATAAAAAATAAATTATATTTGTAGATAAAAAATTTTGTATAAAAATACTTGTTCAAAAGAGTAATAGATAGATTATTTCCGCGTTCATTTGGCTTTCGAATGCCGTTTGCAAAAAAGAAAAAAAAAGGTAATAATAGGTAAAATATTTTATTATAGTATTGCATTGATTCATTTTTTATTGGCGCGTGAGCAATTAAGGTTTCATTTTTTTAGAGAAATAACACTACAAACACCTACAATAATTTATTTTTTAGTCAAGGGCATGCTAAGGTAGCAGAAAGATATATCCCTTCATCAAAATCCGTCTGTTTATTTAGTTCTTAGAACTAGAGATACAAAATCGTGTCACTGTTCAACAAAAGTGACAGTGACTAAAAAAAATAAAAAAAAAATAAGAAATATATAAAAAACGGTGGGCAGGGACACCATTAGATTGTGACATATCACAGGCCAGATAAACAAAACTGTCACTGACTACAAGAAAAATCAAAAAAGAAAAATCAATGATATTTTAATAGAAAAAAAAAACAAAAAAAAAAAAAAAAACGGTGGGCTTTAGCTTCTGATATATCACAGAACAAAAGCACAACAAATGTGTCACTGACGAAAAAAAATTCAAAACGGTGGGCAGGGACAACACAAGACTGTGACTTATCACAGCGAAGCAATTTTGAGTATGCAGAGAAAAAGTAAAAAAACAAACGGTAGGCAGGGTCACCATTAGTATTTGAGAGATCAACGCATTAAGAGTAGGATGAACAAGTGAATGCAAACCTTTTTAATAAAACTTCTGCCTAAAATTGACAATTAGAAATGTTTATATTTTATTTTGGGTAGTACAACCCATTAGTTTCGCACGTCAAAATGTTGTTGTCTTTAATAAATACGTAGAGTTAATATGTTTCTCATCGAAATTTTGGGAGTGTTCACCACTCACATGTGTGCATGAACAAACAGTGCTTAGAAACTATAAGAGCTAGATGCATTTAGATTCAACTTTATACGCATATCAAGTGGGTAAAACTTTGTGCGTGCCACGCCTACAAAACATGCCCACTAACTTTTATATACACCTATTTTCAGAGCTACCCCAAACACAGAGTCCGCTTTGCGCGTGCCTAGTAAATCCAAACTATTCACACTTGTCCAATGAATCTTACTTCATCCCAACCCATTATACAAAATTTCAACGCTGTACCTTA
The DNA here is from genome assembly GCA_035044805.1 of Leucophenga maculata. Taxonomy (NCBI): domain Eukaryota; kingdom Metazoa; phylum Arthropoda; class Insecta; order Diptera; family Drosophilidae; genus Leucophenga; species Leucophenga maculata. The sequence continues at coordinate 147,592 of JAWNNP010001123.1, read as the reverse complement.
AATGGATGCAAATATAAGACACATATTGCTTATAACTTTTATGGGGAATAGGAAACAAATAGTCTATGTTCTTTTCCAACCATTCATCTATTTTTATATCAAAATTCATACAAATTGGTTCAGCGATTTAGGCGTGATGAGCGCACAAACAAACAAAATTTTGTCTACTATTTTTTATTTGTATGGATTATAAAATATAATAAAAAAATCACAGGTGGCGTAATGGAATGATGAACACCTCTATTTATCTTAATTTTCAAAACTTTACTATTGTAGAAAATGTTTTAAACGAATATGACTGGTTTACAAATAAAGGCCTCATTTCGGAAACTCGTGACTCATAAACCTTTTTGATGTATTTTCGAGCGTTGATTCAAAAATGCCAATGGTTGTTTTTTGGTTTGGTTTTCGAGTAACTTTTTGGCATTTGTTATTCGCTCATAACTCTACTAATTTTAATACAGGATAATATGGAATAGATTTAATAGAACTATGGACGATAGAACTAAGGGCGATCCAGAAAGTTTTGTTTTCCTTCTTTCATATTTCAAAATTTTAAGTATTCATTTTTCCAATTCTCCAAAAATGTTGAAGTTTTTGAGCACAGTAGTTGGTTACCAGGAAAGTTTTCAGTGAGTTTTGTAAACTGGAATTCTGTAATTCGAAGAGATTGTCGAAGAAAATCAGTGCGAGATTGGTTACATTATAAGAAACTTTACTCCTTTGGAGATTTTTTAAGAAAGCCTGAATGTGATCGAAGGCTTTAAATAAACCATATCTCATTAAAAGAGATCAATGAAGAAGCTAGTATGTGACGAAAGTCTTCAAAAAAACATCTTTTAGTTCGGAGCTATTATTGAAGTATATCTGGATGAAGTAACTCGAAGTTATTTATTTATTTTCAAATATTTTCAAATAATTATGAAGAAAGCTGATCAAAGCAGACACCTTAAATAAACCTTCTCTTAGTTTGTATATAATATAGTGGAGAAAAATCAGAATTGCATTAAGAAACTTTCACTTATTCGTAGTTATTTCTTGAAGGAAACCTGAATGCAATCAGGGGCCTTAAATAAACCATCTCTCAATGAAGAATTTGGAATGTAGTCGAAATTTTTTAAAACAAACATTTTTTAGTCCGGAGATTTGAGTGAGGAACAAGAACTGGATGAAGTCGGACGCCAAGTAGAAATTTGCTTAAGTTAAGAGATAAGTAAGATCAGAAATGTTAAAAAACTTTCACTTATTCAGAGATGTTTTTTTTAAGAAAGATGTAATAAGAAATATTCTAAATAAGCCGAATAAATTTGTGAAACCTTCTCCAGTTTAAAGAAACATATTTGTAAGATCGAACACTTGCATAAGTTTGAATGCCTTGAACTCATTCGGACATATTTCTGAACAAAGCCGTCAACAGATCAGAAACGTTGAATAAACATCCCAAAATATAAAGATATCGATTAAGAATACTTGAATTAGGTAGGACTTGAAAACCCTCTTCTTGTCCAGAATTTGAGTGAAAAGAAGACCTAAACGAAATGCATTTCGGCAAAATAATTTTTAAGGAGATTTCATTTCTTAAATTTTTATTATTCGGTCTCTGATTGAGTAAATTTATATATTTCTACCCATTCATACCAAAACAGAGAAGTCTTCTTAAAAGATAAATCGATAAAATTTTCAGGCGAAGCACAGAACAGTCACAGCTTTCAATTCTCAGCTTATAGTAAGGAAAAGTTTACAGATGCAGCCCTTCGTTCTCTAGAGGCAGCTATTGAAGATTTTTAAGCAGCCAAAGCTTGCTCTCCGCTGTTAGATGCTGGGGTTGGCTTCTCTTTACCAGGCAGCGTTGAATTCGTCACTGAGAAGAAAGACCTTCAAAGGGGTCCAAAATAGCTGAGTCTACTACGCTTAAAGAAATGCATAGGGTTAAAAAAAATGCAGAGCTTTGCATTGGCGTAGCTCGGAGAAAAGGTGTTCTTTTTTATTAACTCTTTCATGATCTCATTAGAAAAACAAATGCGACAAATACAGTCCAAGCTAAGCATACACCAATTGTATGAGTCCCTTCTTCCACCACGAATAATTGTATCCCGGTAGCAATATTCGACCACTTTATTATTAAAGAATGCTAATAATTTTTCAACCGGATGCTTAAACATGACGGAAGATTCGGAGGATGTAAATCTCCCTCGACCTAGGGATTCGAAAACCATCATGGCTTCAATGCTACTTTGATTAAGCACGACAGGTTCTAGGAGCAATTTTCTGGAGAACTACTGAAACATCTATGAAGACGTTGTAGCTGTCATCCAGGAAGCTAAGCCCAACATTATATCACTACACTGTACTACATTGGACTACACTATACTTCATTGGAATACACTGAAGTACATTGGATTACACTACACTACAACACATTGGACTACACAACACAACACTACACTACACTACAAGCACAATATTTGGCTTTACATACCAAAAATTGCACTTGAGTTCTTCAGTTATGAGGATCACGAAATGCGGAAGTTTGTGTCTGACAAGCTACAAAAATGGTTGAATTTTTGTTTTAAATTTTATATGTTTGAAGACCCATTTTCTTGGAAGCAGCTGAAGCAAATTTTATACAACAAATTTTACAATTTTTAAGAAGCCTCATTAAAACTTATAAAAACTTACGAAATTCAATTCGAGATAATAGCACAATAATTGCCTTAAAAAATTCACGCGATGTCAATTGAATCGTGGGAATCATCGAACATGACGTTTTGTGTGTAGTATATTGTATCTGTAAGTCTTTATCTATTTGCTGCAAATTCGAACGTGCGTTCTTGCTTTTGTACTTTGCGACAATGTGTAAATATTTGTGAACAAATGCCTAATTAGTGCAGCTATTGATGTGAACTTGTCACTTTTGTCGTTGACAAGAATAACTCGGAACTCGAAGTTGACAAGGGAACAAGTGTCGAGTGACAAAAAGCTTTTTTTACGAGCGCACTTTCCGGGAAAGACGTGGTCTTATCTAGTGTCAACATATTACTTTAGGAAGAACAATGCGAGTAAAACTGAAATTGACTCAGAGTACTCAGTTAAGCCATATAAAACGTTGAATGGCGTTAACAGACAGAACGACGACGACGTCGACTACATCTTATGAAGATTAAATAGCTCGCTGTACAAAAAAAAAAAATTTCCATATTAATTTAAAAATATCGACGAAGCAGAAGAAACTTCACTTCACATATAAGCGTGAAGCAAATAAACGCGTCAGAAAATCAAATATTGTGAAAACATCATCAAAGACGTCAAAAAAAAAATGTAAAAATAAAAAAAAACGTCGAAGAGCAAGTTCAAGGCGTTCCAAAAATAAAAATCTTCTTCAAAGAGTTGACCGCATTTACTTGCGTCCTTTTTTTTTTTTTTGTAATTCTTCATCACCTGTGGCAAGAAGAACCTGAAATGCACACACTTCCTCCTTCATTTCAAGTTTTTAGCTTGATAACAAGATTTACAAATCGATTGCAATAATGCCGACGGCTTTGACAAATATGCACACAGACGGGCGGACGGACGGAAAAAATGTGATAGTCAGTTGTTATTTTAAGTAACACTACTCACAACTTGCTAAAGTACAACAACAACAACAGCAACAACAACGTTCAGGATGTACCCCTATGTTTATATTTATTTACGATTTTAGCTCGTGTTGAAGTGTTAATCGCCTACAAAATACAACATTCGAAGCCCTTTACGGCGCTTGTATTCCCTTCAAAACGATTTTGAATTTTGGTTTCTTGTAGATGATTATCTTGTTTATGGTTTGGCTGCATTTTAAAGCCGTGACTTTGACTACTTTGTCGCAGTCAGTTTCGTGTGCTCTTAATAAGCATTAATTTATTTGATATTTATTTATTTATTTGCATAAAATTTATAGATAATCTTTATATTAAAATGGAGCAGTAGAAAGTGATTTTATTTAATTAACTTAGTTTATTTATGATTGATTGGCTAACATACGTAGTTACTCAACTTTCAATTCGTATTACATTGGGCAGCATATATATGAAATAATATAATCTAACTGGAAAGCCCCATCGATCAATACTATTGAAGCTAATCTTGCGAAAATAATTTATTTACTTATAAAACTTATAGTTTCGTACCATAAAACATATTTGATGTGTTTGTCAAATAAACACGCGCCAATACAAATAGATCTCTTGAATGCAATGAAAAAATAATCATGCTATCTCGCACTCTCAAGCTGCTAAATAAGCTCAAGATTTGTAGTTCAGTCGTAAGTAGAAGAAAGACAAAAAATTTGCAGGCTAACGGAAATATATTTAAAAGCAGGAATATATAAAAGTTTTTCCATGTCCAGTTAAATTGTAGAATATCATAAAGTTAAATTTTATCCAAAGAAGTTTTACAGCTGACAAAATGCTTGAGATTTTGTTTTCCCTAAAAAGTTATCATCTCTTTATCTTTCTTACCACCACCACATTTTAGCGCACTGAGGTAGTTCTCCATTTTAACTCGAAAGTTATTCCTATCTGAGTTGAGGCTATATGGCTTAATTTAGCAAAAATTAGACAGTGTTCTCCACATAACATTAATTTCCAGTAAATAAGTTCATTAAATAAAAATTTTTTCCCATTTTAAGCGCTGAACTTTCTCCCAAAGAACCAATTGATGTAAACACATCAGCATATCGTTTCCCATATCATTTTTCATTTAAGAAGTTTAAAGTTAAAAATTTTGAGCTATGAAGATCTGCAAAATATAAGCTTCCCCAATATGATCTATGGATCCCATGTGCGGCTATTGTTGGAACTAGAAAAAATACATAGCTAATGTCTAACTGAAATACCAACTTTCTATAGAACACTTCTCTTGAAGTGCAATGTTTGCGACTATCACAGCATGGCACTATTTTAAACCAATTCTATTTGAGGATGAGTTCATTAATTTACTTTGGAGACTAAAGAAATTTTATAATTTTTGCTTCAAAATTAAATTTTTTTTGGAGAGTATGAGCGTACACAACACACAGAACTCACAGCTAACTAATTTCTCCCGTGATCAAGTCTACATATTGCTTAAAGGCGAAACGATTGTGGGATGTCAGCGTTTCTTTCAAAAAACGGTATCTATTCTTTCTTGGGAGCGTTCTTTAAAGTTGGTGATGGATGTTTTTTTTTGTTTATGTATATAATTATTAATTTTAATAGGAATCAGGTATACGTTTATCCTATAACCATATCATGTTACACACTTCTATTATAATCACCAAACAGTACAAATTATTGTGTTAGTGTTTTCGAAATTAATTTACAGTCCTCTCCGTCTCCAATAATAGACCTTCTTAATAGTCCTTCTTAATTTTCTTTTTGGACGCCTATGTGGCAAACTCCTTGCAAACATATTGGCATGATTTAGCAGCCTGAAGTTGTAGCGGCTTGTGTGCTGGATGATTTTTTGTTTTATGGTGTTCAACCTCAAGTCTCGGTGTAGTGTTGTGTTGCGGACGTTCCAGGGGCATCCTGTAATCTCACGAAGACTTCTATTTTGCAGCTTTTGGATTCGCTGCCTGTGTGTTTTGGCTGCGATACCCCATATTTGTATCGCTTATCTTATCTTATAGGAGCCACCGCACAGTTGCAAACTGCTTGTTTGCAGCATAGGGATACACTCAAAAAAAAAAAATTTCCTAAAATTTAGGAATCATTACCTAAAAAAATTTTGTTTACCTAAAACAGGAATTTAAGGTAAAATTTTGCCTAAAAATGAATTTTAAGGAAAAAGTTTCCTAATATTTTAGGTAAAAAAATTTTTAATTTAGGTCATAAAATTAATTTTTAGGCAAAATTTTACCTTAAATTCCTGTTTTAGGTAAAAACAATTTTTTTAGGTAATGATTCCTAAATTTTAGGAAATTTTTTTTTTTTGAGTGTAGCCTACTCCTTTTATTGAGCATCTAAAAGAGCTGCCTTACTCTGGGGCGACATCTTGATATTAAATTATTGACATGTCGACCCTTGATCGTTTGCCTGATCAAGGGCGATGTTTTTAAGCCAAATCTGGGGCGGCATTTCTTTTTCCAGGTGTGAAACACACATTTATGCACTTCCCTGCATTTAGTTTAATATGCCATCGCTTGGCACATTTTTGCAGCTCGTGGACGTACCCCCTCTGCTGCATCATATTCAAATTTGGCTTTGTAAAGTATAGCGGCGTCGTCTGCGTAAGATGCCAATATAACTTTCTCGGATGGTATTATATCCTCATCGGGGACAGGGAAATCGGCAGTAAACAAGGAGTATAGCAACGGTTCCAGCACACTTTCTTGTGGAATTCTGGCTTTCACGGAATGGACAGTTGAGAGCTTCTCTTGCACTTTCACTTAAAAATGACGGTCTTCCAAGTAAGACCATGTTCAACACAGTATTCCACCTACATTCTCTGGTGATGCTCCTTGATCATAGGCTATCAATTCTGATGCATAGTGCTATTCAAAACAATGGATTGAAAATCGTAAGTCCCTGCAAAGGCTGTGAATTCGATCCATGCGAATTATACATCATTAAAGCGCTGAAAAAAATATTTGTTTCCACTTTATTATTTTTTTTTCTCTTATATATTAGCTATGCCAATCGGGATAAGAACTCACTTCATGCCGCATAAAGCTTATTTATTTGATTATGAAATCAAAAGTATTTGAAATATTTAAATTTATATTTCAAAACACTGATTTTTTTTTGTGTTTCATGCGTTGACAACTGCTCGAAAAAAGAGAAGAAAAAAAAAGGCAAAAAGTATCTTAAATATTTTAAAGCTTACGCACGAAAGGTGAGAAAGACCACTTAACGCATGACGTTATCCGATCAAAAGTTTCACGTTTCTATTTTGATGGGTTTCAAAATGAAAAAAAAAATTAAGGCTTTAGATTTATCAATGGTCAAGATCAGTAAAGTTGTGTTCATAGCCTTGAGACAAAGTCAAGAAGGGTAACTTTATTTTATTATAAAAAAAAGATAGAAATTATTTAAAAGAAATCTTTGACTATATTTCGCTAATAATAGATAATTTTTATTGTTGTTTAGTGTTGAAATATATGCTTAAACAAAATATTTAAACAATTAATTACAAATGAATTGTCTAAACAAGTTGTTTCTTCATAGATTTTTTTTAAAATAAAATTGTTCAAAAATTTCTTCTTGACTGTCCTTAAGCGTGCTTCAGTGCTAATTGGCAGCGTAAGCAGCTAAAGCCAACTAACACTGTCCTAAATAAGCTGAAGGCTGTGAAAAATAAAATAAATAAACAAAAAACTAAACAAAAAAGATGAAATATCTTTAAATACAAACAATTTGTGGCGCCAGTTGGTATTTTTTTTTTTTTTTGATTATTTTTAGCAATGCAAGATAGACAAATATTTAGAAAAAATATTTAAAATTTAAATAAAAACTTTTAGTCAATGAACTTTAATTTCTTGCCTGTTGCTTTTGCTACAAAATTTATTACCCACAAAATCTATGACCCTCTGAAACAAAAATATATTGTTTTGCATTAAAAGCCATTGGACAGTGAATTCCATTTCCTATATTAATTTGTTCTACTATCCAATAATAACTTGCAATACATATTAACATGTTGCGCATGCGCCGATGCATTAAACGACGACGGATGACGCTTTTGATTTCAGGCTTCACTGCGCAGCGCTCTCACTCAGCACCCTAAGTGCCCACAGCCCAGTGCACATTATGCGCTTCATTGGAAATTGCTTCCGACCGCTTCAAAAATTTGATTGCCGTATTTCCTGTTTTCTTCCGCGTTTATTTTGTGACCCTTTTACGTGGAAATGAATTTCAATAATAAGGGTTACACAGCACCCTCTTTGTTGTTTTAAGCATAACTTCTTCGCGTTACAGGATATTTGTGTGAGCAGGCATATGTAAATTAGTATTTATTTTTGTCGATAATTGACAACAAATAAAGTTAAGTGTGTGAAAAATTTGATAGCAGAAAATTCATTGATAGGTGCGAATTGAAGTTTTGTACTATTTTGGGAGAAGATATGAAGATTGAAATTTAATAAAATCTGATTATTTAGAATAGAATTAAATGCCCAAATTTAGTATTGAAGATATCATGTTTTTTGCGCCACAATAACACACCTGCTCGCACAATGTTGACTGTTCTTAATTTTTAGACCAAAAACAACAACGTGATTATTCCTATCCTATTTCTTGGCTGTTTCCAAAATTCTGTTTCCAAAATTGAAATGATCTGCATTTTATTAAGATTGATAGGATACAGAAGACTTTAAGAACTAGAATTAAAGGAGCAGACCTAGTCGAATGCAAAAAACGCGAAGTCTCTATCTATTACCGTTTCCAAGATCCTTTCGTTCATACGGACGGCCAGATGGACAGACGGACATGGCTATATCGACTCTTCTATCACTACTGACCATAATGGGGGTAACTTTGGGGGTTTTATGATCATTATATCTACGCGTTACATACATTTGCCAAAACGAATAGGCTCTTGTACATTCGGTACAGGGCCTGAAAACATTAACCAAATTACTTAGCCAAACTGAAGTTCGTCTGAGAATTGGAGCTGAATCGGTTGGACGGTTTGGAACATAAATAGAAAGTTTCAGGAATTTTGATTACCCAATAACCCTTTTTTTAAATATGGTTCAATATTAAGCGCGATCTATCAACCAGTGTGATTACATCAGCTCTTTCAGTCGACCTATGTAGTGTTTGGTGGTTTTTTTATAATGTGTGAAAATATTGATCAACGTATTTGTTTTAAATTTTGTGTTTCGAAATGGCTTCTGGTGAATCTGCTTGGTCAAAAATGAGCACTTACGAGTGGTATAAAACGTTCAAGGATGGGATGAGGAATATCGTTGCGGAAAGTAACCATGTTCGCTTGAGAGGGATCGATAAATGTGTTGTTCATTAAATATGTTACCGACACCAGATAGTTGCAGACATGCTGGATCGAACCTATTCGGATTCTACGTTCATGCAATACATATTTATTGCCGACGAGACATGAGTGTTCGAGTAGCAGATAGCTGAAGCAATCATGCCGAATGGCAGCAGAAAGTCGCGACGAAAGCCGATCAAAAGTGAAAGTGATGCTCATTGTTTTCTCCGATATTCGTGGTGTGATGTTCTTTAAATACATTCTACGAGATCCAATGGTCAACAGCGAGTTTTACATCGGTGTTATAGAGGCTATCCATCGAAAACGATTCGGATTTGTAGGACAAAAATTCATGGATTCTTCATCATGATAGTGCGCCCTCTCATAGAGCCATCACTGTGTATGAATTTTTTTGCCAACAAACTTAACAAAGTCCATCGAAGGACCACCGTATTCACCAGATATGATCCTCTTATCAAGAATGTCAAGAAAAATTCGACGCTAGAGCTGAAGGCTTTCAAATAGATGCTATTCCGAAGGCAATAAAATTGGTTATGATGAATTAAATAAAGTGTTTCGTTTTATTTATTGCATAAATTCTTCGATAAAACTGAATCTTGACTTGCGGAGCAGATCTACGTACAAAGCTTTAAAACATAAATTGCTGCTCTCCGGAAAGAATTAGATTTGTCTGGACAGTGCGCCGAGGAAACCGTTCATTATTTATCTGAGATGTGAACTGGATAGCTCTAAAGAGAAACAGTGTTTCAAATACCAACATATTTCGGTCATTGAAACAACAAAGCTTAATGACGGACCAGCGCGAGTTTGAGAAGCTCTATAGTTCTTCATAACGAAGGAACTGTAGTCTAGATATGGTATAAAACTCTTAGAAAATATTTGAACATCATCCGCAGTTGTCATTTGTAGCAGGCAATCAGGCAACGAGTACATAAGATTAGAGGGTATTGATGCTTAGGATAAAAAAGAAAAACCAAATAAACTCAATCCTGACGGCGAAGAGACTTAGTTGAATAACGAGCTAGTTGAAAATCGTAACATTGAATGTGGGCAGAATGAGGATTTTGATCTTGTTAATGCCGAAATAGAAGAATTTTACATCAAATTGAATTCAGGCGACGTAAATTTTAACAGATTGGCAGCTTCAAAGTGGAGAAATTGACTGAAGGCTTATAAAAAGAGAATATTAAAAAGCTCAATGGCAAGAGCTGTTACTGAAATTGGTCAAAATTTGAAGATGTCCATATTTTGTTCAAATTCAGGTACTGTCAGTAATCATGAGCTTGTCCATATTTTTTTTTAATAAGTCGTCTTCAGTAACTTTATGAAGCATCTATTCTCAAAGTCTAATAATATATAGTAACGCCACTTTATGCATGCTTTCACACAATAGTTGCACTTCGTTCTATATAAGCAGCGAATAGTTGCACAGTTCGTGTGAGTACTGGTACAATAAATTGGGTGAAAAGTTGCTTATATTTTGTGAGTGGCAGCAGTTTGTATGATTACATACCAAGGGCTAGTTTATTAGAATTGAAAGGCCTTCTTTAAACTGTTGCAAACATAGTGACAAAATTGTATCACCATATTCCCCCCACTATGTGTGAAGCGTATAAAAAGCTTTGTATATGAAAAAAAAAAAACGAGTAAATAAACGCAAAGCAAAGCACAAAGTAAAATGAAAAGAAAAAAAAAAATAAAAAACAAAAATGTCGCAAATTGCGGTCATTCGTCATGCGCACATGAGCAGAACGCTAGCAAAAAAACAAAAAAAAAGCAACAAAAACTATTGAAATGGCGTCGCAAATGTCAGCGTCATGGAGGGTGGCTGTGCACACATACAAACAAGCTTACATGTATATACTCCAATGTATATGGCGCACTGTCGGTTGGGGTAGCGGAGTGACTGCTACTCAGCTACAGTTTTACAAATAGTTTCGCTTAGTGGCTTATTGTGCGAGGGTTGTATGACAAATTAGCCACTTAAAGTTACTACTATTGAAATAATATATTTCCTACCAATACTAGCTCAATCAGTTACGCTACACTGCGCTACGCTTTGCTTGTTTAAAGCGTTACTCGCTGTTGCTTGCCGTTCCACACTTCGTTCGGCATCTTTGTTGTTGCTGTTCTCATTCATTATAAATAAAAAGTAGCAGTTGTTGTATTTAGTTATTCTAATAACTATTTTTGTTGTTTTGTTGTTTTTTTTTTGTAATTTTTATTATTGTTGTTTTTCTCGCTCGACAGCCGTAAAAAAGCTTTATTCTCCAACGTTTTCTGCTTTGTATAGTTTGCTCTCTTTCTTTTGTTTTTGTTATTTTTTATGCTTTGAAATGATTTTTGATTTGCTGCCAACGTAGAGCAAAAGCTTCATTTTTCTGCTGCTGCCGTTCGTGGTTGCTTTGTGGTTGAACGGTTTAAGCGCGCATACGGCTGGGGGAAGGGTGTGTGGAATGAATGGTACGTTGCGTATTTAGTGCGCATGTCAACAGATACATATATAAATATGTACCGACATGGATACATTTATATTAAGACGCCATTTTGTATGTTGCTTCTGTTTTTTACTCCATTTTAATAAAAAAAATATGTTTATATATTAGGAGACATAATATAAATTTTTAAAACAAAGAGAAGCTTAATAATAGCGGCAATAAAATAAAATAAATAAAATTAAATAAAGAAAAATAAATAAAGAAGTTACAACTTTAATTGCGTTGGCACCGAAGCTGCTGTACTCTTTACACAATAAAAAAAATTTACATTGCAAACCTACTCCTAATGAAAATTTTTATACTTTATAAAATATTTAATTTAGATCCCCTAGAAAAGATGGCTCCCATACAAATTTGTTCCACAATTTGTTGTAAATTGTTGTAGGTACATATATATCCTAAAAATATATTTCTTTAGGTTCCAAATCGGAGCAATAAAGAAGGTGATCGCCTACAAAATGTCTACTCGACCAACCAGTCCATATTGAGTAGACATTTTTAAGGGAATCACCTCCTTTAGTGCTCCGATTTGGAACCTAAAGAAATATGATTTATGTCGGCCTATGAACTAGAAGAACTTGGAGACTATAAAAGAGTCATATTTAATGTCTATTATTTCCATTAGAGGTAGGTTAGTTTTAATGGATCTGCCAACCCCTCTCTGAGTGATAGTACCCATAAGAACCTTTCTGAATGGAAATTTTTTTGGTTATTTTTTGACTATCCACCATCGTTCGATCACGGCCGCAATCAGCTTCTTCACTTTTGTATAGCCTGGTGCCAGTTGTTAAGAATGCCAAGTACGAAAAAAGCTCTCCTTACCTGGTCATTCCAACACGTGGCTGGTCGTTCTCTATTGCGTCGTCCTCCAACCAAGTTAGTAACCCAGAAGCAATATCAAATTCTAGTTTCAAGTATATAACATTTTGTAGGAATAATATTTGTACCAGAAGCTGTTCTAATTTTTATAGATCGAGTCACTGCACAGCACTCACAGCTCTCGTGTTACATAAACTAATAACAACTAACAAACTTCACCCGCTGTTGTAAATCTCTTTTTTTTTCTTCTTACTTCATATGTCAAAACGGCTTGCAACGACTTTTGACTTTAATTGACAGCCGTTGACAAAACTCGAGTGTTAAACTATAAAAACTTGAAGTCATCAACTAGGAAGCAGCAACTGAGCAAGTCTTTGCTGCTGTTGCCTGTCTATTATTAACGCTGCACAAGTTGCATGCAGCATTTCAAATGCCACGCAAACGCTACAACTGCAACGAGTCAATGGCGCAAGTTCATGATGTCTCCTTCAAGTCGTTCAATGCCTTCAAGCGCTGTCATTAAGTGCAAAAACTTTACTTTACACAAATAAAGTTGTTAAGCATTGTTTCAAAAGGAAATTAAATAAAATCTGGTAAATATTTATGGTAGCACTTTATTGTATAAATATTTTATATATAAAATAAAAAATAATGACAAACATAAAAAAATACGCTTTATGTTGGCAACGTGACTTCATTTAAAATCGAACAGAATACCATAAAAAATATATACATATAAACAATATATATTTCCGAAGCAGACATAAAAATAAAAGTTATATGCAAAAATCGGCATAAAAAGCTAACATGAAAATAAAATGTGGTCAAGAACCTCTTATAATAGCTGCGTGCGACTCGACTCAGCTCGAAATTTGTCACTTATTATGGTACAACAATAACAAAGCAAATATATTCATTTGTATTTTAAATGTAAATCTCAGGAAAATAGAGATATAATACCTATAAAAATTAATAAATTTTATTATTATTTGTGTCGAGCGAGAGTTTAATGAATGGTTTGAAACCTATAGTCGAAGCAGCAGCATAAATAATATTTTTTGTATATGAATCAAGTTATACCAAAAAAAAAATAATAAAAATTTTACTACTTATTCGACGACGCGCGATTAACGCCTATCAAAACGCCAAAGTGATGTCAATTGAGCAAAGCTTTTAATTTTAAATCAAGCAAAAAACGACGTCAAACGTTTGAGCGACAAATTTGTAAAAAAAAAAAAAAAATGACAGCACATAACGCATAAATTTATACATAAATATAAAAAATATGGCGTTTATAGCAAAGCTAGGTGAAAGATAAAGAAATATTCATAATAAAAAATTAAAAAAAATATAAACTAAAATAAATTAAAATTGGCTAGCATTTCTGTAGCAGAGACCCCTTGTGCCATATAAGTGTTAATAAAAAATGGAATTATTAATAAAATATTAAGTGTAGAAATACTATTTGCCCCGGTTTTATGCGAAATATTTGCTTATCACTACTTTTCACCAACTTTCTAGAAACATGCTTATATCAAGACGGCAGAGAAATTAGGTGTCATCGATTGAATCAAGTGTATACCCATAGGAATTCAGCGATTGTGGTAAAACTTCCTTATATAGTCTTCCCAAATAGGGTTTGACCGCATCTGGAACAGTATTAGACACAATTTATCAATTTCTGTTCAACTCCAGCTCATCATTTGTGTTAGACAGTGCCAGAAATGTTTTTGTTCAGTTTGAGTCGTAATAAGCTGTAGATTAGGGCTGGCCAACAGGTCAATAGCGACCAACCGGTCGATTGCGACTATTTGTCTAGTCCTGCTATAGATGATCAAGCAAGCCCTGGTGGTTCATACGATAACTTCATACTTGGTTTATTATAATGCATTCATTATTCATCACCAGTGACTATACGTTGAAGTAAACCTTTTCTTTGTGCCTGCAAGCAGACCTCACATGCATACAACGTTTTTAGGCAATAGTTCATGTGGAACCTATTTTTCTTGTTTTCGAATCATTCCCAATGATTCCAAACTTCTTAAGCAAAAAATTAATTCATCTTAATTGCAGCTGCGCCAAGAACCTCCACACAATAATAACCAACAAACTGTGGTGCTTTGTTTCGTTAATCAAATCAATTTAAAGCCGGCAAAGAAAAGGGTTTAATTGGGAAAAATCGAAATATTTACCTAACTACTTTCATTAGACTACCTGTTATCTTCATCCATCTCAACTAGAAACCAAATTTCCATTATTTTCCATTAATTCAAAAAATGTGTTGCGACATAAGTCAGTGCGAAATACCTCCGCCAAACTAAGAACGATATATCTCCGCGCGACAAGTGACATATCTCAGCGCGGAGATGTGTCGTCCTTAATTCGGCGGTGATATGTAGTTTTAAATGCAACATAGCTCCGCAAGGAGATATGATTTTTTCAATAATTACCCACAATAAGCTATATTGAATAATTTTAGATGACAAATAAACTTTTCCCTCTGTTCTCTTACGAAGCGATAAAGACAAACACCACCAAAGATCCTTATTCGCAAAACTGATGGGAGCAGAGCCAGAGTCCTCAGCAACGTGCTAAAACTTTTGCCATAGACTTAGAGGCTAGGTTCAAACTTTTTTCAAAAAGTACCGGACAGCTCTGGCCAACTGTTCCTCCCAGCCAATTCCATCAGCTACATCAAAGTACTGAAGAATAGAAAGGCCCTACGGGAATATGGTCTCTACGACAGGACTCTGAAAGTGCTATTGATCAAAGCGATACTCTTTCTGGTACAACGCTCTATTAAAACTTGGGCATTTCAAAACTCTGAAAAAAGGTTCAAAGCGTTATGATTCATAAGTCCTTGAAGAGCCTGTTGGTTGTTGACTCATGCCGACCATCGATCTGCTGTACTTCATTGGCAAACTATTTGAAAGATGTCTGTTGAGGAGAATACTGCCGATCGACGGGGTCAACCAAAGGATATCACTTTTAAAGTTTGGTTTCAGCAAGACGCATGCATTCCCCGAACAGCTTAATATAGTGGTTAGCTTTATCCTAGATTGGTATCAGACCTGGACATTCGTCTAGCTTTTGACAGGATATGGTACGATGGCTTACTCTGTAAATGAAATGCATCCTTCCACCTCAACTGTTTTTGCTATCCTGCAGTTTCCTGACCAACAGCACGTTTTTGATAATTTACAATGGTGTGGAGTCCAGCACGAAAAGAATCCACGCAGGTGTTCATCAGGATAGTATACTAAGTCCTACCTTGTATAATGCTCACTTAGCGTACCATACGTAAGGAGGATTTCAAAGACTCCCTCATTGCTACATATGCAGAGACGAGTGTGTGTACAAGACCACTGACATGCGTCAGTTATACCTTTACAAGATTGTCAAATGGATTAAAAGATGAAATATTGGATATATTATAAATCTCAGAAAATATGCAACAGTGTCAAACACACTCTGTCGTGACGAATGCCCTGGAGTCTACCTCCAGGGACAGCTTATGGGAGCAATATGCTGCAAATAAATATCTAGTACTTTATCAAGATAAGCCCCTCACCTTTGGAACACACATTAAGTACTGAGTTAGACTGACTTCTGAGCTGCAGAAAGAAACTGTTGTTGGAAATCATGGACCACATTTACAAGGTTATCATAGCACCCGACTGGCATTAAGTGTATGGCATTGCTGCATTGCTGCACACATAAATAAGACACGCGTTTTGCAGAAGAAGATTCTCCGCAGACTATCATCTGCGCTCTGGTACATGTGCACAGTTAATATGGAGAAGGACCAACAAATTCCAAATATAGGAGATATTCTGAAAAAGTACACCGCAGACTATATAAAAAGACTTAAAAGTCACCATAACCAGCTTGCAAGACGTCTCCTGAAATGCTGAAGAAAAGCAAGAAAATAAATGGTTTCTTTCTAGGATTCTAAACTTAAGGAATATATAATACATATACTGCATCCTCACTAAGTCCAATAACTCTGCAGTCAGCATTATTAATTTTTTTTAAGGCCCTGCACCGAATGTACAAGAGCCTATTCGTTTTGGCAAATGTATGTAACACGTAGAAATAATGGTTGGAGACCCCCAAAGTTACCCACAATATTGTCAGAAATGATAGAGAAGTTTATATAGCCATGTCCGTCCGTCCGTAGGAACAAAAGGATTTCGTTCTTTTTGCATTCGACTAGGACTTCGCCGGAATTTTACGAGTTTATTTTAAAGTTTATTCCGTCCTCCCTTTTCTTTTCATACTTAGAAAAATGTATTATAAGGCACTTATTCGTGCAATGAGAAGTGGGAGGAGCAAAATACTTTTCGTTAGTACAATTTTCTTTTATTAATTTCCTACCTTTTTGTATTGCCTGGTCATAAGTTAAGGAAACATTTAATGTGTTTGTTATGTGACCTGTACTCATATAGGGCCTCTTTCAGTCAGTTAGGCCCTTCTATAATTTTCTTACTTGTTTTACTTTAATTTTTATTCTCGAAAATTCTTTGAAAAAGTTTTTCAATAACAGGACGACTAATAAAGAATCAAAACTTGTTCGTCAAAACTTGTTCGATCCAGACCTTTAATAACAGGTACCTTTGCAATAGCACCTCCCTAGCAAACAGACTAAATATAATCAAATGCCTCTCAAATCTAAAATACAATTGCAGTCTGTTGTATCATGTCCAAAATGAACTATGGATTATATTAATTTGCGCACACTCACCCATGGAATGTGTATTCTGTTGCCATTTTCACTTGCCTATATAATCTCTCCGAATTTTCCAACACGCCTAAAGCTAACCAAACAATTTTTTTAATTAAAAAGAATCTCTTTGCGCTTATGAATTTAGTTACACCGAAACTTCTAAATCCGATCACGTAAGCTTCTTTAGCAACTTTATTAAATCTGCAGAATTAATTCAATAAAGAGATCGGCAACTGCCATCGTCTCTGACTCGCTCTCGTGATATCAATCCATAGCCAATCCCTTCAACCAGTCATACTATGCTTTAGATATTAGTAGACAATTCGTAGTCAAATTTGCACCAAATATACAAATTATCACTCAAATTCCAATAATATCTCTGACAGCATAAAATAGATAAAATCCATTATTATTAAAATTTAATTTCCAGTTTTGCAAAACTAATCTAAAACACATAATTTATAATACACAAAATACAAATTAAGTTTATGGATTGCACCAATACGAACGCTTACTAAGCCGTAGAGAATTCTTCAAATTCATTGATCACTCGGAGCTTTACCCATAGTCATCTCATTAAGCGTTCTGACACATACGCATATTTCTGTTCATTTGTAATGAAAGTATTTCCATTACAATTGCACTAAGCCTCACTCACTTCCATACAATACAGATCGCAATCTTCACTACCAATATTTGGCATTTACATATAACAAATATGACTTTGATATCTCTAAAAGTTGAAAGCTATAACAATTAGCTGAAGACTCTGGCATATGAAAATTTAAGTGGTTAAAGTGAGAACATCAAATAAATAAAAAAAAAAACACATTTTTTGGGAACAACATTAAACCACAATCAATTTTATGTGCATATGCTTATAATAAGCAATTTATTATTATTATTTATTGCTGTTACCTTTAAGTGATTATCAAACGTGCTCTTCCTCATTTTAATAAAAACCCAAATAAACCAACTAGAAATAATAAAAAAAAAATATTTTGGCGTACGCAAAAGAAGTTAAAAACCGCTTAAGAACAGGTTTTCTCAAAAAGAATTTATATTCATAAACGTATCAATATAAAAAATGACAATCACGCAGTCAGTCAGTTAGCCAGGCAGCCAGCCATTCAGTCAGTTAGTCGTCTGCATGTCGCTGTCATCGTTTTATTTGCCGGTTGTCAGTCCGACAGTCGCGCACTTTGACAACAAACTACCGTTGTATATTTATGTATTCAAAAAAAAAAAAAATTCTTATAGCCTGTGAATGCGTAAATAAAGAAGAAAATAAAAATAACCATTCTAAACATAATTCACAAATTGTTAATTCTTATTGCACAAATCACTCTTCGTCTTCATCCGCACTTGATAGTTAATTGTATGCAAAACTGGTCGACAGTAAACTAAACTGCAGCCAGCAGCAAGTGATGCGTTACGCATTTTTATGAGGTCAAATTCAATACAAATTAACAACGTAGACCAGACCACTTGCCAACACAATTGGCAAAAGAAGAAGTGTATGAAAAACGTGATGAGTGTCAGCTGTCTGTCTGTCGTTTATAGGAAAAACAAATTCGTGGAAATGTTTTTCTTTAGTTAAATAATTGTGCATTTTATTGTTGGCTAGCTTGTGGTTAATTATACTCTTTAAGAATTGTATTGAAATGTTTAGCTAGCAAGACAATGCTGTTTCGGTTTCAGCTTAAAAGCATTTTAATGCATTTAACTAATAAAATATATCGAAACTAAGCTGCTACCGGTATCAAATGTCGTTCGGAGCAGAGATTTATCGTATACCCCTCGAATTACTTTGTCTCATTACTTTTATTGTCTTTTTGCTGCCATCTGTTGTCATAAAAATTTTCAGCATCATTGAATTTTGTTAATAATTTTCTAATTTTGTCAAATTATTGTTTATTTCGTTTCACCGCTTGCGTGGGTTTAGTTTCTTTGTTTGTTTAATTTTTTTTGTCTTTATTTTGTGATTTATTTGTTTTATAAATTTAATAGTTTTTTTGTTTTAATGAGGGGCTGCTAGACTACACCCAACTAATATATACATGTATTTATTTATACCCTATACTCATAGCGTAAAAGTGTATATTAAGTTTGTACAAATGTATGTAACAGGCAGAAACGCTCATTCTTTCTCAGCATCGCAAAAACATCAAGTTCTCGGGGACTATAAGAGATAGAGCCTGCAAAATGTAGATATTTAGATTCTTCTATTCTTTCTTCAAATAACTTGTATTCAATGCATGTGGTAACCCTCCTCCCTAAGGGGGAATTGGTACTAACTATACAACAACCTCGTAAAAACTAACACCGAAGCCAAGGAAAGGTTTGACAAGTGCTATAGGGACTTTGCACCATAAGCTTCAATGGTCAATAAGTGGTTTTTTGAATTCCATTGTGATCTTACCAGCATAATTGACGCCGAACGAACAGGTAGCCCAAAATGAGGCCGTCTCGCTACAAAGCGTCGTTAAAATGCATGAAATGATATTGGACGAACGGAGAATAGAAGAACGTTTGGTGACAGGCTGTAGTAATATTTGGATATGAAAAAAACTATCCATAAACGCAATCTCGTGATCAGTTCAAAGCAGTAATCATCCGTATTCCGAAACTTGGATTCATCACAACACACCATTGTCCAAGAAACTATCAAGACATTGAGTTTCTCCGGTTGAACGTGCACCAAAGAAGGTAAGCATGGATCTGTAAGCCAACAAGGATATGGACAAAGTTATTTAGGATGAACGATTCGGCGTATATTATTCGGAACTTTTGGACAAATTCAAAATTGTATTGAAGCAGAAATGACCGCATTTGATGAAGAGAATTGTGCTGTCCCATCAACCCAATGAATGCGTGCACACTTCTATACGATCTACAACCGCTTAACCAGCTTATTCTCCAGATTTATCCCCTGTGAATATTTCCAGCCATTTTCCAAACCTGAAGAAATGGCTGTACTGTTAAAGATTTAGGACGAATGCAGAGATTATCACTGGAAGCTCCAATTAATAATGCGTGTTTTACAAAAGAACCTGCCACTAGTATATGAACCAATATTGTGAATGAGCATCTTTTGTCGATGAGCCTATTGTGAATGAGCGACTTTGGCAGCTTGTATCATTTGGTTAAAACGAAGAACAGACATATGAGAGACAGTATTTGTACTTCAAGAACTAACAACACCAATGTCAATAGGTAAAATCTGGAAATATTAAAATAAAGTTTGACATTTTTTAGCACATCGGCTCACACATGAGAGTTTTTGAGCACTCAAAATATTGTATTGATGGGTCATCCGCCGCACATCCCTGATTTATCACCCAATGATATTTTGATGCATTCACAACTCATGTTTTGGAGGTGCCTCAATCGAAATGGAAAAAGTGCTTCGAAAAATTTTCATGGAGAATATTTTGAGAAACAATGAAGCCATATTTCTTTAAAAAAGTTTGTTTTTTTATTTGCTATTCCTGAAATATAAATAGTGCCCCTATACTAAATATTGCTTCTAACATGTCGAACTTCATACCAATTAAAGTTTTTTTTGCGGGGAGTTCTTCATCATTATTTCAAAATGAAGAAAAATGCGGCCAAGGGTCATCGAATCTCGGACGAAGTTTAGGGGGTCATGCTCTATTTGAAAAATCTTGGTAAAGGTTGCTTGGTCACTTTAATAGAGGTGATATTGAGCTCGAAGACCGGGTTGGGTCAAATGAAAAAGTTTGAAGACGAAGAATTGGAATCACTGCTCTATGTGGACCAATACCAAACGCTACAGCAGTTGTCAGGATCATTGGCAGTGGCGGAGTGGATAGTCAGAAAACACCTAAAATTTGGGTTAACTTGTGTTAATCCTTATCAAATATTCGATTTAAATTCCGAACGGATCACTAAAATGTGTAGCCCCCATACAAATATGTACCACATTTCTGAGTTTTGGTAAATTGTTCTTCTTCATTTAGCTAAACACGCCAAATTTGGTGTATCTTTCATTATTCCTAAAAAAAATATTTTATATAGGTCAAGTTTGGACCACTTAAAGTGGTAGCCCGAATAAAAATCTTCTCGTAGTCGAGCACACTCTAATGTAGCGTTCTTTCTTCTGTCTTTTTTTATTCTTCTTTTTTTATTGTTGTTAATTTGCTTCTTAAATAGGAACATAAATTTCTCAATGAATTTCAATTTAACCTGTTGGTTGGCATCTCTTACAAATTTTTCTTCAATGAAAACGAATTAACATAATTTTTTCTTGTCTTTGGCTATCTCCGAAGTATTTTGATTTTTCTTCTTCTATTTTTTTATTTTTTTATTGTCTTTCACCGCTGCATGGACAAATAAACGTGTCTAAAATATTAGACCAGCTTTCGATAAATTGTTTTTCGGACATCTGGAAACCTGTTACGATATACAAACATGCCGAAATCTTGTCTTCGTAGTCGGCGTAGTCGAGTCGACGTAGTTTAAAGTTATTTGAGCTAAACATATGCGCATGTAACACCTTCTCTCGAACCGTGCCACAGTATGTACGTTCATTCATGGATCTTTATATCCACTGTCCGTCCGTCCGTCCATATGTTCACTTTAGTGTCTGGTTATTTGCTTGCCGGTGTCGAAGCTGTCACATAAATAATAGTCGCTGCTTACATGAAAATCATATTTTCTTCAATATTAATTGCTTTAAAAATTTTTAAATTCTTATTGTAGCCTGTTTCGCCTGCAGCTATCATGCCTCAATTGTCCACTAAAAACATATATTTTAAATTTTAGTTGAAAATCGTGAGTGAGACAAGCATATAATCACAATTGTCAGGGGTATTCACGCAAGTTTGCTTTATGGCATTTTTAGAGTCATATGTGTTTCTCTATATTCATATTTTAAATGATTTCTAGCTATTAATTAATTTAATTTAATTGTTCACAATTTTGTCGATAATATTAGTGCACGCAATAATCAAAAAACAAATAAAAATAAAAACAAAAACAAATTAAACTGCTTAAAATTCTGTGTTTATTCTGCCAATTTGAATAAGCTCCAAGTCACATTGTGTGTGTTTAATTAATTTAATTACAGCATTTAATTTTCGAAGGTCACATGCTGACTTTCGCTAAGCATTTTAATCATAGACTTTTATTCGTGCTGCTGCTGTTGTTTATTTATTTATTTATTTTTCTATTTAATGCTATTTATTTGCAATTTTTTGTTGTTTTTTTTTTTGCGATTTTTATTTTGGTTTAAATTGATTGACAAATTAAACGCAATAATTAGACTTTATTTAAATATATCACTAAACTGTGAGCTAATGAAGTGTGTTTATTTTTCTTATAATTTTTCTTTGCGCATTTATAAGCAGCTCAGATAAAATATATTTAATTAGCATTAAATTTTTTAATTAACTTGGTAACTTGAACAACTGTCGAATGTGACGATATCCAGTTGGAGTGGTAATCAAATATAACAACTTTGTTAAGCGTATCTAAATGATTTAAAGTCAGCTCAAGTTGTAGCTAATTAAAGCTAATTAAAAATTTTGATATCACAACTTTTGACAGGCGTTGAGCGGTGATATTTAAAATAGCAAATGTTCGTCTATGAATTAACAAATGTTGTAATTTGTTAATTATGGCAGCATGTAGAAGCAGAAATAAGCTGAGTGTTTGTTATTTCTATATAATTACATAACATAATGAAGCAAATATATATATGTATATAGCATTCTGGAATTCTTAAAAACGTAATTTTTTTACTTTTCTTATAAGCTGCCGAAAATTTGTACAATTGTTTGTTCTGACCTACAAAATAAAATGGTATCACGAAGCGTTATGAATCATGCCGGTTTGCAACATCAAATGAAATGCTTGACAATGGCAACGACAATGCACAGTGGGGCTAAATGACTTTTTTCGTTGTAAAAAATTAAAATACAACTGAATCAGTTATTGTTAAAAGAAAATATGAAATGTATAAAACATTTAAATTTATTAAAGTCTACAGGAAACAATTCAGCAAGTGGTTCCATACTCTCAATTCGTGTATAGATCATATTTTGAAATTTTGTTTAATATCGGATATATGGATAATTCAAAATTTTACTAAAAATGATTTATACATAAACATAAACTGATCCGGATTAGAATTAACTTTTTTTTATATTATAAAAATTTGGTTGACAAAACTTTAAAAAAAAAATAAAAATAAAGTAACAACGTTACTGTCGAGATATCCTGTACCAGATATCCTGAACCTGTTGAACCTAAATTTATATGGGGTATTTATTAGGCCCTGTACCGAAGGTATAAGAGCCTATTGGTTTTGTGCAAATGTATGTAACAGGTAGAAATAATAATCCGGAGACGCCCCAAAGTTACACCCATTATGGTCAGGGGCGATAGAGGAGTCGATATAGACATGTTCGTCTGTCCGTCTGTCCGTCCGTCCGCCTGGCCGTATGAACGAAAGAATCTCGGAAACGGTAATAGATAGAAACTTCGTGTTTTTTGCATTCGACTAGGACTGCTCCGGAATTTTACAAGTTTATTTTAAAAACTTGACCCTCCCCCCTTCCCCATAAAATCACCACCAAGGCTAAAAAATCGGGAGCATGCCAGTATAGAGATAACGTCCCTCTTAGCCAAAATCCAAAAAGTTCATCAAAATCGGATAATAAATGACGATTTTATAAGCAATTGAATTTGAGCGACCCCCCTTTTCTTTTCATTCATATTCGCGCAGTGAGAAGTGGTCATAAGTTTGGTCATAAGCTAGGGGAACATTTAATGTGTTTGTTAGGCGACCTGAACTGGTACAGGGCCTCTTACAGTCGGTTACGCCCGACTGAAATTTCTTTACTTGTTTGTATATGGATCCGTGCGACATTATTATATCAAATTAATATAAGATTCATCAAGTGGACAGATTTGTATATTTTCTCCACCACTACAAGTGTTCTCGTTTGGATTCATATGGACCCATTGTCGTGCCAACGCCGCCACCGATTTTGTCAAAACGTAGCCTATGTTCTTTTCCA
This sequence comes from Leucophenga maculata, assembly GCA_035044805.1. Classification (NCBI taxonomy): domain Eukaryota; kingdom Metazoa; phylum Arthropoda; class Insecta; order Diptera; family Drosophilidae; genus Leucophenga; species Leucophenga maculata. Next base: position 123,536 of record JAWNNP010001123.1, on the reverse strand, counting down.
TCATCCCATCTATCTATATTCCAAAATTCAGATGAATTGGTTGAGCGGTTTAGCCGTAAGAGAGGAACATCCATGCATCCATACATACATCCGTACAAACTTTCGCATTTATAATATTAGTAGGATTAGTAGGATAAGCAACTGGAATAGATTTTTTATTATAATGAACAACAAGAAACGACTTTGAAATACCCTGCAGCCCTATTGAGCCTTAAATTTAAATAGAAGGTTTTTTTATAGATCCGTGTGTGTTAGTTTATTGGGATTAGTAAAAAATGCCCCAAATTTGTCGTTCAAAGCGAAACTAAAGCAGAAAAAAAGGGTTTTCTTTCAAAACCCCAGAAAGGAGGACAGATTTGTATGGGAGCAACCCCTTTTAGTGATCCGATATGAGCATGTATGAAATATTTAATTAGATTTAAAATAGTATACACCTATTTGGGTACCTTTAACTACAATCAGAACAGAAACCAGCAACATTTTCAATAAAAAAAAAGTAAGAAAATACAGTCAGGCGTAACCGACTGTAAGAGGCCCTGTACCAGTTCAGGTCTCCTAACAAACACATTAAATGTTTCCCGAGCATATTTTTTCCTTGGTGGTGATTTTATGGGGAAGTGGGGAGGGGCAAAATTTTAAAATAAACTTGTGAAATTCCGGAGCAGTCCTAGTCGAATGCAAAAAACACGAAGTCTCTATCTATTACAGTTTCCAAGATTCTTTCGTTCACACAGACGGACGGACGGACGGACAAACGGACATGGCTATATCGACTCCTCTATCACTCCTGACCATAATGGGGGTAACTTTGGGGGTCTTCGACCATTATTTCTACCTGTTACATACATTTGCACAAAACCAATAGGCTCTTGTACCTTCGGTACAGGGCCTAAAAACTAAAAAAAAGAGAGGCAAATAATAATGGGCACTACGCCTTATAGAGGGGTTGTCACGTTGATTAAATACAATCTATATGAAAAGAGAATAGGGAACATTGAATATCCGAACTTAATAAATCATCCGAACTTAATGAATCTATCTTTTATAGTCTACAAGTTTTAGGTGCATATAGTCAGACATGTCTATATTAACTTGAATTTTTGTAGGGGACCACCTCTTATAGTGGTCCAATTTAGAATGGAATATTTTATTGAAATTGATGCAAAATATACAACATTCTGCGTTTCTAGCTAAATTAACAACAACAACAAAATTCTGTTTTAATAAATACTCAGAAAGGTGAAACAGATTTATATGGGAGCTACACCTTCCAGTGATTCGATGTGCATATAAATAAAATATTTTATAAGGAGTAACATAAGATAGACCAAATTTGGCGTTTCTAGCTATATTAAAACCACATTAATAAAACGTTTCTCATACAAAAATTCGGAATCAGTGGCAGGTTTGTATGTCAAGTGCCAAACACCACTTAGGTAAGGGAGGTTGGCACGTACATTGAATACAAGTTTTCTGACGAAGTTAGAGGAGAATCTTAGTATCTAATTATCCAAAGGTTCTACCGACTGACTGATCGATTGGACTTTTGCTACAACAACATCTTAACACAATCGTTGTAAGTCAACTAGACTGCAGGAATAAAATTAAAAGAGTAAACAAATTATAACCTCTTGATCTCCTTTTCCAATAAATAGCTGTAGTACTAAAGGCAGGTTCACAAAGTAACAAATATCTGCCAAGAATCGGATTTTTTAACAATTTTCGTTGTGTTTTCTCTCAAATTGTCATAGAAATTCGTAGATATTTGAAACTTTTTTCCAATACAATATGAAAAATGTCTCATAGATCTGGAACCATCTGAACGTGCTTTAGGTCACAAAAATTACTGCATGTTCACCGATAGATTGCAAAGTATATGTACCAAGTACTATGTATATATGTAAAAATTTAATACAAATTGAAATTTTTATAGGAGCGGTGTCTTCTAGCGATTGTATCGCGGCTATTGTAGCTAGTGTGTGACTATTGTTTAAGTAAAGTCTACATATCAACTTTTAAACCAATATTTCAAAGATTTTAGGAGCAGAACTCAGACACATATAATCAGACAGACGGACATGGTTAGAACGTCTCGACTTTTTCTGTTTATATATATTTTATGGGGTTTATGATGATTCCTTTACGACGTTGAAACCATTGTGTTTTAATAACAAAATTTTATACACATAAAACGACTCTTAACAGGAACATAGGATAAAAAGTAAATTAAATAAAAATATTTGAACAAATTAAATTTAAAGAAACTCAATTTTTTTCGGGCTAAGTGACTTTAAGTAGTTTCCATATAAGAGGCCAATAGCCGTATTGTGACTGTGGTGTGACATTGTAAGCGTATCACCTATGTGTAACACTTCATAAACTTTTTCTGCGTCTGCATAATAGGAATAAAAATTTATCAACTTGAAAATATTTAGCTTTTATGGTTTCAGAGATTTAATACTTTTGAAGAATATATATACTTTATAGAAGGGGGTGGCCAACTGGTCGATCGCGATCGAGTATTTATATTTTTTTTTTTGCCTTGCGATGATCGAATGGACTTATATAGTCGCAATCGAACGGTTGGCCACCACTGCTTTGTAGGATATACCAGAGCTATTGCAGCTTCTAACATACTTTCGCAGAAGATCTGTATACCCTTGTTCCTATGGGTACAGAGTACAAAAATAACTGAGTTACATGAAATCACTCGAACAAAGAATCTATTTCGTTTTGAACTTAATCTAATATTATTATTTTTGGTAGAATATACGTTGTATTACGAAACCAACCAAAAACAAATAGAAATACACATTCCTTACGCCAATAAACAAATGGAATCTAAGACAGACATTTCTTTCTCTCTATTTGTTGCTGGGTAATATTTTTCTCATACGTGGCTTATGTATATCATATTATTTCTTAAATTGTATATCGCTGAGAAGAGTGTGTGACTAAGGACTAGCTGAAAGTTTCTGGCTCTGAAAAAATGGGCTGTTAGACCCAGAATCATAAAAGAGGAATATTCTAGTTTTTATATTTCAAAATTTGTGGAAAAATTCATGCTATTTTCAGGTGTCTTGTTACGCCTAAGTTTTTTTTTTTTTTAATTTGAGAACATTGTGCATCATATGTTCCAGTTTCAACAATAAGTTGTTTCCAATTTTAATTCAAATTTTTTGCAAACTTTTTTATACAAAAGTTCCACTGTGCAACATTGCAGCTGGCTTGAAATAGCTTTTATAGCTATTCGAACTGTAAGGCTTATGCTATCTCGGCGCATATTTTGCCATTTATAGACCACATCGTTACATAGATCAACAACATTTAGCCAACTTGAATTAGTTATTTTGACTTCATGTAGGACTCAAGCCTTCAGAGCATGAGCATGACGCACGCCAAGCGAGTCTATGCCATGTGCTGTGCGACGGAAGTACGCAATTTCATGTCGAATTTGATTTTATGCGCAAATTATGCAAAACACACACAAAACAAAATTGCTCCAATTTAGACGCCCAAACGGCGGAAGATCGAACACCTACTCCAAAACAGACTCAACAGGAGACTCGTGTGCATCTCTAAAAGTCATCAATTATGACAGCAAATGCAAGCAATGCAAGGCTTAACAATAACACTAATCCGAGAGAAAAAAAAAACATAAACAACTCTGCAGTCTGCAACAATGCAAATGAGCTTCCTTTGAGCTAACAAAAAAAAAAAATAAATAAAAATCGCACAGTTGCAGCTGATTACGCAACAGTAGCCTTAATTCGCTCGTTTAGCTGAGCGCTCACAGCTCAGATACATACTTAGCCGCGATTTCGTTTTCGTTTAACAATGCCTCATTAACGCGTTTTATTTTTTTAATAAATATTTTTAACACAAATAGCAGCAGCAGCAGCAACAACAATGCGATTTTTAAAAATATATAAACTTTTTTTTTTTTTTTGTAAAACAAGTTCGCACAAGTGAAGCGAAAAAAGGGTAAAGTCCACAATGTATTGCCTGAAAAGTGTCCAAATTGTGTGCTTAACTTGGCTATAAATAAATACGCCTAAATGAGGAAGTTGTTGCGTTTAAAAAAAAACACGTTTGAATGTTATTAAAACCGCTCACGTGCAGAAAGTTGCACTTCGATTTGTTTTTTTTTTAAATTTGAATTTTTTTGTGGGCTCGATTTTTTGCTTCCTTTTCGAAATTACAAAATATTTTTGTATCTTTAGTGCAATACACATTTATTGTTCTCAGTTTGTGCTGGCACAATGCTTTGGATTTTGTAAAGGCTCTAATTTGAAAATTTTTAAGGTACTTATGCGATTTTTAGTGCATATGACTCACTCGCATTGTTTCATTTTTTGTATGGCCATAAGATCCAAATCATTTTCAATTGAATGAAGGACCACTGCAACAACTAAAAGACCAAAACACACCAATCTTGACTAAACATTAAAGGAAATATTAACTCCATTCAGAATCTTATAAAAAAAAAATAAAAATTCAACACAAACAAGAAATTAAAATTAGAAAACAAAAATCATTGCAAAACTTTCCTATCTTTAAAATATGAACAGATATAAACCGCCTATGCGGTGTCAGAACACTTCATGGCATATATTCTGGTCAAAATAAGCTTGTGACAGGAACTTCCACCCTATCTTTAGACTGCATAAAACAAAAAACCACACCCACCATCCCACACATACCATCCTCCACTGCTTTAATCCTAGATATAAAGATATCACCATGACTGAAGTACTAGTGAAAAGGAAATGAAACAGAATAGGCTACGCAATGATACAAAAAAACCTGACTCCAAACAACCCCACTACAAAGACTCTGTAACCTATTCAACAACATTCTTACAAAATCAGTAAAGTAATCCCTATCTCAAAACCAAATACAGACAAAACCGATGTCAACTCCTGCTATCCCCTTCTCCTTTAAACATTGAATCTCCAAAGTGCTTTATAAAATAGTAAATAAGCGACTATGGTGTCTAACCGACTATGATGTCTGACCACAAACAACAAGCTACTACATTATAACTATATTTAATTAATACTGAGCGTTGATACTGAGCTGACCTTCGCAGAGGATATTGATGACGCTGTTGAAATACTCATGCGTAATGTTCAGGAGGCAGCAGCTTTCGCTAGCCCAACTGAACCTGAGCAACGGCATCAATTCTCCTGTTTTCGACTTGATCAAGCTACCAGTGAACTTCTCCAAGCGAAAAGAATATTAAGAAGAAGATTTATTAGGACTCAACACCCTTTGGACAAGATGGCGTACTGCAGAAGAAGACGCTGCGCTCTAAGAAAGTAGCATTCTTTGAAGCCAGATTCCAAACTATGGATAGCACCGCTGACGCGAGCTACTCACTGTGGAAGGCTACAAAAAAAAATGTGGCAAGGCTGTTTCTGTTTCGGTGAGTTGGCTAAGCTGGATAGCGAGCAGGCCAACATATTTACGACGCACCTAGAAAACAGGATCAGCCCATTTGAGCTAGCAGACGATACCTAAGTTGTTGACGTGCAGCGATCACTGGAAACTCCACTCCAGCTTGATCTTCCCATTAGTGAAGTGCATTCTGCTGATGTAATATCCGTGATAAAGGAACTCCCTTGTAACAAGGCTCCGGGTCTCGACCATATATGCCATAGAACCTTGAAAGCTCTTCCATTGAGTGCTGTGCTTAAATCACGTTAATATTTAAACGCGATGCTGAAATTACAGCACTTTCCGGCTAAGTGAAAAATGGCAAGGATTTCAATGGTTCATAAGCCTGACAAGCCGGTGGATGCAGCTGAACTCTTATTGACCGATAAGTCTTCTGTCTTCTTTGTCGAAGGTATGGGATTGCCGGAACACCAGTTTGGGTTTCGTGTGATTGACGGCACAGTGGAGCAAATGCATAGAGTGGTAAACCACATCCTGCAGGCATTCGATGACAAAGAATACTGCAACGGTATTTTAATAGATGTGCAGGAGGCGTTTGACAAAGTGTGGCATGATGGATTGCTAGCAAAAATGAAGGCGTTACTGCCGGCACCTTTCTATTTGATGTTGCAATCATATTTGACTGATCGGTGCTTCCAGGTAAAAGTACGCGATAAACACTCCATAAAACACCATAAACATCCCTGTTCCGCAAGGGTGCGTCTTGTGGTGCTTGCTGTATTCGCTTTTTACAGCCGATCTCCCGATGCCAGTTGTTCTAGCACCAGAAAAGGTACTACTGGCATCCTATGACGTGGCTATGCTTTATAACTCCGCTTGTGAGCATGACGCAGCGGGTAATTTGCAGGCTTACGCCGATGCTGTGGAAACGTGGGCTAAGCAGTGGAACATTAAATTTAACCCAACCAAATGCATAAATGTTTGCTTCACGCTTAGAAGGAGAACACCACCCGCACTTCGTCTGAGCAATACCTTGCTTACCCAAGCAAATGATGTAAGGTATCTGGGTATAACATTAGACAGAAGTCTGACCTTTGCCAGGCACATCTGGAACCTTGTTATCCGTTGTCGAGTGAGGCAAGCTCAGATGTATTGGAATGCTGAACAGGCGAAGTTAGCTTCCATTAAGATGCAAACGTGCTGTATACAATGCTACCATTGCCTCCATATGGAATTACGGCATACAAATCTGGGGCATTGCTGCAAAAATCCACTGCGTATAATTACGGGATGCCCGTGGTTTGTACGCAACTGCAGCCTGCACAGAGATCTGCAGATTGAGACGGTAAAGAGTGAAATCTCAAGATACACCAGTAGGTATAACAACCGATTTACTAGCCATGTTAACAGGCTGGCTCGGGTTCTTCCGGGTAACAGACCACATCTTCCCTGACAGAGCACATCTTCACTATTATATCTTTAGATTTCACCAAAGCATTCGATAAAAACGGTATCCATTATATTTTAAATGAACTAGCCATATGGAGAATACAAAAAATATAGCTTAAACTTCCCTACAAACGGAAAAATAACAGTTCTAGCTAACAATACCTACTATTCTCCTAGTGTCCTTTATATATGAAACATATTTTTAATTTAGTGAAGGAATATTAATTACTGCTTGTTTGTCTGTTTGCAGTTTGCTATTCGTACAAAAAAGATTTTTCATTTCTCTATAATTTTAACCAAATGTATGATGTGTTCTTAAATTGGAGATAGTATTGTCCATGTTGCGTGGTTTGCCTATTTTATTTTAGATCTCAAATAATGACTATGCAGCTCTTGCTGTTGAATATACAGTTATAGGCAACTCAAAATCTTCACTAATGATGTATCAAAAAAAAAAAAAAAATTATTAATACGTGTAGCGTATACAAAACTAGAAAGAACCCAATTTCGCACAATGGCGCTAAGTGTCAAAATCAATATACATAATTTCAAAAGTGTTAAAAACTTAGCCACAGCACGAAAAGAGTAATAATCAGCATTGTGATGGTGACGAAGCATAATGTTGTCGGGAGATACAAGTAAGAAATTTTATGTACAACCTACCAAAGTTAAAGTTTAAAGACTTACAATTTGCCATATGCCATTCTTTGCTGCTTATGCTGCGTTCTATTCTGTTGCTGCACGTGGTGGCATGCTTACCATCCTCATCAGCATATATACACATCCACGCGTTCCATATTATTGTCCGTCCGTCCGTCAGCACTATTAATTTCATTTTTACGAGCGGTCTGCTGCGTATAATCATGATGTCATAAATTAAGCGCCCTACTAAATGAAAGAACTGACTGAATGGCTTTTAATTCGAACTCGAGAATTTCTACCTTTTCATAGTGCGGTGTCGACTGATAGCATTTTGTTAACCATCTCACATCGCACCCTTCGTGCTTTATCTGTGTATCTACCTCATCACGGTGCCTCACTTTTAGCACCTTCACACGCAAGCGCGATGTCAGTCGTCTTCGTGTTGTGTCAGATATGGCGCGTGCGCATGTTTTTTTTTTTTGTGTTGGACCCTTTTCATTTAATTATTTTTAATGACCAATGTTGCTCTGTGTTGTGTGCTGAGTGTAGAGAGGTTAGCGTTAGGTCCTTATAAAAAACAAAAACAATATTCATCAGTCATTTGGATCTAATTGAAAAACTCTTTGGTGTGTAATTTGTGTTTATAGACTGCAAATCTATTAATCAATTTCATTGAAATTTTCACAGTTTCACAGTTAGTAGGGTTTAGAGGTGAACTATATAAAAATCTTTTGAACTGGAACTATGAAAATTGGCTTATGTCTATATGGTTGGTAATGTGGATTAAAGTAAATTTCATGTGTTGGCATAAGTACTTTGACAAGTGACTATCGTTAACATGAGTTAAGAAATCTGATTGTGAGTGAATAAAATGTATATAATCGTTTGGCTCAAATAAGTTTTGACGAAAACTTGGCACTGAGTCCATTAAATTTCGAAAGATCTGTGCCGATATCTCGTTCCAAGGATTAGTGATCTCCGAAATTGTCTTTGATTTTATGCAATGAAATAATGCTTTTACTTTTTATTAGCCCAACTTTTTTTTGTCGATAACCATCACGTTTGGACATTGAGCTGGCCAGTCTAGAGTAATAACATCAACAGCCTTCAAAAACTTGGTCATCATCCTGCTTTTGTGGCCTATTACAGAATAAATGATTCTTCAATCTGCCTATATTCAGAAGGGAATGCGTTATCCTTTAGAGCACGCAAGAATTGAAATTGAAACCAATTCAGCCAACATATTGTACGCAATGCTTCCACAGAACATCACAGAGCCTTCACCATGGCTTAGTCTTTGAAAAAACGGGAATATTTTTTTATCTTCGTAGCCTTACAAAAATCTTTTGTTTTAATAAGATGTACTCAAAGTAGCTCTCATCTGTCCATGTCTATGAAGGTGGGGGCAAAATTTAAAAAAAAACTTGTGAAATTCCGGAGAGGTCCTAATCGAATGCAAGAAGAACCTTTTTCGAGATCCTTTAGTTTATACGAACGGACATGGCTATATCGACTCCTCTATCACTCCTGACCTGATAATGGGGGTAACTTTTGGGGGTCACCGACCAATATTTCTACCTGCTAAATACATTTGCACAAAACCAATAGGCTCTTGTACCTTCGGTATAGGGACTAATGATCTTCAAAATTGATTTTACACGACCTATGATACTTCCGTCCTCCCTTTTCTTTTCAGACACAAAAAAAAGTTTCATAAGGCACTTATTCATGCAGTGAGAAGTGGTCATAAGCTAGGGAAACAATTAATGTGTTTGTTAGGCGGCCTGTACTGATACAGGGCCTCTAACAGTCCGTTACACCCGACTGTAATTTTCTTACTTGTTTATGTTTAAGCATTGACTTTACTATACACCAAGTGCAGCTCTTTGTTCGCTTCTTCAAGCATATTTCTTAAATCTTCAAATTTTTCTTTAAAATTCTGGCAACACTTCAAATTTCCGTCAGTAGTAGAGTATCAACAGCACAAAAATGCCCAACAAATTTAATAATTTTGCTTATTTTGTATCATTTTCTATTTTTAAACAAACAAACACGATTAGAAACTGACGTTTAGAAACTTTATTCATTGTTGTCATCACCGTCCTCTACATAATGCTTGTAATGAAGAAAAAAGGTATTAGTTTCAATTTAATTATGTAAACGACGACGACTGCGCCATCGATGGAACAATAAAAATGTCTACTTTATGAGCTTCCCAGCCATTTATGTCAGGTTAACACCTTACGCTGCGCGTTCTTCGCGTTCGATGTGTAGAAATTAATTTAGAACGAAGTAATCGAAACTCAACTAAAGATTGGTTCAAAGAAAAAAAAAAAATAAGAACAGCGGAATTTGTGTTAACAGCGAAAAATTTAAAAGAGGCGATAAGCGAAAAGAGATACACCAAGTGAGTAGAGTAGATATTGACGCGGTGGTCCATTAAATATTTATGAGCCTGCTTCAAACTGCTTCAAGATGCTTTTTTTTTTTTATTATATTTGATTTAATTTTTTTTATTTTCTTGTCTAATTGATGAGGCCACTTAAGATAAGCAAAGACCGACGTAGAGTCATTCATAGGCAAATGAAGCTCAGCGGTGAAAGAGCTGAAAGAGTTAAGAATTTGGCGGAAGTAAAGCAAGCTATTTGAGATATTTTTTCTTTTTGCGTGATATTATGTATTGCAACATGCAGTGCAGACGACGTCAAGTAGCTGCTGCACACGCACAAATAGTAGCTGCGTGTTAAAGTTTTTGGCGACATACAGTTCCAAGAAATCTGAGTCTGAAATGTTTACATGAAGTAGTATCTTATAAATACTCGCAAGTAGTAGGCACTTGTTGTTTGAGTTGCCCCCATACCGGACTTCGTAGTGAGCAGCTTTTGTTGCTTGCTTGCTACCCACTGCAGTTAGTTACGCTTTTCTAATAAAAAAACAAAATCTAACTAAATACCGCTTTTGTGTTTTTGCATTTAGCCATTTTTTTAAGCTTTTTTTTTAAGCGTTTTACAATAACTTTTCCTTACACTACTACTGTTCGAATGCGATTAGCTATGCTGATTTTGTTCGCTGTTGACTTTTGTCAGTCAGTTCACTTGCCGACTTGTAGATTGTTTTTTTTTTGTTAAGCTCTGCGACAAGGAGTTGGCAGTGTGGGAAGTTTACTGATAGGAATGCATGGCAAAATTTTAAGTGCACAAAAAATTTAAAAAGTGCAAAAATGTTTAGCATTGTTGAGTCAGCTCACTGCAGCATGCCAAGAGGTGATTCATTAGTTCCGCTATTTGATCTGCATGTGTGGAAAAGAAGTATCTATCACTTTTATATATTCGAACATATCAGATATTATTGTGAAAAAATGTTATACATTCAATGTTCAAAACATTGTCCATCAGAAGCTACGAAGTTTGCCCATCTTTCTGGTAGTTTGTGGATTCAATTCCAAAAGAACTTCTCCAGCTTGACGGCCAAGCACGAATCGAGCCAATTTTTGATACCCTATTCTGAAGTGAAGTGTATTCCGGTGATGGCATTTTGCATTGATCTGAACAAGTAGTAATCGGAATGGGCCGTGTCTGAGCAATTAGGCGTGTGAGGTAGAACTTCCCAGCTACTGTTTTCCAAATATTTTTTAACCGGTCTTGCAACATGTGGACGAGCGTTGTCATGATGGACAATTATGGATTCGTGTCTGGTCGCATATTAAAATAGGTTGGTTCCGGCGATCGTTCTCTACAAACGAATCAGTTGTGTTCGGTATAGGTCCCCTTTGATCGTCTTACCCCATTTCGAGAGCTCATAATACAACACACCCTTGTGATACCACCAAATGCAGAGCAATACCTTGGCGCCATGGATATTCAGTTTTGCCGTGGATGTTGATGATTGGCCGGTCTTCACATATGATTTCTTGCGCTTAGGGTTTTCGTAATGAATCCATTTTTCATTACCAGTGACAATCCGATGCAAAAATGATTTTTTTTGTGGCGTTCAAGCAACATTTCCGAATTTCTCCTAAATTCCAAGCTTTTGGATGAGTACCAATGCTTTTAATCGTCTTTAAGTGGTCGTTTGATCAACTTCCAAAGCTTTTGCAAGTTCTTTTTGCGTTTGGCACGCACCTTCATCGAACAATGCCTCTAATTCTTCATCCTCAAGCCTCAATCTCTGCGGATGATGAAAGATTGAGCTCTACATCTATGTACATTAACTGAAAATTAAAAAATCAAACTTGTCTGATATCTCTCTTGCTATCAGAGGGCCTTGAGAGATTTCGAAAAAGCTACATCATTACCTGGTGGATCTGGCATCGATTCGCTATCGGTTTACGCTTCATCACAATGACATATACTAAAAAATACCCGCATTTACAGTAGCTTCCAAATGAACAAGACGCGCTCTCTTAGAAACTTGTACGAATTTATGCATACACCCAATAATATAATGAAAAATAAAAACAGTTCGAGGCAGCCAGAAGAATTAATGCCATAACAATTTAAGACATACTTTGAATTGGGTCATAAAACAAATGAGATACTTTTATTGAATAGCAAAAAAGATTGTTTGAAGTCGGGACAAGAATTATATACAGAGAACTGCTTGTGTATATTTGAAAGCTATTTATAAATTGTAGTTGAAATATTTCCGCAATTATAAGATTTAAATACATTTTATTTTGCTGTCGTTTGAAATGAAATGATTTCTAGCTAATAGTGTCTTTATTAGACCTCAACTACAGCTACACATCAGGTATATATATAATATAGATACACGATAAGTGAAAGTTTTGACAAGCAAGGCAATACATATTTGAGAATCAATTTACAGTTGTTATTTGCGTAAACAATCAACAAGCAAATAGATACAATAACAATATTACAACAAAAAGATACAAAAAAAAAAGATATACAGCTGGCTGACAGTTCGTTGCTTAAGTCTTTCGTTTGAAGCTGAAGTCTTGGATCGCATATATTTGCCATAAAATAAAATTTATATATTTTAAATTAAAATCTCGTAAATATAAGAAAATTAATAGTGCAAAGAAGATAAGAATTTTATATTTAGAAATAAAAAGCTTTACTGTATATAAGAGCCTCGCTTGTCGCTCAAAGCGGCTGACTTATTAGCTTAGCTGTAAAACGCGGTGACATTAAAAAATTCCATGCAAAAAAAAAAAAACGAGAAAAAAAAGGTCTTCAAAACTTCTACAACAACCCTGAAATGCTATAAAAATAATCGCCAACAATCAAAACATGCGCGTGTGCGTGCGCCAAGGAGATGCCTGTATAGTGCATAGGCAGATGGTGGAGCAATGAAAGCGGCACCGAAATGGTGAACAAAATAGTTGAAAAATTATGCGCATGACTCAGAAATACAAAACATAACAATTTACGATACATAAAAAATCGCTCGCAATCGTTTTATGGGACCAAGCGCTCGTAAATCTTTGCAACTGCGGGATACAATTAGAGACGTAGTGGGTACGAGGAGCAGCAGCAGCAGCATCAGCCAGCCATACAGCCAGCATCTGAGCTCAACGGGTTGACAAGAATTTTGTAGTTTAATGCAAAGTTACTTCAATTTTAACGGCTTAAAAGTCGTTTGTGTAACAGCGTTGAGTGGAACCATGCAAATAAGTGGGACAAAAAAAAAATTTGTAGAAAAATTGGCTTAAAGTTTTTTTTTTTTATATAAAAATTAAAGTGGAAATATCTCCATGAGCTATGTAATATTTTATTGGATAGGCAAGTATTAGTAAGTTTTCGAATGGCTATAGTTGAAAATGCTATTCTAATACCCTTCCAGAATCAGTAAAAAACTGAACCATTTCTTGAGAATTTTAATTTAACATTTAACAGAAAGAAAATAATTCCAAAAAATCTAAATCAAAAGAAATATGTTTTCTCGCTGGGTGTCTCTAAAATGTGTGCGAATAAGAGCCATCTAACCGTATAGTGGGCGTGGCATATGAATAAGAAGACTTTAAATGCTCACATTTGCAGACTTTAGCTGTCATAGTTTCTGTATTGTTATTGTTCAGCAGAATGCACAGAGGAATATGTCAATATCGACGCCATTTGTGATGCATCGCCTTCTTCATTTTTGTCACAGTTGCTTAAACTAATTATAGCCGTTACACCTTATAACAATAGAAGAAAGAACTCATTAACTTTAAAGTGGCCTATACTGCCTATATGCTTTGAATGAATCTTCATCTTAGGCTTTTTTTATTCTATTCTATGCTATACGCTTTGTACCGCACATAATTATTCAAAAGCCTCGAAAATGTCGCTGACTCAAGTAGGTCAAAGAAAAATGTGCTGAGCATCTTAGTCATATTTTTTATTTTATTCATAATTTTTAATGTTTTTAACACTTTTTGTTTTATTATCGGTGCTAAAAAAAATTGTATTTTTTGTTTAGAAAAAATATACAAAATGATTCCCTGCTGTGCGGTCAAAATGTATCAACAACTGTGAAGCGTGGTGTGGTCTATGAGTAATATTTTAGTTCGAATTTATGAAATGAAGTATTGTACTCATAAATCAAAAATTTACATTAAATTAATATTGTATAATAATGAAGTTGTTATACTCTTCAAGCCGAGTGCGTGCATATTATTTTAAAGATTATAATATATATTATAAAAAGTCAAGTCGATATATTAGACCAGAAATCTTCTTAAATTTATTATTTTTCATTTGTCTTCATATTCGAAAGCAAGCCTCTATCAGTATTGGGTATATGTATATTACTTTCAGAGAGCGCTCTACAAAATTTAAATGCGATGATTCTACCTCATCGTATTTAATTTCCATGCCTGACAGACCTTATATAAATCTGTCCAAGCTGACTTTTTGTATGAAAACTGTTTTATTGTTATTGTTTAATTAGCTAGAAATGTCAAATTCGGTGTATCTTCCATAATTCCTAAGAAATTATCCCATATAGGCCAAGATCCAAGGCCCCTAGAAGGAGCAACCCTTATACTAGTCGTTAGAAACAGAGTTTTTCGTTGAGAAGCTCATTCGATTGCAATAATCTTTCTTGTTTTTTATGTTGTTAACTTTGCTGGAGCGTTTTTGGGTCGTATATTTTTAACCTCTACGCAGGTGACCTTCCTCATTATCTAATTCCATGTCTTTAAATTGCACATGATATGGTACAAACTAAACACTTCACAGAGACCTAAACGTCTCATACATAGAGGATCAGGTCTGTTATTACTTAAGCAGAATGAACTACGTCCGTTAGCTATACCCATAATCCGGCTCATGCAATACCCATAAATGATGCAATACCCATAAATAATGAGGTGTCATATGAAAACCAAAAAGTGGACGATGGATTTGTCTGTGGTCTATTAAGATAGGAAGTACCGATTCCATAGGTAAACTGAGGAATTAGTCTTTATTCATATTGATATAAAACGGCCAGGCAAACATAAATTGGTCCGTTTTGCTTGTCATGTTTCGTGGTTGAAAGGAGATCATATTTGTGCATCCAGTTATTTATTGAACTATTCAACTAGGATCCGGGTCGTCGTATAGGCCGCGTGTAAGGTTGTGTCCAAGTCGAGTACATTGGATAACATAATTCTTTTTTGTTTAACATAAATTTTCAGGATACGGCTTAGTTTCTTAAATAAAGCTTGTTTTGCTCCAGTGTTTGTATGAAGTTTCACGCCCTCTTTTATTTGTATCACTTATACCAAATCTACATCACATATTTCTTTTTTAGACAGCAAAAAAAAAAAAAAATTAAAACAACAAAGAACGCTGCAGATACGCGATACCACCCTGTTCCTAAGAACTATTTTTTAAATTATAGTTTTTTAGATTCCCAGTGTTTTTTCGGTGAAGTGGACTCAAATTGGTGTCCAGTGAAAACGAAAGGAAGTAATTTTCACCTGTTTTAAATTCATAGCCGAAATGGTTTTTTAAAAAATTTTTTGTACACTATTGTGCCCATATCTACTCAGTAACTTGCTATATATATGCTATACACCCAATAACCACACAAAGAACATATTAAAATCTCGTAAAACAATAGAGTTACTCCCTAACAGGGTAACTCTTTATGAATACCGTTACGACACCGTTTCTTCTCGAAACCCTTAAAGTATTCCCCAGCTCTACTGCGGCAACAACCTCGTTTTCATCCGAGTTTTAAATGGTATACTTTCATTCACTGACCAGCACTAAAACCCATAATATATGGGTGCAGCTGAGAACGAAGACCAGTTGGTCACAGAAACACTCTGTTAGGTGTCACTAGGCTATTATTCGCCAGAATGTTAAACAGTCTGTTACACTTGAGCACCACGTTGAGGTTATAGCCATCGCTACTAGATAGGTATATTATATCGATCAGACTGGTCATCTGTGCTTACCCTATATCTGGACTTGCTCAAGATTTTAATAGGAAAGCTTTAAGGCACCAACCATTGAAATTCCATCAATTATTAGTTGAAGGTCAATAAATCTTGATCGAAGGTATTTAATAAATTCGCCTTAAATAATTTCTTAATTCTGGAACTAGAAGGCGAAAACTTTAAATTAAGCGTGAAGCCATTGCTACTGAAGGAAGCTTTGTCTATGGGGACGCCCAAAGATATTTTAGCTGTTGTTGGATTGCACACTGTTTTTTTTTTGTTTTGTAGAAAAGTAAAACTTTTGTCTAAGTCTGATCCAGCAACAAAAATTTATAGGTTATATGTAACACAACTCTTTTTGTATGCCTTTATTTTAAAATTTTGTTATTACATTCTACAGAAAAAATATTAAACAGTTTTGCAAAAGTTCAACGGGTTAAGCATGGTCCAAAGACTATATTTCTTCTTCAACAGATAGTTTCCATACTTTCATTAAATATTAATTGTTTCGGCAATTTTTGAAAATTGAACACCTAGGACGCGAAATGTTATATGACTATATTTTATGGAGGTCTGTTCTGGAATATGAATAATATTTGATTGGTATTGACTCCATTGAAATTCATCCACACAACGTTTGGAGTTTCTAGCTTCAATAACAAAAATTGTTTCATATAAAAACTGAAAAATGGGGGCAAAGTTTTGTGACGGCTATCGCTGAAAAAGGTCCAATTTAGTCCAATTTAGTGAAATTTTGATTAGGATCTACGTAAAATTTACCACATTTAGTATTTCTAAGAGAAGGGACATTCAACTTGATTCAAGTTTTAATATTAAGAGTCTCCCTATGCATTAGATTATGTGTCTTAAGTACAAAAGCTAACTCCACCATAAATAAACATACAAACCTGCCCCAATTTATTCACTTATTGTATGGTATTTCTATGTCAGATTCTATACTACAAGGGCTCAAAGTTAAATCCGAATTCAAGCACACACACCTGCAGCGTTATTTCTTGTTGGACTTATTATGTATAGAATGAAAAGATTTATGTTTGAAAACGAATTACCTAAGGCGACAGCCTATTTCACATGCATTCAATGGTTTTCTTTGCTTTTTCTAAATCTTTTTTCAATAATAAACAAATACAAAGCAACAGAAAGCAATTAAAATTTCTCTAATTTGTCAAATGAATTTGTACAATATTATATTTGCTTAAACAGCTTTAAGTGTGGCCATAAATATCAGGCATTATTTTTAGTTTGAAATTTAACAGGCATAAATTAAAGAAAATATCACAAACAAATGCTAAGCGGCTTGTAGACATTTTTTTTAATGTGGTTGATTTGCATAACAAAAGACGCTCAGCTGAGTATTTCTAAAGTTTGACAACAAAAGCTACCAACAACTGCTTAATCTAGCGAAGAAGAAAAAAAAACGAAAGACTTAAGCGACGAACTTGTAGTACAATTTGGCACTCTTGAGACTGTAAATAGAAAATGTGAGAAGAACGAAATGCAAAGCAAATTAAATTTAGTAAAAATAAAAATAAAATAATATAAACTTCTAATTTACGCTTTTCCAACTCTTTCACTTTCAGTCGCCAGAACTGGATTATCGGCATGAGCTGATGGGTCGCTTGCATAAAATCGAACCATCAGAAGTTGAACTCGAAGTGCTCTCAGCAACTGCCACAGCAGCAGCATCTACACAAGCCGCAACCACAACAACAACAGAAGCAACAGCTGCAGCAGCAGCCGCGGCGGTAGTAGCACAACATCACCATCATCATCATCAGTATCATCATCACCTGCATCATCATCAGCATCAACATCAGCATCACCACCAGCAGCAGCAGCAACATTTACAACAACATCAGCAGCAGCAGCATCAACAGCAGCTACAGAATGAGAGCAGCGGCACGCTGGACAGAAGCTGGCAACATGCTGCCGCCTATGCCAGTGATACACATCTACCCGCCAGTTCACCCAATTCGAACTCAAATTCTGCCTATGCAACATGCCCCACCATTTATGATGGCACGTCAGCATCGCACTATGATGTGTCCATTGCATATGCGACGGGTGCAACAGCAACGAATGAAAAGGAGTATTTATTTGGTAAGTTACTTCAGCGGGAAGAGGTGGTTAAAAGTGCAAACCCAATTGATGTGTTTTACACTTTTCCTTACAAAGAAACCAAAAACAAAGAGGCTATCTACGGCGATCCACTCGCAGATGATCCATATCAGCGTCCAGCGCTTTGGGAGGACATTGCTACCTCAATACAGAATATTGATCCCGAAAATGCGCTTATGTTGAGCTCAAGCAGCAACAGCGATAGCAGTAGACGTGTCGATATTAGCAACAACAACAATAATACGTCACAGCAACAATTGCTGCCGCAGGTTAAAATGGAAGCAATTGATGAAAATTTGCTGAAACTTTCTCGACACCATTGCTCAGTCCCATGGAGATCAAGACAGAGAAGTCAGCAATGCAGCAGCAGCAACAGCATTATCAGCAACACCACCAGTCGCAGCAACAACAACAACAGCACCACTATCAACAACATTATCAACAACCAACAACACAGTCATCAACATCAACAACAGCAACAACATTTATATCAGCATCATCCAAGTTTAGTCGGTGATACTGGTTTAGATGCTGGTGATACAGTCTCACTGCTGCAGCTTTCAGCCACGCTCAGCAGCAACAGCAATAGTCCTAAGCAACAGCAGCAGCAACAACAAGCAATCTGCAGCAGTGATAACAGTGGCAACGGTAGCAACAATTCCTATCAGCAGCAGTATGCATCTCAGCAACAGTTAAACAGTAGCAATAGCTATCTGAATGGTAGCATAACAACAACAACTACAGCCAGCAATGGTTATGGCTATAGTTGGCACAGTAGTCAGGTAAGTTGCAAACACCTAGACATACTATGTATATACTATCTGTAGAAGTTGTTTGTTTTACAATTAATATTTCACTTGACAGGCATTTCACACCAAATATCAATTACCCGCGCCACCAACTGCCGTCGCACATGCTCAACACACGCCGACGCAACAACAACCACAACAACAACAACAACAGCAACTCTGCCCACCAGCCGCGCCCACGCCAAATGCAGCAACAGTCAGTCAGCAGCAACAGCAACAACAACAACAACAGTCAGGTGTCGCACAATCGCGACATATGTTCGTACCGCCACTGACACCGCCCAGCTCAGATCCCGGAAGTCCGGGCAGCTCCATGGTCGCAGCAGCAGCTGCTGTAGCACAAGCAGCAGCAGCTTCACAAACGCCACAACATCGACGCAGCACGCCACCACCGCCATATCAACAGCAATTACAGCAGCAACAACAACAGCAACAACAACATCACCAAGTGCAACAGGGTCATCCACTTTCTAGTATCTGTCCGAATATAATTACGCTACACTCTGCCTCAAATACAGCTTCGTCAAACGCAGTGCCAACACATTTACATCCTGCCGCTGCCGGTGTTGCTCATAGCGCGCTGCATTCTGCCAATGGCTCCGCCACGCTCACAACGCTCACATCGTCCAGCTCTGTCACACCTGCATTAAACACGTCTTCTACGGTTGGACGTTCACGTGGTGGCCGTGCCAGCGCTGCTGCAGCTGCTGCTGCCGCTGCAGCTACTGGTAATCCAACGCATCTTGCCAGCTTGATGAGCGTACGCACGGTGCGCTACAATCGACGCAATAATCCGGAGCTGGAGAAGCGGCGCATACATCATTGTGATTTTGTTGGTGAGTAGAAAATAGAGCGGAATTTGTTCATAATAGCTTATGATATTAAAAAAATATCACTGTGATATGTTGAAATAACATTTTAATCACTCCGAATATGTTAGGACTGTTGACTGTAAGCTAAATGCTTTTCTTAATGGAAAAAAATATCACTCGTTGCTCTTTTTTCGCTGTGTAACAATTCTGAATCTTCGCTGAAACTAATTGATTCGTCAAAACTAATTAAAATGCCTTGCATACATAAATCGATTTGCGTCTTCGACGGCAGCTTCCCATTCATTCATTAATTTATATTGCTTAGCTAAGCATTTCTACGGGCTAATATTTCTATGGCATATTCGAGTTAAGTTTTACAATTCAATGTTCAAACTGTCTCAGTTCATTTGGTTACACCACGTGCATCACTCATTTAGTATGCGTGACGCGTGTTCCTATTCCAAACTCGAATATATTCATTTGCTATTTAATATTTTGTTCGGCGCGCTTATTTCACTTGTCAAAATGAAATTATTTAACTGATTTAATTGTTATTATACAAGAAGTCGTCGTTTGTTATTTGTTATTTTGTTGTTTTTCGCTGTCAATGCACTGGCTAGAATTTCTAATTGAGTAATATTTTATTATAATTTAAATATGTTTATGGTTATTTTTGCATTATAATGCTGTAAAAAATCATGCCTAACAATGTTGGAATTATTAAAAACGCACAAAGCACAAATCATCCTTAACAGTAACTTAAAGCTATAATGAAGCGCTTAAACACATGCTAAAGTCCATCAAAGCACTTAAATCATATAGCAGCATTACAGAAACCATTATACTCTTAATGAGATGTCAGAGCATCACGAATTCCAAGGTATTTGCTAGCTTGTAGTTCGAAAAATGTTTGGAAACTTGCCCAGGACTGCAATGCCGATATACATCCAAGGAAGCTAATACATACTACTATTTTCTGGGATAGAAAAATAAAGTCCAATTTTTTTAACCCAAATATATGTAACAAGCAGAAAGACGCTTCTGTAAGTCCGTAAGAAAATTTAAAACTTGGACATGGCTATATCGACTCCTCTATCACTCCTGACCATAATGGGGGTAACTTTGGGGGTCTCCGACCATTATTTCTGCCTGTTACATACATCTGCACAAAACCAATAGGCTCTTGTACCTTCGGTACAGGGCCTAAATAGCCTAAGTTTCTCCTTATAACATCAGCAATAAAAGGCAATAAAAGAGCCGTCAAAATCGGTTCAGCCGTATCGAAATATAGACGGAACAGACAGAAAAAAACATAAAAAATGCTTTTGATATTTTAACCAGTCACTCCAAGTTTATTTATATGTTAAGATTAAAGGTCCAGTCTAAGTTTGAATAAAACTTTTCGCTCATTTTATCTCTCTGCGTACAAACGAACAGCTTATGTTTTTTTCTTATACTTATTACAGCAGTCTCTCGCATTAGGCGAGGCGCGTTGTCAACGGAGCGCATGTTTAGCGTCTTGTATGCTGTCGTGTCTGGTGCCAGCACCAAAAACGAAATCAAATATGCCAAACGACAGAACGACCAAACGACAGGATTACAGATCGGCGTACACTCGGTTAGGACAGACAGACAGCGAATCACTGTAGTATGTGCAAAAAGACACCCGCGTCACAGATTAATTTCGGGTTTTATTTTCAGCAACATTTTGCAACATTTGAAATATAGACAAAATCACGATACGCTGCCCAACTTGTAGCTCGTTTTTCTTCTCCAACTTTTATGCAAAAATATTTTTATAAAAAGTATCTTATAGGTCGTCAAGTAAATGTTGTACTAGAGCAACTAATTATTTGGTTGGAAAAACCTCTTCAATGGCTTAAGTTGCGTAAAAAATATTTTATTAAAATGACACAGAATGCCAAATCAATCCGAAAAATGCTGCTCCATAAGCCGCCATTAATTGAGCTTGATTTAAATAAGTTCGACGTGCGTTGCTTACTGTTTAAAATTAAACTTCAAGCAAACTACGCGACAATATGCATAAGTTAAAGTACTCTTTATACAGCCATATGTCGCCGCTTGATACATGCCAAGTTACTTTATGCTGCTGCTGCTGCTGCAGATACAAAATGCCAAAAGCACGATTTTTTGCTACTCTAACCAAAAATGCTTCAAATGCCTTTGTTGACACGTTTGTCTGTACTAACAACTTAGTGATCGATAGATAAATCGACGTTTAGCGGCTGGGCTGTTGGCTGTCGGCTGTGTGTGTTGTGTGTTGGGAAACGGCGCAGAAGTGGTTTATAGTAGCAGATACTTGTATATGACAGTTGCATAGAGTTTCAGATACAATTTCAACTTCAAATACTCGCAAGTACGACAAGTGTACGCGCGAGGGCGTATTATTAGAGGAGTGCTGCAAGTTTAGTGTTGGTTTACTGTTGTACTCAACGCACATAAGACGAACAGACGGACAGACAGATGCGTCAATGATTTTGTATGTCGATTTGCTTGCCTTGCATGCATTGCACGCCAATATGCATAACTTAAATAGAAAATTCATAGTGAAATCTTAGCCAACTTTTGACTTTTTGACTGCCTTCAAATCAACTTTAATACTGCATTCATATGCCATTTGAGGCTTTAATTGACATTTAGATATCAGACTGAGATTGGTCTGCGACATGCTGATGCGTGCATTTATGGCATAATAAGTGAGTTTCATGGTATTTTAGCAATTTTTTTTTTCTTTTTAAGTGCTCGAATTTGTGTGAAATAATTTTAAATCTTTGGTGTTGAGAATTTATTAACCAGAAAGTTAGTAATTTGTTTAAAAAACGATTAAACAGACTTAGCCTCCTTTAAGTTTATCTCAGTTTCTTTGCCATTCCTTCAAAATTCCTACAGATATATGAAGTTTGTCTTTATATATTATATATATATGTATATTTGAGGGCTCTATCTATTATAGTCTTCAAGTTTTTGGTTTTCATACGAACAGTCATACAGTCATGTCTTCTTTTGATGTAGCTCAGTAGCCTTTGACGGCTAACGTCACAAAGACAAAGGTGGTTAATCAGTTCAAGTCGAGTAAGAAAGCGTTTGAGGGGGCAAGGCAACTATTATAACCATCTATAAAGCTGTTTGATGATATGTTCTAAGCTGTTCTGAACTCATACCTCAGTAAGAGAGAGCAGTACGCTGCTAACTGCAAATGGTTGTCAAAAATGACAGACGAAAATCACCAAACATGACACCCTGAAAAGTGTTCTACTAAATCATATCAGTGATATCATAGCATACACCAACTGGAGGAGGATCTCTAGTTAAGGATCGAAGAAACTCTCTCATAGACAATACGGCCTAACACTTATTGCTGAGAATGTACTAATGCCTGCCTCTTAGAATAAGGACCACTTTAGCTCAATTAATGTTGGAGCGAAATCAGCCACGGTAGTGCCGACCGTGCTAACCGATACAATTGCACCTTGTAGTTCCAATCAAGGTAGCTTTTTTTTTCACACTTGAGGTTTATCTTTCTCATATATAACCACCGAACAACGTTCTTAAATAGCCTTGAACCGTCTTTCGATCATGGCCGCGACAGCCTCCATAGTCTAGAGCGTGCTGGCGCCAGTCGATTTTGAATGTCAAGTACGGAGAGATCTCTCCATACCTGGTTATTCCAACGCGTGCCCGGTCGTCCTCTATTTCGGGGTCCTTCAATCAAGTTTAGGTTCCCCATATAAGCCATGCGTGCTGGAGCTCTTTCATCCACTCGAATGAGGTGACCAACGCAGTGCAGCCGGTGGAATTTTATGCGCTGGACTATGTCAACCTCATCGAATAGCTCGTACAGCTCGCAGTTCATAAGTGACCTAAACTCGTCGCCGACTCTAATAGGACCGAAAATCCTGCGAAGAATCTTCCTTTCGAAGACTTCCAACGCTTTTTCATCCGACTCTATCACGGTCCATGCTTCTGCGCCATACAATTGATCCGGGAGTATCAGCGTTTTATAGATCTTTATTTTCGTCTTTCGAGAGAGTGCTTTAGTTCTCATTTGCTTGCTTACTCCAAAAAAGCACCTGATGGCAGATAGAGACTTCATTCTTTTTGCATTCGAATAGGTCTTCGCCGGAGTTTATTTTACAATTTTTCTTTCTTTCTTCGTTTAAAATAAGCTGCTTTTAAATTTCAAATTCATTGCAACTCTCCATCTTAAATATTTCTTTTCAGGTTGTTCAAAAGTCTATACCAAAAGTTCACATCTGAAGGCGCATCAAAGGATACATACAGGTAAGCAAACAATTTCCAAAAAAAAAAAAAACTATTACATTGTAGATACATAAATGTAAATCCCACATGGTACAGCATTCGCCTTGTTGTAATTACATTGATTAAACGCTCGCTGAAAGCACGCTCAGGGCTGTGGGTGAAGCGTTGCGATGACTTCGTCTTGGACGATGTGTTGCCGCTGCACACACATTTGTCTCGTGCCACATTTGCAACTGTGTTGCATGCATTTGCATATCCTGCGGCATTAAACGTGGGCCACAACGATGCTTATACATTTCGTGCAACAAATCTTTGCGCCGGCTGTGCTGCATGTTGAGTAATCTTTTTGCCAGAAAATACGCGCAGTGATTTATTTCAATTTGCTGTTGTACACTTCTTTTTATCTAACTGCTGGCCATGTTAATTTCAATTTGATTTCAATTGCTGCTGCATTACAAGAGAAACGTGACTTCATTTTTTTTTTTTTTTGGTACAGCGTAGTGCATAGTGGACAGCAACTTAGTCATCGGCAGTAACAGTTGCAGATCTAAGTCGGTCGGTGTCTCTCTGTGAATCCTACTTTAAATCACTCGCTGCCAGCTCAGGTTACAACCTGTTGCTGCTCTACTGACATCGTTTCTTTGCCTCCAAAACTCTCTTCTTTTTTTTTTTTTTTTGTTGCTCTGGGGTACTACAACGCTTTTTTATTATTAATCGTACATGACCTCGTGATTTATGTGCAAACTTTGGTTGAGGCACTAAAAAACATTTTTATTATTTTGATTTTTGTGGGTTTCAATTCGTTTTTATGGCCGATTTGCAACGGACTGATAAGAAATTCAACTAAAATGAAATGCGAAATTTAAGATGGTTTCGGAGACATAAAGAAAAACAAGCAGGAACTTTATAGTTGAGTGTGTTAGACTACGAGATACCCTGTTTTAAATATTAGTTTAAAAAATTTCTCATAAAAAATATCATCACTAGTTTTGAATGTTAAGTGGTTGTTCTCCCTTAGGAAGGAGAGTTGGCGTCAACATTGAATACAAGTAAACTGTAGAAGGCATAAAAGCATCTAAATATCTAAACTTGAAAGGTTTATCTCTTATAGTCTCCAAGTTCCAATTATACACACGTTCGGCCAGACAGACGGACATGTCTATAACGACTCAACTTTTGTTGCTGATATGTTACATACTTTTAAGCAAACTTAATATACCTTTCATTCTATAGGGTATACAAAAAAAAAAATGCCTGTACTTAAAACAAAGCCATAAACAATTTAGTTTGAGTGCTATGGAATACAAACAACGTTTAATAGTGCTGCATCTTATTTAATGACTCTCCCGTTGCTAACGGCTATTTAAGCACTGACGCCTCGCTATGACTAAAGTGGCATGCCTCAGGCAGTGTGTGGAACTGGTGCACCTTCTTTGCATCTATTGCAAGTGCTACTGTCTGTTTGCAATTTGTAGTCAACAGCAGTCGTCAGCCTTTGAAATGTCAGTCGTGGTGGCCACCTCTGTCAATATTTGTGCTGTGCAAATAAATTTCTTCTGTGGCGCCACAAGCTGCAAAGTGTTGCTTTTTTTTTTTCTTTAAGCCTTTAACACTAATTAATGCCTTCAAACTAGTTTGAAATGCTTTAAATATCTCTCACTCAGCTTTGCCTTTTCATAACTCTCTGTCCAATCTTTTGACGATAAGCGAATTAGTCATTAACTCGTTTTTATGCGTGCGTAGATGCATAAATTTAGACGTGTGGAGCTATCAGTGTGCAACACAGAGTGGTGCATGCAATAGGTAAGCTTTTGCCATGCCACACATGCACTCTCAAGGGGCGTAAAGACAATTTACTTATATTAGCAGAGTGAACACCAACAGCGCTAAAATATTCCATATTCTCCAAAGCACTGCCTGTATTTCCAGTCTATAGTCAATTTCTTTAAGGTTAGAAATGCTGGTTTTGTTTTGCTTAATACATCACGCGGCCGAAAATAGCTTCATTTTATGCTTCGAGAGGACCGTGTGTCAAGTCCAAATGAGCTTCAGTTTTAGATGTCCCGAAACATTGCATCATTGAATGACAGAAGTTTGTGTTGCATGTTCAGTTTGATACAAACCTGGAAAATATTCAGAAAGAAGCTTCTGAGACACTATAAACCATGTACATTGTACATGCTTCAAATGACGATGTTCAACGGTCCTCTATCTGTTTAATTATCTGTATTTGTGGTAATGCGGAACGGGAACTGTTGACTCATGTTTTAAAAAACCTTTCTTGTATTCAGCATGAAGATTCCCTGAGATTGGCATTTGTTCCTGACCTTTGGGTTTTTGTACAAAAAACTCTTCGACACATTTAGGCTAAGAGAGCTTTTAAAGTTTAAATAACTGAAGTTCGTTGTGATACCTCATAGAATTCTAATCGACTAACCAGTTCCACCTCCAAATTGTTAAAAGTTGAATAGATGTCTGCAAAAAGACTTCCTAAGAACACCTTTCACCGAGAGCTAGGAAGAGCAGTTCAAATGGAGGACCATTTTCAAATCATCTTCCTTATAGCGGCTTTTATGATACATAAATGTTGTAAGAGCTATTTAATCTGCAGGCATGTATACTCCTCAGGCAATGTCCTTTCATGATTCTACAAGCTACCCATCATAGTCCCATGTTATTATTAATATCAGAATTTAGTAAACTTAAGACTGAATTAAGAAATGGTAGCGCTCACTGCACAGGTCTTCGGCTAATTTAATGAAATATCACGATGAGATGATGCGGATGAGAAGCTTACTCCAACAAAACGTTTGCCAGAAGAAACATGCCTAAACTACTTTGGCTGCCGATTTGGTCAACTAAACATTTTGCCTTCATATTCCAGGTACCAGGGAACTAGTAAGCGATAATCAAAATTTGTCATATCTTTGCATACATTTAAGGTACAGAGATGAAATTTGGTATACATGTTAAGAGAATCATGAGAAGTAAACGGGTTAAGTTTGGTCAAAATTAGAGGGGCGGTACACCACCCCCCGTATAGTTTCACAAATGAGAAAAAATAAGAAAAGTAATTAGATATGCTACTTTTTATCGTAAGATACGCGGACGAAGTCGCGGGTTAAAGCTAGTCCTATATAAATGGCTCTCGTGCAAGGATCTTATAGTGCTAAAATGCCCCATCTTCACTGGCTTTTGAAGAATACGAGTAGATTTGCATTGCAAAATAATTGCGTCCATTTGGAGATACCGCATCCAGATTTGGGGTCTAACAGCAAAAGAGTGAAAATTATGCAAAACCAGGTGCTAAAAAATCACAGGCTGCCCTTGGTATGTCCACCATGCATACTCATATTAATTTTACTCATGTGAATGTTCAATTTGCTTCTTTTCTAGTAGATACTATATAATGACCGCTTGCTGAACCACCCAAAAAGCTCCTAACCACACGTTTGGTTCAACTAAGTCTTATAAGACGCCTCAAACGCTGCCATTTTTCGTCAACTTAAATTAAAGATGACCAACATTTATCAAGGACTACAAAAGTTTTTTTTTAAATATTCAAATTATAGTCTTCGAGTTTTTGATGTTCATAGCCAGACAGACGGATATGTCTATGGCAACTTGCCTTTTTGTAGTAGTCCACCCCATTTAGTGGTTCTATTTGGACCGAAATGGAATTTTTTAAATCAACCAAGACAACATATGTACTTTTATACATGGAAAGGCGATCCGATCCGATCTGAACCGAAATAGACTATTTTATAAGGCTTAGTGCGAAGTAAACCAACATTTTTTCATAATAAACTCAAAATGAAGACTAATTATTGCCAACTAATGCTTCAAAGGGTCGGTCTTGTCTCCTTCCGCTTGTCATATACATTTGGAGAAGAGTTCCAGCTATATCCGTGTGGAATATTTTATATCTTCATTATCTTAGGTTCTTTGGACTCGTTTCTGCTACAATAAAAAAAATATGTTTCAGGAAATAGTTTGGTTCCTTAGAGCATTAATACTTCCAACGGATGGGAAAACAGCCTATTTTGGCAATTAAAAATGTTGAGTTAATTCTTTTTATAAAAAGTCCTACATTGCATTTTATATAGGAGTTGAAATTATATCTATTTGAAGTGCTTAAATAGAAATTCAAACTCAAATAAAATATAAAGTCGAATCTAAAGTACACAAATTTATTTTTTTTTGTGTCAGTGTTATTTTTATAACAACAAACAAACAAACATTTCCATGTAAAACTCAAATGGATTATGATGTTTGAACATATCTAACGAATAATCGTTAGATCGAACTCACTCAAGTGTTTATTTTGAGTTATTTCAGCTTAAAAAAGGTTTTATCAAAATTAACAACAAAATAATGACGCCATGAATCATGACAAATAAATTTTAAATTATGAGTTGAAAATTGTTGCCACCCACAAAATATGGAAAGCGCGCTTACAAATGTGGTTAGAGAAGCAAATGATATATGTAACCAAAAAATAAAAAATAATGAGACGCATTTAGTATTCTAGTATTGAGTCCGTCTGTCTGTCTACAAATTGAGACTGCTAACGCCCGCTGGACATGGGGAATTTTATCGCAAGACAAAAATCGATTAAATGCGGTTGGAAACGTGGGAACTTTTTGTTTTTCTGTTTATTTTACATATATATGACTAAATTGAAATTCAAAAAAAAAAAAATTATATTATTTGGAATTAAAAATGACGCAGCGGTCAAGAGGCGGAATTATACGATATGAAGAAATTTATAAAACTGAAAATTGTATAAATTTATTTTTTGTAGTGTTTGGCTGAACGTTGAGTTTAAATAAAAAATTACTTTATAATAAAATTGTACAAACGAGCTAAGTCTACAGAGTACAAAGATGAAGTATAGTTAAGTAGAGAAAATATTTATTTCGAAACCATTGAAGTTTGTATGCTCTTCAGAGCAAGCTAGAAATTTACTTAATAAGCCTTTAAAGCTATTAAAATATTTTATATTAAAAAACGAAAACTTGGAAACTATAAAATATAAAAAATTAAGTTTTTAATATTTAAATTCTCCTATTCCTTCTTCAGATAACTTGTATGCAATGTTAATGTTAACCTCAATTCCTCCATTCTGAGGATATTTTAAATAGATCCAAATTGGACTACTAGAGGGGTAGGCCTCATATAATTTTGTCCCATCTTTCTGGGATTTTGTATAAAAAAAAATGTCGTTGTAGTTCACTCAGCTCGAAGCACCGAATTCGCATGCTTTATGTCGTTGTAGTTCACTCAGCTCGAAGCACCGAATTCGCATGCTTTACGCCGAATGTTCTTCAATTACTTGATGTTCTTAGCCAGATAGACGGACTTTTTGTAGGGGGACCACCTATTTTAATAGTTCGGTTTGGATCCTAATAAAAAATTCGCCAATCGTAATTAAATTTTTTATTAGGATCCAAACCGAACTATTAAAATAGGTGGTCCCCCTACAAAAAGTCCGTCTATCTGGCTAAGAACATCAAGTAATTGAAGAACATTAAAAATATAGGCTTTAAGTATGGATGTTTAGTGTCTACTACTTCCTCTACAGACGACTAGTCCCAACTACTCTATAAGAGCTAGTACCCATGAAAAGCTAGCCATCCTTTTTGGGTCTGTTGTCTGAACTATATTTGGGATTTTTTTTGGTTAGTATAGCTAAAAATTACAAACTTGTTGTACCTTACTTAAATTCTAATAAAAAATAGAAAAGGTAGTCCCCATACAAATCTGTCCCCCCTTTCTGAGTTTTTGTAAGAAAAATATTTTGTTGTGGTTTAGTGTAGCCTGAAATGCCAAATTATATGACAATATATATATAAGATAGAAATATATGCCCTATACAAAATTAAGGTTCAATTAAGGTATCTTCATGTCGAACACACTCGACTGCAAAATTCTATTTTAAGTTTGTGACGAGTTTATAAAATTGTTTGTTTGTTTGTTTCCTTTACAAAACTTTCGTTTTTTATTCAGCATTTTAGTACTATTAAAACTCAGAAACTTTTTAGATCCATGACTTTGTTCAAAACTAGCTGAGCCCCATTCCACTTCACCCACGTCCAGTTAAGGCGCATTGTTCACACTTTTCCTATGTATCTTACTTCTCTCGATCTCATTATACCATGCAAAGATATGCCCAATTTTTTATATAGCTCATATTTGGGGAGAGGGGGTAATGTATCGCAACTCAAATTTAAGCCTACGTTATTTTCCAATGTCCCATCTGTTTCTATACCAAAATTCATACAAAATGGTTCAGTGGTTTAGGCGTGATGCGCGCACAAACAAACAAAAATTTGTCTACGTTTTTTCTGTATACTCGTAGATGGGGGAAAATACCTAAAAAGCTGAGATATTTTAACATGTGATGTCTTTGGGGAGGTCTATGAAACAAATTTGGTGTAACCGACCAGTACAGGTCTCCGCTCGAATTAGCTCCCGATTATGTAAACTGAAATCGGTATCCAGAGAACACCACGAGAAGTCCATAGCTGTGACAATTGGGTCTCAAAATGAAACCTTCGTGGCGAACTAATTAAAAAAAAAAATAAAGATCTCTTAATTCCCAAAAAAAAAAAAAAAAATAGGTAAAAAATTAATAACAAAAATGGTACTGAAGAAAAGTATTTTGCTCCTCCCACTTTACATTTTTTATGTATAAATAGATAAATGGAGGATGGAAGCATCATAGATCAAGAACAAAGATCTTTTCGTTCATACAGACGGACAGACGGAAATGGCTATATCGACTCTTTAGCTCCTGACCATAATGGGGGTAACTTTGGGGGTCTCCGACCATTATTTCTACTTTCGGTAGAAAGCCTAAAAATACATTTTGGTGATTAGACGAAAAATGAGTCTACAATATCCTGATCATATTTCGTGTGGGACCAATATATAATACTTTTCTGTAACAATTCTGTAAGCCAAGATATGGAATTATAATCTTCAGATGGTGCAAATAAGCTACATATTGTTAAATTCAATGCAAAGTCGAATTTTGTTGTCTCAAAATTAATGTGTGAAGTTCTGTAAGCTGTAGATTGGCTTCTGTTATTTGGTTTCTACCAAATTATATTCCATTAAGACCCAGTTCGGACCACTTACCAAACAAACCTAACCTAACTTCTAAGTTTTTGTTTGAAAAAATTTCAGCTTGTTTTATTTAAGCTAGAAACTCAAATATAGGACTATCTGTTGGAGAACCTTATAAAATGTTCCATATAGAACTAGATCCATATAGAACTAGATCGCAGTACTAGAACAGATGTTCTCCATTTGATTTATTCCATCTTTCTAGGTTTTTGTGTGAAAAACAATTTTGTTGTGGTTTAGTATAGCTTGAAACGATAAAATTGGTGTGTTTTACAGTAATCTCCATTAAATATTTCCCACCGATCCCGGTAGGAACCTCAATGAGGGTACAGAGTATCTCGAAGTTGAGCACACTCAACTGCAGCGTTCTTTTTTCTTGCCGTACTATTAACTGAAAGCATACAAGTTTCTTAATTTTAAACCATGTGTGGCGATCATGATATCATATAATCCATAAGGATCAACATAGGCAACTGTAATAGAACATAAGCATCATTTCTGCTTATGTTTATTAATTTATTTTATTTATTGTTACCCGTCTATAAAATTTTTCTTACTAATTAAATTTTCACCTTTTTCTTTATAGGCGAGAAACCCTATACCTGCCAGTGGCCGGAATGTGAATGGCGTTTTGCACGTTCCGACGAATTGACGCGCCATTATCGGAAGCATACCGGCGCCAAGCCATTCAAGTGCATCGTCTGCGAACGAAGTTTTGCACGGAGTGATCATCTGGCATTGCACATGAAGCGACATATGCCGAAGAATAAATAAATAAAAAAAAATACTTAACTAGAAATATAAAAAAAACATACTACCGATGAAAAAAAAACAGAAGAAGAAAAATATTCAACAACAAAGATGAAGATGAGCAGTTAAAACACATCAACCTTAAACAATCCAAAGGACTTTAGTTTAGCGAGAAAATAAATAATAAAATAAAATAAAGATTAAATATTTAAGCGAACATTTGCCACTCTCCTAAATAATTAATAATTAATAATATTATTATTAAATAAACTAATGCAATACTATTATGTATTACTCATAACTAAACTATATGTTAGCAGCGGATCTTTAAGTTAAAACTTACTAAAAATAGAAAAACATCCTTCAAAATTTTGTTAAATCGAAAATTCAGTTTAAGCGATTTTGTTGCCTCTCAAATTTTGAATTTAGTAAATATTTTGTATACGCTACACATGCTCTAAAGCTGGTTTAGTCAATATTCAGTCAGAAATGTAACCCATAAAACGTCTGTTAAATCAAGTCCATGGTAACCTTTAACCCTCATTCGTACTATACGAAATTTGTTTATATTTATTCGATATTTGTTCATTAAATTCAGTTAATCCAGACAATATAGAGCATATGTGTAGCGTATAAAAATCTTCTTCGGTGCCATCGAAGTACTTATTGCCTTTTTGTTATTTGTTTTATAATTTATCTTTCTAATTTCTGATTTGATCTCCTTTCAAAGTAAAGCCATAACCCAGTGCAACACTGTGAGATACAATTCAATTATTTAAACTAATTTTTTTTAAAGAATGTTAAATTTTTAATACTTTCACTTTTTGTATTTTTATTTTCCTCTTTCCTTTATTTAAATATAATTTTGTTTTTTTTTTCGCATATGTTTCGTTTTAGTTTATAGAGAACACTTCTTAAGCGTCTAATTTTAATTTAGTGCAAATTAAATTAATTTTTAAAAGAAATTTAAATTTCATTAAGCAAATAACTATTTTCATTAGCTGTTGTACTTAGTATTTACTATCTATAAGCTCGATGTAAAGCAAATATAAAAAAAATGCCTTTATAATATTTAGTACGATGTTCATGATGAAGTTCTATAAAGATGAAGAACCACCAAAGTGCTGGCACAAGATTTCAAATAAATCAAATTACATAATTACAACCAAAAAAAAAGTGTTTTAAATTATTATTTTTAATGCAGAAAAAAATTGTGAAAACTTGGAAGAACTGATCTAGGTGCATCAATGATCTAGGAGGTTCCAAAAAAATATCAAGTGAAGGTTCTCTTTGGATTATTTTTCACAACTATCGACGTGCTTTAAAAGATGTTTATGAAAACGTCAGAGGTGAAGAATCATGGATATATGCGTATGAACCGGAAACAAAAAGGCAATCGACCGTGTGGGTGTTCCAAGACGTGCCAAATCCAACAAAAGTTCTTCGCGCACGATGCACTACGAAGCAAATGGTAGCTTGTTTCTTCGGCCGAATGGATCATATGGCCAATGCTCCGCTTGAGCAATGTCGGATGGTCAATTCTGAAAGGTAGACCACCATTTATTTGCCTGCAGTCTTCGTAGAAATTCGCAAAACCAAGAGAGTTATTAAGCATTCAAAATATTCAGTGGATGGGTCATTCGTCGTACAATTCAAATTTATAACCCAATGTTTTTTTTTTGACTCTCAAACATCAAAAATAAACTGCGTGGTGAACGGTTTACTACGACCGAAAAAGCTGTTGATACGTTCACAACCCATGTTTTGGCGGCGCCTCAATCGGAGTTGAAAGAGGACTTCGAAAATTCGTTTGCTTTCGTACTTCTGCAAGGATTCACAGAATTGGTCGGCATGGACAACCAACCCTCTTATGTCTCGTGATGTCATATCAAACGGTACATATCAGCACCCAATCTATCAGCAAAGTCTTCTGCCTTTTCCTGACTGGAATCGCATCAGCCGGCTGCAGAATCGTTGATCGTTACTTACATACTTAAATTGCCTTCAACCGTCTTTCGCGAGCTTCCGTAATCTTGAGTACACTAAGGCCAGTTTTGTTGAATGCCAAGTACGGAGAGATCTCTCCATACCTGGTCATTCCAACGCGTGCCCGGTCGTCCTCTAATACGTCGTCCACCAATCAACTTTGGGCGTCCCATGTAAACTATGTGTGCTGGAGTTCTTTTATCCATTCGAAGCCCAGTGCAGCCAATGGAATTTAATGCGCTAGACTATGTCAACCTCATCGAATAGCTCATACAGCTCGCTCGGTTCATACAGAATCTAAACTCGACGCAGACTCTTATAGGAACCACTTAAACACCGTTCACGTCTCTGCGCTATAAAGTAGGACCGCGAGTATCAGCGTCTTGTAGATCTTGATT
The DNA here is from genome assembly GCA_035044805.1 of Leucophenga maculata. Taxonomy (NCBI): domain Eukaryota; kingdom Metazoa; phylum Arthropoda; class Insecta; order Diptera; family Drosophilidae; genus Leucophenga; species Leucophenga maculata. Next base: position 89,365 of record JAWNNP010001123.1, on the reverse strand, counting down.
TTCGTCTTTCGGGAGAGAACTTTACTTCTCATTTGCTGGAACACGATTCGTAAATTTCCAGAGATACATAGTTTGATGATTCATCAGCACTTACCAAATAGTTGTCAATTTGAGTTTCTTTGTGCCTAGCGAGAGCCTTTTGCAGGTGATCAGCCTATTTTTGTCTAATTCTCCTTTTCAGACGTAAAAGTTCAGTAATTGTTGAAGGTTGTTGAAGCCCCAAGAAGTTAGAAGAACATTGAATCTTCGAAGTAGCCGATTTCACAGCTTGTCTTAAGTTGTGCCCGACAATATTTATGGCAACATCAATATCATCTGGACTGTTTATATCGATGTTGAGATTTATTTTTAGGCCCTATGCCGAAGGTATAAAAGCCTATTGGTTTTGTGCAAATGTATGTAACAGGTAGAAATAAAGGTCGGAGACCGCCAAAGTTACCCCTATTATGGTCAGGAGTGATAGAGGAGTCGATATAGCCATGTCCGTCTGTCCGTCTGTATGAACGAAAGAATCTCAGAAACGGTAATAAATAGCGACTTCGTGTTTTTAGCATTCAACTAGGACTGCTTCGGCACAAAAAAAGCCAGTTTAGAGATAATGTCCCTCTTAGCCAAATCCAAAAAGTTCATCAAAATCGGATAATAATTGACGATTTTATAAGCAATTGAATTTGAACGACCTATGATACTTCCTTCCTTCCTTATTCTTTTCATACATAAAAACATGATTTATAAGGCACTTATTCATGCAGTGATAAGGTTGGTCATAATTAATTTTCTTACTTGTTCTATTAAACTTAGTCTTAAAAGCCTCAACTGAGCAGCCAGTTGGTAGAAAACATTGTCTTTGATTAAATTGTGGTTGATTAAATTGCTAGGATAGGCAGGTGATATGAAGAGTACTCGAAAAGAGTTTCATAGGAGAGCAGAGTTTCGATCCCAAAGGATTCTAGAAATGTAAAATGTTACACTGTGCGACGGATAGGTATTAGTCAGGGCATAATAGAATGTCAGAGCATGAAGAAAAGCTAACAAGAAAATGCATAAAAAATGCAATTTAATGAAAAATAATCAAATCAAACGAATTCCAAACACGTTCACAACTATTGGAAATAATCAAATGCATATAAATTGTATAAGTTTGTAAAGCGTGGAATGACAGTAAATAAAAGCTCGATTTTCAGATCACATTTTCCTTACAAAATTATTTATTTGCCGCGCAATATGAATCCACTCTTCAATTAATGCCTTTTTGAGGCCATTCTTATATATTTTGCTGATGTTAAGTGTTGCATATAACAGTTCCACATACATATCTGCATTTGTTGTGGTTTGTATAAAAAAAAAGTGGAGACTTTTGGATATATCTAGCATACTTATTTAATATAAATCGACGAGTAGTTGACCGATCACTTAGACAGCCAACTTCTACCGAATATAAGTATATTATGAGTATATATTAATGAACACACATAAAGATAATAAATTGATTGAAGATATTAAACAAAATATTACGCGATAAAATCGCTTTGCATTGTCATTTGCTTATTTAACTAGCAAAATGCCAATCAGAATCTGTGAACTGTTCGTGCGCCAGTTGAATAGCAAAATATCGATTGTCTGATACATGTTGACTTTCACCCTTTCACTTAATGAGCTGAAGTGACTATTGTGCCTACCTTTATTGTTTCACTTTGTGAAGGTATGGAGGCTTTATTTCAGAAATAATTGCAAACTGTTTAATCATTGCATTTGATCTATGCGCTGTTTTTTTTTTTAATGGGTAATAAATGTTTCATTTGCGATTTTGAATTTTAATCTTTACTCTTGTAGTATGCTTTCTTAACATGCCTGCAGGAATTCCAGCACCATTTGCAACAGTTTCACCCAATTATTAGCAAGTTCATTCATCAAAGAAGATACAGCTACGATAATAAGAAGTTGGTGTGATAAATCAGTGCTTCCCTGAACATCTATTTACTATATTATATACTATAAAATTTAGTTTGCATTTGACAGCCATTAATATAAGATAACCTCTTGAAGTTTAACGATAATAAAAAAAAGATATTTTCTTATGATGTTTAAGCATCACCGAAACTTAAGAAAGGCTTTATAAATACTATGGAGACCCTAGCCTAAAAATATCAATTAAAAAATGGTTTACTTTTTTCCGTTGGGATCTTAAAGCGCAGCCGTGTCACCACTTGAAAGAGCATTTGGCGGTGTTCAGCCGCAATCCCAACGAATCCAACGTGAACAAACCTTTTTACGGCAAGGTGTTCAAGGTGATTTGGAAGGTTCGATTGGAATTCCACGAATAGGCCAAGAAGTTCTGCTATAGAATCTTCATCTATTGAGCGAGTGTTTTGCCATAGAAACTGTTTTTTTTTCCTTAAAGCAAAAAAGTGTTTTGGGCACATATAGTTCAAAAAGGTGTTTTGCGTGTTTGGACGAATACTAAACAAAGAATTATGAAACATGAAATTGTGATTTCAACATGGAGATACGCTATTCATATTTTAGACCCTTCAGCTTTTATAAATTGCGCCGAATCCCTGTTTGTGAGTGATTTATATCTTGCACAATGATATCAATTTTGAGACCGTCTTGAGTCACACATCATCCTTAGAAACCTCCAAATTGACTATGAGTATAGTGTAAATAATTAAACGTCCATACCCAAATGGCGTACTTCGGCTCAGCGATTTAAAATCAATCAAAAAGTATAAAGAATCTTTTTTTTTTAAATGTGCAAAATTTTTATCAATGTAGGCTTATATTAAATGTTTCATAGAACAACTTGAACACAAATTATATCATACACAAAAGTTTGACCTTGCTTGACTTTCGAAACGATTTCCGAGACTTCAATAGTGACTGTGCATGCCTTCAAGTATCAATTAAAAATTCCATGCCAATGTCATGCAACATGTAATGCTTTCCTTTTAAATGGTTGCATATTGTTTTAATATCTTAAAAGTAATTCAAAAATTTCATATTTGTAGCCATTTTGTAAAGCACGAAATTAGTTTAATTGATAAAAGCCTAAATTAGCCCACACAATAATCATATTATACTCGGAATCAATTGATTTTTATATTTGTTCGATTTAACCTAAATGTAATTTTTTTTTTTTTCTAAGTGCCTTACAACTTATTATACTCAATTTTTTGTAGTTGGTGGTCCGCATATTAACTTATCGCGCAACTACGATCACGAAACAAAAAAATTTAAATAAATGCTATTGTGTGGCACAAGTTGAGCTGTCAGTTGGCATGATTAATCAGCTATATTTTATATGTACCCCGTTTACATAGTACAGCACAATTGAAGATACACACATAAAGCCAGTTGAATGGATGATCGGATTTTGTAGCGCGTTTCGTTTGCACGCCCACGCTGCGAACACTTTGGTTGGCGAGCCTCACAAGATCTCATTGTGCATTCTTAATGGCTGCAAAGTAATATAAATTTATCATCGCATGAATTATGAAGCTCAGCTGTGCTTAGACTGATGCATATGCGTACTAATTAGTTGGTATTATCTATCAGCAATTGATTGAGCTAATACAGAAAACTAAGCTGAAGAAATAGGCTCATTTTTAAGAGAAATATTCAACATGATTGGTTCCTATTTCTCCTATTGGAACATAAGACCAAAAAGTGCTATTAGCAATCCATATTTTGGAGCTGCCTCAATTGGAGTGGAAAAAGTGCTTCGGAAATTGCATAAATTTACATGGAGAATCTTTTTAAAAACAATTAATTTATTTGCTATTCCCGATATATAAATAGTGCACCTCGTACATTCTCGATAAGCTCGACGAGGAAATTTTTTTTAGCTATGTCGTTTGTCTGTCACTCTATGTGTTGCTGCTCATTTTCTTGTGTACATTTTCGAGATCTCTGGCCCTATGCAAATTAGGTATCCACGCCTACTTTTTGAGATAGCCCCTAGACAAACCCAATCCTGCCTTCTGTGTTCTTTATGAAAATATTCAACACCAACTTAAAAGTCGATTAGGTGGTTTTATGGATGATCACAGTACTACCCGCTCACTTTGTTTGCATCAAAATACCCATCCAAACTACACGTACAATTCTAACCGTTTCAAACTTGCTGTATAATTCCCCAAGGACTCAATGATCTTTGACCACCAGGGCTCAATGGATGGTTGACCCCTAGCGGTCAATGACTTTATGACTATATGAGGAAAATATTAAAAAAAAGGACAGCGCTTAGATGCAATGCTAGAGAAAAATAAAAGAAGGCACACCGAGAACGCTAAAATATTAGCTAAACGCCTAAAAAGTCAAACAGACAATCTTCCATGTTTTTCGAACTCACCAAACCAAGCGTGGTATTTTGAAGAACCGCCTCCCTACACTGAATGGGTGAAGTAGTATGCGTTCCTTTCTTTAAGTTATTGTACTCTCTCTAACTCAGACTGATGTTCGTGCTACACTTGAAAGAAGTCATGTTCCATTTTCTCACTTTAGGCTTCTCTTTTATTTTCCCTCTGGCCCCCGTTAAAAGTTAAAAATCGTTTCAAAAAAAAAATTGTTTTACTTCAAAATCACATAAAAAACCTAAATTTATTTACTTACCAAACAAAAGTCGACATCACTTATGATATTTTCTTCAAAAAAAAAAAAATAATTTTATGTTTTCAACACTTTTACTCTCTCAAGCTGGGCATAAATTAACAAAGCCAGCGGCCCACGCATGCGCAAAGCGTGCAATCTTACATCCTTTAAAGCATAATTGAGGCGCCAATTCATGTCAAATGTCAACCACGAGAACAGTCAATATTGTGCAACCATTTGTCTGACTATGTATCTGTCTGTCCGTCTTTATACAACTGACCAACATAAACAGGAACTCACTGCCGGTCGTCGGACTATGTGTGTTACAGCCTTTTGCACCTTTGTCTACCAATCTGTCTATAAATCAAAAGAAACTGTTGACTTTTTGCGGATTTCGGCCAAGCATTTCGCGCTATTTTGCATGCAGATACAAGATACAAGTTTGTCGGCAATAGCGCGCGACAGCAACAGCAACTAGTTGCCAAGTCAACAACCAACCAACAAACAGCCAACAGCATCGACAACTATAATTAAGCTTAATTGTTGCTTAATGGCTAGCTGAGCGAGCCTCCCTGTCTGTCTGTCTATCCGTCTGTCTGTCTGTCTGTCTGTCTCATTCTATCTGTTTTCCTTCACAACATTGGCCAAGGTGCGTAGGCGTTTGGCGCAGACGCAGACTGATTAGACGTTCGCCCGTTTCTTCGCTGGTTTACGCTTTGCATTTAAGCGTGATTTAATTAAATTAAACATAAAATAAATAACCAGGTGTTAAACTTCAACTAAATGCAAACAAACATTTGTAATTGAAAAATTATCACAGACAGCGAGTAGACAACAACATTAATAATTGTGTGCCGGATAGTCTCCACTTCTTTTGCCAACGTGTTTCAAAAAGAGGTTTTCTTGTTTTGATCGACTAAATTAATTAGCAATTAAAAATGCAATACAAATACTACAGTCTGTCTCTGGCTTACACACACAAAAATATAAAAAAAAACTAGCACAATACTTCCAGCTCTAACAATGCCTTACAATCTCATAAAAATAATTTATATTTCTAAACAGAAAATCATTATTCAAAGTGTCAGAGTGAGTTGGTAATCAAATTGTCGGGATCTCTGTGTGCTGTTTCTAGCCAATCCGATACAAATGAATGCTGAGATGAATGTGCACGAAAACTGTAAATTAAATCAAAATCATAATCGAACTAGTAGCCCTGGAAGCTCGAAAATGTTATGTATAACAGCTGAATAAATACTGAAATACATGGATTCAAAAAAAAAAAAAAAAAAACAAACACAAGTAAAATCGTGCCTGGGAAAATAAAACAGAAAATAATGTTAAACTTAATTGCAACGAATCGTTTATGCACTTCAAAATATTAAAATTAATATTTCTATACCCTGCACAAAAATAATTGTAAGCTCGGAGATATCCATCTAGCTACGTACGCCAGTTTGTCTGAGAAAAATGGAACTAATTTAGGAGGTCTTCACCATCGAACATTTGATGAAAAGCGGTAAAACTAGAATTTAAAAGTTCTACTTTTCTCGATTCTACTAGAATTTAAAACACAATAAATTGGTTTGAGGTAAACCTCAGCCACTTAAGGGCAACTTCAAGTTCCTTGAGAACAGTGAATTGCTTCGAACTCACTTGGATGGTGATTAGTTCCAACACAGTACCACATTGACAAATTTCCAAAAAAATTACCTACCATAGTTGGTTTGAGCATGACACAGCATGGCAATTGACGATGCATCAAAGGGGGTTCTGATGAAGGAGAATGGGGCTATTGCCTCGTCTAGCGCTGAACCAACACTACGTCACGTCAATTGACTTCTATAATTAATAGATGTAAATTGCAAGTAATACAAGAAGATTTTTTTCATTAAAACTTTGGAACTCCAAAAAAGCTCCTAGAATTAAAAATTTTCTGCATAATTCTAAGTAAGGGAAAAAATTAAAAAATTTTTTTTTCTTTGTCTTCTAAACTCCTAAAAATCTATTCGAATTGAAAATGTTCTGCAAAATCGTATGCATTGGCTACTGGAACCTTACACCTATGGCCTCTGAGGCTTACTTCTGCTGAAAAAAATCTATAAAATTTCAAACACATTTTTTTAGCTTTAATGTATTGTCCAGTATATATCGTCCAAATATATATCCACCAAAAATTATAAAACAAAGTCGGTTTCTATTTAGATTTTATACAACAAAGCTCGCCTTTTGTCAGAGGATTCCATAGGATTGCGATACAAAGAATAAATGAAAATATACAAACGATCAGAATGTTCCAAAAGGAGAGACAGTCATGGCTGCTTTTACCGAACAACCTCATCGTAGGATAGTTCTCAAATTAAATTTTTTCTACTCTTTCGCCTTTTTTCAAAAATTAGATCGGTAATATTTATTTTGCGATCACAGCGAGTCATATAACATTTCTCTGACTTTCGAAGGAAGCACTCATGCGGGGAGTTAAATAATTTGACTGCGTTTAAATCTTGAACCATTGTGTACTCGTCTTTTTGTGAGATTGAGTAGGCAAAGCTTATTAATATATTTGGAATCTAAATAAAAATTTTTCATTATAAAATTTTAGTTGAAAAAAGATCGCTTTTTTCTTCACAAAAAGTGCACATGTAGCACCTGTTCCGTTTCAGCCATGTAGGACGGTAAATTCCGAACATTTGTTTGCCCGAAGTTTTGAATCGCCGAAAACGGACCGTCCTTCATCACAACAAAGCCAGCTCTCGCACAACGAAAAAACCTTCGGAGTGCTTTGAAATTCTGTTGAATTTTACAGTAGCCTATTTAGCTGTAATACACTTCAAGGTGATCCAGTTCAAGGTGACTCATTTGGCGGTGCTCCAATGAGTGTTGGTCCAGTTCAAGGTGACTCAGTTGACGGTGGTCCAATGGGTGTTGATAGCGTTCAAGGTGATCCATTTGTCGGTGGTCTAATGGGTGCTGATCCCGTTTAAGGTAACCCTTTTGGAGGTGGTCCAATGAGTGTTGGTCTAATTCAAGGTAACCCTTTTGGAGGTGGTCCAATGAGTGGTGGTCTAGTTCAAGGTAACCCTTTTGGAGGTGGTCCAATAAGTGATGGTCTAGTTCAAGGTAACCCTTTTAGAGGTGGTCCAATGCGTGTTGGTCTAGTTCAAGGTAAGCCTTTTGGAGGTGGTCCAATGAGTGTTGGTCTAGTTCAAGGTATCCCTTTTGGAGGTGGTCCAATGAGTTGAGGTCGAGTTCAAGGTAACCCTTTTGGAGGTGGTCCAGCTCAATGTACCCCGTTTGACGGTGGTCCAATGATTTGTGCTGGTCCATGTGATGTTCAGTAAAAAGAAGTGACCGAAATTTTTGTAGGTCAAGCACTATTCTTCTTGAAGATGGGCTTAAGTTTATAGTTTATTGACTGATTTAATTTTGGAAAATTGATACACAGCTGCTGGGTTTGTTCCAACTAAATTTCCCACGCTACACATGGAATACTTTCCGTGTATAGATCTTCATGAAGAATACTTTGAAATGTCTCAAAATCTCTCGCACTATCAGTTGTGACTATGCCTCATTGACGAGTGTGTAAATGAATTAATTATTATTTCATTACGAAGTTTGTAACACATGAAAGGATGCATCGGTGACCCCATAAAGTGTGCACATTCTTGATCAGCTTGACATAACAAATTCGTCGGTCTGTATCCTGCCCACCTGAATGAAAACTAATTTCTCAGTTTTTTAAGATATCGCCCGGAAATTGGCTACAGCGACTTTTTATATTCTGAAGACCATGCACACTTGCACATATCATTGATACTATTTTACCTGGAGCCCTTTATATATCAATAAAAACTTTATAAATGGTACATAGAAATATATTTTTTTATAAGGATCTTTTTTTTCTTATGGATACTATTTTTCCTGGTTTCTTAACCATATGGACTGAAGTTCAATAAACTTCATTAAGTTGCACAATTAATCCTTTAAAAAAAATGGGCAGTATCATTTTCTCATATAAAAAAAAAAACTATGAAGAACGCTGCATTGGAGTACGATCAACTTCTTCCATGTCGTTTCATTGAACCTTAAATTTTTATGGGACATACATTTCTATCTTGGTCCGTGTGGAATATTTTATTTGGATCAGTATTAAATATACCAAAATTTTCCTTTTACCCTTAAAAAGAAGAAATGTGTGTAAGGAACTACCCCTTCTAGTGGTCCGAAACGGATCTATATGAAATATATCAAAAGAATTTTGCATTTTTTGCTAAAAGAACAAAAAAACAACAAAATTTTCATTTAAAAAATAAGTACCTCTCTGAAGAGACAACAAGAAGCTTCAATTATCTCAACTTGAAAGCTCTATTTTTTATAGTCTCCAAATTCTTCTTTTTAAAACCAACCAGACTGACATATCTACATACATCGACTTGACTTTTTGTAGGTGGTCATCTATTTTAGTGGTCCGATTTGGACTCCTATGCATTATTTAATTAGGATTGACGCAAAATATTCAGCGTTTCTAACTGAAATATGTAACAGCAACCATCGAATTTTTTTATACAAAAACCTAAAATGTTGGAACAAATTTTTATGGAAGCTTTCTTTTTTAGTGTTTCGAAATTAAATATTTGGTCCTAATTGGAATATCTTATAAAAAGTGGACCAAATTTTGTGTTTCTTCCAAAATGAAAAACATTTATAAAATTTTTTCTTACAAAAACTCAGATTGAGGAGTTGGTTTGCGTGGGTAGTAAGCATGGGTGTTGATTGATTAATGGTGATCTGAAGAATAAATAGAAGGTTTTAACTCCAAATAACAGTAAAACAAATGATCATGTCTATATTGACTCGACAGTTGATGCTGATCAAGAGTATATATACCCTATGAAGTCTTTCTCGCCTTCTTCTATGGAAAGAGTTTTTCTCACTTCTTGTCTTAATGCTGCAGACTTAAAAAATTTAAATACCATTTATAGGCAATATGTGAAGGGTACAAACGGCGACCAACCGCAAATAAATAAGCACGGTAGGTAAACGTTTGTCTTTTATATTTCTATTTTTTTGAGTATCTCCGACTGTCTATGAGTCAATGAGCAGCTGCAGAAAATGACCGTCACTCTTGACAGCAACGGCGACAAAAAAGCTGCAGCGCTCGAAATAGTTTGGCAATGAACTTTTCAAATTAAAAAAGCATAAGTCTCGAACAAATAGGTAGGAAAAGAGAAAAATAAAAATAATTAAAACACCATAGCCGAAGCTTTAATGCGCTATAGATGGAATATAATTGAAGCAGCTATAGCGGATCGTATCTAGAAACTGCTGCAGAAAAAAGTAGGGAAGTAAAAAACGTGCAGACAAATGTTTCTGTTTAAATCGAACCATTTTGTTGAACTGTTTCAGAATATATCTGCTCAAGAATATGTCACAAACTTCCATACCAATTAATAATACCATTTGTCACACTGTAGCTGAAGGGTATAAAAATTTGCCTGAACCTATAATATTTATTTGACTTTGAACTCGTTGAGTCAACGGTGTGCGATTTTGTGCGATTTGTTCATTTTTTCATACATAATTGTACACCTACAAGCGGCAACAATGGAGCCAACAACAGTTTGGTAGGCAGCCAGCCAGCCAACAAGCAGCTGCAACATATTATAATGCAACAATTGCTGCTGCTGCTGTTTGACCAATTGGTAAATGGCCGTCGGGCACTTTTATTGTAATTTTATTCTGGCATATAATGAGTATTCAATTTATTAAACTCAACGAGTTTTAAAAAAAAATATTTTATTTTTTCATTTAAGAACGAAAGACCTAAGACACGAACTTGCAACAAAATTGAACAATGTCGCAGCTACTTGAATTTTGAAGCCCTTCTTCTCAATTTTAATTGAGATTGATTGCGAACGACTTCCGTTCAAGCTGTGATCGTACAGTGTTGATAAGGACACGCCTGCCTTGCGTCAACCTACGCGTGTGGGCAGCAGTTCGGATCCTTACACATAATTACACATAATATATGATTTATGCGCAGCTTCAGTTGCAGTGAATTGATTTTTTGTCACTGATTGGCATCTTCGGTGCAGCGCGCGTCAGGCAATTAATCACGGCTTGGGGCAAGTGTCATTGTCGTTGCTATTGATGCGCAGCAGCTATTGTGAATATCTTCGTAAATGCCATCAATTCACTGTAATGCTTTGTGCTTTTAGTGTTTATGATTTATTGCGGTTGTAAAGTGTCGCCAGATGACAGCCTCATTGGTTGCTCACTGGGTTGCCTACGTCGCGTTTGGCTGCCTGGTAGTAAAATGTCAGTGTTTGATTATTGTGTACTGAAATAATGTAAGAGGTTTGGTCAAAGCAAAGGTTTAAATGTGAATTTCGATTTTTTCATATCCTGAGTACAGGATATAAAAGGTATAAGAACGGTCCGTCTGTCTGGCTATGAACAACAAACACTTCAAGACTATACAACATAGAGCCTTCAAGTTGCCATATTTGATGTCTCATATTGCCTCTTTGGATAGGTAGTTTGTGTAGAGAACGTGCTAAACCCTCTCTAAGGGCTAATGATCATAAAAACTTACCCGTTTTTTCTGAGTTTTTGAATAAAAAAATTAGCCAAAATTTGTATATTTACAATTAAATTACAATGAAATATTTTTTATTGATCCATATCGGACCACTAGAAGGTTTAGTCTCCCATAGATATTTGATCTCCTTCCTGGAATTCGCGGTTCTTCTTCTAAATTACTTTAATATGATGAAAAGTGAGATCCAAGCTCATTGAATCTAAGTGGAAGCTAACAGCGGCCATGCTCTATCTGAACCATCGTGTCAGAGGTGATTTGGTCGTTTTAAAAGGGGAGATTTTGAACTCTAATACTAGAAACGGTAGGTTCAAAAAGTTTGTAGACCAATGTCATGCGCTAAAGGAATTGTCAGAAACATTGGGAGTCGATGTGTCGACAATCAGCAAATGCCTTAAAGCCATGTAATTGAATCAAAATCAAGAGAACTGGATGACGTATGAGTTAAAAAGGAAGTAGTTTTTGCATCGCATTGTGACTGGTGATGAAGAATGGATACAATACGACTACCTCAAGCGCTAAAAGTAATATTTTTTGCGCAGCCAGGCACCAGCATCCTTCGCCAGCTTATACCAGGTGAGAACGCTATCGGACTTAACTCATGCGTTTGTTGCACAACCGGTTAAGATCTACTTAGAAACGCTGACATGGGAAGTCCTACTCTACCCGGCGTATTCTCCAAAAATCCCTTCTACCGACATGGTCTGTCGTAGAAGAAGTTGACTTCATATGAAAAATGTAAAACAATAATTGGTCGATGATTGGATAACTTCAGAAGACGAGTCGTTCTTCCGAGTCGTTTTTCCGAGCTTCTTTATTCAATTTTGTGAAAAATAAAATTAACTGCTCCAACGTACTTAAAATGTTGACTGAGGCATGTCGTGCTTAGTTTGAGCAAAATAAAAATGTTTTTAAGTGGTGCAAGCTCTTTACAGAAGGTCAAGAATATGTAAATACAAATACCCTCCCTTGACGTCATAGCAAGTCAAAAACCGCAAATACTTTAGAGCGGGGAAGAAAAGTATTATGGAGAATCATCGAATTACTATTAGAGAAGTTGGTAAGGCCGATATGACATATCGGTTGGATGTTTTGGGCCTGAAATTGTTAAATTTTGAACGAAAGGACTGTCGTACATGCATCGCTCATGAAATGGTGATAGATGACAACGACCATAAAGGTTTTCTCAAAACAATCAAACCTGGTGACAAAATATTCATATATGGTTAAGACGTCATAACCAAAGACCAATCATCCCAATGGATGCGGCCACAAGAAGCGAACAATACCGAAAATTTTAATGTGAAGACTTCGCAATGGCGTGATGCATCGTGAATTCTTATCCGAAGGACGTACAGTCAATGAGGAATATTATCTTCAAGCTATGTGCTCGGACTTCTGTCAAAATAGTTAATTTCTCTTTTCCCAACACTGAATAACCTCACGAAAATAAACCTCAATTGGGAACATAAAAACCTTAAGACCAAAAATCGCTTCAAAAAATTGGGAATGCCGCTGTCACAAGTGCTCTACATCCAAAAAGGACTACTTAGAAGTGTTCTAAAATAAATATTGAAGAATAAATTAATATTTTTCCGACAAAAATAAAAATTCCCATTTTCCTCAAACAAACCTCGTATACTATTGGCAATACGCTTGAATTTTGTTAGTGGCGTCCGATTTTTATTTTTTATTTTTGAAGCATTGACAATTGAAGTTTGCAAACATTGTTTCATGCACACAGTTCCCACCATTAAACATCTTCTTATCTCTTTTACTTTGGCTTAATAAATCGGTTGATTGCAAAATATTCTGAACTCGTATTACCACCAACAGAGAACGAGTGACTCATTTTGGTTTTGTATTGCTTGAATTGTTTGAAGAAAATAGTTACACTTTTTGAGATAAAAACTGAAAAAAATATGCATTGCTAAATAGATTTTATTATTGAAATTGAAAACTTTTTATTGTATTATTTTGAAATACTTTTTTTTTTAACTATTTATCTTACAACTAATGATTCCCAATCAATTGAAGTTCGCTCCACTTCGCACACCTCGCAGTTCAAACAATAACTTGTAAGCCTTGCCACAAAATAAAATCAAAAGTGTTGTAAAAAAAAAAAAATAAACCATAAAAACTTTAAACTGAAATCGTTGCCAAAAATGCTGAAAATCATTGAAAAAAAAAAACACCAACTGTTAGCAACATCGACCAAGTAAATCACAAAGACAAGCAATGAAAAAAAATGTTTACTAAAAATTGTTCCATGCGCAGGCGTCACGATGACGAATGTACAATTTTTCCTTGTAATGGGTTTATTAGATAGTTTTCGCCGATTTTTTTAGTTGAACATAATTTAAAAAAGATAGGAGATGAGAGATTTTGTAAGAGAGCGATATCAGAGAGAAACGGAGAGAGGAGGAACGCCTTTTCAGACGCAAGAAAAAGGAGCAAGAAAGGCGGGAGTTTGAGGATGTTGAGATGTTCTGTGACAGAAATGAAGCTCGAAGTTCTATCAAAAGGTCAAGCGTCTGACTGAAGGTTTTAAGCCCGGAGTAACTTTCTGTAAGGATGAGAATGGAAGTCTGGTAACGGATGAACAGGAATCACTGAGATTATGGAGGAGTCATTTCTCTAACCTACTCGGAGGCGATGAAGCGCACAATTCGACCGATAGAGAAATGAAACCGGAAACACCAGTTAATGATGGCACTATTGTAGAGTCACCGGACTATAACAAGGTCAATTCAGTTATTAAAAAGCTGAAAAATAACTAAGCGGCAAGCTCTGATGGGCTACCAGCTGAGTTATTTAAGACCGGCGGCGAAGAGTTGGTTAGGAGTATGCACCAACTTTTATGCAAGATATGGATCCGATGACAGCATACGCAATGACTGGAATCTCAGTGTTCTCTGTCCAATCTTTAAGAAAGGAGACCCCGCTGTTTGCGCCAACTACCGCGGAATAAGTCTCCTTTCCTTTCCAGGAAAGGCGAGTCAGCAAAGCGTTTTCGGAGATTGAAAAACAGTCTCGGCTCATGGGCCTAGTGGTGAACGAGGACAAGACGAAGTACTCAGTGTCTTCTCGCACTCCGTTAACGCTTCTTGGACGGTCAGTGTCGATGGCGAATTTCAACTTCAGTGTTGTACAAAACTTCGTCTATCTTGGAACAGAGATAACCAGTAACAACAACGTCAGCCTGGAGATCAGGCGAAGAATCACGCTTGCAAACAGATGCTTTTTTGGGCTGAGCAAGCAAATAAGAAGTAAAGCCCTCTCTGGAAAGACAAAAATCAAGATCTATAAGACGCTGATACTCCTGGTCCTATTGTATGGCGCAGAGGCATGGACCGTGATTGAGTCAGACAAGACAGCATTGAAAGTTCTTCAGAGGAAGATTCTTCGCATTATTTTCGATCCTATTAGAGTCGGCAACGAGTTTAGGTCCCGTATGAACCGCGAGCTGTATGAGCTATAAAATTCCAGCGGCTGCACTGGGCTGGTCACCACATTCGAATGGATGAAAGAGCTCCAGCACGCATGGTTTACATGGGGGCCCAAACTTGACCGAAATAGAGGACGACCGGAAAGAATAAATAGGAGAAGCTAAATATTCAAAATTGAAGTGAAGGTTATATAGTTTATAGTCTCCCAGTTCTTGATACTCTTCGAACAGCCAGACAGACGGACATGCCTATATCGACTCACCTTTTTATGCAGATCAGGAATACATATATTTTAATTGCTCTGTATCGCCTCCTTCTGCCTGTTTTTTATACTTTTTTGAAATACTTAATATACAACAGGAAAAAAAGGGAATACTTGTAATAGACCCAATAGTACCAGTGTATATGTATATAACAGATATTTCTTCCACCAATTGTTTAGTATCGCATTGTGCCAATTGAGCAATTCAATTCGTACGCTTGCGCGCCATATTTGGCATTGCATTGCGCGTCTCATGACTTTGTTTTTCTTTTTTTTTCATTTTGCTTGATGATCTCTGATGGCTGTGTGATTTGGCTCCAACGGATATCGCAGATACATCGGAAGTTTCTTGTTGTTGTTGTATTTCTGCGCGCAAAAACTATTACAAAAATCAATTACCAACACCTCAAAATGTTGTTTGCCATTGCAACTATTAATGTTGTTGCTGCCATTAATGTTGCAGAATGAAATATGGCAAACGTGCGTGGTTCTTCTTAATAGACACAATCATAAAAATGAAATATATCTGAGAATCGCTCATGAAACGAACTATGACTGAAGTTGCGCAATTGCAGCGCTATAAAGGCAAACACAAACCACTCCTGTCGTTGAGGTTTGCTGCCGCTTCTGATGAGGCAGCAAATGCTATTTATTTTTTTTTCTATTTGCTGTCTGTTGTTTGCAACAAATGTCGATAGCCAAACAAGGTAAATGGAATAAGCCACGCGTGGGCTGTCAACAAACCAAGCAACCAACCAATGAGCCAACAACCAAGCCAACATTCACACCAAAACCAATCTGTACGGCTTGGATGCGTGTTAATAATATCGAAGACAGCAATAACCACATCGAGCGGAAGGTGTTAGCTGCCGAGTGAAAGACTGCCGCATTGCATAATCCTCATAGTTTGTTCCATAGATAGGTAATCGTAGCACAACTCATTATTGGCGCACAAAAATATGTTCAAAGTGGTGTGAAATAAAAATAAAAACCAAAAAAGAATGCTGCAGTCGAGTATACGCGAATACGAGATATCCTATAAACCTAAAGAAGGAATAGGAGCATATAAATTTCGAAACTTAAAGGCGCTATCTATTATAGTCTACAAGTTCTTGATGCTAATATAGACAGTCAGACAGACGGACATAGACTTTTGATGCTAATCGAGAGTACTTTCTGCTTGTAACAAACACTTGCACAAACTTAATATACCCTCTTACACTATAGCTATAGTGTATAAAGAAAAAAAAAACCATATTCATATTTAAATTATTTCATCGCCTTCTGTCTGCAATGGCCCCAAGACACGCAGTCATCGTCGTCGCCGTCGCCGTCGAAATCATAATTCATGCAAACGCCATGTTGCAGTTGCAGTTGGAGTGCACATGAGTGCAACAGCTAAACTAACAAGGACTACTTATGAAATGAGCAACATATGTCTGTATATTGTACTACCAGCTACTCTTACTTAGCCCCTGCTGCTACTAAGTAAATAAAACAAGTTAAAACATTTTAACAATTGCAATTGGTGATTAACACGGCATGCAACATTCTTTATATTATGTCATGGAATTTGTTATGATTTGCTACAAGCAATTGGGAGGTTGTGGCATAGCGAAGAAGTGTATGGAAGTATATGGAACAATGGTATCCAGCAGTTGACATCAGCAAATAAAAATAGAAAAACAAATTCGTGTTGAAAGTCAATGCATGCAAATGAGTTTACGTTGAATCAACTCGCAACTACTAAGTAGTTCCTTGAACTATTTGAATTGGAAGGTGAGAACTTTTTGTATCTGCTTATCACCAGTGATAAAACCTGGGTAGCTCATTACAATTCTTCAAAGCCTTAATTTCGGACCAAAAAGCATGGCCACCATATTTTGCAACAAATATTGCATTTTAGAACGAATATCTTGCACAGAGGGAGACAATGCAGCAGTATACTGTGAGAATACTTTTCACTTCCTGAAGCTCCTTTTGTTTGAGTTGAATTGCTGCTGTTTGATCAAAAGTATATATCAGCGCGCATGACACGTTGACAAATACTGACAACGACGCACACAGCTAAGTGAAATTGTGAGAAAAGTTAAACTAAATCTTTTTGAAACTGTGCCACAGCTACTCACTCCAGTTCGCTGCAGCAAGTTGGCAGCCAGCACGAAATATAGTAGTTGGTTTTAAGTTTATGTATTTGGCTATGGCTGCTCCCCATAGTGTAATTAGTAGCAACCAAGACACAATTTTTTACACTTGTTTTATGCCAGTAGTCACAAGCTGAAAGAAACACGCACGAGCTCAGCTGCTGTGCTTCAGCGTAATATATCGTCTTGATTTCGAAGCTTTGATCTTTTGCGATACTTGCACCAAAAAGTTTAGCTAAAACTCGTATAGCTGCAAGTATAGACAGTATGCTCCACTTTACAGTGCAACATTGTCGCTGGCGGTGGCGTACTTTCTGATTGCTATCTGGCATGCAAACCGATGTGACGCACAATGGAGGCGAGGAAGGGTATTATGTGTTTCAAATATAGGGTAGGAACTTAATAATAGTTTATTTGAGGGAGAGTACGATATTCGTGACACCTATTTTTGCCAATAAATTTAGATAAATTGAATAAAAATAAATCAAAAAATTTCATTTTTCTAAAATAAAAATAAAATTTTTTTTTTAAAACTTAATATTAAATAAAAAAAATTATTAAATATTTAAAAAAAAAAACCATGTCCTTCGTTAAACCATAAATTTGTATGGAACATACATTCCTAACTTTATCCGTGTAGGATAGGACATGTTTTATGGGAACTAAGGCTTAGAGAGGGTTTAACACTTTCACTACCTATCTGAAGAGGAAATGGCATACACTAAATATCTAAACTTGAAGAGTAGCTTTATAGTCCCAAATTTGTTGTTGTTAATAGCCAGACATACTTTCAGGAGGCCAACTTGGTCCGATTTAGACCCTAATGAAATATTTTAGTAATCATCAACATACAAAGACTTCGAACGGTGGGACTTTTTTGTATTGGGACCACTTCTAGTGGTCTGATGTGGATCTAAATAGAATATGTCATAAGGATAAATGTAAAGAAGAACAAATTCAGCATTTGTGGCAAATTTACCAAAATATCAAAAAAATTTCTTCATATAAGAACTATGAATCATAAGTAGGTTTGCATGGACTTACTTCCAAACCCTCCTTAAGAGGGGCGGTACATATATATACAAGTGATCTGAAGAATAAATAGGATAATCTAAATATTTGAATTGGATGAATCTTGCGAAGCGAGCTGGCTTCAGCCAAATTCTAATAAAATATTACAAGGTGTGTTGACAAAAATTAACCCCAAAATGTATATTTCTTATACAGTTTTGATGCTATTAATTAAAAATTTTATGATTATGCAATGAAATAGAGCTAATAATACTATATAAAAAAAACTTACCTTAAATCACTTTGCTCCACTGTATACTGTATACACTTTAATACTAATTTTCTTCATTGGACTTCATGAAAAAAAAGTACAGATGACACTTTAGAAAGTAAATTAATTACTTTTTCATTATTGTCCGCTTTAATATTTATTTTGCTTGGCTTTAATTAATTAAAACACAAATAATTTAATCTCTTAGAAATTTAACTTAAGAAAAAAAGTATATGAAAGAAATATTTTCCAAATATGTATTATAAAAAAAAAAATTTAAAAAAAGAAAAGTAAAAAAAAACAAACGAAATTGATAAAAAAAAAAACAAATAAAAATTATTTAAATAAAAAAATAACTGCACATATAAAAATATATAAGAAGAATATATAAAAAAAAATATAAAACGATTAACAAACTAAACAAAAGTATTTACACTTAAAAAAATGGAGAATGAACGAAAAACTTTTTATATATTTATTTATATATTTTTTACAAAAATGAAGAAAAAATTAACTTGAACTCTGCTTAAAAATTCTTTAAAAAAAATAAATATAATAATTTTAAAAAATATTAAAAACAAAACAAATTAAAATAAAAAATGACGAGGAACCATATATGTATAAGAAAAATATAAAAAAATAATATTTTTTTTACGAAAATGAAGAAAAAATTAAGAAGTTAAAAAAAAAAATGACGAGGATCAAAATATAAGAAAAATACCGAAATTAAAAATATTAACAAAATTGAAGAAAAATAAAACAGAAAAGATATTTTTTTTACGAAAATGAAGAAAAATTAACTTGAACTCTGCTTAAAAAAATTCTTTAAAAAATTTTAAAAAATATTAAAAACAAAACAAATTAAAGAAAAGAGTAATGCGGAACAAAATATTAGAAAAATACAATAAATAAAAAAAATAACAAAATTAAAGAAAAAATAACACAGAAAAGAAATTTTTTTTACGAAAATTAATAAAAAATTTACTTGAACTCTGCTTAAAAAAAAAATTCTTTAAAACAAATAAAATAATTTAAAAAAAAATATTAAAAAAAATTACGAGGAATAAAATATAAGAAAAATAAAATAAATAAAAAAAAAATTAAAGAAAAAATAACACAGAAAAGATATGTTTTTTACAAAAATGAAGAAAAAATTAACTTAAACTCTGCTTGAAAAAAAATATATGTTTTTATTTATTTTTAAACATACATATATCAAAAACAAAACGAGGAAAAAAAAGACGAGGAACAAAATATAAGAAAAATACAATTAATAAAAAAAATTGAAGAAAAAATAACACAGAAAAGATATTTTTTACAAAAATGAAAAAAAAAATTAACTTGTTTTTAACTGTTTAAAAAAATTTTCTAAAAATGGGAATCTAAATAAATACACAAATCAAATCAAAACGCATGCAAAAAAATGTATAGTATTATGTATGAATATGTGGAAGCACTTTACACTAATTTATATATATTTTTTTAAATTAAAACCTTTTGTTCACTTTTAATAACCAATATAAGCTTAATGGGTCAACGCCTTCTTTTGCAACACTGAAACGAAAAAGAGAAAATGTTATAAGCAAAATTTTAAATATAAAACCTATCAATATGAACGATCAAGTCAATATTGACATGTCCGTCTGTCTGTTTATAGCACTTGCAGACTATAAAAGTTAGAGCCCTAATGTTGGTAGTACAGTATTGAAATCATTTACAAAAACACTCTAAGATGTAGTACCAATAAAAAACTGCCCATCCATTCTGAGTTTTTTAATGAAAAAAATGCTTTTTTGTTTGTTATTTTAGCTAAAAATGTGGAATATTTTACTTTCTCTCCCAAGACACACAATAGTGTCCGGAGCTATTAACATTTGCGCGACGTTGTATGCGTCCTTTCCTAGAATTTGTAGAACAAAGAAAGGAACAATACCTATCCATCCTGATCGAACGGTAAAATCGCTACAAGACTCCTCCATACTTTCTGTGCTATGTTAGATACTTTGTGTAGGGCACATATTTACAAATACATTTATTTATGATTTTAAATGATGTTTCTACAAGTTTCTGTTTTAAGCCAATTTAACTATTTGAGCATAGCTGCAGGTCTCCAACGGCTAATAAATTCCTCGATAGATATTTTGTGCCAAAAAAAAAGTACAAAAAATTTAAATTTCATCTCAAACTACTCAACTCAGATTATAAAAGGGTACTAAATCAATAAACACATTTTATTTGCTTTTTTTTTTTTTTTAAGTTTAATATTTTATTAAAAATTCAAAAAATTGTTCTGCACATTTTTGCGCTATTTGTCATGCCACTCGCTCGCGAAATACTCAAAAACAATATTCCACGAAATGCCGAATTTATTTTGTCTAAGCTAATTGCTTGTGATAAATTGTGCGCTTTTATATTATTAATAATCCGCTTTTGCATTAATTTGACATAAATGATTTTTCAATGCACTAATTAAACAAGGAATTCCTTTGAAATCAAATTCGATACAAGGACATGTGCTGCATAAAAGCAATATTTAAGCATTTGATTTAGTACCAAATAAATAAAATAATTAAAGCTGCTTTGTGATCTTAATTAAAAAGGAAAAAAGAGGCACCTAACAAGACACCCACAACACTTCAATTCAATTCAGCGAAAGTTTTTCCAAAATAAACTGCCTAAAAAACTTTAATTTTTCAAACTAATTTATCAAATTTGAGCCGCAAGTATGCCATATCATCATCAGACATCATCATAATCAACACTCATAAGCCCCAGCAAAGCATGCCAAACAAATCTTTTATTAATTCAGCATTAATTTCATTTCAATTGAATACGACGAGTCAAATTGAAAAACTTGTTGGCAACTGCTTTATTGGAACGTAGCGCATGGGTGCCTATGAGTGTGTTATGAGTATATGTATCTATGACTACGCACTCCATCAACGGCTATGACTTCGATTGCCGCCTGTTATAAAATTATTAACTTGAATGAAACCTGCTGCGCTAAGTGGGCAAAAGTGTGGCTAACTCATTAAGACAACACATACAAAACTAATCAAAATCACTTCAAAACAATTGCAGACATTTTTTTAAAAGATGTTTGAAACTCAAAAAAGAGGCGGTGATGTATGAGTATTATTTTGTTTTATGAATGGACTCGAAACAATAATGAAATTTTAATTAGATTGTTATATAATATCATACAATTGGTAAAATAATAATTCAATTCATTATCCAATCTAATTACATGCCATACTAAATGATGGTGGCTCTCCTACACAATTTAGCACACATAATACACTAAACAACAACAATCTTACGAAACTATAAGATAACTGTATAATAGTGATCACACCACACATTACAACTTTTTATCAACCGAATTATTTAGCAAATCAAACTATTACCACAACAGATAAATCTGACTTGATCTAACTCTACAATCGTTCAGCAAAACTCTAGCAAAAATAAAAACAAGTAAGAAATTCCAGTCGGGCGTAACAGACTGTAACAGGCCCTGTAACAGTGCAGGTCGCCTAACAAACAAATTAAATGTTTTCCGAGCTTATGGCCAAGCTTATGACCACTTCTCACTGCAAGAATAAGAGCCTTATAAAACATTTTTTTATGTATGAAAAGAAATAGGGAGGACGGAAGTGTCATAGGTCGTTCAAATTCAATCGCTTATAAAATCACCATGTATTATCCGATTTTGATGAACTTTTTGGATTTTGGCTAACCTTCTTAGCCAAATATACTGACATACTTTTTTGTGCCGAAGAAATTTTTAGGCTTGGTGGTGATTTTATGAGGAAGGGTTAAACTTTTAAAATAAACTTGTAAAATTCCGGTGAAGTCCTAGTCGAATGCAAAAAACACGAAGTCTCTATCTATTACCGTTTCCGAGATCCTTTCGTTCATACGGACTTCAATATACCCTGTAGACACATTGAATCTAAATTTTCTATAGGAAATATATTTCTTGCTGGATCCGTGTGGGATATTTAATTCACATTAGTGTAAGATGCAAGAAATTTGTCATTCAAAGTCAAACTAAATAAAATCAAAAAGCTTTTCTTACAAAAAACCCTGGAAGATGAAAAGATTTGTGTGGTTACTACTTCATCTTGACCGATAAAGACTTATATGGATTATTTCATTAGAATTTTAGTTAGATTAACCAATTTTGGTACGTTTCAAATCAACTTTTTATATAAAATCTCCAGAAATAAGTGGTTTAACCACAACAAAATGGGAAAGATTTATATTGAACCAAACTGAAGTAAGATACCATAAGATTTTTATGTTTCTAACTAAAAAAAAACCAAGAATTATAAAACTTTTTTTATTCAAAAAGACAAAAATTTAGGACATGGTTTTACTAGTACTACTTCTTAGAGAGTGGTTGGGACTACTACATATTTCTGAAAACTAAATATCTTTTGTAATTTCCCAACTATTTATGACCTACATGTAACAGACCTACATGTAACAAGTAGAAATAATAATCGGAGACTGCCCAAAGTTACCCCCATTATGGTCAGGAGTGATAGAGAAATCGATATAAGACATATCCGTCTGTCCGTTTGGCCGTCCGTATGAACGAAAGGATCTCGAAAACGGTTATAGATAGAGACTTCGTTCTTTTTGCATTCACCGGAATTTTACAAGTTTATTTTAAAAGTTTAACCCTTCCTCAAGGCTTATAGTTTCTTCGGCACAAAAAAAATAAGACAACGACCAAAATCCCAAAACTTAATCAAAATCGGATAATAATTGAAGATTTTATAAGCAATTGAATTGAATTGAAAGCCACATGAACGTATGACGTTTTGCTACAATTAAAGAGATAAAGGTTGCATCGCTGGAATACCAGAAGCATAACAAAAAACATATATCAGAAGAGCTTCTAGGATTAGAAAAATCTTTGGCACAAGTGTATCATATTCAAGCAAAATTACTTTGAAGAAGACAAACTAGATATTGACGAACAAACGAATAGTTTTCGCGAAAAATTAAAAGTGAAATGAATCTCCTTATTTCTACTCTCCTAAGCAACTGTGCATTGATCCTTCTAACATAAAACAAGTTGAATGATGTACGATCATGCATTAGAAAATTCGCAGCATGCTTGAAAATGAATTGAAAATTTTTACAAACGTAAATCATCAAAGGCATGCGGAATGCCATTTGTTGTTTGACCTTTGCTCCTGAACCTGGCTGCATTGAATGCGGTGAGTTTGATCGATGAACAGCGCAGTAGCCAACCAACTAATCAAAATACAATCACAACCTGTTCGATTTCGATCAATGGTATGAAAAATGCGGGTTAACAAATGCACAAGTATCTTTTTTTTTGTTTTTGCTAAATAAAAACTTTCTTTTTCAAAGCCTCTTCAAGAATTAAAAAAATAAAAAACCGGTCAAGTTCATAAACAGCATGAAACCAGCTCAGCACGCCGCCCACTGACAGCTACTAGTGAATTAGAATTCTCGATTTGAAATATTTTTGTGAATGAATTCGAAACACGCAAAAAGCATATACAATGAATTCCGCATTTAATTAGCATAAAATCGTTTAGAATTTCTTTTGTTTGATTTACAAAAAGATGAAATAGTGCTTACATGTTTGAAATCTTTGCTGCTCGGACCAAGTTATTTAGCATAAGTCGTTGGATTTACTGAAAAGATACGATTTATGCATAAATGCTATTACATCGTCGTCGTGGATTTGTTGCTATAAGAAACATGCAAAAGAGGGTATTTAATAGTTCTATTTAAATAATATGATTTCACAAATTGTCTTGTGGCTACAAAACGTGCAAATATTGTCAAGTTTAATCGAAAAGTGTCATATAGCATATTAATAAAAAGGTATTGGAACTTCAGAAAATTTTAAACGATATAAGAATTGGTGCATTCCAGTGAAATGTTCCTTGCAAAGTAAAAATAAAAAAAATAAATAAATAAAAAAAAATGAAATACAATTCAAGCGTGTGGTCTAGTCTTCGTATTTATGGAGGTTCTTCGCAGAAAAGCCAAAATTCAATAATTGGTCCAAGTGGAAATATAATAAGCTATGTTTGGATAGTATAGTGTTAAGTGTTGAAGTTTAATATTTCCAACTTGGATTTAATTTGATTGAATTATTGTAAAAAAAATTAATTTTATCAGATCTACAATGTGAAGTTCAAACTAATAAATGAAATACGGTTACTATATCGCATTATTATTCGCTTTATTCGGATTTAATGACATTCTTCTGTTTCCAGGAAATACCATACGAAAAACTATATCCATTAATGTAAGACTTTTTTATTGTTGTTGGTAGTAGATTGGTACTTTATATACGACATTTGGTTATAGAAAAGTTCTTGTTCCGTCATTCAAGCAACTGTCTCTAGACATTGCTTAAGTCGCAATGTTCTTCAAAAGAAACTAAAGCAGAAAAGTGAAAATTTGTACAAATTACACTTATTTGGCTAAGACAAAAAAAAAAAAAAAACATGTACTATTAGTTTTGTGCCGAAGAAATTCTTTGCCTTGTGAGTGATTTTATGGGGAAGGGGGGAGGGGCAAAATTCTAAAATATACTTGTAATATTCCGGAGCAGTCCTAGTCGAATGCAAAAAACACGAAGTCTCTATCTATTACCGTTTCCGAGATCCTTTCGTTCATACAGACGGACAGACAGACATGCATATATCGAATCTTCTATCACTGCTATCACACTTAATATACACCTTTACCCTTTGGGTAAGACATATATTTATCTTTTTTTATTTATTTATTTCTATTAGAATATTAGGACTACTATTTTCAGAAGACATAATAAATCAATCGAAATGTAAAATAATTTGTGAGAAATTATAACAAAAACCAGTAAGGAAATATAGTCGGGCGTAACCGACTGTAAGAGGCCCTGTACCAGTTCAGGTCGCCTAACAAACATATTAAATGTTTCCCGAGCTTATGACCAAACACATGACCACTTCTCACTGCGCGAATATGAATGAAAAGAAAAGGGGGGTCATTCAACTTCAATTGGTTATAAAATCGTTATTTATAATCCGATTTTGATGAACTTTTTGGATTTTGACTAAGAGGGACGTTAACTTTATACTGGTATACTCAACTTTTTTTGTGCCGAAGAAATATTTCTCCTTGGGGGTGATTTTATGGGGAAGGGGGGAGGGGCAAAATTTCAAAATAAACTTGTGAAATTCCGGAGCAGTCCTAGACGAATGCAAAAAACACGAAGTCTCTATCTATTACCGTTTCCGAGATCCTTTCGTTCATACAGACGGACGGACGGACAGACGGACAGACGGACATGGCTATATCGACTCCTCTATCACTCCTGACCATAATGGGGGTAACTTTGGGGGGTCTCCGACCATTATTTCTACCTGTTACATACATTTGCACAAACCCAATAGGCTCTTGTACCTTCGGTACAGGGCCTAATGATAGACAAAAGTTAAAAAAAATTGGCTACGTAATACTTGAATCAACCCTAATATATTTCTTATACATTCTTAATGCAATCAATTACTAATTCTATATTTTTTTTCTATGCATAACACGTAATAAATAGTAAATATTTCACATCGCACCACTGTAGAATGCGAGAGAAGAATTGCATTGCATTTGCTCTGTGCTGTGAATTTTATTTGTTTGACTTTGATTTGATAAAAAAAAAAAACAAAAACAGGTGCTTACATTCACAGAACTTGAACGCAAAAAAAAAACAATAGAGAAAACAAAAGCAAAGCTTACACAAGCCAAAATTTAATAATTGAGAGCAAAACTAATTTGGAGCTCTTTCAAATTTTTTTGCTGGACTTTAATTTATTAAAAACCAAAAAAAAAAGAAGAAACTCATCAAAGCGAATTTTTATTGTACCAATTTGAAGCCAACAGAATTACTTTTCAATAGCAAAGACAAACAAAAAATATTCATAAATAAAAAAAGTTCATACTTTACACAAATTAAACTAAAATTTCACATTACAAGAGCAGAGAGCAGAATTGCTTTTGCATTGTAAAATTGTTTTTGCTAGATTTATCAATTACAAATCGATTCATGTTATTAAAACACACAAACAACAATGCAGGCAAATATGAAAAGGTATATACAGATCTATTAAATTAAAGAAATTAAAGCAATATTTGTTATTCCTTGGTTAATAGAGCTCTAATTCGATATAATATTACACATACATACATATGTACATATAGTCTCATAGAATATATCTCTTTTATGCTACTCACTATACACACAAAACAAATGCTCTGTCTTACTCGCACTACCTCATTTGTTATGTATCTTTGCACACTTTTGACTTTCAAATCAAAATCAATTGCTATATTTTCTTAAATTTAATAGATTTTTCGTTTAACTTACGACACAACATTTCACTTATATTCACATTTTTTTAATTTGTATTTTTTAATAAATATATTTTTTTAAATAATTAATTGCACTTTAAAACACTTTTCATTCACTTATATTCTTCACAAATGCCGATCTGAACGCGATTGCCACTGAACTAAATGCGGCGACATCAAATTCTTCAAAATTTTCCATTAAAACCGAAAGCACAAAGAAAGCAACAACATTAAAAGCCTAAATAACGGTCCAGCGATAAAAACGATGAAGAGTCTTACATTTAACTGTACAATATGAGCGAACAAGAGTAGCGGTAAAAGAATTGCAAGAGCAGCATACAACGGCGGAGCTTGTAAGTGCGTAAACTACATAGAAAAAAAAAAAACAATTTAGAAGGGGTGCACTGTGCAGACAATCAGTGACGTATGCCTTTTTTTAGTGTTAGGGGAGTATGTTATTCTATGCATTTATGTTCAGCGATATTCAGCATAGCACTGGGAAATATATTAAGTATACTCATCTACACTATAAATTATGAAGTATTTCTAAAATACAGTAAGATGATGGCAGATTCTGCTAAAATTTTTTTATCATTCAGATCCAGATTTTACCATGTGCAGTTGCTGACACTGATAAGAAAAAGAAAAACGAGAAAAACCTTTAATGTTGTTTTCGAATAAATCGATTGTTCAAAATATTTTTTACGAAGTAAATTATCCGAATGTGTTTTCTCAAAAAATCGATAAGTCCCTTTCCAAAGGACAGGCTAATCAAAGTACAGTTTAAATGGCTAATAATTGCAATTCCAATCCTGGACAGTAAATTCTTTTTATATTGAACATGTTCACTTTGGCGCCAGTTGTTTTGAATGCCAAGTACGGAGAGATCTCTCCATAACTGGTCATTCAATGGAGTGCCCGGTCGTCCCCTCCATGTAAACCATGCGTGCTGAAGCTCTTTCATCCATTCGATTGAGGCGCCCAGCCCAGTGCAGCCGCTAGAATTTTATGCGCTGAACTATGTCAACCTCATCGAATAGCTCGTACAGCCTAATAGGACCAAAAATTCTGCGAAGAATCTTTCAATCGAAGACTTTCAACGCTGTTTCATCTGACTCAATCACGTTCTATGCCTCTGCGCCATACAATAGGTCCGGGAGTATCAGCATCTTATAGATCTTTATTTTCGTCTTTCGAGAGAGGGCTTTACTTCTCATTTGCTTGCTCATCCCAGCATATGTTTGCAAGCGTGATTCTTTGCCTGATCTCCAGGCTGACGTTGTTGTTGCTGGTTATTTCTGTTTCAAGATAGACGAAGTTTTCTACAAAATTCTCCAATCTTCACTGACCGTCCAAGACGCGTTGACGGAGTGCAAGAAGACACCAAGTACTTCGTCTTGTCCTCATTCACCGCTAGACCCATGAGCCGAGACGGTTTTTTAATCTGTGAGAATGCCTTGCTGACTCGCCTTTCCTGCGTGCCGATGATTTCGATGTCATCGGAGTAAGCGAGCAGCATCACTTCCTTTGGGAAGATCGAGCCCGACATATTCTGTATGTACGGGCACTGGCCTAGGATGTATTCCATCAGAAGATTGAAAAAATTGCACGACAGAGCATCGCCCTGCCTGAAACCTCTCTTGGTATCAAAGGGGTCGGAGATGTTTTTCCCCCACCCTGACAACGCTTTGTGTGTTAGATAGCGTCGCCATGCAAAGATGGACAATCTTTGCCGGGATACCCAGTGCAAACAGGGCTTCGAAAAACTTTGATCGTATCGGCGTGCCAAAAGCTGCTTTATAGTCGACCAATAGGTGGTGAGTGTCTTTGTTGAACTCACGGGTCTTTTCTAAGATTTGTCGTCGACCTTTTTGGTCTAAAGCCACACTGTCCTATCAGTATAGTCCTATAGTCCATACGCTCGACAGAGTCTTATATCCAATGGAAAGGAGACTTATTCCGCGGAAGTCCGGTGGCTCTTCAATAGTGCCATCATTAACTGGTGGTTCCGGTGTCATTTCTCTTTCGGCGGAATTGTGCGCTTCATCGCCTCCGGGTAGGTTAGAGAAATGACTCCTCAATAATCTTAGTGATTCCTGTTCATCCTTTACCAGATTTCCATTGTCATCCTTACAGAAAGTTACTCCGGATTTAAAACCTTCCGTCAGACGCTTGACCTTTTGATAGATTTTTCGAGCTTCATTTCTGTCACAGAACATCTCAACATCCTCAAACTACCGTCATTCTTGCTCCTTTTTCTTGCGTCTGTAAAGGCGTTTCTCCACCTTCCATTTCTCTCGATATCGCTCTCTAACAACTCGCGTTGCTCTTAACTACTGAGTTTGCTGAAAGGAAGCGTTCTACTCTGCAGTAGCATTGCGGCACTCCTCGTCGTACCAAGAATTCTTCACAGGTTTTGGGGCTGCCAAGGATGTCATTGGTTATATCCACTGCTCACATGATTAAATAATTTTAAAAAAATTTAAGAAAAACAAATATGCTCACGTCAGCATGGAAATTTTGTTTTTTCGTATAATTCTTCAATTTTAACGATTTCAGATGTATCTACTGAAAACTTTTACTCTACTCCTCATAAATGTGTCATCATGCTGCATGGATGCATCTATATCGCCACATTATCTTTCACATATCTCAGACATAAAAAACAGACAGACAGACAGACGGACAAACGCACGTGCCGCACAATTCACATAAATTAATTTGCTTAAATTTTTATATTGTTGAACATCTTTTGTATGGATCTATGGAGACGTGTGCATTGCTTGTTGGTTATTCATTATAAACTGGAAAAAAATAATATTTTAACCGAAAAAAATCCAACATTATTGACACAAATCTTTGGGATGTGCCTGTCTTCACAGAGTATACACTTATTTGGTGCCAATTAACCGAAATACACTCCACCAACTGTCTGTCTGTCTGTCTGTCTACATGTCGTACAACATTTCTAGCGCCTGTACAAACACTTTGACAGCTTTATAGAGCAACTTTTTTTTTTCACTGCAGTACAACACGATTTGGTGTACTACAGTCGAGTCAACGAGTTATCTTGCATTGAGAAATCTTATGAAATCCCAGAAATCATTAGCGCCAAGCGAGGCGTACGTGATTATTTTTAAGAAACGCTCATTCGACAAAAAAAAAATCGATGCAGAAAAGGCCAATTCAATTTGATGACAGGCAGCCTAATTTTAGGTGAAATAGTTTGAGAAAAAAAATATGAATTATGGAGATATATGTACACGAGTGAGTCTATATCTCCACAACAGCAGACAAGACATATTTTGGCATGCAGCAAGTGTTCCTCAAATGAAAATCGGCGGCACTTTGATTATTTTGCCAATTTGAAGCATTTAAGTTTAATTTAGTTTTTCTCTTCTTTTATTTATTTTTGTTTGTGGTAAATTAATTGAATTTTTTTTTTTTTTATTCAAAGTCGCTTTGCAATCATCAATGGCGGCGACGACGTTTTTATTGTTCATTGCTCATTTGAAATGTTTTGATGTAATTTACAGCGAAGTCGCTTTGACAAAAATGTCTGCCAGCAAAGAAAAAAGAAAGAAAAAAAAAACAACAACAGTTCCTACACACAAAAGCAGAATTTGCATTTAATAGATTTGCTGTTTCAATACCCTACACAGAAAAAAAAATTATTTGTAAGCTGGGTATACTGAGTTTTTGGAAATTTCAAAATGTGTCTAAAATATCGAAAGCATTATTTGAGATCTCACGAATCGAACTAGCCATGTCTTTCCACCTGATAGAAAATTTGTCTGAGTAATGAAGATTTTGAGAAGCTGAACTCACGAAATAAGACTCTTTTTTTGTGGATTTCTCTGCATTTTCTTCAATGTTCTACTTTTCAACCAATCTCATTTTTTTTTCTAAATAACGCTGGGGCATTTTAGAAGCATAGGCAGAGAATGGTGAAGCATTGTCATCTGCATTGGTTTAAGAATGATTTCAGAAGTTGTACATCTGTAGGAAAAATAGTGTGTATAACGAGCCCTAATACACTCCTTACTTTCTGTAAGGATGACAATGGAAATCTGGTAACGAATGAACAGAAATCACTGCGATTATGGAGGAGTCATTTCTCCAACCTACTCGGAGGCGATGAAGCGCACAATTCCGCCGATAGAGAAATGACACCGGAACCACCAGTTAATGATGGCACTATTGAAGAGCCACCGGACTTCCGCGGAATAAGTCTCCTTTCCATTGGATATAAGACTCTGTCGAGCGTATTGTGTAATAGGCTGAAGCCATATACGGATTCACTGATAGGACTATATCGGTGTGGCTTCAGACCAAAAAGGTCGACGACAAATCTTAGAAAAAACCCGTGAGTTCAACAAAGACACTCACCACCTCTTTGTCGACTGCAAAGCAGCTTCCGACACGCCGATACGATCGAAGTTTTTCGAAGTCCTGTCTGCACTAAGTATCCCGGCAAAGATTGTCCATATTTCCATTACGACGCTATCTCACACACAAAGCGTTGTCAGGGTGGGGGAAAAACATCTCCAAGAGAGGTTTCAGGCAGGGCGATGCTCTGTCGTGCGATTTTTTCAGTCTTCTGATGGAATACATCCTACGCCAGTGCCCGTACATACAGAATATGTCGGGCTCGATCTTCCAAAAGAAAGTGATGCTGATCGCTTATGCCGATGACTAAGATTGAAAAACAGTATCGGCTCATGGGTCTAGTGGAGAATGAGACGAAGTATTTGGTTTCTTCTTGCACTCCGTCATAGCTTCTTGGACGGCCAGTGATGAGGAAGAATTTCAACTTCAGTATTGTAGAAAACTTCGTCTATCTTGGATCCGAGATATCCAGCAACAGCAACTGACGCCGTCGCGCACAAGATTATGGAAGCTGGCGCGTATTCCCAAATGCGGCCATGACCGGAAGACGGTTGACGGCCATTTACGACATGAAGAAGAAGAAAACTGATTTAAGCCTTCTTCCACTGCCTATGTATGTGACCTAACTTAAGCACGGATTTAAATATCAGAACCACGAAAAGTACTGGTATGGCTGGAATAACATTTAGTTAAGTATTATCCAGCCCATCTTTGTCTAGGACAGTGTTCGGCACCCACACAGTCATATTTTTGCATTGCATTAGTGTGCAATTTAACAGAAAGATAACAGCTTCAACAACGGCCAAACAGAAACTGAATTATTTTGCTTCGCCTCAACAGCGTCATAACAGCGCCACGACAGTGACTTAACAGAAAAATATGTGCGACTGGACTTTCTCGACTGTTATGGCAGCAACTGAAAGGGCAAGTAGCCCTAGATTGTCTAGCTTCAACTTCATTTCCTTCTTTATTTCTGCAGAGGTCGTAACTCCAAATTTTTAGTCGAGTGTAGTTTGTGCTTGCATAAGAGCAACAGCTTTTTGAACCTATTCAAGACCTTATGATAATCTATCCACTGTAGCATCGTTTGTTTGCTGAGGCTTATCCTTATGCTCTCAAATATTGCGCGAGTCATGGTCCTTTTTCTGCGAATTCCCAATGAAAGGGTTTGTAGATGTTGCTTTATCCCAAATGAATACTTCATTTGGAATCTATGCAGGGTATGACATAGTCTAGCAATGCTATTTTTATTTTTTTATCCAAATTGCATTTGACTTTCAAATGAGAGCAAGCCGTGATTGAGGTATGAGTATTTTCCAAAACAATTGTCGAGCAGACTTTATGACTGCACAAAAGTTGCATTGCCTAGCAAATCGCCAAATTCGCCGATTTTTTTTTCGGATTTTTTATTTTTTGTTGTTTTTGTCTCCATATAGTCTTATAGTCTTTAAACTCTTTGAGTTCCGATTTGCAATGCAAAACATTTTCAAAACGTTTCGGTTGTCATGGATCGTCGTAGAAATGTTTGCAGTAAATTTTTGTATTATTTAACATAGAAGACCGCGAAACAAACAGATGACAATAAAAAACCGACAGTTGACTCGTGTTGCAAGATATATTGCTGTTGTTTTTTTGTTGCTGTTGTCGATGCATCAGCAACAGCAGCCGCAGCAACAGCAGCAGCAAAAAGCGACAACAAAATGTTGCAAGTGGCATGACAATTTGATGTGGAACATAAAAAGCGCAAAAGTTTAAATATCGACTTTTGAATTCGACGATTTTTTTGCTGTAGTCGTGCTGATTTGAATAGGTTGCGCTTTTGATTTGCTTCTATATTCGAAGATTTATCCGTTGTGTGGGTGTTGCGACCGGCGACATGCGATACTGCACTAGAAAAACCAAAATCGGCAAATAACAGAAGTTTCGCTGGAGCTGTCTTTGGTTCATTGGGTCAATGGGGTTGAAATTCGACATGAGTTCAATGAAAAATGTGATGGCAGCCAAGTATTACCTAATCGATGAAAGTAATGTTGCAACTGCTATGCTGTATAAAGGGTGTCCCATAATGCACGCAAGTTGCTTTTCATTTGTGTGGAAAGTTTTGGCAAAAGAAAATAGTTTAACAGTTGCCAGTTTGGGCTTAGTAAATATGAACAATGTTTCCAAAATAATAAAAAATTGGCTGCCTCAGTTCGCCAATTATGTAAAAAATTTTCTCGGAATATTGAAATAGCTTCAACTGTTAGATAATTCGGGGGGATTGCCTCAATCATGGACGCTCACCATCTAATAAGAAGCTGTCCAAATGATATAATCAAAGTAATACGAAAAGTCTCGACAAAGAAGTGTTTATGTGCCAGCAAAACCGTGGAGATCACATGAACCAAGATCTTTTACATACGAAAGCCTAGCCTACGTACTTCAGCAGCTGGACCATCCAAGCTCAAGCAGAAGAAGTTTAGGTTTAATCTTAAAAAATTAACTCGGATAATATAAATTATTGCTGGTAAATTTAACTTCCGGAATCAAACATGGGTATGTGGTTGGACCCATTTGCTAATTATTGATTCTTTTTGGAATAGCTTTTCCTTATAAGCGAACTAATATCCTTAACACAATATCCTTAAGACAAGTCACTATGGAGAGATGTCTCCATAAATGGTCATTCCAACGCATGCCCGGTCGTTTTCTATTTTGACGTCCTTGAATCAAGTTCGGACCCCCCATGTAAACCATGCGTGCTGGAACTCTTTCATCCATTCGAATGAGCTGACCAGCCCAGTGCAGCCGCTGGGTTTTTATGCGCTGGACTATGTCAACCTCATCGAATAGCTCGTACAGATCGCTCCGTCGCCATCTCTAATAGGACCAAAAATCCTGCGGCGAATCTTACTCTCCAATGATTTTTCATCTGAGTCAATCACGGTCCATGCCTCTGCGTCTTATAGATCTTGATTTTTGTCTTTCGAGAGAGGGCTTTGACCAAACTACTTCACGACTCTATCTTCAAAATGGAGAGAGGCTGATCGATGTTGCCGCAGGCCGGAACATGGTTGTTAGTAGTACCAGATTTCAACACCTTAACATCCACAAGGCTATATGGCTGAGTTGAGATCAAAGCAAATGAAACGGGTAGTTTTATAAACGGGAAGTTTTATAAACAGGTAGTTTTCGAAACGGGTAGTTTTCAAAACGGGTAGTTTTCTAAACTGGTAGTTTTATAACGGGTAGTTTTCGAAACGGGTAGTTTTCTAAACTGGTAGTTTTCTAAACAAGTTGTTTTTTAAACGGGTAGTTTTCTAAACGTGTAGTTTTCTAAACGGGTAGTTTTCTAAACGTGTAGTTTTCTAAACGGGTTGTTTTTTAAATGGGTAGTTTTCTAAACGTGTAGTTTTCTAAACGGGTAGTTTTCTAAACGTGTAGTTTTCTAAACGGGTTGTTTTTTAAATGGGTAGTTACTAAACGGGTATTTTACTAAACAGATAGTTTTCTAAACGGGTAGTTTAATAAACATATAGTTTTCTAAACGGGTAGTTTACTAAACAGATAGTTTTCTAAACGGGTAGTTTACTAAACAGATAGTTTTCTAAACGGGTAGTTTACTAAACAGATAGTTTTCTAAACGGGTTGTTTACTAAACAGATAGTTTTCTAAACGGGTAGTTTACTAAACAGATAGTTTTCTAAACGGGTAGTTTACTAAACAGATAGTTTTCTAAACGGGTAGTTTACTAAAAGATAGTTTCCTTACTGTATGGCGCGGATGCATGGACCGTGATAGAGTCGGATGAAACAGCGTTGGAGGCCTTCGAGAGGAAAATTCTTCGCAGAATTTTGGTCCTATTAGAGTTGGCTACGAGTTTAGGTCCCTTATGAACCACGAGATGGACGAGATTTTCGATGAGGCTGACATAGACATAAAATTCCAGCGGCTGCACTGGGCTGTTCACCGCATTCGAAGGGATGAAAGAGCTCCAGCACACATGTCTACATCGATTTTTATGAGGCTGTGTATATTTTATTAGGATTTACCCAAAATACCTCAAATTCGACACTTTTTGGTGAATTAACAACAAAACTTTGTTACAACAAAAACCTAGTAAAGTGGGGATGATTTGTATGGGCGCGACCCCTTCAAGTGGTCCGATCTAAACTACAATAGAATATTTTATTAGATTTAATTTAATATAGACAAAATTTGTAGTTCCTACTTAAATTAATAAAATAAATAAAAATTTGTTTATGCTCCAAAACCAAGAAGAGTCTTGATAAATACTATGGGGACTCAGCTCCACAAATTTCAATGGTTAAGAAGTGGTTTACTGAGTTCCGTTGTTGCCGTTCAGACCGCCGATAAGAGATTGTTCTCGCCAGAAATCATAGAAAAAATTATATTGAACGATGGGAGATTGAAAGTGTGTGAGATGACTGAGGTTGAAGGCATCTCAACTGAGCGGTTACATCACACTTTACATCACTTCAAACGACTTTTTAGTGATGTTTAGCCATAATCTGAATGATTCTATATACCGTTTCACTATCGTTGATGAAACATATATTCATCACAACATATCAGAGAGCGAGGAACAATCAAAATGGTGGGTTTCAACAGGCGAAGGTGTACCAAAAAAGAACAAGATGGGTCTATCAGTGAACAAGTCCGTGACCATATTTTCTTTTTTGGCTCTCTCTGAATATTTGCTGTTTCTAATAGTTTGTACGAAAGTTAAAGAACGAGGAGTAGGTTTGTATCTGCTCATGGAGGAGGTATTGTCACGTACATAGAAGAAAATTTATGTGAAGAAGGCTTATGAAAATCTTCGTATTTAAATTTTAGGGCAGTATCTAGTATAATTTTCAAGTTCTAGTTGGACAGATGGACTTGTTTATACCAACCCGACTATTCAAGCTGATCAAGAATATATATACTACCTACTTTTTGAGGTCTGCCTCGCCTCCTCCCTTTCACCAAATCAGTGCATATCATGAAAATAATCAATGATCTTAGTTGCAACCAAATTTTGTGAACTTCCGCTGCAACAATTTCTTCTCAAAAGCTAACAGAAAAAAAGATAGAAACCAATTACTTGTGGCCGACACCGACAGAGGACAGGCCTAGCTTAATCTTCGCTGCGATGCGCTTTTAAATGGCAAATCTGTTGTCTTAAATGCAAAACGATGTTCTTTGTTGCGTGTTGCAAAATCACTGCGGAACCTACACACTTGGAGTTGGAGTTGGAGATACTCGTTCGCAGCGGTGTTATAAACGCCACAAAATAAAACCAAATGTTGCGACGCAACCGCATGGACGACGCATGGGCGATTACGAGCGGATTGCGAAAAATAAAACCCACATGAAAAATTGGCAGAAGCAACATTTGCAGCAATGAGTCACAGCCAAGCGCAGACAACTGGAGTCAATCAATTGTTTTCTGTTTTTTTTTTTGTTTTTTTTTTGCGTTGGCAGGCAGCGTTTAGAACCAATTACGATTATGTAATCGACTGCGGCACAGTTGGAGTGCAACAGCAGCTGGAAAGAGATGCATTTTTTTTTTTTTTGTTTTTTTTGAGGATGCATTATGCAAGTCAGTAGTATTTGCTTACTTAGTAAGCCAGCTTTCATTCATTAATTAATGACGATGTCAAATTTTAAGAGCGAAACGTATTCATTAACCATATGTCACACGCATGTCCTGCAGCAACCCTCGCTAAAAAATGTGACTTCTTACTTCAGTTTCACTAGACGCGTTCGTTTTAACCCCATTTAGCCATACTTAACTGTTAAATGGAAAATTAAATTATGCGGTCGCGTGTCATGCCACGATTTGTGGCACGAGTCGCGCCAAATATGTACATAAATAATATGATGCGTCAAAGCAAACGAAGTATCTTTTAATTTTTTAACATTTTGGATTATTTTTTTTTGTTTGTTTTTTTTTTTGTTCCACTAAAATTTCAACACATGCCATCAACCCTGTTGAGGCTTTTCAGTTTCATCAGCCATAAAAGGTGTTAAAACTCTGGTCAGTCGGCTGTCTGTGGTCTTCATTTAAGCGGGGGTGTTTTATGTTTACGTTTTTTCCGCTCCAATACCACATTTGAAAACAACTTTGTAGCGTTTTGTTCATTTAGAAGAAGAGGTTTTTTTTTAAACTATGTTCAAGTAGCACGCGATTGCAGTAAAAATTTCAGCCTGTTTTTTTTTTTTTTGCTCACTCGCGCCTCTTTAACTCACCTTTTGTATGCAATCTCCAGCTGCATTTTACTAATTTAATACAACCCTGAAGCACCAATAATTGCTGCGATTGGGCAATTTCAATGAAAAAAAAAAGTCAAAAAATGTTTTCTGGCGATTTGAAAGTTATTTCTGGTGGAAGCAAGCCAAGTATTGCATACAAATTTGGCAGCTCAGTACAATTTATGGGTGAAAACAAGAGAAAGAGGTGCATAACTGTATCTCAAAAACTTGTATGGTGCATATGCGTATTGCTATCTGGATCCCTGTAAGATAATTTACCAATATTTTTTTCAAGATAAACAAAAAATGTTTTTCTTATAGAACCCAGGAAGGAGGGTAGACGGCTATTTAGGACGGTCAACGTCTATTTATGAATAGACTACTGTAGAAATCTGAGCAATCTGTGTTATTTAGTTTGGAAGCGAACAACCTCCTGAAGTTTAGAGAAAATGGAAAAAGTGAATTTCGTCTGCATATTCTTGATAAATACTATAAAGACTCTGCTCCATAAGTTTTAATGGTTAAGAAGTGGTTTACTGAGTCCAGTTGTGGTCGACTTAACAGTACAAGTGACGTCGAAAGTTCAGATCGTCTAAAATAGTTCGTTTCGCAACAAATCCTCAATAAAATCCTTGAAATGATATTGTATGATCGGAGATTGAAAGTGCATGAGATGGCTGAGGCTGTACATATCTAAACTGAGTGGGTACAACACACTTTACATCAGTGTTTAGACATGAAAAAGCTATCCATGCGATGGGTTCCGACACTCAACCAAATGATCAACTACGTGACCACTTCAAACGACTTTTTAGTGATGTTGAGCCATAATTTGAAAGAGCTAATGCGCCTTCCCATTGCCGTATCAGAAAACACCAGAGACCAAAAAAAAACAAGTAAGGAAATACAGTCGGGC
Organism: Leucophenga maculata; assembly: GCA_035044805.1. Taxonomy (NCBI): domain Eukaryota; kingdom Metazoa; phylum Arthropoda; class Insecta; order Diptera; family Drosophilidae; genus Leucophenga; species Leucophenga maculata. Next base: position 51,107 of record JAWNNP010001123.1, on the reverse strand, counting down.
GTAACCGACTGTAAGAGGCCCTGTACCAGTTCAGGTCGCCTAACAAACATATTAAATGTTTCCCGAGCTTATGACCAAACACATGACCACTTCTCACTGCGCGAATATGAATGAAAAGAAAAGGGGGGTTGTTCAAATTCAATTGCTTATAAAATCGCCATTTATTATCCGATTTTGATGAACTTTTTGGATTTTTGCATAGAGAGACGTTATCTCTATATTGGTACACTCAATTTTTTTTGTGCCGAAGAAATTTTTACCCTAAGGGGTGATTTTATGGGGAAGGGGGGAGGGGCAAAATTTCAAAATAAACTTGTGAAATTCCGGAGCAATCCTAGTCGAATGCAAAAAACACGAAGTCTCTATCTATTACCGTTTCCGAGATCCTTTCGTTCATACAGACGGACAGACGGACGGACGGACAGACGGACATGGCTATATCGACTCCTCTTTCATTCCTGACCATAATGGTGGTAACTTTGGGGGGTCTCCGACCATTATTTCTACCTGTTACATACATTTGCACAAACCCAATAGGCTCTTGTACCTTCGGTACAGGGCCTAAAATTAAGACAGAGGGTTTTTCTTTAGGTGAACGTGCACCAAAAAAGGTCAAGATGGGTCTATCAAGACCATGACCACAGTTTTTTTGTTCTCTGTGACTATATCATGTTTCCAATAGTTTGTACGAAAGCTTACCATAGCGCCATGGTGCTTGTCGCATAGCAACGTTGGTAGGATTTCTCTGTGAGCAGGGACGCGTATATGTGCGGAAGGTAAACGACATTGTTAACATTGCTTTTGTGGGAGTAAACCTCGACGCCTCAAGGTACAGACTAATACCTGCCGTTAGGTACACTCTCAGGTAAGTTATAGGCCTTGGGTCTTCTCTATAAGGATTAGGTTTGTGTCTTCTTATGAGCCTAGGGTTCTCACTACAAACCTAAGGTATGTGGTCTTCTTATAATTTTTGTGACCACTCTACAATCTCTCGGTATATGCTTATAAGCCTTTGGTATGTGGTTTTCTTATAAGCCTCTAGTTCTCTCTATAAGTCTTAGTTATGTGGTCTTACAAGCCTTGGGTCCTCTCTATAAACCTTAAATATGTGGTGTTCTTTGAAGCCATGTGACCTCTTTATAAGCCTTAGGTATATGGTCCTCTAATAAACTTTGGGTACTCTCTATAAGTCTTAGTTATGTGGTCTTATAAGCCTGGGGTCCTCTCTAAAAGCCTTTGGTATTACATTTCGACTTAGATTTTGTCTTTAGCCTAGATACATTCTACATACTGCCTATGTCATGGTATCGTTTTAATTATTCAGGAAAGTTATCTCTGAAAAGTACTGGATTCTCTCTGAATTCCATGGTACGTAATGGCATTCGTGCTTACATCTTGGCAAATAGATCGATGCACGCGGAGCGTTCGCACATATGATTTTAATCAGCGAATGGCAGTTCCGTATAGGTACATTTCGAATATTTGAACATTTTGCGCGGTGTAACTTTAACCGGAGGATTGTTGGTAACATTATTCGATGTATGGATAAAATCTATTCGAAAGCTTGTCTTTTTATGACTTTAAACTGCTTCGACATGGCAGGAAAAGCAGATAAATGTGGTGGTGTCTTGCGTTGATTATTCCAAATGACCAGTATGCTTTGCAATGATGGAACATCCGATATCTGCTGGAGGAGTGTCCTCCTTGCTTGTGCTCTTTGCAATGATTTTTTTAGTTGCGAATATTTCCCCTCAAAGTCTTCCAATTACAGAAAATCTTAAAGTTGTGGGCTCCATACTGGAATAGATATATCAAATCCTGGACTGTTAGTCCACGTATCGAAACCCTCGCGTATTATAAGACCATTTTTCGTGTTCACATCCAATATGTCTGGCAGCATATTGAAGAGAATTATCCCAGAAGTCAAGGGAAGCTACAGCTCGACCGACAAACTGAATCAAACGAAAATCAAAAAATCGTTGTTAAGCAAAAACAAACATGCTTCACACGGTTTCGACGTGTATAAAAGACTTTTATGCACTACATTCAGCATCTGATAGTATTCGCTTGTGAGTACAGTCTAGCTTGCTATCAACATACTCCTTTAAAGGAAACATAAACACCTTCATCTTTTCGCGTTCTGTAATATTTAAGCAATCACAAAAAGTACAGTTCAAGTTTCTAATTCGAGGCCCTTTAAGGCCCTTTAATTTAAGTGCATCTTTTTTCTCGGAAAATGTGATTTTTCGCCAGTTGTATAAATCCGATAATAACCAGATTCCTCATATATCAACTATCGATAGTAACACAATGTTAAGAATAAACTCCAGAGACTAAAAATGACCTTTAGTGCGAAGGTTGTGGCTTCGCCTTACTTCAGTGGAATTTTAGTAAGCCTTTAGTCCTCCTATAAGTCTTAATTATGTGGTCTTCTCTCTAAGCCTTAGGTAAGTGGTATTTCTAAAAGCCTTAGTTCAGTTGACTTCTTATAAGCCCTAGGTCCTCCCTATAAGCCTTATTTATGTGGTCTTCTTATAAGCATGAGGCCCCTTTTATAAACCATACATATTTGGTATTTTTCATAGCATTCCACCCTACCAAAACCCTGAGAAATAATATCGGCTGAACTACTGCAATGTATTTTCAATGCATTAGTTTTGATGAAGGGCAAATATGTTGCTCAGCATAGATCACTTTGTTTGCTTCTTTCAATTTGTGTTTCAAGTCAGCATTCTGCACAAGTTATACTTCAAGGTATTTTAAAAAAATTGTGTATTTCAGCGGTGTTCCGCTTATTTGGAATGGGAACCATTGTGTCACGTTGTATGTCCTTGTGAAGAGAAAGGGAGGGGTCCGTTTTGTGTTCAATGACACTAAGTCCGGATGCTATGGAGTATCTCTTTTAAAGCGTCGTTTATAATTGAGCTGAAAATCGATGGACATAATTGTATTCATGTCATCAACAAATTCAAAGCTTTTCTGCGAAATTTTTTACTCAACAGATTCAATAACAAAAAAACCGTACTTCGTTCTGAGGCGTACCTCTTTATACCTCTTTCTCCAAGCCGCATAGATTCAGTTCAGCAGTTTAACTATTCAGAAGCGTATCGCTTCGAGAGATGCTGTTGCTCTTAGGTTTCGCATTAATGCTTTATCTGACACAAAATTAAATGATTCCGAGATGTCTAGAAATACTTCTAACGCACATTATTTCTGCTGCATTACTTTCTCAATAGTAGCTACTACCGAGTATAACGCTGTTTCCAAAAGTTTTCGTTTCATATTGGTGTGTTGGTTAGATTTCATGTTTAGGTAGAAGATGCAGCAGTTTTGTCTATGTATGCAGCAAGAATGGGATGAGGAAAATGGGCCTGTATTCTTTTTTCTGCAAGTGAAAGCAGTCCTACAGAATATAGGCACATAATCCTAAACATAGATTGTAACCTTGGAACGATCATATGTTTAGTATTGTAGCTCTTAAACGAGATCTTCTTGAGAATAATTATTCGATGTGGTATTTCGAATTGTGGCTGTGAATTAAGATCTTTTGTTGTGCTTGGACTGATTCATGTCAAAATTCATTTCGAGCCCTAAGGAGTTACAATCTCTAAGAAACTTAGCTTTAGACGGACATCGAATAGTTTCTTTTAAATAAACGTATTTCGTTGAGACTTCAATGTCTTTCGTTAATAGTTCAACAATTATAAACTGGGCAAATTATTATTTACTTCATAGCAATGTTTCGACTTGTCTTGGAATCACCATTAAATCGTTAAATATTTTACATTTCCAAATTATGTATCTGGTGAATTGCCATCAAAGGCTTTGAAAATCGTCAATGATGACGACTTCGAGGCAAACCAAAATTCAGCATTTATGCTTCAAAGTGTTTCATTTTAAGGCCATAAATATTCTATTATTTTGGTTATTTGCCAAATAATTATTCACTTTTGCGGTTACGAAGTGAAATGCAAATAAATGATGCAAAGCAGCAGTGGCAGACAGATCAATGTGGCGTCATTAAGTTGTATGGGATTTGGAAAACTTTGAATAATCGATTTATATATATTGACTCACATATGGTGGTTCGATTGTGGTTAGGTTTGTGCACATATAGCGAGTATGTGACGGTAGCTGATAATAATTTAAATGAAATATTTGAGGAGAAAAGCGTAAAGTAGTTTACAGCGGACAATGCAGATTATATGAATAAAGGTTAAAAAATTATGTATGATGATCATAAAATTTCTTTCATAGTTCTATATGTGATTTGCTATTGAGAACATTTTTACTTATAATATTATATGTTAATTATGCTTTATCTTTTCCATCATTATTGAATATCAAGTATCCGTCATTAAGCACTGTTTTAAATTTTCAGATACTTTTCATTTGCTTACAAATGGTTAAATCAGCGACTTTATGTGGTTGTCTATTGAATAATTTTACTTTAACAATTGTCAGCTGACCTAATTGGACAAACAATCGAATTATTGTTTTTTTTTTTTTGTAAATGCACGTTTAATAATAATAATAAAAAGTGTATAAAAAGAAGAAAAAAAAATTATAATAAAAGTAAGCGTAAGTTCACAAGTAACAAAAGCAGAGCGAAAACGTTTTATGACTGAATGCATTTTTCTTATACAATTTGCTGCAATTATAAAAGTTTAATAAAAATGAAACAATAAAGAGGGAGCATGATTTTACATTTGAGTATTGCTAAACTGACATGGAGATACGCTACTCTGTCTTAATTTCATTCTAAATAAAGAAATGAATATAACTAAATGTGAAGAGGAAACAGCTAAAACAAATATTATGAAGAGCTACGGGTACAATTGTTTCCAATTCAGTTATGCAGTGCATTTTTATACCATGTTCCCATAGGGTAAAAGATAAATATGTAATAGGCAGAAAGAGGCAAGACGGACTCCATAAAGTATAACTTGGAAAACTGGGAGACTATTAGAGCGTTCAAATTTGCATAATTCGATTCGATTGTTAGAAACTCAAAATTTGGTCTACCTTCATTAATTCTCATAAAATGCTCGATTTCAGATCGGGCCACTAAAATGGGTAGCCCCCATACACATCTTTTCTGGAGTACACTCGACTATAACGAGTTTTTTTTTTTGTTTAACTTCAAATCATGAAGTAGTTTAGAATGAATGAATGAATGCATTTCATTCAAATGTTCTGAATGTGAATGAATTTTTTAACTTTAAAACATTATGAAATTTAATGTCATGAGTGAATTAATGAGATTCATTCCCATTTTTTGAATTTGTATGAATTTTCGAACCATTATGAAATTCAAGCCATAAATGAATGATTCGAATGTTCTGAATGTGCCTCAGTTAAGTGTGATGATCTCTCTTTCCTTTAATGCTCGGAAGCTTACTAGTAAATGCACACTCCCTCTCTCTCAATAAATAAAACGCAAATTTCATTATTTTCGCGAAACTTCATTTTCATTGAGTGGTTCTTTTTTACACTTTGAACCTTATTTTAGCATATGTACTTGTTATTCTTTTTGTCATCTACTTGCACATGAATATCAGATCATTAGACTTCGTATTTATTTCCTAAGCAACTGGTAATTGAATTGATTCGAACCTTCGAGCCATTCAAAATAGTGAAATATTCGAATGCCAGTGCAATGAACTCGACTTCGAGATACCCATTGAACCTTATATTTGTATAGAAGATATGTTCCGTTTATGATTTTTTTATAGACAAAGCTGCAACTTTTTAATTGTGAAGCACCAAGCATCAACCTTTCCGTCATCTCCAAATCGTAGAGGAAGATGGTGTGACTCTGACACCGAGCAAGCTGTTGTATTCGCAGAAGACCTTGCTGTACGATTTAGGCCATTCAAACTTGCACCAGCCCATGAAGTCTCAAGTACTGATGGATCTTTAGAATCTCCACAACAGATGGATATTATTATTTTCCAAATTTCTTTGATGCAGATCATAAACGTCATTAAGGCTCTCACGAATATGCAACTCCACACTAAGATCTTTGCACATAAATGATCGATTATAATGTTCCACAAGTTCGGCAAACCGGAAAGTAATCCAGAATCATAGCGATCAGTCTTCTTCCGTCTTCTTTTGAAAGTTTGGGGAAGACTCTTAGGCACCAGATTATTCGACATAATAGATTGCAAGGTCTATTTCCAGAACACTATTTCGGAACATGGAACTGTCGATCAACTACATAGAGTCGTAAATAATAATCTAAAGGCATTTAAAACCAAAGAGTATTGTAATGCTACCTTTTCTATATTCAGTAAGTTTTCGATGGAGTACGACACAACGATCTGATTGTAAAAATAAAGACTATTGCAGCAACTTTGAGGAGAAGCATTTCACCTACAGAACAGCTAAATGGAACTATTGTGCGACAGTCTAATGAGGTCTATTTGGATCTTATTTTAGATCCTTTGAAGACCATATCTTAGCTACAGCTTGCAGACAAATAATTAATAAGCTGCGACAGTTTATTTTCAGGGAAAACAGGGAAAAACTGTATCCCTGATTGTCATAGAGGACATACTTGTATATATATAAACTATCTGCATGTTGACTTGAATTTTTAAGTGCAGCTACCTTCTTTAATGTTCCGATTTGGATTCTTATCGATTATTTTATTCAGTTTGACACCAAATTCTAGCTGAATTAACAGCAACAGCATCTTTTTTGGACAGATTTGTATGGGGTCCACCACTTTTAGTGGTTTGATCTGGACTTTTATAGAATATTTTATTGGGAGTAATGTCAAGTACACCAAATTTGGTCGTTTCCAGTAAATTCACCGATATCAATAAACATTTGTTCATAAAAAACATCAGAATGAGGAGTAGGTTTTTGGAAAGCTCCAAACACCCTCTAAGGACGGGGCTAAGCACATTAATTGTACACAAGTGATATGAAAAATGAATATCAAAATTTAAATAACTAAATTTGAAGGCTATATCAGTTACAATTTTTCATTTACTTACGGACATCCAGACAGATATCGACTTGTCTTTTAATGCTGATCAAAAATATATTTACTTATGAGGCCAGAGTCGCCTCCTTCTACTTGTAATAATACTCACACATACTCAAAAGACTAGAAAGTCACAGCAATTCTTTGACAATAAATATGTATGACAATAGTAAGCCTCCATAACATTCTGTCTCCATAAAAATTCATTCATTATGAATGATGGTGAACTGGCTTATCTTTATTGAATGAAATGAACTTTAACATGGTAGAATTTGTCGCTAAACTGTGTAGGGTATCAAATCAACATGAGTAACTCACCGAGTCAACTTATTTCAACAGTCTGGTAACTGATTAACTACATGGAAAGTAGCCAAGAGCAGTAGCTGACGCGTCGTCGAGACACTGATGATTGAATGTATAAAACGATCTGACAGATATTTTACATTTTACGATCATATCGAAATTCCTACACGGTTTACGAGTTTACCCATTCAACTGTTGTTGCTATTGTTGCGACGAGATATGATTGTGCATTGTTTTTTCTTTATAGCTGCTGTAGCTGAATTCATTTAAAAATTTAAAATTTTATTTTTATACAACTGAGATACAACAGACACAAATGTATATGAGTAATCCATAAACTCAATATTCGAATGACACAATTAGCTACAAGCATTGAGATTCGTTTCATTGTCTTACAATTGTTGTTCAAGTGAAATCGTTGCATGGCAATCAATCTACAAGGCGTTCATTAATTTGTCAATAATTTCTGAGCGTTTAACTGAATGACTCTATAAGCTGAAATCAAAGAGATACAATACTATAATACGGCAATGGGCCGCATTTATAATTGGAAAATGATAACTTCCCGTATTGCAGCAATCGATCAGCAACAAATGCTAGGCTATAATGCGGGTGCGGGTGCAGATACATTTGTATTTTTTTTTCGTAAACGCTGCAATGAATGAGCGCACGAATGTGGCACAGTGGCAATGGATGCTCTACTGCATTGCTGCATGTAATACATGGCTATTGCACAAATTGTAGCCGCATTTAACGAGCTACAATTCAAGCCAGCTCCTATGCTCCATTCTAGACACAGCTCAGTTCAGTTCAGTTAGTCAGTCATTCGCTGGCTAAAATATCTTTAATTAAAGTTGTGCGTTTCAACTGTCGACGTTTGAAATTTATTAGTTGTAGAGCATCGTTTGCTTAGTTTGCTTAGTTTGCTTCGAGTTTTGTTTACATTTTCCATTTGGTTTTATAATTTGGCGATTTTGTTGATCGATTTTATGTAAACTTTTGGCAAATTTTTAGAACACAAGTCGCGCGCTTATTGTTAGCTTTTTGACAATGGTTATTTACCATAAAATATATAATTTTTTTTCTATTTATTTTAATTAAAATTCGTTTAAGCTTATGAATTATTATACAATATATGCCTTACTAATATAAAATGCATGCAATCCAATTTTAATTAAAAATTTACATGCAAGCTGTAAGAAGTTTGCATATTGGTGCAAGTGCAACTCAGGTCAAATCGATATATGACTAAGTAATTCAGTTCAAGCAACAAATTGCATTTGACAGCCATCGAAGTGCAGAATTAGTCGCATAGACCACGTACCGACGACTTGAGCCAGTTTCAATGTTTTTGCTTTCTGTAAACTGCGTTGAGACTGCTAAACTATAAAGTCTCCAAAAGTATGATAAATTGTGTTAAGCGGCGGCAAAACTCTTTGAATGCAAAATTATTTAATAATTCACATAAAATTTGTTTTATTTTGTTTTCATTCGTCGTTATTAAAATAATAATACCTGGCATTGCTCAGTTAATAATTCATAGAATCTAGTAATATTATAATTAAATGAAGAGCGACCGTGTGGTGATTAGAGGACCAAGTTATTTACCACAATGACAGAAATTAAATGGGATCTTCGTGCCATGTCACATGTAACATAATCAAAAAAAAAAAGAAAAAGTGAAATAAAGGAGACCGAATGACATCTTTGTTGTAGACTTAAAACTACTTGCTATGAATAAACATCTTCAATATTAATAAATTGTGCCGCCAACACTAAGGGAAGAATGAGTTTTTCGACGCCCTGTCTGCACTAAGTATTCCGGTAAAGATCGTTCGTCTTTGCATGACGACGCTATCGAACACACAAAGCGTTGTCAGGGAGGGGAAAAACCTCTGTGACTTCTTTGATATCCAGAGAGGTTTCAGGCAGGCTAATGTACTATCGTGGGATTCAATTTCGGATGGAATACATCCTTCGCTAGTACCCGTACATACAGAATATGTCGTACTCGATATTCCAAACGGAAGTGATGCTGATGGCGTAAGCGGATGACATTGATATCATCGGCTCGCAGAAACGGCGAGTCAGCAAGGCGTTCTCAGAGATTGTATTAGTCTCGGCTCATGGGTCTAGCGGTGAATGAGGACAAGACGAAGTACTTTGTGTCTTCTCGCACACCGTCATCGCGTCTTGGACGGTCAGTGACGATGGAGAATTTCAACTTCAGTGTTGTAGAAAACTTTGTCTATGTTGAATCCGAAATAACCAACAACAACAACAACGTCAGCCTGGAGATCAGGCGAAGAATCACGCTTGCAAACAGATGCTATTTTAGGCTGAGCAAGCAAATTAGAAGTAAAGCCCTCTCTGAGAAGACGATAATTGAAATGTGAAAGACGCTGATACTCTTTTACTGTATGGTACAGAGACATGAAGCATGTTTGAGTTAGACGAAACGACGTTAGAATTTTATGAGAGAAAGATTTCCCGCAGAATTTGTGGTCCTATTAGAGTCGGCGACTAGTTTAGGACCCGATTGAACCGCGAGCTGTATAAGCTATTTGATTAGGTTTACATAGTCTAGCGTATAAAATACCGGCGGTTGCACTGGGCTGGTCACCTCATTCGTATGTATGAAACAGCTCCAGCACGCAGAGTTTACATGGCCGTCCTAAATGCGGTTATGGCCGATGGACGATTGAAGTGTAATAACAAAGGCTTGCGAGCAGAAGAGTTGAGAAGAAGAGCTGAGCACCAGCTCTCCTCGTACCAGCAGCCTCTTGTGGTTACTTTGGACTCCACCCTGAAGATTTAGACACCAAAAGGTCGGCTACTGCCTTCGAGTATTAACATGGGTACAATTCGCCGGGAATTAAAGAAACCCTACGATCTAAATCTCGCGCTCCTTTAAGCACAATATACATGATTGCTGCCCTATAGACTTCCCTGCAAAACAGACTTAGCTATCGAAGCACTCCCGCTGGTGAAGATCATATTGTGGAAAGGTCTTTACCGCAGAGTCCCCAATAGTATCAGGAAGCAGTGTTCGCCACAAAAGTAGAAGAAAACTGATGTCACCTCAGATGCGAGCACAAAATAATCCTAATGGACCTTGAGACAAACAGTATGTGTCTCCAAAATGTCCGATCAAGAGTGCTAATGTGGAAGCATTCACTGAGAATTTAGAAGCTCGCTTGCAGGCATTGGACTATATCTCAGAGAACAAAAAACGCATTGATCTGAAGACCTGAAGAAGGCTTTAAGCGAGGAAGGGCTTAGCACGCTGAAGGCTTTAGCGGCCAATGCTGTGTTGAGTCTTGAGCACAGTGGGAAAAGGCTAGGATCTGTATGATTCACAAGGCTTGAAAAAGCTTATTGTCGCTGGAATCATAGAAAAGTTCTTCGAGAGATGCTTCCTAAAAATAATACTTGGAACGAGAAGGTAAAGAGGTAGATATCACTCTTTCAGTTTGGTTTTCGTAAATCTCATGGAATGAATGGAATATGATTTTGAAGATCTTTTCTTTGATCTTTTACTGTGGAATTCAATGAAGATTGTTTTGAAAGCATTAATAGTTAGCGCTCAGAAAACATTTGTTTATAAGACTTTTTACAGAGAGAAGTTTTAGGAACGTTTCGAAAACAGTTTGATTGGCATGGTTGGATTTAAACCATTGAAACCACTCTAATATGAATACGTTTATTTCACGCAAACGTGCAGAACTATTTTTTGTCGAGTAAATATCTAATTTTTGAAGCCTTATTAAAATTTTGTCATAACATAATCTCAGCTTAGCACCGAATTCATTCGTTAACTAGTTGTTGCATGTCTGTCTGTCTGTCTGTCTCTTAGCTTATTTTAAAGCTAAAAATATTTTAATATAAAATATTATCCACTACATCAGCCATTTGTGTCACTATTAGGGCAAAGTCAAGTGGGGAGCTTTATATCGTTGAACAAAATTCAGTTTGTACGCGAATTCGGTTTTGACAAGCGCTCATATAAATTGGATTGGACGTTGAGATACAAATCAAGCGGGTCAAGTGCGATATAGAAAATATTAATTAAAAATATGCATAAATTAATAAGAGTATTGTACCAGGTATTTGAGGGTTAAATTTTTTAAAATATTGCTATAAAATATTTAAAATTTTTCCAAGTTTGACTCTTAAGCGTCGGCACACTTTAACCAGCAATTGTTGACAGTTGGATTCCTGAATGTGTCTCTAAGCGTGCTTGCACTTTGGGAGGCAGGTAAGGTCCCAAAGATGACATATCCATACAGGCACCGTGGAACTATTATGCATTTCCCAATATACGGCACATATAAAAGATCTCTAACAGTCTGTTCCTGAAACAACTACCAATTGTTGAGATTTGCCCAAACAATAAAATATAAAAAGTTGCGATGTGAGAAAAAAAAAATTTGGCTCCATATTTGGATTTGTTGAAGTTTGTCAACCACAGCAAAGTAAGGCAGACAGGCATGCAGCCATCAAATATCTCGAATAAGATTTTGGCTGATGAAGTCTGTCTGCACACCCACGCAGCATTTTTCATGACGAAGACGCTGACAGTAGTGCCTTTGGTAGCAGCCACAAATGCCAATTATTAAACACAAATCACAAATAATTGGCAGCTATTAAGCATTTAACACGCAACGTGTGCTGCGGCAATGATTTGATTTGATATGATTTGAATTGCTTTGAATTTAAACACACACTCGAGATGCAAAGGGGATTAAATTGATATTGGAATTGGTTTTTTTTTTCTTCAAAATTCCCACATTTATTTATTAATTTAATGCACACTTTTAAGATTAATTGTTGGTTATAAAAATAAGAAACCAATAAAAACGAACTTAATTGCAATGAATACTATTAACGATGATAAGTTTTGCTGTACAATTTGGTATCAAAGGGTACCAAAGGGTACGGAGAGGTTTTTCTCTACATTGACAACGCTTTGTATATTTGATAGCGTCATCATGCTAAGACAAACGATTTTTGCCGGGATACCTAGTGCAGACAGGGCGTCAGAGACTGCGATCCTATCGGCGTGTCGAAAGCGTCTTTAGAATGGACAAATAGGTGGTGAATGTTTTTGTTAAATAAAGGGTATTTTCCAAGATTTGGTGTAATGTGAATATTTGATCACTGATCGACCTTTTTGGTCTGAAGCCACACTGATATCTCCCTACTAGTGAATCCGTATGTGACTTCCGCATATTACACAATACGCGCGACACAATCTTATATTCGATGAAAGGAAGACTTATTCCGCGGTAGTTGGTGCAAACAGCGGGGTCTCCTTTCATAAAGATTGGACAGAGAACACCGAGATTCCAGTCATTGGGTATGCGTTCATCGGACCATATCTTGCATAAAAGCTGGTGCATACTCCTAACGAACTCTTCGCCGCCGGTCTTAAATAACTCAGCTGGTAGCCCATCAGAGCTTGCCGCTTAGTTATTTTTCAGCTTTTTAATAACTGAATCGACCTCGTTATAGTCCGGTGGCTCTTCAATAGTGCCACCATTAACTGGTGGTTCCGGTGTCATTTCTCTATCGGCGGTATTGTGCGCTTCATCCTCCGAGTAGGTTGGAGAAATGACTCCTCCATAATCTCAGTGATTCCTGTTCATCCGTTACCAGATTTCCATTCTCATCCTTACAGAAAGTTACTCCGGGCTTAAAACCTTTAGTCAGACGCTTGACCTTTTGATAGAATTTTCGAGCTTCATTTTTGTCATGTAACATCTCAACATCCTCAAACTCCCGACTTTCTTGCTCCCTTTTCTTGCGTCTGAAATAGCTTTGTCCTCTTTCCGTTTCTCTCGATATCACTCTCTAACAGCTCGCGTTGCTCCCGACTGCAGAGTTCGCTGATAGGAAGCATTCTTCTCTGCAGTAGCATTGCGACACTCCTCGTCGTACCAAGAATTCTTCACAGGTTTTGTATAACCAATGACATCCTTGGCAGCCCTATCCATGGATCCATGGGTGATATGTGTCCACTGCTCACATATATCTCGAGAAATCGGAGAGGCTTCCCGGAGCAGTCGGAAGAGTGTGTTTGAGAAGACTGCGGTGGTCTGCTCTGATTGCAGCTTGCTGACGTCTAGCTTTCGTTGCATGTTGGAACGTGCGGCGTGCACTACGCTGAGCCTAGTACGTACCTTGGCTGCGACAAGAACGATTTTTAAATAATCATCGCTCGTACAGACGTTCCAAGCGCTCATAGAACTCATCTTTAGCATCATCGTATTTCTCTTCCGTCGGGGCGTGTGCACAAATCAGGCTAATATAAAAATATTTAGCCTTGATGCGTATCGCGACTAGATGCTCGTCAACAGGCGTGAACCTAGAGACGATGCCACGTAGTTTCCTACTCACCACGAAACCACATCCAAATTCGTGCTTATTCGCATGGCAGCTTTAGTAGATGTCACAGGATGCTTTTTTAGAGCAACCCTGTCCTATCCATCAGATTTCTTGGATTGCGGTGATGTCAGCCTTTCGAGGAAATCAACCAGCTGGATTTTTGCACCATTCCAATTAAGGGTGCAGACATTCCAGAAGTGTCTGGTCTTCGTCATATTGACTTTTGATTTAAGTGTTGATCACAAGATTAGGAAAAATCGATTGACGCAAAAATCATCAAAAAATCGAGCCACGAGTTTGGTCTGCGCTGGGGCGGAGACAAGTCCAACAAATCAAAGTGCATAATAATCGGTCCGGACATTTTTGAGTTAGAAATGATTTAACTAACATGAGTTTGTCTTGTATATATAATATATAGATAGATTATTTTAATGTTTATTAGAAATTAAAACAAAGCCATTAGTATAAGAGTTACGGTGTAAAATAATTAAATTAAAATTTTATGGTTTATAGACCGATATAGCGCTGTGTAGTCTCTACTATAGTTGGTCACCTCAAAGTTGGTTTATTTTTTATTACTCAAATAAATAATTTTCTACATTTTTCCATGCGCACAACTGTGACTCCAGTCATTTGCATAAAACTATATTTTATTCGACTAATCGACGCATTGAATGATGTCTGCGAAACACGAACAGCCAATAAGGTATCGCGACTATGGAAAAGGCTTCAACGAAACACATGATAAATAATTTCAAATAATTTGCTTAGCATTAATTAATATTGAGCACACATATACACGCCCTTCTAATTTTAAATAAAACTAATAGAAACCAAGCAAAAGAAAATATTATTTGTGCGACTCAACGTGAGACAAGTTGCCAGAAAAGTTTTACTCAGCCTAGTTGCTTTGCAGATAAATATACACGCCGTCATATTTAAGATGCCAAAGCGTCTTGCGTATTAATCGCAGCGCGAACGTGACATTGTTGCAATCAGTTGGCCAGACCGACGGCACTGAATCAGTTTGAGTTTTTAAATTGGACCAAGTTGCTGTGTTAGTCACCGACAACTCGTTTGATTGAAACGGTCAGTGAATGAATGAGCGTTTGTAATTTAAGCCAAGCGCAATTTATATTCCGACATAGAATCTGCATAAATCTGCAGCCATAATTAATGTTTAAGCCAATTGGACAATGTCTATTTGAGTGTATGTGTGTGTGTGTGTAAGTTATGCGGGTGCTGCATGCAACAATAAACTTGTATCAAATGCAACATAAAACGCCTGACCTGTGCTGCGCCAAATTTGGCGAACCACTTGCATAACTTGTACCAACCAAGTGACTTGCAGACACGGACTCAATTGGCCAACTGAATGGCGTCGAATTCGATTATGCAGCAGCAGCAACATGAATTATAGTTGTTGCTGTTCATGAAATGGACAATTAATATTTATTTTTTTTTCTTAACAGATTTTTATAATATTTCAATTGTTTGCTCTAATTAGATGCTGCGCAAATACTCTGTACGTAGGGTATGCTTATTTGCATCACATTTAAATTCTATCAACTGCTTGGCGCATTAAAAGCTGTAAAAATTTTAATGCTCAATGAATATCTTGTTGGCAACTTATAAATTTAATCAATTATAGCCCACATGCAATTAACTCGCTTGCGCTGCAGCATGTAATCCGTTAATGTGATTATTTTTAAACATTCATGAATAAACTATTATAATAAAACTCAGCTAATAAAAGCGAAATCACGGACCTAATCTTATTTGCTGTCTAATTAACGCAAATCACTTGGTATATAGTGTGGTCCAAGTGCAGCTGCTGCTGCTGTTGCAGTTGGACTCACCACATGAGGGTCGCTTAGCAAATTAATAGCTTAAAATTAAACGCTTAAATAATGTGAGTTAATAAGCCATTAAGAAAAAATAGTATGGAAAATTTGCAGATGGGCAGTAATCTGTTCGTCTGTTAATCTGTTTATTTATAGATCTCACATTATTTTAGCGTTTAATTTTAGTTAATAAATGTATGAGGAGGAGGAAGTGTTGCTTAATAATTTAGTATAGGTGGAAAATATGTTATAGCTGAACTTCTAAAAAAAAAGTTGATTCAAAAATCAATTAAAATTCATATAAAAATTTCTGACCATAGCGTAAAGATTTTAAAGAATCGGTCAAAGAGAAATCTGGTGTATGTCAAAGTTCATTTAGGTAAGCGCAAGTTATTAAAGTTATTAAATTTAAGAAAATAATTATTTATGAGTGGTGCAAGTTTTTCACAGAAGACCTTGAAGATGTTAATGGACCCTCCACTGCGTCAACAACCGAAAAACCATTGAAGCAGTGAAGAAAATTGTTATGGAGAAACGTTGTAGCCCTATTAAAATTCCTCAGGATGTTTTTTTTTTTATGTTTTCGGCTTCGAAATTTCCGTTGCATGAGCCTTACTGATGAACTATTGAATGACGGAAACGACGATCTGATTTTGCTTAAAAAGGTCAAACCTGTTGACAAACAATGGACGTCGAAAACAAAGCCCCAAACACCCGAAAGGAAGCGACTAGAGGAGCTAAAAAAAAAGTACGCAGAGGTCAGTCAAATGTGAAGGTTTTGCACAATCGTTTCTTCAATTGCAATGGCTTAGTGTCAGAAGGTCGTATGGTCAATAAGGAGTATTACCTTGAAGTTGTGCGTGATGCAAGACGAACAAAACTCACGGATTTCGACATTGATTATCTCAACAAGAGTGTGTCGATGAACACAGTTCTTTGTATGGATATGAAGCACCACCAAAAACCACTGTATATCGCTGGTATGGTGAGTTCCATGCAGGATCAGTTGTTGTGCCACAAAACATTGATGTTGTGCGTGAACTGATAATGCGAGATCTTTATGTCACATGAGATTCACGTGAGATTGAGAAATCCCTAAACATAAGTTTCACCATGAACACCTTGTCGTAAAAAAGGTTTGTTCGCATTGGATAGCGGAAAATAAGGCTCGTGTGAAGTGGTGCAAAGAAATGTTGAAGAAATATGATCGCGGTGCTTCAAAAGATGTTTATAAGATCTTCACAGGTGATGAATCATGGATATATGCGTATGAGCGGGTAACGAAACAGCAATCGACCGTGAGGCTGTTTCAAAACGAGTCAAATATAACAAAAGTGGTTTACGCTGGAAGCACTACGAAGCAAATGGTCGCCTGTTTCTTCGGATATGGGTCCGCAGTACCGGCCTTATATATCACCCAATGATTCGTTTTTATTCCGAAACATCGAAAATAAACAGCATTCACAACCCATGTTTTGGAGGTGCCTTAATAGAATTATTTGCCATTCCCAAACTATAAATAGTGCTCCTCGTAGGCACTAATTTGCCAATGTACATACGGATATTTCTTTAGCGACTTTACTTTTGATGATTATTTTTTTATTTTTGCACTATTTCTCACAATCTCTTTATCTCTCCATCTCCATCTCCATCTCCCTCTCTCTATCTATTTTTTTTCTATATATCTCTGTATATTTCCATATAGCTCCATCTTTCTAACTCTCTATCCCTTTAATATTCTCTCTCTAACTGATTTCAGTTGCTTTGCCCATTTTTGTGGTATAAGTCCCACATATATTGCGCTCTTTGCCAACTTCAAATGTCGTATGGGGACTTCTTATAGAAGGGCGCTTCACATATATATAAATGGGACTTCACCCACTACTCATTTCTGGTTGTATATGTATATAGGAAACTTTCTCTAACGTAGCCTTTCACACAAATATCTAAGGGCCTGTTCCGTCCATATTTTATGGCAGCCTCCACACAAACTTTCTTTGTAGCTTCTAACTACATAATTTCAAACTTGCTGTGAAGGGTATCAAAGCTTTGTTTATGCCGAGGGTAACGCTTTTATTTTATTTATTTTTCTTTTTTTCATATACTATTCCCGAACAATAAATCGCCACGAATTGATCGCAAAACGAAGGTTAAAGTTCAATTTTGTGCAGTGCAGCAGACATAGACTGCAAGTTGGATTGCCAAGCTGGCAAATTTTTACACTAAACGTAAGAAATAACAATTTATATAACTTGTACACAAATACGTGGCTTTAATGCTGCAGAATATCGTTGCACAGCGCTGCTGCAAATACTATATGCAACAATTTAATAGAAATAAATAATTCTACGCACTACAAGCTAGATTTCAATCGCAGTTTTTGCTTAATTGTTACTTTGACTCATTTAGTTTTGTGGCTCATATATCAAATTGCTCCATATAAGAGATATATGTACGTACAAACAGATTACATCTATGGGGCTATGAGTTTGTCTTGTTTCGATGTAGTTGATTGCAGCTCAAATAAATCATTTTAGAGCGTTTGCGTTTAGAAAAAAAAAAACAACATCGATTGCAATCAAATATACAGCACGCATGAGCAGACGATGTTCAGGACTTGGAGACTGTTAAGAAGTAAATGAACAACAGTAGGCTGTGAAGGTGTTTGGAACCAAAACAACTTCATTAGAGCACAAGAAGTGTGCAGGCATTTGAAAACTTTAAAGAAAAAAACATTTTTCTTCTTCTACTCGAAAGCGATTTTGCGCTATTTTCCAGATGCAATAAATTTACAAGTTTTCAGCAATTTGATAATTTATCAATTGTTAATAAATTTGAACAATCGGCAATCAACTACAAGAACAATTTCAAGCACTCACTGAGAACCGAACATTAATTCAATAAGAACAATCATTCAAACAACATTTTTAGGTTAAAGTATGCACATGGACATGGTCGAAATTTTTTAGTGGGTAAGCTTATGATGGAGGTTTTTTAAGACTTCTTCTTATTACTGGAAATTAAAAAATTAGTTTGAGAATTTTTAATGAGAAGTTTTTGAAAGGCATCTTGCATCCCTTTTTTCTACGCCCATGTACTGCAGCACAACTTACAGTCTGGCGTGCGAATCGTGTTATAAGTTGCTTTAGTACAGAGCGCGGGTGTCCAATTTGCTGCTTAACATGTTGTTGCGGGTGTTTCTTGCGATAAAAGTCGACTAGAATGGTTTTTTTTTTTTGTATTTTTTTTTTCTGTAATTGACATGTGACACATTGTCAACGTAGCGAAATAATTTACATAAATTCCAAATCTACTTCAAGTCATTCTAATTGTAAAAGGTCGATTGTTTGTCACATAAGCAAAATAGAACGACGCCAATAATGGGCGAAGTTGCGAAGTATGGCGTGTTGGTTCTGTCTATTTGAAAATTAAAGAACAAAGTATTATAAGCTCTAATCACTTTTCAGAAAAAAGACGCTAATAGAACACTAATATAAGTTCTACTAGCAAGAACTATTCGAATAGGAGTGAATGCTGTTTGCTAAAGTTGTGTAATTTATCAGCGAACGAAATAAATTTACTTATTCCCTGCACTGAACGAACGGAACAAATTCAACCTGTTTGTTAAATTTTTTCGCTTACATGTAAGACTGTATGTATACATTACTTTACTATGATCGTGCACACTGTTTCTCTCTCTCTCTCTCTCTGTCTTTACTGATCATCTCTGTAAGTCAAAAACAATCACCGTAAACAAAGAATAAATTCTTCAAACGAACGAGTAACAGATTTAAAATGAAAAGAACGGTTTGACCGAACGAACATGTTCTTATTCTCTGTTCTTTCGGTAGTTGTTCAATGTTAATGCTTTCAGTTGATGATTGCGTTTCGATTCGTGAACAAATACGATTGCATGTAAATACTTGATACAGTTTTTATCTAACAATGAGAAGGTTGCGAGTCTTTAATACTTTTTTAATTGAAAAAAATATTGTTTTATTCGAATAGATATTTAATTCATAGGTAAACCTCTGTATTTTATCTTGGTGTTGTGAAGCGCTTGCTCGGTCGTATTCGGCCGGAATTGCACGACAATACGCCATCTTATCGATCTACACTTGTGACCGATTTTTTTACCAAAAATCGACCATCAACCACTTTCCGTATTCGCCTGATTTATCACCATGTAACTTTTTTCTGTACGGCAAGCTGAAATTATCCATGAAAGAATGATGCTATGCTAATGTGGAGACCATCCAAAAGGCTTGCACCGAAGTCGGAAAGGTCATTGCGGCCCTCGAGCTAAATTGAAATGTTATTAGATCGAGTTAATAACTTTTTAAAATCGAAGGGAGATTACTTTGAATTATATAAAAACAAGTACTCAAAAATCTATTGGTGGTTGCTTTTAATTCCAAAAGTTTAGGAAATTTTGAGACAAACCTTGTAACTCAAAAATATTCGGACCGATTTTTACGATCTTTGATTTGTTGGAACTATCACCGCTCTAAATTGCATAATAAATATTTTTCTCATATATGTTTTATTTTTATGGTATTTTGAGAACAGATTGACAGATTTTTAGGCCCTGTACCGAAGGTACAAGAGCCTATTGGGTTTCTGCAAATGTATGTAACAGGTAGATATAATGGTCGGAGACCCCCCAAAGTTACCACCATTATGGTCAGGAATGAAAGACGAGTCGATATAGCCATGTCCGTCTGACCATCTGTCCGTCCGTCCGTCTGTATGAACGCAAGGATCTCGGAAACTTTAATAGATAGAGACTTCGTGTTTTTTGCATTCGACTAGGATTGCTTCGGAATTTCACAAGTTTATTTTGAAATTTTGCCCTTCCCCCCTTCCCCATAAAATCACCCCTTAGGGTGAAAATTTCTTCGGCACAAAAAAAATTGAGTGTACCAATATAGAGATAACGTCTCTCTAAGCAAAAATCCAAAAAGTTCATCAAAATCGGATAATAAATGACGATTTTATAAGCAATTGAATTTGAACGACCCCCCTTTTCTTTTCATTCATATTCGCGCAGTGAGAAGTGGTCATGTGTTTGGTCATAAGCTCGGGAAACATTTAATGGGTTTGTTAGGCGACCTGAACTGGTACAGGGCCTCTTACAGTCGGTTACGCCCGACTGTATTTCCTTACTTGTTTAGTAATGACGTGATTTCAAGCGTAAAAAAATATATGAATGGGGGAGAGTTCAGGTAATTCCGATATCGAGGTGAATCAGAAGATTTATCGCAGACATTTGTTATCTCATGTGCGATGGCTTGTTAGTCAAGTTAGGAATGCCAACGCCATACACGATGCTTTACCTTTAACCTTTACCTTTGCTAAAAGTTCCATCGACAAGTTAGTCAATAATGGTCAAATGAACCGCTTAGAATGATTTTTTTCACCGAGACCTTCAGCTTCTTATTTTCTGATCTTAGCTTGCCCCATATGTACTTCGTGAATTTTCAGTATAAGGGGCAGCTCACCACAAACATTCGACATTTCTCGAAAGAGTTGTAAGATTGTTCTACCAAATATAGTTGGATGGACTTTGAGTACCAAAAAACTTTTATAAATCCCATATGTGTGTAAAACCAAACACAAATGGAACAATCGTAATTTTTTTTTTGAGGATGAGATGATGGTTAAAAACGTCTGGTTGAATAAAAACTCCCAATAGAGTGTGTTGCAAAAGGTTTTTATCGACGCCGCAATATGTAAACGAGTATTATAATGCAGGAGAATAACTGTGTCGTTCTCGAATAGTATTGGACATATGGGATTTTCTTGAGTGTTCTATTCAATCCTTTCAAATGTGCTTGCCAGACAGCCCTAGTAAAGCTTTGATTGACGGCAGAAGCTTATAAAGTCGGTTGGAAAACACTCCATTAAGGTCAATTTGCTACTCTTCTGTTATAAAATAATTCGGCCATACAAACAATTGCATAAGCTTTGCGCAGAGTATAACCAACTGAACTAATTTTCAAAGAAGCAAACCCATTTCGAAGAAATAAAATAACAAAATAATTGAATCATATTTTATTTTTGCGAACGCACAGCTTGACTTCTAAAAATCAATTAAATATATGCGAAACAATTAAACAATAAACTCTTTTTTTTCTCCCCGAACATTCAATAATAATTGAGCGCAAAACGTGGAGAATAAATACATCAATTTCAGGAAATGGTGGCAAGGTTAACAATTATTCACAATAGACAAATATGTTTTTGCAAACCAAACCAAACCAAGAAGAAGGTTGGCTGCGTTATTCATTAATATTTATTATTTATTAATATTCATTGTTGAAAAAAAAAAAAAAAACAAGTTGACCCAAATCGATTTTGATGTCGCTGAAAATAACAATTAAAAGTAATTACCGCGCATCCGTTGCGGTTGAAGTGGGCTACTAACGCACTTATGCTCTTCGGCCCACGGTGCGGCATGTGACTCATGGCGGCTTTGCTGTGCAACATGTTTTGGCTTTTGCAATTGTAGGTGTTGCATGTGGTAGAGTAAGAAACTTCTATGCCATTTAGTAGCGGTTGGACCTCTTTTTACGAACATATTTTGCCAATTGAAGTTTTACCATTTACTTGTTTGCAACTTATTTTTTTTATTCGTATTGTTTGTGGCACTCAATTTGTTTGTCTCGAGGCGAATTTTAATAATAAAAATGTTTAAGCATTTTCACAAGCTTTTTACACTTAATCGATTTTTCATTCGCATAGCACATAATTTAAGTCCGTCTGTCTGTCTGCCTGTCTGTCTTTGTGTCTAAAATTATTTTTATAATAAGTTGCATTAAATTTAAGCATTACAATATAGCATAAACATGTGCAAATCTATGTTGCATAGCGTCTGTGTGGGCAGCTTAGAAAATATGAATTAATTTATTACAATTTAAGTGTGTGAAATTTTTTTTAAAATGTGTGGGCAATATTATGTTGGCTTATTAATGTATAATAAAAAGAAATCTTTAAGATCTCATTCTAATTGCTGTTGAAATCCTAGATCAGCTACTGCATACAATCCAATGCGAACTATGAACTTTTATTTCAATTTACAGCCGTCAACACAAAATCTAACAATTTGTCGCAATTATATCAGTCAAGGTTCCAATGCAGAATTAATTATATTAACTAAAACTTCTAACAATTTAATTCGTTTGCTGTTTCAATTGCGGGAGTCAGAAATAAGTTAAATTAGCCGACACTGCTACTGATTCGTTAGCTGAAGTCAAGGTTGAGTCAAGCATTGAACCATTGAAAGGTGTTGAAATGTTGCAAGTCTGCAGATACTTAAAATTGCTTACAAGCAAAGCACAAAACCAATCAACTACAATTCAAACGAAATTAAAAGTCTTTTTCTCTCCTTTACTTAGTATCGAAGATGCGAATTGTCTGCTGCTGTTTTACTATTTTTTTTTTATTTTTTTTTGCTGCAATGTTCACCTATTATGCAACTCACGACAATGACAATTCACGGCAGGACCTTTGCCGACCTATAAGCGCATGGTGATGCATCAACTTCTCTCACTCAATTGTTTGTCTTTTTCACTCTTAGTTTGTTGTGTGAGTATTTGCAGAGTGGCCTCATTTGCTGCACTTTTCGTTTGCCACTTTGAAACTATGACAAATCGATGATTGTCTTCAGTTCGGGCTTATTAGTTGGCTTAAGTATTAGCGACTTCATTTGTTTCAGTCTTAATGAATCACAATTCAAAGCGAGTTCAAATAATGAAATGTCAGACGGTTTTGTTTAAATGATTGCACAAGGTTGCTGAAAAAATTACTCTTTGTTTCAATTGACAACTGTCAGAGGTAGAAAGAGGCGTGGTAGATCACATAAAGTATTTGTATTCTGGACAAACATGTGAATCAATCTTTCGCGAGCTGTACACACGTCCAGTGCCACCGATTTCTTTGTATTCAAGCAGAAGATTTGAGAATAAGAGCTGAGTACAAGCTTACCTCGTACCACCTTCCACTTGTAGTTACTTTGGATTACACTCCGCAGACCAAGACACCTAAGCGACGAATTAACATGACCAGATCCTTTGACCACAAGACATTTAAGATCCATAAGCTATCTTCCTTAATACGGCTGACTTTTACCAGCTATAGAAGTAGTGCTGCTGGTAGAAAGTAAACTTAGGTGGCAGTACTGCCGTGTGCGGACAGGGTTTACCGCAGAGAAGAAGCTGTTGGCACTACAGAAACAGAATGACACTGATAGCTTTCTACAAAATGTTATCTCAAATGCGAACACACAACACCTTAACTCTGTCTAAGAGATACAAACAGCCTGTGTCTACAAACTTTCCAATCAGGAGGGCGGATGGTTCCTGGGCTAAGTTCACAAAGGAACGTGCTGAACCAATCACTGAGGAGGCCCGCTTCCTGTCATTTAACTACAATTCAGAGAGCAGAAAACGCATGACAGCCCTGGCCAGATTCCAGTTACCAGTTACCCCCATAACTGTTAAAGAAATTTCGGCCCAAATAAGTCATCGTAAGACCAAGAAAACCCCAAGAGAGGGTGCGCTTGATAATATCACACTCAAGGCTATGCCGGCTAAAGCGGTGCACTTTATGGTCCTCACCTTTTATGCGGTGTTGAGGCTCGGAAACATTCCATCACAGTGGAAGAAGGCCAAGTTAGAAAAAGCCCATCGTCTTTGGAGTCATATAGACCAATCAATCTGCTGTCCATCGTAGCAAAGCTCTTCGAGAAGTGTTTTCTAACAAAAATATTTGGAATCGATAAGGTAAAGAGGAGATACCACCCTTTCAGTTTGAATGCTGTAAGTCCCATGGAACTCCAGAACAGTGAATAATAGGGTAGTAAATTTCATAGTAGACCGATATAAAGACAAAGAGTACATGGTGGCCTCTTATCTTGATATAAGAAAGGCCTTTGATAGAGTGTGGCATGATGGACTCCTATTTAAACTCAAGTGTCTACTGCTGCCTCAGCTGTTCTTGCTTGTACAAAGTTATTTGACAGACAGGACTCTGTTGTTTTGGATGGAAGGATTAATCGTTCAAAGAAATCAAGGCTGCTGTCCCACAAAGAAGCGTACTTAGGACAACGCTTTACTCACTGTTCACCAACGATATGCTTACAGGCTCATAGATTCTTATAGATGACCCGGATGATTTAATGATAACCAGAGATAAATGCGTTCACATTGCTACCGATGAACTCCAACTATATCTACGCGAGTTTGGACGCTGGAATATCAGTATAAAAATGGACAATTGCGTCAGTATGATGCGTTCACTACGCAGGGATGAATGCACGGGCGTAAATTTGCAGAAGTAGTTTCTGGACCACCAGCCTGGGCAAGAATATCGGGCGGCTTTGTAGATGCATATCAGCAGATTCTTAAAATCTTTCAGCGAAATTTGGCTCTTGAACAGCAAAATCAAGCTATTTTTGGGGAACAAGGTACAAGGCAGCTATAATTGAGAGAGACTTAAGTGTTCCTAAAGTTGGCGATGTCCTTTATAAGCAGGTTGCGGCGTACTTAGAGTGTATAAAAAATCTTCCAAATGAACCAGCCAGGAATCTACTGAGGTCTATTCGATGAGGTTAACATAGTCCATCGGGCTGATCTCCTCATTTGAATGGGTGAAAGAGCACCAAGCTCATATATACATAGGAGGCCCAAATTTTATTGGATGACGTTGAAGTAAAGAACAACCGGGAATGAGCAGGTATGGAGAAATCTCTCCACAAGACAGCAGCAGCTGCAGCACCTTCCTGAATGCGGCTATTACCGATCGAAAGTTGAAGGCCAGCTAAGTATCTGACGAAAGTATAAGAGATTCTGAATATTCAAACTTTTAGTCTATATCTCTTATTGTCTGCAATATCTCGGTGCTCATACGTACAGCCAGACAGACAGACAGACAGACAGACATGTCTATAAAACTATTTCGTTTAAAATTGTTAAAATTTTTATTTTTCAACGCTTGAAAGTCAATTAAAACCGATTCGAACGTTAAATTCGAGTACGAGTTTAAGCTTTAAAAATCACAGCTAATGGTGTTAATGCCTTTCAAATAAATGAAAGAAAAAAAAAACAAAAATTGGAAGTTGTTGCTTGTCGCTTGGTGCTGCCAGACTAAATGGCATTTGACAAGTGTTGCATTAACAGCAACAATAGAAGCAGCAATTAACAAAAACAATGCTGCGACTTAAGCCTCTCTTTTGAAAGGATGCTGACGTTTACAAGTTAAAGAGGTTTCTGTTTTTTTTTTTTATTTTTCTTTTTAGTTCCCAAACAATTTAACGCAAAAAGCACAAAAATCGAACAATTCCCACGAGATTTGGGGAAGCGTGTTGCAAGCGTTTAATGCTTGACTAATTAGTAGCAACTACTAAACTAAAACGCACTAAGTATTGAGATACATTTATAAAGCAGATAATTGCAAAGCTAAGTGGAGCACATTAGTACATGAAAAGTGAGCAGAAGCTGGGTTCAACTAATCAACATAATCATGCTGTTTGCTAGCAGCAGCAAGTCCAAAAGCAATTGTCAACAATGGCACCCGAATCAATAAAGGTGAGGAACGTGCGCCAATAACATGAGCTATTAACAATTGAACCTGCTCAATATCAACGTCGTTTGTTTTAAGTAAACACAGAAGGAGTTCTCTATGGAAATAATGCGAGTCTGCTAACTACAACATGATTGAATTTCATTTTCCTACTCAGCAACACAGCAGCAACATTAAAGAGGCTTGCTTTACATTGTTTCCTCTTCGCGATTGTTTTTGTCGCTGTTGTTGCATGCAACATTAGCCAAGGTGCTGCCAACTCACGTTGCATGTTGTTGTCGTTGCATGCATGCATCGTTTGCTGTTGCTGCCAAAAGTTGT
Organism: Leucophenga maculata; assembly: GCA_035044805.1. Taxonomy (NCBI): domain Eukaryota; kingdom Metazoa; phylum Arthropoda; class Insecta; order Diptera; family Drosophilidae; genus Leucophenga; species Leucophenga maculata. The sequence goes on along the minus strand of JAWNNP010001123.1, from coordinate 24,674 downwards.
AAGTTGTCGCTTGAAGTTACTAATTAGACGTCATGCTAAGACTGCTGGTTGGTAGCCACAAGCAACAGCATCACTTGAATGGACAGTGAGTCGAGTCATGTTGTTGCCGCCGCCAATATGCTTATCCTATTGTTATCCTAGTCACTAAAAGGGGTCATTATGTCAACGATTTTATTGCGCACATGTCTAAAGCGAAAATATGTGTTGCACTCATTTTGCTGAGATACTTTCAGCTGCGCACAATGATCGATCAATTGGGCATTGAGTCATTGTCGCCATGAGATACATTGATATGAAATATATTTTCCAAACTGATTTTCATTGTCAACAAAAAACATCAGCAGCTACTGTTGCTTTGACAAAGTGCCTAACTGAGTGACAGACAGTCAGACTGTTATACTGTCTGCTTGAATCATATATGCACAGTCAATGCCTGCTGTTTGGTAATTACTAATCCGGCTAACGAGTAAAATTTTTGCTGTTGTGCCCTGCTGTCGCTGTTGGTGGCTGGCGCCGATTGCTGGCTACTGTGGGCGTCATATTAGTTGCAATCAAATTCAAATGTGCGCGCTGCACAGTTTGCATTTATGACCGACTTCAATCGCATTGCAATGAGTAGACTTTTGTGCTGAGTTCATAAGCATTCAACATTTGATTGATTGCATAAGATTTACGATATACGACATTTCTATTGCCAAATGCGTCAGCAATATAAGAAGATTAACAGACACCCGTGGAAGCAACGTGTCGAAGAAAATATCGAAATGCAATTTAATGCCTCATTTTGCGCACGAGTTGCAATAGTCTAATGCTAGTCAATTGGAAATGAAACTGAAATTGCTTGAAGGAGACGTTGTACTGCAACAGGTTGACTATCACTTTGAAAAAATTTCGCTGTCTGTCTTTTTGTCTAGTATGGCTGGCTGGCTGGCTGTACGACGACTACTACCTTCGCGAAAGTAAACGTGATGCTGCTGACCTACTGAACCCTTTGAGACAGCTAGCTCAGTCACTTAAGCAGCCTGGCAGGCAACACTAGCTGCATGGATGTTTGTGTTATTTTTGAATCGAGGGATGTTTTTAGAAGTTTGTAGCTTATCCATTAGCTGGTAAGTTAAAACGATCATTGAATACCCTACTTAGTTAGTTAGAACAAGAAGGAAATAATAATAGCGATAGCGGCAGCAGGCAGAGCCATACCAGTAAGAAAGAAAAATGCATAATCGCCGCAGCAGAGCTAACGGTCAGAGCTCTTCTTGGCGGTTCTCAAACGTGCAGCTAAGCTAGTGCATTTGAAGTAATAGTTAGTTCGTCTCGGACCGGCAAACAGCTTCGGTAAAGGAGCAGCAGCAGTAAGCTGGGAATAAGTCTTAGACTGGCAAACAGGTCGGCCGCCTCCAGCGAAAGGAGAAGCAGCATTAAGCTGGGACTAAGTCGTCTGCAGCAGACCAGCACAAGGAGTAGCATCGGCACCAAGGTAATTGTCGCTTAACATATTGCCGTTTTTGCAGCCTAGTTAGATCCGTAATTTGTGCCGTAGTTTGAGCACTGGTGGAATCAAGGTGCGAGTAGACATTAGCGCGGGCGGAATCGAGGCAATCGTAGTTAGTACCGTAGATTGAGCACTGGTGGAATCAAGTATATAATTGGGCACTGGTGGAATCAAGGTGCGAGTAGACATTTGTGCACTGGTGGAATCGAGGCAATCGTAATTATTACCGTAGTTTGTGCACTGGTGGAATCAAGACTAGTAGACATTTGTGCACTGGTAGAATCAAGGTGCGAGTAGACATTTGTGCACTGGTGGAATCGAGACAATCGTAGTTAGTACCGTAGTTTTAGCACTGGTGGAATCAAGGTGCGAGTAGACATTTGTGCACTGGTGGAATCGAGGCAATCGTAATTATTACCGTAGTTTGTGCACTGGTGGAATCAAGGTGCGAGTAGACATTTGTGCACTGGTAGAATCAAGGTGCGAGTAGACATTTGTGCACTGGTAGAATCAAGGTGCGAGTAGACATTTGTGCACTAGTGGAATCGAGGCAATCGTATTTATTACCGTAGTTTGAGCACTGGTGGAATCAAGGTGCAAGACGACCGTAGTTGTGTGCACAATATACGGAGATTTTTAGAGAAGGTATAGGATTCAAGCGTTTAGAATAGGGGCAGATAGAGAGTGACTCACATTCTTATAGTATAAGCGTAGAGTTAAGTCATTTTTCGTAGCGATAACATGTTACATGAGTATAAATAAAGTGTATGAATTAAACTCTAACCATCTGAGTATTTATTTAGCTGGCGAACTAGGCGTTGGTTTCAACTTAACTAAATAAAATTCTGTTGTGACGGACTCTGGGCATATGTGGAGGATACCCCAGCCAGAGACGTCGTTACACATGGATATGGATATTAACCCAGATGAAAATATTTTATTTGCCCTTAATTTTTCACTTAAAATTCAAAATTCCATGAATCACTAATATCTAAGCTGTAGCTGAACTCAGAAGAAGAAAGTGAAATATCAACATAGTAAATGGATCTGCCTATCGGAATATTTGCACGTAAAAACGACCATACATAAATAAAGAGTCTTTATCGAGGTACAGCATAACCCCCAACGTGTGTGCCATACAGGACTGCTGGCCAAGATCACAGAAACTTTTTTTTTTTTTTTTTTAATTTACATGCTTAGGTAGAATGGTGCCACTTTTCTGCTTTAGTGCGATCAACTTTGTAAGACATCACCTACCATCGTTGAGCAAATTTCACTTTTTCCAGCTGATACAATGAATAAGCATTCACTTTTCCCTCCAATATTTCCCTAAAAGTTTCCAGTTATACTTCATGCACCTTCCATAACCTTATAAAACAACCCTCGTACCAATTTTCCAATTTCTGATTAAAAGCAATGCAAGACAGACAGCCTTACGTCGTCGGCAACCGCAGCACAGCTTCGTGTTTACTGATTTCGCGCGATATTAATATATTACATAATTATTTCAAAAAAAAAATATAAACAACTAAAAATAGTTAAAATATTTAAACAAAAATTTTTCAGGTTAAAGGTGTACATTTTACTACAAAATAAATATCTTTTCTTGTCAATTTTTAGCGAAAATGATGTTCACCTTTAATGGCTAACCGTCAAAGCCTGCCTCATTAATTCATTCTTTTACTGAATTTTCAAGCATTTGACATATCAAAGGATTGGCATGTCAGAGTTCTTTGAAAATATTTTGATTTGCAGCACCTGCATAAGCCCAAATATACTCGTAAACTCAACTCAACGTGACATTTAAAGACCGATATACATATTCAAACGAGTAGCAACAGAAAATTATGGGCTTATTGGGCTAACTGTGCGCACTGAAGCAGAGGGCTGTTAGATATTTATGCGGATAAATGCATATTAAAGCCAAAGTACTGAAGCGAATAAGAAATACGCAATTTTTTAGAGCAAAATCAGCGGCGGCCACTTGGCGGCAGGTGTCATGCTGTGCATTGCCCATAAGTGGATACCAGCAGTTTGCAATTATTGTTTTTTGTTTTTTTTATAGTAAGAGCTGCATTTAGCAATCTCAAACTGAGCTACTCGAGTGTTTAATTGCGTATTTATGGCACCTCTGAGTGCGTATGCGCTTACTATACATGGTAGCCCCGGCTCTGCAATGTCATTATAGATATTTAATTTTTTTTTTTTTCAAATGTTGTTACAAGTTGCATTCGAGTCAATATTTGCATAAAACATTTTCCCACGAGCAATTAAAATGTTTTCTTATCGCTCAATCAACATCAGCGAATGCATAAATGGATAACTGATTGGTAGCTGCTCGGTAATGGTACCAAAACGACCACCCGCTTGAGTTGATATAATTTAGAGATGAAAGATAATTCAATTAAAAGCAGCTCAACAACACACTTCTTAATGCTATCTACTTCATTGGCGAGGCTGGCATCGTGGTCTTCAGCAGCCTTTTGCACATCTACCAATATATTCTGGAACCCAGCATTCGCAGTGCGTTGGACATCTTCAACCGGTGGTGCGTTACCATTCATAATCAGCCACAAGTAAAGGCCAAGACTGGTGGCAAACAACAGCAGCCCAGACAGAAAGAGAAGAAACAAAAGGCCAAGGAAGTTGCACTCAAGGCTGCCACTTGCTGCTAAACCTATGTCAAAGGATCCCTTCAATCTGCTGCCGAAGGGCACGTTTCACTTAGATGATTTTAAGCTATCCTATTCCAACGAAGACTAATCCGTTTCCATTTCCTATTTCTGGCAAAAGTTTGATGCAGAAAACTACTCCATCTGGTTCGGCGAATACAAATACAGCGAGGAACTGACCAAGATTTTCAAATCATGCAATTTGATCACCTGCAAGTTCCAACGTATCGATAATCGAGTTATCGGTCTGCCAGTTTGTCGAAGACAACAACAGCACTATTTTATGTATGAGTAGGGCGCGGCCAGCAGTTGGCTTTCGGTTATGATTGCTAGTCATGGAAAAAAAATTGGATCCCAAGAGCGAAGATACTAAATACTTTTCCTGGACCCTGTACCGATAAGGGCAACCTCAGAACCAGCAGTAAAACATCACTTATAATTTTTTCTAATAGAGCCTTGGAAAATATGACCTTTTCTGCCAGTTAGTGGATTCCGTCCCAAATGAACTTCTTCAGCTTGGCGGCTAAGATCGAATCGAGCCATTTTTTTAAACCCTGTTCTGCAGTGAAGCGTATTTTGGTGAGGACATTTTGCATTTATGTGAACTAGTAATCAGAAGGGGCCATGTCTGGGTTATTAAGCGGGTGAGAAAGAACTTCACACCCACTGTTTTCCAATAGGGTTTTGAGTTCGGTAGAGGTCCTCTTTGATCGTCTAACCCGATTTCAAGAGCTCATAATACAACACTCTTGTGTGATCCTACAAATTACAGAGCATTACTTTGGCACCATGAATATTCGGCTTCGTCGTGGATGTTGATGCTTGGTTGGGCTTCACATACGATTTCTTGCGCTTGGGATTATCGTAATGAAACCATTATTCATACCTAGTAACAATCGCTTAAATAGCCCATACAAAACTGGGACGTATTATTACGTCATCCAAAATGACTCAACTTAAATCTGAATATAAAGAGAGTGCTTGAGTTTCCTCCACTTCATTTGAATTCAAACTTCAATTACGAAAAGATATGAAATCAAATCATTGAAGTTTCTAAAACAAAAAGAGATAAAAGAAGGAATTTTAGTTGAACTTCCGTTCAATACCATTTTTAGTAAACTTCAAATCGTTAATCTATATGTACCAAATCAAAAAGAAAAAAAATATTTTTACTTTGTAGGAATATTTTGCTCTTAAAAATATAAATAATGTGGATAAGATCCAGGAAGAAACATGCAACTCACATTTATATGAAAGTCCGAAAAAAAGTGGAGGACAGGTAAACAGGTTCATCTTACAAATGTATGTAATTAGTCGATGCTTATGTTATTTGATTTAAAATTCAGCAATTTGAACTTGAGCGACAAGGAAGGCTTGAGACCGTGAATCATATGCTCTGTTGAACGTGGACGATACCAAATAGCAAAAAATGCGTCCTTTCCATACGCCTTCACGTAATGGATAAGGTTAAAAACTTGGGAAAATAGTGCTGGATAGGATGGAGCGACGTCAAAATAAAGAAATTCCTGCACCGGATTTTGAATGGCGATAAGTCTAATCGCAGAAATCGTGGGTTGATCCAGATTAACAGTCAACATCGTACCAAATCGCTTTGGAGGTTAGAAGATGCTCTGCATTGAGTGGGATCAGTAGTTTTAAATCTGGTGACACTGTCAATGCTGTCAACCAATGCTCACTGATCATCGCCCACAACGAAATTTATTCAGAACTACTTGAAGGCACTCAACTGGTAGGTGCTACTCCATGCGGCTTATTCACCAGGCCTGGCCGCGTACTACTATCACCTCTTTTCGTCGCTGGGCCACAAGCTCACTGAGCGGCACTTTGCTGCTTAAAAAAAACAATTCTGAATTGATCAATGTTTCAGTGGTATTCAGAAAATACCCGAGAGATAGGAAAAATAGAACGACTAAACTTTTTGTAGGGGTGGCGAGTCTGCAAGGCGTTCTCAGAGATTGAAAAACAGTCTCAAGTCATGGGTCTAGCGGTGAATGAGGACAAGACGAAGTACTTGTTGTCTTCTCGCACTCCGTCAACGCGTCTTGGATGGTCAGTGACGATGGAGAATTTCAACTTCAGTGTTGTAGAAAACTTCGTCTATCTTGGAACAGAGATAACCAGCAACAACAACGTCAGCCTGGAGATCAGGCGAAGAATCACGCTTGCACACAGATGCTTTTTTGGGCAAATGAGAAGTAAAGCCCTCTCTCGAAAGACAAAAATCTAGATCTATAAGATGCTGATACTCCCGGTCCTATTGTATGGCGTAGAGGCTTGGACCGTAATTGAGTCGGATTAGACAGCTTTCGAAGTCTTCGAGAGGAAGATTCTTCGCAGAATTTTTGGTCCTATTAGAGTCGGCGATGAGTTTAGGTCCCGTATGAACCGCGAGCTGTACGAGCTATTCAATGAGGTTGACATAGTCCAGCGCATAAAATTCCAGCGGCTGCACTGGGCTGGGCACCTCATTCTAATGGATGAAAGACCTCCAGCACGCATGGTTTACATGGGGAGCCCAAACTTGATTGGTGGATGCCGAAAAAGTGGACGACCGAGCATTCGATGGAATGACCAGGTATGGAAAGATCTTTCCGTACTTGGCATTCAAAATGACTGGCGCCAGCGCACAACAGACTATGGAGGCTGGTGCGCCTTCCTAGATGCGGCCATGACCGGTAGACGGCCCTTTTAGAAAGTAAGTAAGCTTAAATGCAACATTAACAAAATTTAAAAAAAAAAAAAACACAAGAAAGTTGGGACAGATTTGTATGTGGCCACCCCTGCTAGTGTTCCGATCTGAAGCTATATGGAAATTTTATAAGCATTAGCGTAAGATGTACCAAATGTGATGCTTCAGTAAAATTAACAAAATCTATAGAATTTGTTTTACATAAGCTTAGAAGAAGCAATAGGTTTGTGTGTTAGGTGGTAACTACTGCTTAGGGAGGTGGCTATTGGCACCTACATTGAATGCTAGATATCTAAAGAAGGCATATATGATAAGTTATTATTTCTCAAAGTCCGCTTTATATATGGTTATTATTTTCTATGTCAAATAGATATTAAAATATATCCTTTTGGGTTTTTCTTTTATGTAGAATAGTTGCAATTTGTCTATCGCTTATATAGGGGATGAGGTCAACTCCTCCTCCTCCTAAGTTTGGCTTTGAATTTCAACTGAATCGGTTACTTTTTATATATGTATATGGAGTCTACCTCGCTTCCTTCTATCTTTTACATACATTTAACTTAATAATGGTTGGTTTTTATAGAATCTGATCAAAAAAGGGGGCATGACACAAAACAACACTGACAGTCAGACATAATTGGCGAAGTTCGAGTCGTTGAGCAGCTCAAGATGTTGCATACATTTATTATTTGTGGGGTCTATGATGTCTTCTTTATCTAAAAGAACCAAACTTTTTTTCTTTAATATTTGTCCATCGCTAAGTCTGCGACAACTTCTAACTGAACATGTATTACGCATAAATTAAAGACTAAGCGTTCTCAAGCATTTCATTATAATCCATTACGAAGCAATATGAAATTAAATCATTCAAATCGCTGCAGATATGGAAAAAATATATAATAAATGGATGTCAAGCGAAGTTTGTTGTCAGTAAGAAATTTCGTCACAAAAGTGATATCAAAAAAGATACGTGATCGATCGATTATTCGCCAGGTTTATTTAATTTGCATAATAGCTCCGCAAATATAAACGCAGCGATTACGAATGAACGATAGCAATTCTCATTTATTGGAACAGTTCACGCAATATCTACTACGTACTTTTTATAAATACTTATGATATTCTGATTAGAAGGAAAAATATTTCAAATAAATCGCATTGAACTCAATTTAAAAGATTCTCACGCTTGAAGTGCGTCTCGGTTTGCATGAATACATTTTTGCAAGTGAATCATGGCGCAAAATTAAAAATGTTTAACAAAAAAAACGAATTTGGAACACGCAGAAAACTTAATTGACAGACGGATGAACGGACGATCGGGCGCTTAGTCTAGGCTGAAGTAATCAGCGCGCGTGTAAAATTGAGTTCGCAAAGGGTTAATGAAATCATAAATTAGCGTATCGATCGCCAGCAATCGAATTGGAGTCGCATGTAAACGCTTAAAACTGGTCGAAATAAGACAAAACCAACTTCGAAGTTGTTTACAAGTTTTTAGTGCTTGTAAGTGGCTGCGGCTGGTCAGCGTGTGCCAGCGGCAAATGCAACAAATTTCTAAGCAACTTGCAAATTATTGGAAACACAATTAGCCACTTTGATACTAAAAGAAAATAAAAAAAACAAGGACGACAAGCGAAGGCGTTAAAAGTTAAAACCGCTTCAGATGCAAAAAAAAAAAAAAAAAAATTTGAAGCAAGAGTAATTTGGACTACTTAAGAAAGATGGCAGGGTATTTCGAAGTCGTAAACTCAAAATTAAAAATAAAAAAATGCTTCATGAAAAATATTTTCATTTTTTATTTTTAATTTACTTAAATGTTTTCTTTTTTTTTTAAACCATTTTAATCGTTTATCTAAAATTTAGCCAGGATACGAAATTAAATCAAGCAAATTGCTTTTATCGCCGGCCGTCGCACATTGCAGCGTGTTTGTGTGCGCAGTTGACTTCGTCTACTCAAGACTAATAGTCCGGATCAATATCTGAATTGACTGGATTGAATAGACGGCGGTCTGCAACGAGTCCGCAAACAACTGCATAAATTAAATCAAAGCTGAACACACTGAGCGACAGTTGACGAACTGAATGACTGACTGACTGAGCGCTGAATCGATCGAAAATCGAGCAGATAGTATATTGGCTAACTGACTGACTGAGTGACTGTTCGCCTGTTCGCTTGCCTGTCAAATTAGAAAAGTGAAAAGATATTGATTGTCGGGCGTTTGGTCACCGATCGAATGCATTATCGGTAGGTAACCCACTAAACCTCATTCACTGTTGGTCTCTGTGCTCTGCCATTGGGTAATAATATTCGTCACAGATCATGCTGAAATAAATTCAGACTTACTTCTCCTGTGTTCCTTTCACCCGTAGCAGTGCAAACACGTTTCAAGAATTTATATTAAATATTTTTTGCGTACTCTTGCTGCCAACATATATGCGAGGGTTGTTGGATTATTAATTGCAGAAAGGGAATTGGAAAAATTTTGTTATAATCTGTTTACAGCATGTACGCAGCAAGATCTGTTTACATTAAGTTTTGCTATTTATATCTCCTTGAAAAAATTTCAATTTTGAAATTATTCAAATTTGTTATCAAACGCTCCGGAAGACCTGTCGTCGATGAAGTCGATAAAATCAAGGAAGTGATCGAGATAAACCGCCTTAGTAGTAGCGGCACCCTCGCTCGGGAGCTGGATATCAGTCATATGAGTGATCAAAGGCATTTGAAGAAGCTTGACTACTCAAAAAAAAACTCGAAATTTGGGTGCCACACGAATTGACAGGGAGGTCCTTTTGCATCCACCTTATAGTTCGGACCTGACACTATCGGATTACACTCTTTTCCTGTCAATGTCGAACGATTTAGCTGGCGAGAAATTGGCCTCAAAAGTTGACTGCGAAAATCGATGGTCTCACTTTTTTGCCAATCCGAAGATTGTACTCAATTTTATAAAGATTTGAAATAAAGGCGAAAATACAAACGACTTTTTGTTCGAACCATTAATATGAAAAACTTGACACTATTTACTTTTATTTCTCGATCGCTATAGGTTTTTTGTCTGTAATGTGCTGAGATCTGATAAACTAAGTATCCGGATTGAGTGTTAATTATTCTCTGACCACTTCCTTTTATTGGAAGATTTATTTATTTATTTATTTACTCTTACGTCTATGAACAGTAAGTTCTTACACACAAAGATCTAGACAAGATCTAGAGCATTCCAAAGTTCATGGTTCCAAAGAGACGCCGAGAATTGTAGATCGCTAGATTCGAATGTAGAGCCGGCAGAGGATATTGAAGATGACCACGCACTTTTTCTCAACAAATTACATTATGCATCCCTCAGTGCTGTTTCCTCATACTTCACTGAAGAATCTACATTATACATTCATAACGAGACTTCGGAAGATGATTAAGATGCGCTAATGCTGATGAAGAGGAGGTTGAAGCGCCCATATATTCAAACTCGGGACCCTATAGTGGACAAAGTATATCGTTGGGTGTCTAATAGGGTCAGAAAGCTCTGAAAAGTCACGTCTGATGCAAGTACAAACTACTCTCTCTGGTCGTTTGCGAAGCGCTATAAACGACAAGTAGTCCCAAAGCTCTCAATCGGTAAAACTGATGGTACCTGGGCCACAACTCCGAAAGAATGTGTTGCAACTTATGCTAAACATTTGGAAGCATCATTTCAGCCTTTCGACACGACTTCTCCAGAAACACAAAAAAAAAATCGAAGTAAAGTTGACTGAATAAGTCTAGCAGCACATAAACAGTCTCTAGACCAGGGAAAGATCAGACAAAAATGGGTTGGATAACCTTTCGCAATAAGCAGTACTTTTTCTAGCTCTGATTTTTAAAGCAGTACTGAGTTGAGGTCACATAGGAAATTTTTTTTTTTTGAGTGTACAGCTTCGCCATCCTCCAAACACTCCCGACATAGCTCCCTGCAATTTTTGGATGTTCTCAAAATTTAAAATGGCGCTCAAAGGAAAGCGTTTTGACGAAATCTATACGATTCAGAGTAATGCGACGCACGAGCTGATGGCCATTTCAAAATCTGGTTCGAGGATCTATGAATGGTATCTAACAAACTTTAAATAAATTTAGATTAGAAATGGTCATTCGAAATATAAAATGATTAAAGAAAACTAAATATAATTTTCAAATAGCTATCAAACGAATATGACAATCAACCCTCGCATGGCGCATGCAACGTTGATTTCGCGCATATAAAAATTTTTGTATTTTTATTTATGGCATATTGATTAAGTTATTAACATTTTATTAAGGTATATCTTGCACCGTTGCAACGTACACACACTCGCAATTCGCTGCATAAGACTGAGACTTCGGGCGATCTCTTAACGCGGAAAGCATTTAGTAACTTGATTTGCTGCAGCATTGCTTTTTATTGATAATTTATTTTTTTCTTAATCGTTGCATGAACAACAATTAGCGAAATTCTTGTACGAGTACGATTTAATACAGCAATTTACGCCATACCAAACTAATTTTTATATTTTATAGTTCTTCAAGTATAAATTTTTGTTTTTATTTAATTTGTTGACATTTAAAATAATAAATAGTAATCGCACAATTAGACTTAGGTGAAGAAACAACCACTGAGTATGAGTTCTTAGCAGCGTGTTTGGTTGGTTACCTTCTACTCAAGTCTCAGTTAGGCTTGTGATTCATGCACAAAACCGCAAACAAATTTTTATGTTCTTTAAAATATCACAGACCGAAAAAATCATTCAAGTGAGCTGTTGTATCTGTCTCTCGCTGTCACAAGAGCCTTTTATTTATTGAATTGACACAGAACAATAATATTTATTGAAAAATTTTTAATTTATTGCGTGTGTAAAATGTCGCGCAGACAAAGAATGACAAGAAAAATGTCAAATTGCTTGACATGGCTTTGAAAATAAACGAAAAAAATGTAAATAGATTGAAATAATTTTTTATTAGGCCCTGTACCGAAGGTACAAGAGCCTATTGGGTTTGTGCAAATGTATGTAACAGGTAGAAATAATGGTCGGAGACCCCCCAAAGTTACCCCCATTATGGTCAGGAGTGATAGAGGAGTCGATATAGACATGTCCGTCTGTCCGTCTGTCCGTCCGTCCGTCCGTATGAACGAAAGGATCTCGGAAACGGTAATAGATAGAGACTTCGTGTTTTTTGCATTCGACTAGGACTGCTCCGGAATTTCACAAGTTTATTTTAAAATTTGTTAGGCGACCTGAACTGGTACAGGGCCTCTTACAGTCGGTTACGCCCGACTGAAATTTCCTTACTTGTTTTATTTTAGTTTTGTTTAAAACAGACTTGAAAACTTTTTTTAGTCACACATAACAAGTACCGCTCCCGAAGAACACAAAGGGGACCACTTGGATAGTTTCAAAATGTAGTCAAAACGGCTTTCCTTAATGTGGTCTTGAACCCTGGGAAAATAGTTTCAATCATGGGTCTATATTTCAGTAACTACAGATCTTATGTAAATAAATTGTTATATCTTCACATTCGAAATTAAATACTTAGATACTTTTGTATCTATGTATGGTAGATACTTTTGTATCTCTCACATGCAGGCATTGAATGTCCAAACAAACTGTTAAACTCACTAACAGCAAAGAGATTTATGTTCAATACGTGTAAATAAACCAAATTGGTCACGTTTTAGCTATTTGGTGTCTTCTAAGCCGGTTGAGTTCGTTGCTTAGGTTTTTTTTGTATCTGTGAAGTAGCAGATTGTATTGCTGCAGTTGCGCTTAGTATATAATTTAACTTATAAAGTATTATTTTCAGTCACATATTGATCAAATAATTATAGTTTCTAAAAACCTTTGCAATTTGAGAAGCATTGCAACACATTTCGAAAATCTGTATCTTATATCTGTTAGCCAATTCACTTCTTTGGTTTTTATTTCGTTATCACTTCTCGAACTATTACAAACCATTTCAATCGCTATGCAACGCATAGCTTTGCTGCGCGCTGATTTATGATAGCTCGTAGCTCATTAGACCAACTATTTATGGCAACAAGTGCTGCTTCCATTGACTAATAGTCAGCTCAGCTTCTATAGCATTCCATGGCTTTGAGGCTGTGCCACAACTTTTCTTTTTTGCCACCGCATCTGGATCGTGTCAATATTTGTCAATATGTCAGACACGTTGACAGTTTCGTTCGACCAACGCTTTTGAGTGCGCATTCGTTTCAATATTTTTAACTCAAACTTGACAACCAAGACAAAAAGCGAACACTGTGACAATATTTTTAATGTGTCTGAGCACAGCTAGTAGCCGAGTGTATCTGTGTATCTCGTTCAATACGATTTTGTCTCTTATCTGTAGCGTATTTTTCTTCTCCGAATGACAGCTTTGACGATAAGCATAATGTAAGCTGTTATCCTAGCGTAAGACTAGCAGCGCAACGATCTGTCATGGGTGCTTCAAACTGCTTTTGTATATAAAAATGGTTTAAGGTACAAAGTAATTGGAATGCAATTCACATTTTAAAATAATATTTGTAATATTTTGTAGGTGAGACAATGAAGTGAAATGTTTGGAGAAGTTATTTCGGGTGGCAACCACCTCAAGTGAACAATGAACAAATGAATAAATGAAAGAACAGATACAGAGACAAATATAAATAACAAGAAAGAACGAGATACAGGTTCAGCATACAGACCCACTGTCAAACATGTCTGACAGTCAGACATGTGCGACACACAGCCAAGCATGTCCGAGACACAATCAGACATGTCCGATACTCAGTCAGACATGTCCAATACACAATCGGACATGTCCGACACAAAGACAGTCAGACATGTCCGACACTTAGACATGTCCGATACACAATCAGACATGTCCAACACATAGTCAGTCTGACATGTCCGAAAAAGAGACTGGCAGACATGTTCGACAGACACACAGTCAACATTCATACATATCTGACATATATGCAGTCGTACATTTCCGAAAAAAAGACTTTCAGACATGTTCGACAAACAGGCTGTCAGACAGATATACAATCCAACATGTCCGACTTGTCAAATGGAGCGTATGGCATGTCAGATGTAGCGTCTGACACGTCAGTTTAAGCGTCTGACATGTCAGAGAGTGATTGCGAGTAAATGAAATATCGGGCATCTTCGAGCTGCAGTCAAACATGTCCGACTCGCAGTCAGACATATCCGACAAACAATCTGATATGTCCGAAGCACAGACAGTCAGACATGTTAGACAGGCAGAAAATCAGACAGACAGCCAAACACGTCCGACAGATAAACAGTCAAACATGTCCGATAGATAGCTAGACATGTCCGACAGACAGACATACAGAAAGACAGCCAGACAAGTGCGACAGACAGTCAGACATGCCAGACTACAGACAAACAGTTATAAGTGTCAGATTCTTTAGACGAAGTGTCCGATATGATGAGTCTACAAGTCAAATGGAGTTTCTGTCTGATGGAGAGTATGATATAACAGGTTGGACTGTCTGATATATCAGATGGGAGTGTCTGACATGTTAGATGGGAGTGTTTCACTTGTCAGTTTCGACATGTGAAGCTGTCTGTCTGACTGATGTAAAGTATGATATTTCAGAGGAGAGTGTCTGACATGTCAGATGGGAGTGTCAGATGGGAGTGTCTGACATGTCAGATGGGAGTGTCTGACATGTCAAATGGGAGTATCTGACATGTCAGACACTCCCATCTGACATGTCTGATATGTCAGATGGGAGTGTCTGACATGTCAGATGGGAGTGTCTGACATGTCAGATGGGAGTGTCTGACATGTCAGATGGGAGTGTCTGACATGTCAGATGGGAGTGTCTGACATGTCAGATGGGAGTGTCTGACATGTCAGATGGGAGTGTCTGACATGTCAGATGGGAGTGTCTGACATGTCAAATGGGAGTATCTGACATGTCAGATGGGAGTGTCTGACTTGTCAGATGAGAGTGTCAAACTTGTCAGATGGGAGTATCTGACATAACAGATAAAAGTGTCCGAGTTGTAAGATGGGAGTGTCGGACTTGTCAGATTCGAAATGAAAGACATGTCCGGCAGACACTCAGACAAATACAAATACGACAGATTTACAATCAGACATATCCGACAGACAGACAGCTAGACGTGTCCGACAGACAGACAGTCAGTCAGACAAGTCCGACAACAGACAAACATTCAGACTCTTCAGACGAAGTGTCAGACTTGTCAGACAAAGTGTCTTATATGATGAGTCAGACATGTCACATGAAGGGTCTGAAGAGTATGACGTATCAGTTGAGAGTGTCTGATATGTTTAATTGGACTGTCTGACATGTTAGATGGAGTATCAGATATGTCAGATGGAGTGCCTGTCTGTTGGAGAGTATGACATGTCAGATAGAGCGTCTGACATGACAAATGGAGAACCTGACAGAACCGATGGAATGCCTGACATGTCAGATGGAACGGCTGACATGTCCGATGGACCGTCTCATGTGTCAGACATAGATTTTCTTGTCTGTTAATTACAAAAAACAAAATTTTGTGGACTTCAAAGTCTGATTCAATCTCGTGCTCCCCATTGGTTTTAGGCTGGATAAAAGATTTATAAGAGATGCGAAAAGGCATCTTCTTGCTGGTAGGTTTCCTAGTTTTAATCCAGCAGAAACTGCGTGCTTCGAAGTGTGATTAAATTGCAGAGAACGATCCAAGTGGCAATTGCACTGCTTTACTATCTTACAATGTTAACAAATTAGTGCCAGAGTAGAGAACTCTATGATGTCTAGAACACCGATACCGGGCATGTGAGAGTTTGTAGAAACAAATATATGCTTTGCGTGTCAATAAGAATTTAAAAAATTTGGGAATCATGTTTCTCATACATAAAGAAATCAAATATTATTATCTCCATAGAGGTAGTGGGATAGTTGTGACATGGTCAGTACTCGAAGAGACGATATTTTCAAACTTTCTAAAGCCAACAAACTAATAGCCTAGAAGCTATGGTCTTTTGGTGGACCTTTATTTATGCGTGATTCTTATAGTGCTGAGAGAATGCTTGTGCAATACGTTTTCCATGTCAACTGATGCTATACCAGGCCCTTCGGACAACGATGCTTTTGAGTAAATAGCTTTGAAGAAGTTTTTGATATCATAAAAAAATAATATAAACCTTCAAAGCAATACATAAAAGTGAGATCAAATTTGTCAGATAATTCAATTATTGACCTACAATTTAAGTTCACTCCGTACATGAATATGGTTTCTAACAATTGGTCGACACCGAAAATTCCCTCTAACATTGCAAAGACTAGTTCCAGTAAAAATCTTAAACCAAACGTCAAAGGAATGGAAGCACCCAACTGCTAATGTTAGAGGATGGCGCCACCTACATGGGACTTTTTTGAAAAAGTTCAGTTCTTCATTTGGCACACCTTTAGTCATGTCTGTCTGTCTGTCTGTCTGTTCATGTGGAAGGTTATGCGGTTATCAATTAACTTTTCTCTTTATTGCAGTCAAATTTTATTACGCCCACTTTTTGGAGTAGTCCTTCTACGGACCATCAGCCCACTTTTGCTCTTTTGTATGTAAAATTGTTTTATTGTAGTAAATTTAAACTTAACAATTGAACGGAAGTTTCGAAGTTTTTGGAAAAAAAAATACCTATAAGATTTCTATCCAGGCCCAATTTTTGCAGTATATCCAAGGTCAGAATAGAAAGTAGAGCATACAAACCAAGTTTGAAGACAATCGAACGAAAAAAATGTACCCTATAGAGGCACTCCCTTTCTTGTTACTTTTGAAGGTTGATTTCCCTAAATTCCACCTTTTTGTGCATTTTTATTATAAAAGGGTACTGTATCCAGAAATCAACGCTTTATCATTAAAGGATTTTGGTAAGCATAAATGAGTGTATCAGTCATGTTAAGCTTTCTGAAATATTTAGAAGATTAAACCCTTCTAGCGATATGGCCTTCACAAACCCACCTTACAGTATTTGTCAAGAATGAGGTTATTTCTGGTACAACTGAAGCTTTAATACTCTTTACAAGAGTATTAAAGCTTCAGTTGTACCAGACTTGTTACAAAAAAAATTTGTTTGAAGGCTACTTAAAATTAATCCGGACACAACCCCTAGATATTTATGTGAAACGTCCATACATTAAAATCTAGGAAAATTGTTTTTTTACAATATAATAGACCAGAAGTGAGTGATGATATAAGTGCATGGATCATACCCATTAATAGATATGTGAAGCGTCGGTCTATAAATGCCACCATATGATATTTTATGTTGATATTTAGAGAAATTCAAACGAAAATGCAAAAGAGGGCGGTTAGTTTGTATGGGGATGCCTAGATATTTAAAGTATCATATACCTTGTCAAGAAAGTATCGATACGTGCCAAACTACTCCAGGGTCGTTGGATGGTAGTTGTGCGAACTGTCAACCAGCGTGTTTGGAGCTGTTGTTCAAGTCAGTTGACTTCAGTAGTGATTAGCAACTTTTTGTAATAAGTGAAAATAATGATCAACGTATTTGTAATCCGAAAAGGTGTGGCCATTGAAAAGGTTTTAAAAGGCTTTTGATAAAACGAGCTCTTACGAGATGTATAAAGGATGATCGGAAGTCTATCGAAGACATGTCTTGTTTTGGACGCCCAAATCAAGAATGTAAATATTTTATGGAGTTTACGATATCTTCTTTAATACGTGACAATTTTTGAGACAAACTGATAATACCATATCACACAATGTTTGAATGGTTTATCCAACATTATTTTAACCATTCTTTAACACTTTGAAACTTCATAGAAGCTTTGTTTGCATATCTGTTAATCCAAAATATAAACCAAAAAATCAAATTCTCTCCATTCAAAATCGCCGACTTACATTATACAGCTGCAGTTCTTAAACATTCGCCAAATATTCGCCAAATATTCGCCAGCTCCTCTTACCATACCACCGTCAATGTCTACATCTTGATTCGCGCAGCTTTCAATGGGCGTAAGCGCATATGAAAAGGGCAAACATTGTCTGCTGGAGATAATCTGTGATTCGTAGACTCCCACAGGTCAGGCAAGCACATCAATTATTTTGGCACAAGCGCTTTACATGAATACTCGTTTCATTCAACTTGAACTCCAGGAAGAAAAGGAGATATGTCTTGAGTTCTTAAAGTGCGCGCGCGCGAGTCGGTAAGTGACCTCTCAATTTGTTGTGCGCCTTTATACTTTAGTATGCGGAATGATACGTATCTGAGCGTCGTCTGCATGTATCTATAGCCGACGACTACAAATCTTGCATTGAACTTGCAGTTGAAATGCCTTGCGATTGCACGTTGATTGTTTTATTATGATGATGTTAAATAATTGTAATACAGGCAATCGCAATCATTGTCGACATCGGCATCAGCATCGCATCGCATCGCATCGCAACTCTTACTTCGCAGCGATGGAGCGTTGATTGGGGCGTCATGTATGTATATTGTGCGGACGAAGGCGGATATCCTTTGCGCAAAACAAATAAACGTACATTTAAAGATTACGATCGATTTGCGCATGCCCACGAAACATACAGCCTGCCAGGCTGCCTGCCTGCCTGCCTGCCTGCAACATGAAGATGCCTCGGTATTCTTCCGCTGTGTGTTGGCATGTCCGCGGTAATTCGAGGTTGCACGCTTATTTAATTCGCGAATTTTCTGCACATAAATGGTGAGAAATAATTTGCGCTTGCGTAGGCGTTTGTTGACTTTGATCACAAAGCGAATAATAATAATTTCATATTTTTACGAGTATGTTTCGAGTTTCCTGTCGAACGTTTTTTTGTGCTCTTTGTTCCAATCCACCTCAATTATATTCCATTATCAAGCGCTCCACTTGCGCTGCGCTATTTGAACTTGTCCTTAAAGTGTCGCTGCTACAAGCTGGCATTCGTTTCGACGGGCCTTCAAGCTACTGGTCTTGTGCAAGTCGGTTGCACTTGAATGACTGACCTATGAGTGAATGATTAACAGAATGACTGACTGACTGACTGACTGACCAACTGTCTGATTGTATGATTGAGTGATTGCATGCGGTGCGAATAGTGTCACGTTGTCACTTTGATTTAGGCAATTCGAGCGAGCTTTAGCTCCAGCTACGCCCACGCATTAGCTCTGCAATGGTGGTCAGTCAGTCTTATGGATGTAATATGGATGGCTATTTAGATTTGTGGTTTTGAAAGCGCATTCAATTGATATGACTAAGAGGCAATATTTATTGTGGTTTGAATTTTGTTCTAATGGATTGCGGCCACGCGAATTTAATTTTAAATTATTTTTTGTTGGTTAGGAATTCTTTGTTCTGGTCAATATAGCCAAAAAAAAAAAAGTATTGTTAAGTGTATAATAAATCGCATAGCACTAAATATTGGTATAGGTCTTGGGTACACTATTACAAATAAAATATAAAAAAAAGGTTTTTATTTTTTATTTTATTTTTAACGAAATACATATTTTTATGCTATTAGTGTTCTGCTACCTTCTAAGCAACTTAATCGGTCCAGCTGGCGTTTGAGCCTGCTTCTCGTTGCAGTTCAGGGGCTAGAAGCTCTTAGTTTGGATGAGATTTAAGCCTCTCATTGTATTTTTTGGTAACCATTGGATTCTATCTCCAGTTTTAGGCAACTTGAGATCCCGTTCTATATCCCTGGTTCTCATGTATCAAGGAGACCCAGTGATCTTACTTAGTGTTTTTGCCTGGAGAACCCGCACTTGGAAATTCTGACCTTATTTTCAACAGGCAGCTTGTTTCGTTTAGCAATCAACGAAGACATTTTTGTAACCTCTGTGCTAAATGATTGTTGCAGCGAGGTAACATGACTGCTGAAGATTTTTGTTCTATAAAGGATTACATCAAGGTATATGTATGCCGGCTTGTAATTTAGCACTCGCATTCGCATTTCCGATTTGTGTAAGTCGCATTTGCATATTTGTCGCCATTAATGCACAAGTTCCACTTCTCAGTCCATTCCAAGTCTGGCTGAACGCCAGCTTCAATTGTTTGGACGGAAGACTTGCATACATCGGCCGTCACGAGGTGGAACAGCTGTGGAGTTAGGAGGCTCTTGGCTTTGTACAGTAGCATGGGGTGTCATACTCTATCGAAGGCGTACTCTTTATTTTCAAGAGCCTCTAGCGCAAAATGGACTACTCTATGCAGTTATTCTGGTGTGCCATGCTGCATCGGAATTTTGAGTCTTAATTTTGAGCAGTCTGTTCAGGATAAACCTCTCCATTATTTTGCCCAGTGAAGGGAGAAGGCTGATTGGTCTGTAGAAGTTCACCTCAGTTGGCTGTTTTCCTGGCTTCAGGATCATGATAAGACTAGCATGTAAGATGCAGTTGTATATGAGCACTGGGCACCAAAGGGATTGATCTGTAAGAATCCAGTTCTGTTGTCGAGAATCCAGTTCTGTTGTCGAGAAGAGTGAAAACCAGTCCCGGCTCATGAGTCTAGCTGTAATTGACGTCAAGACAAAGTACTTAGTTTCATCTCAAACGCCATCATCAGATCTTGAATGGTCAGTGTCGATGGCGGATTTCAACATCAATGTTGTAGAAAGCTTCATTTATCTTTGATTCAAAATAACCAGCAACAACAATGTTAGCCTGGAGATCAGGCAAAGAATCACGCTGGAAAATAGATGCTATTTTGGGCTGAGCAAGCTGTATGGCACAGATGCATGTACCGTGATTGAGTCAGACGAAACGGCATTGGAAGTTTTTGTGGGGAAGATTCTCCGCAGTATTTTGGTCCTTTTAGAGTCGGCAATAAGTTTTGGTCCCGTATGAACCGCGAACTGTATGAGCTATTCGATAAGATTCCAGCGGCTGGAGTAGGCTGTATACCTCATACGAAAGGATGAAAAAGCTCCAGCACGCATGGGTTAAATGGAGACCCAAACTTGATTGGCGGCGCAATAGAGGAGAGATCCCTCCGTACTTTGCATTCAGAGTACTGAATGCAGTCATGACCGAAGGTCACCTAAGTGGTAATTTTCCATACTTCACCACAAACACCTGCAACAATGGGTTACTTCATATCGACCTAACTTTATAAAACGTTGTTCACAAAAATCAACATAATATGTACTCATATATGCATACATAAGTAGCTGATGACAAATTTATAGCGCGTGGTGTTGTTTGTTTGCCTGCTTGACTCATACAACTTGATCCTCTTCAAATGCTACTCCACCTTCTTCATTATTTCTTTTATTTCAAAGCTGAGCCTGACAATCTGCTAATTTATGCGCAATATTAATGAACGTTTATTAATTTATGGCTATTTAAATGAGTACAGCCAAACAAAAAAAAAAGATACAACATTCCAAGGACCTTTGCTTAGCCGCATTGCTCAGGCGCTTAAGCTTAAAATATTTTAAGAAGACTAAGAAGCAAATGAAACTGAGACTCGATTGTTTGTGTCGCGTGTCTGTGTATTTAATTTACACCTGAGAATTTCATACGATTTCGTATATTTCGGCTTAAACTTGAACCAGAATTTGTGTTTGTCTCGCGTTATTGACCCTCTTCGTAAGCGAATATAAATTAGCAACGCTTAGCTCATGGTGAGGTAAACATTTGCATGTTCCTCCTTATACATTTGACACTGTGGCTTGTGTAACATTAATTTCATTTTCGTTTGAAAAATGAAAGTAAGACTCAGGCTGAGCTGAGCTGAGTGTCGCCTCCAACGCAGCTGTGTGGCATAGTCATATATTGACAAATGTTTCAGTGGATAATAAATTTGGCGCTGTAGCACTTTACCTTTTTCAAAATTCAAACTGAGTTTTATTTCTATTTTTTATTTAGTTTTTTTTTTTTTTTGCTTGAAGAAGTAGTCATCATCGTTTCGAGCGCGCTGTGTGGTCATACATTCGAAGGCTTCCTGCCATAATTTGGCTAATAAATACAACAATAACAATTATAGTGGAACAGGCCAACGTAAAAGATTTCCCTGTAGTTTTCTTTTGTTCCAAGCGGAAAATGATCGATAGTTTAGGACGTTGCACAAAATTATAATATTTTTATGCACTATTATTTGCAATAAAACTCCCGCAGCGCTCATTGCTATTCAGATACACATATCCACTCAATCTCTATGAATAACGTTCATGAGGAAAATCTTCATTTCGCATTGAATTATTCTCCATTTTCGCTAAAAAATCGCCGTCTGGTAATAGCAATGCGCTTGCGCTTGTGCTTGTGAAAAATCTAATAGCCATATAATATCTACATCTGCATAGGACTTATCTGCATCTGGAGCGGCGCCAGCTGTTTGCTTGCTTGGCAGCGAATATCTGCAAATAATTCATGTGAACTTGGCTTGCATGCAACAGAAAAAGTGCCAAATTGTTGCAATATGCAATCAGTGCTGTACATGCAGATAGCCTTCGAGGTTTGCATTCAATGCTTTCGGCTACTGGCAATCGCACTTTTAATAAGCATTTGCAATCATTCGAAATTTTTTCGAAAAATTTTAAAGAAAATTAAGTTGATATTATTTTTATTTTTCCTTTGAGGTAAGTTTGTCTGCTTGGTATTTGTTTCATTTAATTTTTGCTTCTCTAATATTCTCTCCAGTATATGCAGCAATCCTAAAGTTTCTATACTGAAGAATAAAATATCTTCGTTATAAATAGCAACTAATTGGCTTTTATTTTTAATGAAAGTTGTTAAACAATTAGCAACAAACGAGAACGTGTATTCAATTAAAATGCAAATTTGTACACAAAAGTTTGTTTATGCTTAACAAGCGCTCCTTAGTCCTTATATAAGATTTTACAAACAGTTTGTTTACTGAACATAATTTCGTTGTTGTTGTTCTTGTTAGTGTTCTTGTTGTTCGCAATTGCATGCAACATGTGTTGTCGCTGAAATAAATGGGCAATGAGTACAACACATGAAGTGGAGCAGCAACATAAAATCATGTTGCCGCTGGCTGTTGTTAGTGCTTCGAAGTCATTAAATCTATATAATATCGTATAAAAAAATAGCAGTCTTGCGACAACCACTTTCTGTCCCCTTTTCAAGGAACCACAATTCGTCCGACAGATGTCGCCTTGCATTCACACTTAATGAAGACATCAAATCGTATTTTTGTTTAGAAAGTTAGAATGCGATCGTCAAATAGAATTTCACAGATCGTGCATGTCAGACAGACTTGTTTGGCGTGAGTAGTTGCCTTTAGTATTTTATACTAAGAAGAAAATATTTGCATTGTGTATGTAGGATTGAGTCAATAAACAGTAATGAATTTGCAAAGAAAGTAGATCCAAGAAGAATTGTGTATAGAAATGGAAATTCCTATCGAAGGTCCAAAGCAAAGAGGCAGCGGAACTATCAATGATGGCAATATGACATGGAGGGCATTCAAGAACATCTCAATATTTGCGTCTATATTAAACTTTGATGCTAATGTCCAACAAAACTTCCACAACATTTTAAACGCCATAAAAATTCACACAAATTTGAAGAAATTTGTGAAGAAATGTTATCTTTATATATGGAAAAATATACGTAGTATTCCATGTCCATGTACCAAACTATCATTCTTTGAAGTCTGCAGTCAAAAATCTTCGAAATAATTATAAATCATCAGCTTCAACCAATTTTAGCTACTAAACGATATATTCTTGACCATTATTTTGGATATCATCGTAAACACTCAATTATTACAGCAGATCTAGAAGACAAAAAATTCTGCAGAGTAATATTTCTTGACGTCGAGAAGGCATTGGATAATGTTTGTCATGACGGATTATTGAACAAACACTGCAACGTAATGGAATATAATGATGAACACTCCACGCATAACAGAGCGTTTCAGATATTTTGTGGCATTCCATAGTATGCAGTCTGGACTAATTTGGTGCCGTGCTTTAGAGAAAATCTTTTCAGTTTAAAGTTCTTCCAGTTTATACTTAAGTTTTTTCGAAATTCTTTTGAAGACATTCGTATTTCTAGAACAATGTTGTTGTTGCCATATGCGCTGCAATCTTCTTTTTCGATAAGTATATCTCTTATTTCACAAAGAATAGTTTGTGTAAATTGGTTACATTTTTGTCTTCGAGCTTTAATACAAATCTGGAAAGCCACTTATATGCAAACTTCTGTCTAAACCACAATAAATCGGGTTGACTACTTGGCGCAGATGGCAAATATGTACGATTTCTAAGTACAAAATAATTTCTTGCGTTCATGCATTTTTGTAGTTCTCTACCTTTATGGTTGGTAGCTAATAAGCTAACGTAAGAAGGCGATAAACAAACGCCCCCTCCCAGCCCTTCATTGGGGTTTGCTGCAGTGAGATTGTGCCCAGCTACCGTAGGAAAAATCCACCCAATGAAAACAAAAAAGAAGTCTCGGATAGCACCCTATGATGACGACACCCGGAAACAATATAACAATCACTAGTAAAGTATATGCACCTGGAATGTTCGCATACTTAACAGGGCTGGTGCAAATATGCAGTTGGTTGATGTCCTCGAAAGGTGCAAGGCTGACAACACTGCAATCCAGGAAATCTGATAGATAGAAAAAGGTTGCTCTAAAAAGCATCCTGTGACAACTACAATACTTGCCCTGAGAGTAATCGCGATTTTGAATGCGGTTTCGGGGTGAGTAGGAGACTATGTAGCATCGTCTCCAGGTTCATACCCGTTGACAAGCGCCTATCCGCGACAACAGCAGAATTCCGGCAGACATCAGCGTCATAGATCTCCATCACTTCCGATTTGCTGTGGAGCCAAAATA